>OZ012735.1:642888273-643488273 GCA_963859935.3 Lathyrus sativus | reverse complement strand
TAAAATGTATATTTTATTTTCCGTTTTTGTAAATTGTAATAAAATATAAATATGAATAATAAAATTCACATTATTTTTTATTCAAAATACTTGTCCGATTATTCTTCCACTATCTCATTGCAAACCGAGTGAACTTCTTTAAACCAAGCATCCGATTAAATCCACATGATTGATTACCTCTGAATAAACTCAACCGATTAAAATTTAATCGATTAAACTTTGAACAAGCGGTCTAAATTCAATATCAATTCAATACGAATAAATCCCAAAAATGAATATCCAAATTAACTATGTCATCCCAACACGTGCTGCTTCACTTAAAACTGATATAACCTTTAATTTCAATCCAAAATTTTCCCAAATTAAATCCTGCCTGACAATAGAATCGGTAATGGCCTTGAACGAGGTAAAACGGAAAATAAACAGAGAAATTCGATTAACAGCAAAGACAGAACTATACTCCGCGCTAAAAATTCAACTTGTGCCTCTGATAACTAAATCCAATGTCCCGAACTCATTCGACCAAAAATCACAATTAAATGGAAATCATAACTCGAACACGAATCGAAATTTTCACTGCTTTGACTTTAAAATGACTGGTAGGTAGCAGAAGAATAGAGAAAAAACGTCTGTTAAAACAAAATTCCGCAATATGGATTCTTGTACTGACTTGAGCCGAACTAAATTGATATCTCAACATAATCAAACCCATATGATAAAATAAATATCTTGGAAATTCACGGACAACAGAGTCTCGGCCCGTTGAATTAATTGTTGTATCTCAAAAATCCCGATGCCAAATTATCGTGAATTTCTGTTCATCTTCCAAGAAAACAAAGAACTCGGAAACGGAGTCTCTAATTACTCAATGGAGTCTTGGCGATGATTCAGCTTCATGAACTTGTCAACAAACAACGTAAAAATGACAATTTCGCCCTTCCATAGTTATAGTGTGCCTGATGCGGTTCCTGCAAAACAAACAGACTACGTAACTCGTTAGTAGTTAACTGATGCAAAAATGAGATGTCATGCGACATGAATCGACTAATCTAAGGGTAAAATTTGGGGTATTACAACCTTAATTTAAGTGCTCCAAGTCTTCCATGACCATGTTCATCTTCCACCTCTTGAATACATCATTTGTAACTGACTCCCATAGTCAACAAATCCCCCACCTGGTTTTCACTCCTACAATATTCAAATTGTAACCATCCTTCACTAACAAGTTCCCTCAAGTAGTCAAACTTGATCTCAATATGCTTGCTCCTCCCATGCGCAATTGGGTTTTTAGCAAGATTAATCATAGAAATATTGTCAACGAGGAGTGTAGCATCCTCACCTTCACTGCTGCTCAACTCCTCTAATATATTCATAAGCCATACGACTTGGCACGTATATAAAGAAGCGGCAATGTACTCGACCTTACAAGATGAGAATGCAACTACCAGTTTCTTCTTCGAACACCATAGATTGGTGTTGTCCCGAACATAAACATGTATCTAGTTGTAGACTTTTGATCATCTTTATCTCCACACAAATTAGAATTGGTAAAACTGAGCGAATTTCATTTTCTGTCCGTATCTACTGTAGGAAACAAAATTCTTAACCCAAAAAAACCTTTGACATATCTTTGGATCCTCTTGACTAGCTCCAAGTGAGACACCTTCGGTATCCCCATGACCCTACTCACCATCCTGATACTAAGCAGCAAGTTCGGTCGCATATTGCACAAATAACACAAGGATCCAATCAATCTCCTATATTGAGTTGGATCAACATCTTGCTCATCCTCATTCTTATACAACTGCAACCTTGGTTCAGCTGAAGTAATGGCAGCATTACAATGCTCCATTTCAAACTTCTTCAATATCTCAAGAGTATATTTTCTTTGGTGCATGAGCAGTCCCCTTTTGGACTTGTGGAATTCAATGCCAAGGAAGTATGTCATGAAGCCAAGGTCAATCATCTCAAACTCTTTCATAAATTCATTCTTGAACCTTGAAATACACTTTTTGTTGTTGCCCGTAATCAATAAATCGTCTCCATGTAGACAAAAGGTAACCACTCCTTCACTCATATCCGTCTTCTCATACACTTCATGCTCGGATACACATTTCTTGCTTCATACCATATAATGCCTTATTCAACTTGTAAAATTTCAACTCTTGGTGTCTCACAACTAAATAAGAGGATTGTCCTACATATACCTCCTCTTTAAGAAGTCTGTTCAAAAACTAAGATTTGACGTCCATTTGGTAAATGGTCCAATTATGGTTATTTGAAATACCAATAATAAGCCTAATGGTTCAATCCTAGCAATTGTTACAAATACCTATTCAAAGGATATGCCTTCTCTTTGTAAAACTCTCTTAGCAATCAATTGAGCCTTATGCTTGATTATTTTATTCTTGGGATTCGCCTTCACTTTGAACACTTATTTCACACTAATTGGCTTCTTTTTATCTGGTAGACCAACCAACTCCAAAGTGTTATTCTTCTCATTGGGTTCCATCTCCTACTTCATAGCACAAATCCACTTTGGATCACTTAAGGTCTTTTCTGTATTAACATGTTCAAATTTAGCCATAAATGTAAAATGGAAGAAATCACCATCATTATTGACTTTGTTGTTTCGAACCAGCTCACGATCTTAGAATCTTTGAGGCAAACCACTTTTCCTTGTTGATTTTTTTAACATTTTCTTCATTTCGGGCTTCGACGACAAGCTGTTATGCACTTCCCATTTCTGTTGAACTTGAAACTTCGAAGTTGTAACCGATTATAGCTTTCTGGTAACCGTTCAACGCATGTATGTAATTGGTTAACGACTACTGGTAACTGGTTACACCTTGCTCCACTTGCTTCAATTCATCAAAAATAACATCCCTACTGATCATGATACTCATGCTTGCAGCATCAAACCGTTTGTAACCACCGATAGAGTGATACCCAACAAGTACCATCACTTCTCCCTTATCATCCAACTTCTTCCTAAGTTTTCCCAGAATGTGTTAGTATGCAACGGAACTAAAGACTCTTAAATGGTTAAGATTTGGTTTGAATCTCGACCATGCTTCCCCCTGTGTTACTTTCTCAATCTTTGGTGTAGGACACTGTTAGCTGGAATTTCAACACGCAGGAGTATTTGAAATAAGCCAGTAGAGCTAAAGGAGATAATCTCGAAAAGAATATATTAATTTTGACGAAAAGCTTATGAAGGCATAGACGAAGAAAACCCTTTACATATAGGGATATTTTGGTCTGAGACTTAGAAATATTCTTGGGTTCAGACTTAAGTTTCGACGAAGATGTTCGTTAGGCGTTGCGTTCAACGAGCGTAATTGAAAATGAGGTTAATAACCATTTTTTAGCCTTATCCGTTTTTTGAGAAGACACGTGGGAAGGTGTAAGTAGAGAAGTCCATGCAATCGCGAACGTGTCATATTTTGGAGAAGAGATCGTTTGTTATCGTTATTTTCTATTTATTATAAATAGGGATCTTAGTGATTAGGATTCGTGTGTTCCATTTTGTACAAAAACTCAAATATTACTGAAAGTATTTGTGTTGTTGAGAAATGAGTTCTTGAGTGAAATGTGCGTGTGATCACCATTTTTACATTTTAATAACTTTTATCAAATAATTTAAGATTTTATCATTTACATTCATTGTAAATTTACTTTGAAGTTATTTACATTGCAATTTACATTTCTACGTTTCTTTACAAACTTTAATATTACGTTAAACGAAAGGAACATTGTCGAAATGTTCATAAGTAATAAAATTTGAAGAAAGTAAAAGCACATGTCTTAGGATCAATTTGGTCCTGCGAGTAAACAAAAATATAGAATTTGGAAGGCTAACGCTTGTTTACCAATTTCGACGGTAAACAAATTGGCACACCAAGTGGGACCATTGCTTTTACTTAATATTTGAAAATATTTAAAAGTTCTTCATTTGTAGTTTTCTCTAACTTCGATGCATGAGATTAAGAAGTGATAAAATAACCACTAATAATGAAGCAATATCAAGAAGGAGATACGTAAGAAGGATGGAGAATCTACCAAATAACAATGGAGAACAACACCCTCTTTCGTCAGGGGAGACTACGACCGTAGCATCTGTGTCTGAAGCAATTCCATCTACGGCGAATACGACGACCATACTATCGAGCACTCACAGTGGAACAATTTTATCTTCTGTGAGAACACATGGTTAACCGGTGACCCCTTCACCAGTGGGAACTAGTAAATTCAGTCCTTATGTGCCTAGATTTGCAATGCCTTTGAATGGTCGTGAACAACCATATGGCATGCCAACTTCGATGATGGAAATTTTGTACAATGCAATGTTAGCATTTGCTGACCTAGTGGTGAACATGTTTTCGCCTTTGCAAGGGTCTGGATAGACTGTTAACAATTTGGGTTGAATCAACCAACCTCCAAGGATAGTATTTTTTGCCCAACAAATGCCCAATTTTACTACAAACTCTATAGCAGTTTAAAGGCAGAAAATAGACGAAAGTAACCATGATATGGTCCATATGCTTACCCAACAGATGGGCACAATATTCAACCCTTTGATTAAAAATTCCATTAAAAAAACCAACAGATGGCAGTGCAGTTGACACGAATTGCAGACTTCTTTGGGGTTCCGCAAGCACCTGATAACTTTGAAGGGAATTGGTGGTATAAAACCAAGGAGAAATCCTTGAGGAGAATCCTACAATTAACCAAGCCTATCAAAATACACCCCGTGTAGATGTGGCAAATTAAGGAGTTAGAGTCGAACCCCCCAAAGTCGAACAACCAGTGCCAAAAGAAAGGGAACCAAATGTGGTAATGGTTAACAGAAATTAAGACGCAGATGAAGTCATACATCAAGTTCGACACAATGATATGGCAGGATATAACAACTTAGTTGCCATGGTCGAAAGGATTATGGCACAAAATGGGGTAAGCATTGGCCTCCATAGGCCAAACTATATCTCCCCGTTGTTTGACTAAAATTCACGAAATAATGGAAATGGAGGTCCCAAAATTCACGGAATTTTCCGGAGACACTAGTGAATCTACCATGGAACATGCGACAAGGTATCTAACTAAGGCAGGGGACATTATGAATAATGAAAATTTGAGAATAAAATACTTCCCCAGTTCTCTCACTAAGAATGCCTTTACATGGTTCACTATGCTCCCACTGAAATTAATTTATGATTGGACTCGTATAAAAAGATTATTCCATGAACAATTTTATATGGGACAATCGAATATTAGTTTGAAGGAGTTGGCTAGTATTAAACTCGAATTTACTGAGCCAATAGATGATTATCTCAATAGATTATGTTTGCTAAAGGCAAGGTGTTACACATAAGCGCCCGAGCACGAGTTAGTCGAGATGGCCGTTGGTGGGTTAGATTATTCCATTAGAAAGAAATTAGACACCTAATACTTGAGGGATATGGCCCAGTTGGCTGACAGAGTTCGACAAGTAGAGCGCGTGAAGGCTGAAAAAGCCAGAGCAAGTAAGAATAATAGGAGAGAAAGGGTAGCATATGTCGAATTACATGAAGATGATTAAGAAACATATACTGACGAAATTTTTTACGTACTAGTCAAATATGGCCAAATGGTAGTGCCTCCTGGCGCTAAAATACCTCTATTAGAACAACACAAAAAGAGGTTTTTGTAAATATCATAATTTTTTGGGCCACAAAACCTCACAGTGTTTTCTTTTCAGGGATTTGGTGCAGAATGAGATTAAGGATGAGAGACAGAAGTTTGGGGACATAGCTAAGTGCCAGATGAAGATTGATTTAGACCCTCTACAGGTGGAGGATTCCCATTACACTGAGCCTGCCATTGTCAACATGGTTGAAGTGTCTGAAGGACGTGACAAGAATACTACTATGATCGAAACCACTGAGAGTTTCAATCAGAAAACTAACATAACCGAGGCTACTAAGGGCCTTAAAATCAAATTGCAAAAACTAAAGATCATTGATGGCAATAGTTTGGAAGTTAACATGGTCTAAGTGAGAAAAGAGACTTAGATGGAGGCTGACAAGGAAAGCACCCAACAAATCGAAGAGCAAGTGAAGGTGGCTTACCCAAGGAATGACGAAAACTTAGTGGAATTCATCCACCGCTGCCAATTAAAGAAGTATGAGGTGATGTTGTTCCCTAGGTGTAGCTCTGTCTTCGGAAAAAAGGTTGCGGAGAACATAGAAAGAGTTCGAGTGGCTAGTCACAGAATAAATTGGAAAGATAGCCACAATTACCACACTTTCGACAAAAGGGGAGTCCATTGAAGGCAGGAACAAGGGGGACCAATCCTCCATGCTAACATGCCATCTACTTTTAAAATAGTGGTTGACGCTTCCAGAGGAAGATGAATGAAGTCTACTGAAAAGAGAGAGCAGGGCCAAGAGAGATGGAAGAGTTTTGAAGTGGTCCGAGGCTCCTCAATAACCTATCAAAGGGAATTCCAAGTGTCAATAGAGAAAACTTATGCATGTGAGAATTACAAGGGCAAGAATCCCATGTCAAGGTCTCAGTGGCGAAGACAACACATGAGGAGGAAAACAGAAAGAGAAGCCATTAAGAAAGCAATGGAGGAGTCTAGCACAAACCAGCCTCCAAAGAAAGCTAGAGGTGAAGAGAAAAAGCCAGTAGGGAGAAAGCTTTTCCCTGTTCAAAAGGAAGGGTCTGAAGACAAATCGAAACAACCAATGACGGATGACGAGATGATAACAGATAACTTCGACACAAGGTTGGAGCCTTCTTTAGACATCAACTGTAACATGGTCTCTATACTGCCAGTAGAGTATGACCAGGTCAAAAAGTTCAAAGAGTTTGAGGAAGCTAGTGAGGCAGAAATGGCCAAACATAGGCCAATATGTTACTATATAATGAACAACAGTTGTGTCAAAGAATAAAATACTTTCTTTGAAAGACCTGATAAAGCAATGAAGAATCATCTAAAACCCCTTTTCATTAGGGGAAAGGTGGATAATGTAGGAATCAACAAAATTCTGGTAAGTGGTAGTGCGACAGTAAACTTGATGTCACACTTTATGGTAAAGAAAATTGGAAAATTCGCCACAGATCTCAAACCTCATAACATGGTGTTATCGAATTACGAAGGAAAAATTGGCCATACCTTAGAAGGAATCCAAGTAGACGTAACAGTTGGTACTATCACGAGGCCAACCATGTTTATGGTTATTGCGTCATAGGCTATTTACAACTTGCTTTTGGGCCGTGAATGGATACACGGCATAGGGGTAGTACCCTCTTTGCTCCACCAAATAATCTCTATATGGAGGAATAATGGTATAATAGAAAACATCGAGTCAGATCAAAGCTATTTTTTGGTTGAGGTTAATCATGTGGACATGCGTCATTTCGACAAAAATCTGGCAAACATTTCTCCATGCAGTCCTGCTGGATTTGCATATGCGCCTACTGATATAACATTTTACTTCATTCATCTACTTCCAAACTATGGTTTTCAATGGACAGAGAGGTCGTGGGAGAAGACCTTGAATTTGAAGGGACGTCAGGCCTTCGACCAACTGGTTGGGGAGACGAAGATGGTGACTATGTATGAGTCTAAGATGTTTGAAAAATTTTCGGCTTATATAGCCGAAAATAGACTAAAGGCTGTCAAAGCCAACGAAACTGATGTGCACCTCGAAAGGCCTTAGATAGATTTCAATTTAGATCCACCAGACAAGAATCAATATGAGGCACCAAACCAGAGGCTCGATTCCATCTATGATGACGAGCCTTTGGGATTCGAAAGAGACCCGCTGGTTCTCAACATAAAAATTCTAGTGCAGGATCCCCTAGAGGAAGTCGACTTTTGGGAAGGAACAATCAAAAGACCAACGTATATAAGCGCCAACCTATGCCCATAACTCAAAATCGAAGTGATCTAGCTTTTGAAGGAGTACAGAGAGTACTTCGCTTGGGATTATGATGAGATGCCTAGATTGAGTAGAGAATTGGTAGAATTGAATTTACCTATCAAGCCTAGAAGGAAGCCAATTAAATAGTCTCCAAGGTGATTTGCGCCAGAAATCCTATCGAAGATCAAGCACGAAGTCGAAAGGCTCCTTAAGTGTAAGTTCATCCGCATAATAGGGTATGTCGATTAGATTGCTAATATAGTTCCCATCATTAAAAATAATAGGACTTTGAGGGTCTGCATTGACTTCAGAGATGTGAATGTTGTGACCCCAAAGGACGAATATCCAATGCATGTGGTAGAGATGCTTGTTGATTCCTCCGTAGCTATGAGTATCTTAGTATGCTCGACAGATATTCTGGATACAATCAAATATTTATTGTTGAGGAAGATGTGCCGAAAACGACATTTCAATGTCCTAGAGCCTTAGGAAGCATTGAATGGAGGTGATGCCTCTTGGTTTGAAAAATGCTAAGGAAACCTGCCAAAGAGAAATGAATTACATATTTCATGATTTTATTGAAACAGCTATGCAAATTTATATTGATGATATAATTGTAAAGTCTGTGTCAGGGAAAAATCACATAGATCATCTTCGACAGTCATTCAAAAGGATGAGGAAGCATGTTCTAAAGATTAATCCTCTCAAATGTGCGTTCTGTGTGCAGGCTAGGGATATTTTAGGCTTTGTGGTCCACAAAAGGGGATCAAAATCAATCAGAATAAGACCAAGGCAGTTATGGAGGCGAAAACACCATAATAAAGAAGAAGTCACAATCGTTGTTGGGAAAGATCTATTTTCTAAGGAGGTTCATCTCTAACCTAAGTGGAAAGACTCGGGCCTTCTCTCCTCTACTTCGACTGAAGAAGGAAGGTTTCAAATGGGGGAAGGCGCAATAAGAATCTTTCGACAAAATCAAAGATTATCTTGTTCATCCTCCAATTATGCCGCTTCCTTGTGGAAGTAAGAGTATAGGTGTTACATTTCTGCGTCTGATGTAACTATAGGGAGAATTCTTGCTCAAGAGGATGGAAATGGCGTCGAAAGAGTCATTTATCATCTTAGTCAAGTCCTTAATGATGCAGAAACTAGATATAGTATGATTGAAAAATTGTCTTTATGTTTGTGTTTTTCTTGTACTAAGTTAAAACATTATATAAAGCCTGTTGATGTGTATGTTTCGCCTCATTTTGATATTATTAAGAATATGATATCTAAGCCAATCATGCACAATCGAATTGGAAAATGGGCACTTGCCTTAATCGAATACTTCCTAACTTATATGCCTTTAAAGTCCATTAAGGGAGAAGTGGTCGCAAATTTCATAGTCGACCACTTCATAGTGAAAATTCCCAAAACTATCTAGAGCTTGAGCCTTGGAAATTATATTTCGATGGTTCTAGTCACAAAGATGGAACAGGTATTGGAATATTGATCATCTCTCCTAATAAAATTCCAACGAAATTCAAGTATAGGATCGAAGGTCCTTGCTCGAACAGTGAGGCTGAATACGAGGCTTTGATAGCCGAACTTGAAATTCTGCTAGAATTGGGGGCAACTAGAGTCGAAATGATTGGTGACTCTGAGTTGGTTGTAAAACGGACAACGAATGAATATAAATGTGTCAAAGAAAATCTAATACTGTACTTTGTAATAGCAAATTGACTTTTATGAAAGTTCGAAATGGTGAATATTAGACAATTCCTCGACTTAAGAACCAGGAGGTCAATAACTTGGTTCAAATTGCTTCTGGGTATAAAATTTCGAAAGAAAAATTGGAAGATGTGATCGAAGTTCAAGGGAAAGTGGTGGCGGCCAGATTGTCTCCAGTAAATTTGGAAACAACAAAGTTAGACTATGCAGATGAAGAGAACTTTAAGATATTGGCTATCGACAACTTGACAGATGCAGATTAGGGAAAACCAATAGTAAATTACTTAGAGAATCCAACAACATCTGCAGAGGAAAAAGTCAAGTATCGTTCTTTCAGTTATATTCTTATGAGAAATGAATTATTTAAAAAGACGTATGAGGGAGTTTTACTTAAATGCCTTAGTGAGGCTGAGGTGTACTTAGCCTTGTCGAGTGTCTATAGTGGGGCATGTGAGGCTCACCAATTAGGCCATAAAATGAAATGTCTTTTGTTTTGGCAAGGGATGTATTGGCCTACTATGCTGAAAGATTGGATCGAGTTTGCCAAAGGGTGTCAGGAGTTCCAGATACATGCAGGTATACAACATGTTCCTACAAGCGAACTACACTTTATTGTGAAGCCATGGCCCTTTAGGGGCTGGGAGTTGGATCTGGTTGGTTAGATTCGACCAACATCTTCTAAAAATCATATGTCAAGGGTAGGATTCAGATCAGGTCAAATCAAGACAATTCTCGTAATTGGACGAACTGAAATCCCATTTGAATCCTACTGGAATATGATGTTGGACGAACTGGTCGAATTAGACGAAGAAAGGTTGAATGCCTTAGAATTGTTAAAGAGGTAGAAAAAGAGGGTAGAGAAAGCATATAATAAAAAAGTCAAGGTCAAATCATTCTTTAATGTAGACTTAGTGTGGAAAGTAATTCTACCTATGGATCAAAGAGATAGGACATTGGATAAACGGTCCCCATAATAGGAGGGTGATCGGTAACCAATTCTATGAGTTTTCATCTATTTATTCAGCATAAAGTCACAACAATTGATAACACTTTCTTTCGTATGTTGATGTTTATTATACTTTCCGCATTTTCATTATCGCATTGTTTCTATAAGTAGTTTATGTTATATTTGGTGCATTTTATGTGTTTGGTGGTAGTCTTGATGATTTCAGGTTCATATGAAGTAAGGCTAAGGACTCGGGGATTTCGGGAAGTCGAAGAAGGTTTTCAAGAAAATTCAGTAGCCTGACACGGCCACCCGTGTCACCTGACACGGGCCGTGTCAGAAGAAGGACAACTTAGGCGTGTTGAAGTGCAAGACAGGAAGCTGACACAGGTGCCCATGTCAGCTTACACGGCCCGTGTCAGCAAGGTTGGCTGATGAAGTTTTATTTGGCATCTAAACAAGAAGGCCAACATGGCCTCCCGTGTCAGCTGACACGACCCGTGTTGGCCTGGGCGTGTCTTTTCCCAATTTTCGTCAATTTTGAATGGTTTTAACCCCGGAGGGCATTTTTGGAATTTCTTGGCCTGTCTATTGGATCTATTAGTATTTGAAATGCATTTGGAAAAGGGAAGAGGGACTTTTGAGGACCGTGAAAGAAAGAACGAGAAGAGACAATAGAGTGCTCAGGAGAGAAGGAAGAACAGGAGATTTTCAAAGGCAAAAGCAATTGAAGAACAAAAGTAATCCCCATTTCTACTGTAATGTTGTATCTAATTGTTCGATTTACTTTATTGAATATGAGTAGCTAAACCCCCCCCCCCCCCAATGCTAGGGGTGTCCCTGAATTGTTATTATAATGACATTATTTTCTTGGTTTTAATAATTTAAACACTTATTTTCTTAATAAAATTTTATCGATCAATGATTTTATAGCTTTTTCAACCGGAAAATTTGATTTAGTTTTACAATTAACTTTAGGTCGGAAAAACCACTGTTAATACAATTTGATCAATAATGCCTCAGTAGATAATTCCTAGGATTAGGGTTACCCTATTACACTTGATTACTGTTGAAACCATTTTCATTGCTTGATCTCAAATTGATTTTCTATGGACATAGTAATCTGATTAGGATTTTAAGAAGTGTTCTCACTAAGGCTTTAGGAGCAAAAAAATTTTGCAGTCAAGAATTTTATGAAATTATGGCTATATTGTTGAAATAAGGATTAATGTTTTTGTAAGGCAATTCATACACGACCCCTAGCATGCTCTCATATCTTGTTGAACTTTGTTCATTATTTTGCTTTATTATAAACATTTTGTTTTAAAATTTGTGAAACCAATTTTACAAACCCCCAATTGACTTTTGTTTGATTAAATCTAAATTAAGCTTATATTACATAACGCAATCCTCGAGATCGATACTAAGGATAATCCCCTTATTTTAACTACAATCGGCAGAATAGTACACTTGCTATTTCATCGATCAAGTTTTTGGCGATGTTGCCGAGGACTGCCAAATATAAGCTGAGTTTTTATTTAATTGAATTTTTGTTGCTCTGCGACTAAAATTTCATTTTTTTTATTTTTAGATTGATTTGTATTATCACTAACAATTGTATAATCTGTGTATGTGAGGAAAGCCCTTAGCTGGGTTTCTTTTTGAAGCAAAACCCGGAAGATCACTACATGCAAGACGCCGTCAAGCGAAAACAAGCTAGACTGGCATTGTTAGAGGAAGAAATTTTGGTTCAGTCTAAGAATTCTAATTCAGAGACAAACACAGACACAGAGACACAACCACAAGGAGTGATAATGGCTGGACTTCCACCAGCGGAAAGACTTCTGGGTGACTATGGAGGAGCAAATGCTCTAGCAAGTCGATTGACCATTGTGAATCAACTGGTTAATGTCACAAACTTCCGACTGCACCCGACAATAATCCGTCAGCTCGAAAAGATACCTTTTACGGGAAAAATCAATGAAGATGCAAATAAGCATTTACAGAGGTTTCTTACGATGAGCACAACATTGAAAATTGAGGGGCATTTAGAAGAAGCTAAAAAGTTGCGGATGTTTCCATTCACTCTTGCCGAAGATGCAAAAGAGTGGTTTTATTCTTTACCTGCAAGGAGTATTAATACTTGGGAGGAGATGGAGGCAACTTTCCTGAATGAGTATTTTCTAGCTTCTGTTTATATTCGCAAAAGATACGATATTGTGAATTTTAAACAGAAAGACGGAGAGTCACTCGGTGATGCATACAAAAGGTTTAAGAGGTTATTGGTTACTTGTCCCACACATAACATGGATCAAACTGAACAAATGTAGATGTTTGTAAATGGCCTCAGAATGAAGACAAAACAACTTATTGATACAGCTGCTGGTGGCTCTTCCAACTTTACAACGACCATTGGTATCAAAAAGATCATTGAAGCCATTGCTGCAAATGAACACCTGGAATTGTATAATTGAAGAGTGAGCAAGCCTGAAGGAGTAATTGATTTGAAACTTGTGAATCAAGTGGTAAAGATGGAGGATAAAGTCACTGTTGAAGTTGAGAGGAGACTCAAAGCTATGAATATAGGTACCCAAATTGTAGCACAAGTTTAACCGGTACAAGCTGTTAGCTGTGAGATTTATGGAGGTCCTCATTTTTCTATGCATTGTGTAGCCACAGCTCAACAAATTGAAGTAATTAATTTTTTGAACCAAAACAACCCTTATTCTAATACTTATAATCCGGGCTGGAAGAATCATCCAAAATTTTCCTAGAAATATCAACAAGGGAATGCATAGAAACAAGGTTCAACTCAGTACCAAAACCAACCTCAACAACCACAACAACAGCAGTACCGACCTCAACAACAATAGCAACCACCGTATCAGTAACAATACCAACAACCTCAACAACAATACCAACAACCTCAGCAACAATACCAACAAGTTCCAAAGAAAGCAGATTGGGAAATAGCCGTTGAGAAGATGGCCGCTCAAAGCATCCAATTTCAAGAAGAAACCAGAAATAATCAAAGAAACACTAATGCGTCTCTTAAGAATCTAGAAGTTCAAATGGGTCAGATAGCAGAATAAATAACCAATTCTCAAGCATAAGGCGAACTACCTAGTGCAACAGTGACAAATCCAAGAGATCGTGATAATGTGAATGCTGTAACAACCAGAAGTGGGAAGAAGGTTGAAGTATCTGAAGAGAAATCTGAGAAACAAGACCAATTGATTGAGGTGGATTTAGAAATATTAGAAACTAAAACCCCCACTGAGGAAGAACAGATTCAAAAGCCGGTTGTGAAGGAAAAACCCACTGAACCAAAACCGATCATTAAGCTTCCTTTCCCTACAAGGAACAAGAAAAAAGATCAACATGAGAAAACCTTTGAGAAGTTTTTAGAGATGTTCAGAAAACTGGAGATTAACACCCCATTTGCTGAGGTGATTGAACAGATGCCTATAATGCCAAATTTATGAAGGACATCATTTCAAAAAAGCGCACCATCGACACTGAACCTGTTATTCTAACTGAAACTTGTAGTGTTATTTTGCAGGGTATGAAAATTCCAGTGAAGAATCCAGATAGAGGGTTGGTTACCATTCCGTGCACAATTAGAGATAGATCATTTAAAAAGGCACTTATTGATTTAGGAGCTAGTGTGAGTCTTATGCCATTGTCCATATACATGAAGTTGGGAATGGGAAGTGTTCAAGATACGAGAATGACACTTCAATTTGCAGATCATTCAGTTAAGAGACCATATGGGGTTGTAGAAGATGTGCTAGTGGAAATTGATAAATTCGTGTTTCTTGTCGATTTTGTGATTTTGGAGATGCATGAAGACGAGGATATCTCTATGATTTTGGGGAGGCCATTCTTAGAAACAGGAAGATGTGTGATAGAAATTTAGGGAGGCACAATGACTCTCAAAGTTTATGATGAAGAGCAGAAAATTGATGTGAGGAATACCATAAAGCATAAAGAAGATATAAGGACAAGTCACACTATGGAGGTGATAGATAGTATGGTAGTCAAAGCTATTCACAGTCAAATCCCTAAGTCACCTTTGGAAAGAGTTATGATCTTACCGGCCCAAGAGATAGAGGATAATGAGTATGAAAGAGAGAAAAAAGTTCTTGCGATGTTGAATGCTCAACCACCTTGGTTAAAATCCAAACTACACCGGTGGGAGGATTTGAGAACTTCACCAGAAAATGAGACTGAAAAAGAAAACATAACAGGTACAAATTCTAAACTAAAATAGTTACCTAAAAATTTGAAATATGTATTTTTGGATTTTGGGTCCAAATGTCCTGCTATAATCAATTTTGGGCTGAAAGAAAAAGAAGAGGAAAAATTGGTACAGGTACTTAAGAAATACAAGAGCGTTATGGGATGGACCATTGGGGATTTGAAAGGAATTAGCCCACAGTATGCATAAGATACTGATGGAGAACAATCACAAACCAGTGGTCCAACCCCAAAGAAGATTAAATCCAGAAATGAAGGAAGTTGTGAGGAAAGAGGTAGTTAAACTATTGGATGTTGGGTTAATTTACCCTATTTCACATAGTTCTTGGTTAAGTCTGGTGCATGTGGTGCCAAAGAAGGGAGGAACAATGGTGATTCTGAATGAGAAGAATGAATTGATCCCCACTCGAACTGTAACAGGTTGGAGAGTGTGTATTGATTACAGGAGGCTTAACACCGCAACAAGAAAAGATTATTTTCCTCTCCCTTTCATTGACCAGATGTTAGAAAGACTTGCAGGTCATGAGTACTACTATTTTTTGGATGGTTACTTGGGGTATAATTAAATTTCTGTAGCCCCGGAAGATCAGGAGAAGGCCACGTTTACATGCCCTTACAGTATCTTTGCCTATAGAAGGATGCCATTTGGGCTATGTAACGCTCCCGCCACATTTCAGAGATGTATGACATCTATATTCTTCGACATGCTTGAAAAGCATATGGAGGTGTTTATGAATGATTTTTCTATTTTTGGTTCTTTTTTTGATACTTGTTTAACTAACTTGTGTCTTGTTTTAAAAAGGTTCCAGGAAACTAACCTCATTCTCAATTGATAGAAATGTCATTTTATGGTGCAGGAAGGTATAGTGCTTGGACATAGGATCTCTCACAAGGGGATTGAAGTGGACAAAACAAAAGTGGAAGTGATAGCTAACCTCCCACCCCCAGTGAATGAAAAGGGGATTAGGAGTTTCTTAGGACATGCAGGTTTCTATTGCAAGTTCTTAAGAGATTTCTCAAAAGTTGCCAAACCTTTGACTAACTTGCTTGTCAAAGATAAACTCTTTAATTTTGATGATAAGTGTAAGGTGGCTTTTGAAACTCTAAAGAGTAAGTTAATTTCTGCACCTATAGTGATAGCCCCTGATTGGTCACTACCCTTTGAAATTATGTGTGACACAAGTGATATTGATGTCGGGGTTGTTTTAGGACAAAGAAAAGATAAATTATTGCATGTAATTTATTATGAGAGTCATGTTCTTAATCCGGCCCAAAGGAATTATTCAACTACCGAAAAGGAGTTGTTGGCCGTCGTGTATGCTTTTGACAAATTCAGGTCATATCTTCTAGGGTCTAAAATTATTGTTTGTACTGACCATGATGCGTTGAAGTATTTTTTTCCAAGCAGGAATCAGAGCCTCGACCTTTGAGGTGGATCCTCCTCCAAGAATTTGATCTTGAAATTAGGGATAAAAAGGGATGTGAAAACACTGTTGCAAATCGCTTGTTCCGCATATCCCCAATAGAGGAAACTGAAAAGGAGCACCCAATCTAAGACATATTTACAGATGAGCGAATCTTGGCTATTACTGGTGTTCCATAGTTTGCCGACTACGCAAACTACTTAGTAGGTGGAGTGATACCTGATGATTTTAACTCTAACCAAAAGAAAAAGTTTCTATATGATTTCAGGTTGTACTTATGGGACGACCCATTCTTATATAAAATGGGAGTGGATGGTTTAATCAGAAGATGTGTTCCGGAAGGGGAGCAAAGAGAGATACTAAAAGTCTGTCATGATTATGAGTACAGGGGACATTTTAGTGGAGACAGGACAACTGTAAAAGTCCTTCAATCAGGATTGTATTGGCCGACCGTATTCAAGGACGCTCATCACATCGTCCGAGAATGTGATAGGTGCCAAAGAGCCGGTAACATTTCTCGAAGGAATCAGATGCCTCAAAACTCTATTTTAGAGGTAAAATTGTTTGACGTATGGGGTGTAGACTTCATGGGGCCTTTTCAACCATCCTTCGGTAAGAACTATATCTTGGTCGTTGTAGACTATGTGTCCAAGTGGGTGGAGGCTATAGCATTACCCACAAATGATGCAAAAGTGGTGGTGCATTTCTTTAAGCACAACATCTTCTCTAGGTTTTGGGTACCCAGAGCTTTAATCAACGATGAAGGCACTCATTTTTTGAATAAGTTGATGGAAAACTTATTGAGGAAGTATAATGTGAAGCATAAGATTGCTACTTTGTATCATCTGCAGACGAGTGGGCAAGTTGACGTTTTTAACAGACAACTAAAACAAATTCTGGAAAAAACTGTTAGTGCTTCTCGAAAGGATTGGTCAATGAAGCTGGATGACGCATTGTAGGCATATAGAACGACATTCAAAACAACTATAGGCATGTCCCCTTATCAATTAGTTTATGGTAAGTTATGTCATTTGTCGCTCGAACTCGAGCACAAGGCCTTTTGGGCTTCCAAATTCATGAATTGCGATCTTTTGAAAGCTGGAGAATTCCAAACGCTTCAACTCCATGAGTTGGAAGAGTTTAGGAACCAAGCATATGAGAATGCCAAAATTTATAAAGAAAAAACAAAAAAAATGGCATGATCAGAAGATCCAGAAAAAGGAATTTTGGGAGGGACAATTGGTTTTGCTGTTTAATTCCAGGTTCAAGTTGTTCCTTGGAAAGCTACGATCGAGATGGTCTGGACCGTTTGTGGTGCATAATGTGTTTCCGCATGGAGCAATTGAACTAAAAAATAAGCTAACAGAGACACCTTCAAGGTCAATGGACAAAGGTTTAAACCTTACTACTGGGGCCAAGAAGGTGGTCAGATTGAATATGTTCGTCTTACATGATAAGATGAATGACCGTCGAGCCATGCGACGTTAAACGAAGCGCTTCATGGGAGGCAATCCACGCGTTTATTTCTAACTTTGTGTTTTTCTTGTTTTGCTAGGAAAATTAGGCTTGCAATGCACTCATAAAAGTCGTGAAGTCGGCCTAAGGAGTAGTGTTTTTTTTAGGTTACAGACGTATAATCAAGTATACCTTAGAAAAAATCGGAAAAAGTCGGAAAAAAAAAGGCAAAATATGGTAAAACAGGGGCCTGTCACGGTCGCCCATGTCAGCTGACACGGCCCGTGTCAGGTCATGAAGGATGATGAAAAAAATAGTGGGATTTGGAGCATTCCAGTGAGCTGACACAACCGCCGTGTCAGGCCCACTGGGGAAAAAGTTGGATGACACGATTTGTTGTAGGAAGGCAGCATGTTGACACGGTCGCCCGTGTCAGGCATGCTGAGTGATGTTTTCAATTTTTTTCCCTTCTCACATGGTGGGGCCCACACGACCTAAACCTCTTAACTACCCAATAAATCCACATTATCCATCATCAATTCAAATTTTTACCCTTTTTTTCTCTCACCTTTCATCTTCTTCTTCCTTTCTTCACAAAAATTCCACAAAACTCCATAACCAACCCTCCATAAAGCTTCAAACTTTCCAAAATCCCTACATCAAAACCACATACGACCTTCACAAAAAGTGTTCACCTCTCCATCCTCTACATCATCCCGCAATTTATTTTCACTATCCCTCACATTTATTTTCGTGATTTCTCTCTATGTTACAGGTACAACAATAACAATACCTCCCATACGTGTGGTTAGAGGAAAACATCTGGATACCGAAACCTCAAGATCGAGGAAAAGAGCAAGTCGGACGCCTAACACGCATGACATTATTTTCGACGCACTCGAACATGAGAAGCATTATGCATGCCACGTGAAGCGTAAAATTACACCGACAAGGTACATGCGTAATAAAACTCTTTCTGAATTAGGATTGAATATTGAGATATATAGGATGTTTCATAGTCTGGGTATGTTGGAACTCATGCATTTAGAAGCTCCGACGTATGAGCGCATAACATTGGAGTTTTTAAGCACCATTGAATTCATTTAGAAAAAACATGGACAGGTACTATGAAATATTTATATGGCACAATGCGGTTTAGGCTATTTAATACTAACCATGAGCTTAGTGTAGAAGAGCTGGGAGGTATCCTCCGACTTCCACTGTATGGCCTCAGAGCTGTCCCGAAGACTTTTGATGCGAAAGCATTCTAGAAAGCTATTACAAGTAACACTGAGTATGTCTCAAAGGGTGCCAAGGCATCGGGGATTCAAAATCCATGTTTCAGGTATGCACAGAAAGATTTAACTTACACTCTATCTAGGAGGGGAGACAGTACCAGAGTCACCACTTAGAGGGAGGTATTTTTCCTGTATGTTATGGCAAACTCTGAAATGGTAAGTATAGCCGCGTTTGCAGCGTACTATCTGGGTAGAGTAGGAAGAGTAGCTCAAGAGGGAATCTCTGTGGGAGGCATGATAACACATATAGTCGAGCATTTTGGCTATGACCCTGTTGCATTGGGTGACATACCGGCATCAGGTAAAATCAGACTAGATATGGCGGCCTGGTCCGACAGAGTATGATTTCTATTACACAAAATCATTATGTTGTAAAGAGACATAACAGGTTTGTAATTGCCCTCCCAGCTCCTAATAGAGTTAGTATTACTGATATGAATAACTGGATTTATGATAGTACCGTCCAAGATGAGGACGAGTACCATGTTGACTCTTTGTCTGCAGGAGAACATGAAGAGGAAGATTCTCTTGAGTTTGAGCAGTTTGTACCATCACAGGAGGGACATATGTATGCAGGTGCGGGAAGCTCATCCACTGCTGATGATAACTAGTTGTGGGTGCATGGTGAAATCAGGTATCTCTGGGTGGAGCAAACCCGACAGGCAGAAGAGCAAGCTCGCCAATGGGCGATCATGGATGACATGCACGCCATGAAGCAACAGCTGATGTTGCGCTTCCCTCCTCCTCAGTGAGGCTTTATGAGTCCCCTTTCATGCTTGTTCTAAAACATTGAGGTCAATATTTAGTTCAAGTGTGTGTGTAGGAGGGTTATTTACTTTCTGTTTGTTTGTTTGTCGAACTTTTTATGATATTTCACTTGTGTGTTGATTTTAATTGTTTAATGTGTTTTGTGTTTATGTGTTACAGATCGGAGACTTGTGTGCCAGATGAATAGAGATGCTTATAGTAAAGTGGATGAGAAGACACAACTTAGGCTTGATCTCCAGGAAACCCCTGGAAGTTGATATTGTTGAAGTGGATGATTGGACGCGATTTCCCAATACAGAACTGATACGGGAATAATTTCACCCGAGACAGAAATGATGCCACATCACACGAGAGGTACCTTGGAAACTATCAGTATGCCAAACATGGTGAGAATTTTATAAAGCCAAACACTTTATCATCACGAGAGTATCAGGTATGTCTTTGTCACTCTTAGCTTGCGTATTTGTCTGTTGGATTGTTTATATGCACACATCTACACACTTAGGCACTTATTTTTGTTTAGCCCTGAGCCTTTCAAGCCGACCCTTATATGTTACCCCTTGTTATCCCATTCGAGCCATATTTCCATTTATTTGTTATCAACCACATCATATAACCTTAAGCCCAAACACTTCCTCACCATGCTTGGATAAGTGTTATCGATTTATGATCCGTGTAAAATTATAAGTTTGGGGTTGGGACACTCGCATAAAAAGTAGGTAAGTGCTTTAAAAAAAAGAGAGAATAATGAAAAAGCCTTGAAAAAAAATATATATATATGAAAGAAGGTACTTATCTAGAGAAGGATCCAGTTCGAAAATAAATACTCTCAAGGTTTCACTTAAGGAGAGAAAAAAAAAAGAAGAGAGAAAACTGGAAAATCCAAAAGAAAGTGTGCCAAACACCCTTGATTGTGAAAATCAAAAAGTACACGGTAATGAGAAAGATGACACTGCATTAAAGCCTATAAATCCTTTTGTTTTCCCTTTTCATTTATCTATTCCACCATGTCCCTAGCCCAGTTACAACCTGTAAAGCCCTCACAAAGTGTGTATTGTGTGCTTATGATAAGAAAATAAATGATATTCAAGCTTATGAGTCAACTTTGCATACTATGATTTTTGATGTAAACACTTTAACCCAAGAGATTTGGTGAGAGTGTAAAAAGCTGACAAGAGAGAAGGTACTTCGATGTGGAAATCTGGTGGAACGTCAAAAATCAAGTGAGAAGGAAACCGTTGAAAGGAACATTAAAGGTGAATCGCGAAAAGATCTTGGCAGTATTGTGGTGAGATTATTGTAAATAATTCGGGGGTAACCTTCTTGTTGTCTCGAGCATCACTTGAGGACAAGTAATGAGATAAGTTTGGGGTTGTGATCGGTCATCAATTCTATGAGTTTTCGTCTATTTATTCGGCATAATGTCAAAACAATCGGTAACACTTTCTTTCTTAATGTTGATGTTTATTATACTTTCCGCACTTTCATTATCGCATTGTTTCTATAAGTAGTTTATGTTATATTTGGTGCATTTTATGTGTTTGGTGGTAGTCTTGATGATTTCAGGTTCATACCAAGTAAGGCTAAGGACTCATGTGAAGAAATCGGGAATTTTGGGAAGTCGGAGAAGGTTTTCAAGCATATTCAGCGGTCTGACACTGTTGCACCCCAAAATTTGACCAACATTTCTTTACCTAGCTTATGTTTCATTTCATTCACATTAGCATTAGCATTTGCATTTCATTGACATGTATGCAGGGGATCAAGAGGTATGAGTACCAATAAAGAGCTATACCAGACCATGAAGCTAGCTAAGAAGGTTATTCAAGTGTTCAAGGGTGGATATCTTTATCAGAAAGGTCAAAAGATCCTCAGAGAGAGTGGCTGAAGCCAAGTTGTGTGCCTCCTAACTTGAGAGTTGTGGGAAGCTCCTCAGATGATTCTGAAGCTATGAATAAAGACTTGAAGCCTTGAGAGAGCTTATGAGGTGTTTTGAAAGCCATCATGAAGCCTAGATAGGTCATGGTACAAGATTAAGAAGCCTCACCCATGAGTGGTGTAATTAGGGTTTGATTGGGTCAACCCTAGGTCAACTGATGATTTAAGCAAGGTTGAGACCTAATCAAGAGCCATGTGATCATGGATTGATTCATTGAGAGGCTATAAGGATTATTCCAAGGTCAACTCATCATGATTGAAGAGTTTGATAAGTTTCAAGCTAGGGTTTCTAAGTCTTGACAGTGTAAAATCCCCTAGTTTGACCCCTATCTTCAAGGCAGTTTAGCTCAAGATGTGATTGTCATCTCATCTTGCCGCCAACATGAATGTTGTAGAGATTATTCTTAGCTTTAATTTGAGTACTAGAAGTCCTTGATAGGATTTGTAGAGCTCAAGTTATGACTTTGACAAGTTACAGGTCATCTGAGGTATGTGAATCTGGGGCCTTGAAAGTCACCCAACTTGCATCAAACTTTTGCCAAGAAGGATGATTCCTATGAACTTTTGATCAACATGAATGTTGTTTCTTATCTTCTTAGCTTTCTAGAGAGTACTAGAAGTCCTTGATAGGATTTGTAAAACTCAACTTATGGCTTTGACAAGTCAAGGGCATTTTGGTCATTTGGAGATTACAGGTCATTTCAAGCATAAGGCCATAACTCCTATCTCCAAGCTTCAAATGGAAAAATCTTCAACATAAAACTTGCTTAAAATGATGTTTTAAGGCTAGTAAGGAGGTCATGAGATGTTGAGAAGGCTTGTAGCTCAAAGTGGTAAAAATGACCTAAAATGAAGGCATAAGTTAAATCAGTCAAAGTTGGAAATTGAAATTTTCAAGTTACACATCCAAACCATGGCATGTAATATATCATTTTGACTCTAGAAAACATTTTAAAGACAATGGTTTAGCCACATTTTTGATTTGAGGTCTAAATCATGGACTTGCTTTGGAAAATGGTTACTTGCATATTAAGCAACATTTGCAAAACTTAAAATTGAGGCATGGACAAGGAACTTGGCAAGCTAAACCCTTCCAAATTGTCATTAGGGGAAAAATTGAAGGATATTGAGATGAGTTTCAAGCTGCAAACAGAAGTGAGCATGGCATGGTAAGTGATTCAAAATCTCATGACATGAGATATGTAAAATCTCATTGGAAGGATCTAGAGGGTTCTAGATCATCCAAACTCCATCTATATATTGAGTAGAATGCATCCATGGCAAGGGTTGATGATCATTGAAGGTTTGAGCATAGTTTGGGATTGAATTTTCATAGATTGCAATTGAAATTGGTTTCATCAATTTCCTCAATTTCCTTCCATTTTCTTGATTGGTTCTTCTTCCTTGAGTATCAAGGATCGATTCCAGATCATTTCCAAGAGGGATTGGTGGCTAGATCGTGTGGGAGCAAGGGATTTTCAGCACCTGCAACTCTTCATCGTGTTTCAAGATTGAAGCACTCTCCATTGAATCTTTTGCATACAGAAGCAAGGAGGAGGTTCAGTACTCGTGTCCAGAAGATTTGAGAGCTTGAAGTGAAGGATTCGTGCATCTGTTATTCAAGATTTTCCAGGTTTGTAACCTTCTTCCCCTTGCTTGATTTAGGTAGAATTAGGTTGAATTAGGGTGTTAGATTAGTCGTAGAATGGCCTAGGATGGTTTTCAGATGATTAATTGTTGGATTAGAGACAAAATAGGAAGATCACCATTTTCGGTTGAGATTGGGAGATGTTGATTCTTGGGGTTTCAGAGGAAACTAATGGCATGATTGAGTTCGTGGCAAGATTTGGAGTATGTTTCGTGTTTTGACCAGTTGCATTGGAGGCTCCTAGAGTGGACTAGGGTTGGGGAAGACGACCGGAGCTGGGCGCGAAGCTCAGAGGTTTGAAAGGTTGAAGACGACCTCAAGGCCATTGGATGAGGTTTTGACCATTGACTGGGAGAAGATCCAAGGGCTGTGTTTTATTTCTGAGTTGTGAAGGAAACGTTGCATTTCATTTATTTGGCGCTTTGGGCTTAGTAAACTGAATGTTATTCACACCCCCCATTAAACCCAACCCATGATTTTAACTGGAAATGATTTCTATTTGCACCGTGTCTTTATTCATTTTTGTTGGATTTCTTTCTTTTTCCATTTAACTCATGATTTTTGTAAAATTCATAACTAATTGAATATTAATCCAATTAAATCCATTCTTTTTGCATACTAATCATGATTGAGTCTATTATTTTTTAGAGAAAAAATATTTTCATTTCATTTAATTTATGATTTAATTGGAATTTTGTATTTTAATTGATATTAAAATGTTCATGTTTGATGCATAATTTTTTAGAATTTTGTGTGATCTCATAGTGATGATTCTTGGCCTAAATTTCTGTGTGTGATTAGTTTAGATGTGTATGATCCCATAGTAATTTTCTCACATTTTTGTGATGAAAATAAGTGTGCTTTCTAGATTGATGTTTAGAGACTTCCTTTTTAGGGTTTTAGGTTGATGCCTTAGAATGTAGATTTCAGTTCTATGTCCAAATTGATGATTTGATCTTTGAAACTAATGTGATAGAGTCATGATTGACCTAGGTTCCCATAGTAATTTTTGTAGGATTTTACAATTGAGTTTAGTATTTTAGTTAGGACTAACTTTAGTACTAGGTTTTAGGTGACCCTAATTTACTAATTCAACTAGTTTAACTCATTTAGTTCCCTTAGATTAGGTTTTGTGCTTGGTTTGCCTTTGATTGAGGTTGAAGACAAGTTGAAGACAAGAGGAAGATGCTTGAGGTGGTTTGAAGTTGCTTGGAGCTCTTGATTTGCTTGTGCCTGAAGGTGTCTGATGAAGATTAGGAGATAGGACATAGGGAGAGCTTTGTAGTTAGAATGATTTCTTTCACAAACATGGAGAGCATCTTGTGCATCCATTCTTCCCAAGTATTAAAAGTCCTCCCATGGTATTCACCTCCCTCCTTTGGAGGGATAAGTGATGGTACCTAGGAAGTAGAACTTTTGAGGGAACCATTCTTCTGATGTTAAACCCTTATAGGCCTCCTTTGGTGGTCAATAAGTAGTTTAATATCCTAGCTTATCCAGTTAAGTGATTCCTTATGGTTTGAGCATCTTGAGGATGTTGAGTTTGAGTGTGAAGATGAAGACTTCATTGAAGAGTGTGGAAGAGGATGATTCCTTGAGCATTGCCATTGTAGCTGAAGCTTGAAGAGCAAGAAGAACAAGTTGATACTTGAAGACCCTAATTGAGATTGAGTGTAGAGCTGAGGCTTGAGAAAGAATTGAAGGATGAAGTTGACACTTCTAAGTGATTAAAGATTACCCTGAGAAGCTGAGGCTTGTAGATAAGGAAGACCAAGTTGACACTGGTAAAGCAAAGAGAGCTGAAGCTTGAAGATTAATTTGATATCTATGAAGAGGATTCAATTGAGATTGAGTGTAGAGCTGTGGCTGGAGGAATAAAGGATGAGTTGATACTTACATTGAAGCTTTGAGAGCCTGAAGGAATTAAGTTTACACCTACAATTAAGAGTGAAGCCTGAGGGTGGAGTTGACTAAAGAGCTGAAGCTTGGAGAAGTGAAGATAAGTTGAAACTTATGTTGAAGGGTTGAGACCTGGAGAAGCAAATTGATATTTGTCATGAGAGAGGATAGCCTTGAAGGGTGGTTAAAGTCTGAAGACTGGATTGCTGTTAGAAGAGCTGAAGCCTGGAATTGAGAGAGGGGTTGATCTACTTTCTTGTCTGTTTTCTTTTCTGTATTGCTGATGTGCCTTGTTTGACTTGCTTGATGCATTAGAATAAGTCCATATCTTGACTAACTTTAATCTAGGAGCATGATTGCACTAGAGGTTGAGTTGCTCCCTCTGCTTGTATTGTTACTGTATGGCTTTGCTTGCGGGTATTCGGTAGAGCCCTGCTCCCTTGCCCATGTGGTTTATGTTGCTTGATAGCATGTTATATTTTTCTTCTGTATGATTGCAGTTTACTGTATTTTTGCTTGATAGCATGTTTTATTTCTTCAGTATGATTAATGTTATTCATTCTGGCTGGAGGTTGAGATGAGCTTGTGGAGACGGATGCCCCACTCACATTTCCTCCCTCACTTGCATTGCATGCATTTTACAGTCCTTTGTTGTTTACTGTTTAAGCTGATGCTTTGTCTGTTTCTTTATCATTGACATGATCCCCTAGGAATCTCACTTCCTTTGATAAGGAAGTGATGATTAGAACTTTAGGTGGAAAGTTATGCATAATAACTTCTAGGAGTTCCCTATTTTAAACCTCAACCATAGGATGAATCCTTGGCATGACAACATTAGGACTTGATAGTCTCCCGGTAGTTGAACCTGTTCATTCTCTTCTCATCTTAAAACAAATTAAAATACAGTAATAAAGGTTAACTGACGTCGTACATTATGACCCTTAAGCCATCTGAGAAAGGATTGTTGGAGAGTTTCTTTTCAACAGTCTGGATGTTTAGTATGGCACCCTTTGGGTGACATACGACGCATTCACTCTCAGGTCATAGTCTCTAGTGCGATATTGGTTGCAAACATCCATAAAAAACAGTTCTTTCGTAAAAGACAGAAAACAAACTTCAAACCTTTTTGCCCCGTGGGCCCATAATTCAAAGGAAGCTTTTCTGAAGAAAAGAGTGTCGTTAAACTTCAGCGCCAATGCAAACAGGCTTTGTCCCTAACTACTGGAACTGCTGTTTAACCCTACTCGATAAAACAGATGAATCTGAATCCCCGTAATCCGTATTATCCCGAACTACGTAAGCTCTGATCTCTCAAGCCTGTTGAGAGTACGTAGGCACAATACTGATGTATTGGCGAGCCACCTTTCCCGTAACCCGTAGTAGGTCGAACTATGTTGACTCTGATTTCTCATTCTCTGATGAGAATACGTAGGCATAAAGCGCGACGCTTTGCCGAGTCATTTCTCTTTTCCGTTTAAGCCAGCCTTGATAGGTAGATAGATAAACCAACTCGTCCAGTAAACACAACAAGCGTGGATCCCATCGAGTACGATGGACGTGAGGGGTGCTAATACCTTCCCCTCGCATAACCGACTCCCGAATCCAGACGATGGTTGCGATGACCTTGTCTTTTACCTTTTCGTCAGGTTTTTCCGATCGTTTCCTTTCCCGTTCCGAGGGATAAATAACGAAAGGTGGCGACTCTTCTGTTTTGCCAGCACCTTATTTTCGCAGAAGCGACAGCTGGCGACTCTGCTGGGGACTTGATAGTTTCCTGGGATCCAACGTCCCGTATGCGAGTCAGTTTGGGGATCCGACGTCCCCTGCGAGAGTCAATCCTAGCGCTTGTATGATTACTTGTTGGGTTGTGTTTATTTATCGCATTTTATTTCCCGCATTTTATTTTCAGTATGATATGATTATTTGTGCTGTTGTGGGAGGGGCATTCTGATGAGTGAGAAGCCATACCCTGGCTTGAGTGAACATAGCATTAGTTGTGGAAATTAGTGGGCGCGTGCTTGCTTGGCAGGCACTAGTGTCTCATGAAATCCACGCTCAGACGAGGTTCTCCCGGTTGGCTTCTTTTTCAACCCTTTGGGTTGAGGGGGTTGTTGGTTTGGAGGATTGTCGACTCTGGGGATCGATCATTTGTGATTCAGCCGAGTGAGGCCGCTTCATGAGCTGGTGATGCCACACCTTCTGGGTATCGTATCACCCCTCTTGAATGTCTGTGACGCTGATGAACGCACAGGATGCCGAAATTGAGTCAGTTTAGGTCCATACCTGTGAGCAGGGTTGGGTTTATTGCAGGAAACTTTGACCTTCAGATTACCTGGTTTTCTTGACAGTGAATCAGTTTTGTTGATACCGGAGGTTCGCATCATCAGATATATGATTGTTCTTGAAAGAGCAGAGCTTTGGTCCTATATCAGAGGACCTTGTATTCAGAGATGTGTATTTGTTCTTGATAGAGCAGGTTTTGATCAGAGGGTCTTATTATCAGATGTTTGTTCTTGACAGAGCAGAGCTTTGGTCCTGTATCAGAGGACCTTATATTCAGAGATATATATGTGTGTTCTTGACAGAGCAGATTTATGATTGGGGTCTGAAGATCTCATCTGCAGATGTATGTTTGTTCTTGACGGAGCAGAGTTTTGGTCCTGTATCAGAGGTCCTTTATCAGATGTGTGTTCTTGACAGAGCAGAGTTTGGTCCTGTATCAGAGGTCCTGTATCAGATGTTTGTTCTTGACAGAGCAGATTTATGGTCCTATATGTGTGTGTTCTTGACAGAGCAGATTTGTGGTCCGACACCAGGGTTTTCTTCTTATCAGAGAAAGTGGTTGTTCTTGATAGAGCAGGATTATGGTTTTGTTGATGCAGAGTCTCCGCAGCATAGTTGCCTTGATCTCCTGCTGCATGATTGAATTTTACATTGCTTTGCATACTCATTTGCATTTCATTAACGTGTGTCTGTGTTGCAGGTACCGTTTTCCCCGATTCAGGATTTCTTGCCTCCTATTGTATTGTTATGGGTTCTCTGAGGAAGACCGTGGCTTACAAGCTCCCTGCCCCTGATGTGGTTCAGCTGACTGGTTTGATTGCCTTAGCAGATGATTCTGTGAGAGATGAGTTCAGAAAATATTACGGCAAATTGCTCAGTTTGGTTCGTAAACCTTCTGCGTTCGAGTTGAATGGGTTGCACGCTCTGCTGCAGTTCTATGATCCTCCGTTGAGATGCTTCACTTTCCAGGATTTTGTTCTCGCACCTACGCTAGAGGAGTATGCTGATTTGTTAGGTGTGCCTATCAAGAGGCAGATGCCTTTTGTTCATATGGATACTGAGCCTGATTTGGCTAGTCTAGCTCCTTCACTTCATCTGGATGCCTCCGAGTTGGTATTGTCTAGTTGGAACAAGGTTCACGGTTTCTCCTTGCAGTTCTTAGTGGGAAAGGCTCAGCGGTGCGCCAAAGACGGATGTTGGGTTGTGTTCAATGCCATCCTCGCTCTGTGCATATATGGCATCATTGTGTTCCCCAATATGCCCAATTTTGTAGACTTCGATGCATTTCATATCTTTGCATCAGGGAATCCAGTCCCTACCTTGATAGGAGATGTCTACCATTCCGTCCACTACAAAAACGAGAACAGAAGGGGAAAGAATGTCTCGTGCTGTGTGCCCTTGCTTTATAAATGGCTTGATAGTCATCTGCCCAAGAGGGGTCCCTTTGTTTCGTCTGCAGCCACAGTTGAGTGGTCCGAGCGTCTGATGAGTTTATCTGCAGAGGATATTGACTGGTTTGACAGAGATAGGCTAGGTACCGAGATTATCTTCAGCTGCAGCGGGTTTCCAAACATGCCTTTGATAGGCAGGAAGGGCTGTATAAACTATAATCCGTCTTTGCTGGTCTGACAGTTCACGTACGCTTTGAGAGCTCCACCGAAGGATGAAGAGGTGCAGGAATCTCTGTACCTCACTAGTCTTCTAGAGGGGGATCTGTTATCTAGGCTTCAGCGCGCATGGAATGGTATCAGTAAGAGGAGAAAACCATTGCTGGGGAGAAGCAATAATCAAGCATACCCTCCGTATGTGACTTGGATCAGAGCCAGAGCAGATGCTATAGGGATGCCGTTTCCTCCTGCCAAGCCAGAGAGCCCTCCAATGATCGAAGAGCATACTACCGTGCCTATTCAGCATCATAATCAGGTGTTAGCTGAGCGAGATGAATTGAAGCAGGAAAATGAAGAACTGGAGAAAGAATTGGCTCAGCTCCGAAGCGAGAGAAATGAAGTCGTTCATTCCTTCAAAAGGCAAACAGAGCTGGTGAACCGGCTGGGGACGGACCTGACTAAGCAGATAGCCGAGCGTGAACGCATGGGTCAAGACTTCAAAGCTGTCAACGACGTACTGGCTACGAAGAAGCAGCACCTGGACGAAGCGTATCGGAGGATATCCAAGTTCAACCAGCACTAGAAGGCTTCCCTAGCCACCAGGAAAGAGCGGGAGGATAAGCTGATGCTACAGATCTCCAAGCTGGAGGCCCAGGTGAAGGCCAGTGAGAAGAGGTTTGATGAAGAAACCGCTCGCAGATATGCCGCTGAAGGCCAGCTCAATAGAGCTCTCGCTAACCTGAAGGAGCGCAAACTGACGTTTGAGTCCAAGAAGCGGAAGCTAGAAGATTGTTTCGGCGAAGGAGCATGGGAAGATTCGGTCGAAGGTCTTCAGTACACCATTGTGCAAAGGGAATTACTCGTCGAAGGGTTACTCACTCTGCCTGATCATCCAGAAACGAAGGAGTTGTTAGAAGAGTATCGCGCCTGTGGTCGTGCTTGACTATTTGTATTCCTTTTGTTTTGATCATTGTTGTATGCTGACCATCACCAGGCTTGTTGGCTGAGGTCACGCTGTTGATTCATCTTGTACTCGCTGATGTTGTGTACTGCCTTGATGGGCTTTCTTTATATATGAGATTGTTATTTCCATGATTGGACTCGGACTTCTTCTTATTATCAGCACTGGCACTCAGGCACTAGGATCGGGGGAGATCTCCCTAATGCACAGACACACGTTTGCATTTGCATGAAGCATTTGCATAACGAGCACTTTGTCGTTTTTTCCTAACCCTTTTGTGTTTCCAGGTTGTTTCAGGTGGTTCCAGGATTGATCAGAGACCTATTCACCGCTATCCGACCAGAGCTAATCAAACCAGGATCATGGAGCAAGTGCAAACTGATGTTCAGGAACTACGCGAAAGAATGGATCGCTTCATGGAGCTCATGCAAGCGGTCGCCAATGGCCAGGATCAGCTCAGAACTTTGGTTCAGCCTCTGATTTCAAGGGTTGATAGCAATGGCGTACTCCATGGGGGGGCTGTGCCTACTCCTCCACCAGTTGAAACTCCACAGAATGGCGTCCCCGTGACCGGGGGAAATGGCAGTGCCAACGGCAATGTGATAGCTAATATGGGACTCAATGGCAATACGACGGGCGTCGGTAATGGGAGTCTGGAAGCTAATGTCAATATCGGGCTGGGCAACGGCAATCCAGGTGTTGGGAATCTGTTTGGGCCTCAGCCATGGTTAGAAGATCGTCAGGAAAATGTGTTCTCTCAGAGAGGTGCTGAAGGTGAGCTGAATGCCGAAGCACGTCTAAGGTTCAAAGCACTCGAAGATAAGATGAGGAATATCGAGAATCAGAACACTTTGGGCGTTGATATGTCCAAGTTGGGGCTGATTGCTGATTTTATGGTGCCTCCTAAGTTCAAGGTACCTGACTTTGAAAAATATAAGGGCACCACTTGCCCTCGCGTCCACCTGAGATCGTATTACAGGAAAATGTCGGCTCATTCTGATGACGAGAAGTTGCTGATGCACTTCTTCCAAGACAGTCTGTCCGGGCCATCCCTCGAATGGTACATGAGTCTGGAGCCTACCAGTGTGCGCACGTGGAAGGACCTTGCTGAAGCATTTGTGCACCACTACCAATACAACAGCGACTTGGCCCCGAACCGAGTCCAGCTGCAGAATCTGTCGCAAAGGAACAATGAAGGGTTTAAGGAATACGCCCAGCGGTGGCGTGAGTTGGCAGCCAGGGTTCAGCCGCCGATGGTTGAACGTGAGCTCGTGCAGATGTTCGTAGCTACCCTCCCAGGGGTTTATTATGAGAAATTGGTCAGCGGTATGTCTGGAACCTTCTCAGATCTCATTATCACGGGTGAGCACATCGAAAATGGGATCAAACTGGGGAAAATTCAAAGTGAGTCATCCTCAGCTGGAGGAGGCGGAAAGAAACCTTATAGTGGAAAAAGACGAGAAGGAGAAACGAGGGTTGTGTCCAACGCTCGAAGGAAGGGTAAAGGCCCTCACCAGCAGGTGGCCAGCATAACTATCCCGGCAGTTCAGCAGCAGCAGCAACAACAACTGAATCAACAGGGGTACAGAAAGTATCAGAATAGGGCACCTTTGTCGAGCCGTCACCTCGAGACACCGCCCATGTCGTACGCGCAACTATTGCAGACTTTGCTTCAGCTACAGTTGATCCAGAAGAGGACCTTGGCTCCCTTGACAGGGGCACCTCCGCCAGGGTACGACGCGAATGCAACTTGTGAATTTCACTCAGGGGCACCAGGCCACACAATAGAGAACTGCAAAGCCTTCAAGCATAAGGTGCAGGACATGGTGGATGCCAAGATCATCAACTTCTCGGATAATGTGCCAAATGTCACGAAGAATCCTATGCCGAATCATAGGGGAGGTGGAGTGAACGCCATTATCGAAGACGAGAGTTCGGATTTGTTGACTGACGTCAGAGATCTGAAAATGCCACTTAGCTTCATCAAGGCTAAGCTGATGAAAAAGGGTTTCTTTCCAGGTTGCGGAGAGTTGTGTATGGACTGTGCCACACGTTCTGATGGATGTGAACAGTTGGTAGAAGGAATTCAAAGTCTGATGACTGAAGGGATTTTACAGTTTAGCCGGAGAGCCGAATGTGGATCGGGGGAGGTAGTGTTGAAGCAAGATGATGAGGTCGCCACCATCACCATCCCTCGCCAGACGATAACTATCTCTGCACCCAGGCCGCCCATAATTACCATCACCAGAGCTGGGCCGATACCCTTCGAAAGCACTAATGTTGTCCCATGGCATTATGGGGCTGAAGTCTACTGCAACGGACAAAAGTTGGAGCTAGAACCGTTTGGTACGTCTGTGGAGAACCTTGCGGGAATCAGTGGTATTACTCACAGCGGAAGAGTGTTTGCACCACCAGAGGTCGTGGCAGATAAAGCGGTCAGAGCTGATGCGGCTGATAAAGGTAAAAGTAAAGTCGTTGAAGAGATCCCGAGTGGGGCAGAAAAAGACTTACTTGTTAAAGATGTCAAGGAGTTTATGAGGTTGATTAAAAAGAGTGACTACAAGATTGTGGATCATCTCCATCAGACACCCTCGAAGATTTCCATCCCGAACTTGTTGCTGTGTTCTGAAGCACACCGCAACGCACTGGTGAAGGTGTTGAACGCCGCATATGTACCGCAGGAAATATCGGTAAATCAATTGGAAGAAGTCGTAGCCCACGTGAATGCTGGAAATGGGCTAGGTTTCACTGACCTAGAGCTGACGCCGAAAGGGAGGAACCACAATAGCGCCCTGCACATCTCGATAGAGTGTAGGGGCACGATTATGTCGCACGTGTTGGTGGACACGGGTTCGTCACTTAATGTTCTTCCGAAGAAGGCATTAATGAAGTTGGATACTCGTGGAGTGATTTGCACACCCAGTGATCTGGTGGTGAAAGCATTCGATGGAACCAAACGCCATGTTTTCGGGGAGGTGACCCTGCCAATCCAAGTCGGACCAGAAACATTCGACGCGATCTTTTACATTATGGACATTATGCCTGCCTACAGCTGTCTCTTGGGCCGGCCGTGGATCCATGCTGCTGGAGCCGTGACCTCCACGTTGCACCAGAAACTCAAATATGCTGTCGGAGGTAGCATCGTGACCGTATGTGGCGAGGAAGACATAATGGTGAGCCATTTGTCGTCCTTCAAGTATGTTGAAATGGATGGGGAAATCCACGAGACCCTATGCCAAGCGTTCGAAGCTGTTAAAGTCAAGAACGTAGCTCCTGTAGTCACCGAAAAGCCAGAGATGACTCTCTCCTCATTCAAGGAAGCTCGGGCCGTTGTCCAAGCCGGATCTACCCCAGGTTGGGGGCGAACTTAGGAGATACCTAACAAGCAAGACAAGTTCGGGTTGGGATATTCTCCTGGAGCTGAAGCTTCTTCTTCTAGCAGTGCGTCGCGAGGTAAATGGCCGATCCAGTTTACTAGTGGCAGAGTGATATTCGAAAGCATCAACGCGGTGTCTGAAGACAGCGGAGATAGCGACTGTGACCTCGACTCTTGGATCCAACCAAGCAAGCCAGGCGAGGGCCTTACCAACTGGTCCGTCAAGGATATCATCCAGATGACAAGCGAAGAGTAATGATTTACTTTTTCCAATCATTGTACAACCCTATGTCCTACCCGGGGCATAGTGGTTTTATTGTCAAGGCCTTGTTGGATTATGTACATGCATTTTGTTAATAAATCAAAGGCGTTTTCTTCGTATTCGAATATTGTGATCTCTGTTATTCCTGTTTTATATTAATTTTGAAAAACAATAAAATGGCAATGGGGTTTGTGCTAACCTGCATATCCTTGTTTTAAGCTTAACCCTTGTTATTGCAGGATCCACATAACAGATGACATCGACTCTGGACCTTCTACGACTCACTTCGACTTCGATTGCCCGATCTATCAAGGTGAAGAGGAGATTGATGAAGACGAAGACCTTCCCGAAGAGTTGGCCCGCTTGTTGAAACAAGAAGAGAAAGTTATTCTGCCTCATGAAGAGAAGATCGAGATTGTGAATTTGGGTTCTGAAGAACTTGCCAGGAACGTCAAGATAGGGGTTGCATTGCAGAATGATGTCAAGCGAAGATTGGTCGAGATGCTAAGAGAGTATAGTGACGTCTTTGCTTGGTCATACGAAGATATGCCCGGACTTGACACTGACATCGTGGTCCACCACTTGCTGTTGCGAGAAGATTGTCCTCCCGTTAAGCAGAAGCTTAGGAGGACGAGACCAGATATGGCCGTTAAGATCAAAGAAGAAGTGCAGAAACAGCTTGATGCTGGCTTCTTAGCGGTCACCACTTACCCTCCGTGGGTCGCCAACATAGTGCATGTACCTAAGAAGGACGACAAGGTACGAATGTGCGTCGATTATCGGGATTTGAATAGGGCGAGCCCTAAGGATGATTTCCCGCTGCCTCATATCGATGTGTTGGTCGACAACACCGCCTAATTCCCCGTGTTTTCGTTCATGGATGGCTTCTCCGGTTACAACCAGATCAAGATGGCGCCGGAGGACATGGAGAAAACGACGTTTATCACTCCCTGGGGAACATTTTGCTATAAGGTAATGCCTTTCGGTCTGAAGAACGCAGGGGCCACTTACCAATGAGCAATGGTAACATTGTTTCATGACATGATTCATCATGAGATTGAAGTCTATGTTGATGGCATGATTGCGAAGTCCCAAACGGAGGAGGGACACCTAGTCAATTTGCTGAAGCTTTTTAAGAGGCTTAGGAAGTTCAGGTTGAGGCTGAATCCTAACAAATGTACTTTCGGAGTACGGTCCGGAAAGTTACTGGGGTTTATCGTGAGTGAAAGAAGCATCGAGGTTGATCCTGCGAAGATTAAAGCGATACAAGAAATGCCAGTGCCAAAAACAGAAAAAGAAGTTCGTGGTTTCCTGGGCAGAATAAACTACATTGCAAGGTTTATCTCTCAGCTCACGGCCACGTGTGAACCGATGTTCAAGCTTTTAAAGAAAGATCAGGCGATTATCTGGAACGAGGATTTCCAGAAGGCATTCGACAAGATAAAGCAGTATCTACAGGAACCTCCAATCTTGATACCCCCAGTGGCTGGACGGCCATTAATCATGTACTTGACAGTTCTTGAGAATAGTATGGGGTGTGTTCTCGGTCAGCACGACGAGACGGGCAGAAAGGAGCATGCCATTTACTACATGAGTAAAAAGTTCACAGACTGTGAATCTCGTTACTCGATGCTGGAGAAGACGTGTTATGCACTAGCCTGGGCTGCCAAATGTTTACGACAGTACATGCTCAACCACACCACCATGCTAATTTCGAAGATGGATCCGATCAAGTACGTCTTCGAGAAGCAAGCGCTTTCGGGCAGGATTGCCAGATGGCAAATGGTGTTGACAGAATATGACATTCAGTACGTCTCCCAGAAGGCCATCAAGGGCAGCGTACTGTCTGACTACCTGGCCGAACAGCCAATCGAGGATTACCAGCCGATGAAATTTGAATTCCCCGATGAGGATATCATGTTTCTCAAAGCGAAAGATTGCGATGAACCGTTGCCCGACGAGGGGCCAGATAGGAAATCCCAGTGGAAATTGATATTTGACGGGGCGGTTAATTCCTACGGAAGTGGCATTGGGGTGATCATCACGACTCCCCACGGATCCCACATCCGTTCACTGCGAGACTGACGTTTCCGGTCACCAATAATGAAGTGGAGTACGAAGCATGCATCATGGGTCTAGAGGAGGCAATTGATTTGAGAATCAAGAACCTAGACGTATATGGTGACTCGGCGCTTGTAATCAACCAGATTAAAGGGGAGTGGGAAACTCGTCAATCGAATCTGGTGCCGTACATGAACTATGCCAGAAGGCTGCTTTCGTTCTTTGATCGAGTGGAACTCCATCATGTGCCCAGAGCAGAAAATCAGATGGCTGATGCCTTAGCCACGTTGGCTTCGATGTATAAAGTCAATTTTTGGAATGAAGCTCCAAGAATTGTCCTTTCTCGTCTTGATAGATCTGCATTCGTCTTCGCGATCGAGGAAGCCGCTGACGGCAAGCCATGGTTCCATGACATCCAGACCTTCCTTATGACTAAGGAGTATCCTGCAGGAGCGTCAACCCAGGATAAGAAGACTCTGAGGAGGCTGTCTGGAAATTTTTATCTCAATCCTGATGAAGTGTTGTATAAGAGAAACCACGATCTCGTGCTACTCAGATGTGTAGATGAGAAAGAGGCGAGTATGCTCATGGAAGAAGTCCACGAAGGCACATTTGGTACGCACGCCGGAGGGCACGCTATGACAAGAACGATCCTGAGAGCAGGATACTACTGGCTGACGGTGGAATCGGATTGCTTTAAATTCGCGAAGAGATGTCATAAATGCCAGATTTATGCTGACAAAGTTCATGTGCCGCCATGCCCGTTAAATATCATGTCCTCCCTGTGGTCGTTCTCCATGTGGGGCATCGACATGATAGGAAAGATCGAGCCCACTGCATCTAACGGTCATCGCTTCATTCTAGTAGATATCGACTACTTCACCAAGTGGGTGGAGGCAGCCTCATATGCTAATGTGACCAAGCAGGTGGTGGCTAAATTCATAAAGAGGGATATCATCTATCGTTACGGAGTTCCTGAGCGGATCATTACTGATAATGGTTTGAATCTGAACAACAAGATGATGAAGGAGTTGTGCCAGAGTTTCAAGATTGAACACCACAACTCATCTCCTTACCGGCCGAAGATGAATGGCGCCGTTGAAGCGGCCAATAAGAACATAAAGAAGATTGTTCAGAAGATGGTTGTGTCCTACAAAGATTGGCACGAGATGCTACCATTTGCACTGCACGGTTATCGTACGACGGTACGTACATCAACCGGGGAAACTCCTTTCTCCTTAGTGTACGGCATGGAAGTTGTCCTACCGTTAGAAGTGGAGATCCCTTCTTTACGAGTTTTAGTTGACGTGAAACTCGACGAGGCAGAATGGATTAAGAACCGACTGAACCAACTCAGCCTGATGGACGAGAAAAGGTTAGCATCGATTGCATATGGTCGTCTGTACCAAAGCCGAATGAAGAAAGCTTATAATAAGAAGGTGCGTCCTAGAAGATTTCAGACGGGTGATCTCGTCCTGAAGAAGATTCTTCCTCCACACTCCGATCACCGGGGCAAGTGGACTCCCAATTATGAAGGTTCGTACGTCGTCAGCAAGGTCTTCTAGGGAGGAGCTTTGTTGTTATCCACAATGGATGGTGAAGATTTTGCATCCCCGGTGAACGCGGACGCAGTTAAAAAATACTTTGCTTGAAAGCGACCCGCTGGACAGTAAAAAAAGAGTCCAGGCAAAAATGGGGCATCCCGGCGAACCATAAAAAAGAAAAAGGTTCGGGATATAAATTGAAAAGAATGTACACCCGCAAAGTCGAAAACCCGGATGGGCGACTTTGACAAAAAAGGGTATCCCGGTGAACTGAAAACCCGCAAAAGGGTGGTTCACGCAAAAGTTAGGGATTTGAAAAAGCAAATGATTGCGTTCCGCGTGTGGACTTTCATTGTTTAGTGGTTTGGAAGACCTGAGGGCCGTGTATCTGAATCAATCTCTTCTGAAGCTGAAGCGTCGGAGAAGTATCGAAGTCGAGTGGGTCATAGAGGGATCAACTCATGGTGTTCGTCTACGCCTCGTTGCCGACATTTGTATATACTGATGTATATTTATGTTTTTACTTTTTTTTTGCGCAGCTTCCTCATTCCAGGAGCTTGCATCCGTTGTAAAACATTTTTACCCATTCAGGGGTTCGTTATCAATAAAATGTATACTATTCAGCAATTCTGTTTGTCTTTTTAGCATTTATCTGTTTTGTTTGCGAAAAAGAACGCCGATGTTTTTGATAAAATGCGCATACATAAACTTACTGGCCTAGGCCATTGATTGTTGAAACAATGAATTACTTAAACATTGTCACAAAATGATAACCTTGATAGGTCCCTTTGAGAAGGGCATCTTGTCTGTTTGTTTGTGTTGTTACAAGTGTAGCATATACCAGGAAGTGCGCCGTGCGCATCCCCAAGCAGGATGATTCCTCCTTCTCCAGCAAACTTCAGCAGCCTCTCCCCGCAGAGTCTAAATCGGAGATCGTAAAGCATTGATATGTTCCTCCAGGAAGAGAAGATCCTCTCCCTAGTCAGATGTATCCTGAAGGAACGTCATCTCCTCAGCTGAGTCATATACTGGAGTGTGCAGCAATTGAAAGTTCCAGACTGAAGTCTCCAGCGGAATTGAAATTCCCTGCAGAGTCGTACTCTCCCCCCGAAGCCGAATGATTTCTTCTTCCCCAGCCGAGGTTGCATATCCCCAAGGGAGCCGAGGCCTTGGAAGCAGTTGGGACCATGATCGGTTTTCCCCAGTAGAGTGTTGAATAGCTGATGCTGTGTCTCCCCACCAGAGCCGTTATCTCCAGGCAGGTTAGCCGCGAAGGCCGTGCAGTTTATTCCCGCGATTGACATCGCTTTCCCTCAGCAGGTCCAGGTTCTCGTAGAACTTCGTTCCCCTGCAGCAGTCAACTGAAGTTCACTTCCCCATAGAGCCTGACTGAGATTGGCGTGACCTTTTTCTCTGTGACAGGATGATTCCTTCCTCCACCAGCGTGGTTCTTTCTCCTTGACAGGAGGATTCTCCCTTCAGCATTTATTTTGCCGACGGGATCTCATCATTTTGCATGATTGCATAGCATTTATCATAAACGCGTAGCATTTCCACCGTGTGGAGCATTGCGCCATTGCCGAAGCATATACATAATAAGCATGAGCTAGGTCGTTACCGTTCTTGTGTTGCAGGTGTTCCCCCGCAGAATTGATTGCTCAAGATGATTCTCGAATTCTCCCCAACGGAGTCGCTTGCTCAAGATGATTCTTGAAATCCCCAGCAAAGTCTTCGGCCCAAGATGACTCTTGAATTCTCCAGCGAAGGTGTTTGTTTAAGATGATTCTTAAAATCCCCAGTGCAATCGCAAGAGTTGGTTGCTCAAGTCGACGCTTAGAGTCCCCGACAGAGAATTTGATCAGGGTGATTCCTGAAATCTCCAGCAGAGTTATGGGTTCAGGATGATTCTTGAAGTCCCCACGGAGCTATTCTTGATTTCCTCAGCAAAGATGATTCACCCAGAATGATTCCTGGACCCCGAAGCAGAGTTACTTGATAGTTCTCCAGAATCCCCGGCGGAGATATGTCATCCCCAGGAGGTTTCTGAATAGCGAAGTTGAAACTTCCCGCGAAGACTTGATGATTGAAGTCCGACCGTATTGACGAAACAGTTCTCTCAGTTGATGCGGAGTGCCTGCCGGCGGAAGTTTGGACATCCCTAATTGGTTCATGATTGACCGAGAATTCCATTCCCGACTTACTGATGAAGTCCGGCTGATGCCCGAAAATTTCTTTGAATGCCCGACGACATGACTAACCTGATTGTTGACCTGATGAGTCCCGAGGAATCTGGATGCCTGACGGAATGATCGACCATGTATCACCGGTTACCATGTGACCAATTCTCCAGCTAGTTGTCGTGTAGATAATATTTCAGTTTTCGAAGATTTGTTCCCGTCAGAGTATCGTGTACTCGTGCAGTTGGCAAATTTCCGGGTTTGTCGGTATTCAACCGTCTCGCACCTTGATTGGTTGAGAGCCGTTCGCTTCTCACCCAGTCAGGTTCAAGCCGTTTGAATAGGGGCAGCTGTTGCACCCCAAAATTTGACCAACATTTCTTTACCTAGCTTATGTTTCATTTCATTCACATTAGCATTAGCATTTGCATTTCATTGACATGTATGCAGGGGATCAAGAGGTATGAGTACCAATCAAGAGCTATACCAGACCATGAAGCTAGCTAAGAAGGTTATTCAAGTGTTCAAGGGTGGATATCTTTATCAGAAAGGTCAAAAGATCCTCAGAGAGAGTGGCTGAAGCCAAGTTGTGTGCCTCCTAACTTGAGAGTTGTGGGAAGCTCCTCAGATGATTCTGAAGCTATGAAGAAAGACTTGAAGCCTTGAGAGAGCTTATGAGGTGTCTTGAAAGCCATCATTAAGCCTAGATAGGTCATGGTACAAGATTAAGAAGCCTCAGCCATGAGTGGTGTAATTAGGGTTTAACTGGGTCAACCCTAGGTCAACTGATGATTTGAGCAAGGTTGAGACCTAATTCAAGAGCCATGTGATCATGGATTGATGCATTGAGAGGCTATAAGGATGATTCCAAGGTCAACTCATCATGATTGAAGAGTTTGAGAAGTTTCAAGCTAGGGTTTCTAAGGCTTGATAGTGTAAAATCCCCTAGTTTGGCCCCTATCTTCAAGGCAGTTTAGCTCAAGATGTGATTGTCATCTCATGTTGCCCCCAACATGAATGTTGTAGAGCTTGTTCTTAGATTTAATTTGAGTACTAGAAGTACTTTATAGGATTTGTAGAGCTCAAGTTATGACTTTGACAAGTTACAGGTCATCTGAGGTATGTGAATCTGGGGCCTTGAAAGTCACCCAACTTGCATCAAACTTTTGCCCAAGAAGGATGATTCCTATGAACTTTTGGTCAACATGAATGTTGTTCCTTATCTTAGTTTTCTAGAGAGTACTAGAAGTCCTTGATAGGATATGTAGAACTCAACTTATGGCTTTGACAAGTCAAGGGCATTTTGGTCATTTGGAGATTACAGGTCATTTCAAGCATAAGGCCATAACTCCTATCTCCATGCTTCAAATGGAAAAATCTTCAACATCAAACTTGCTTAAAATGATGTTTTAAGGCTATTAAGAAGGTCATGAGATGTTGAGAAGGCTTGTAGCTCAAAGTGGTAAAAATGACCTAAAATGAAGGCATAAGTTAAATAAGTCAAAGTTGGAAATTGAAATTTTCAAGTTACACATCCAAACCATGGCATGTAATATATCATTTTGACTCTAGAAAACATTTTAAAGACAATGGTTTAGCCACATTTTTTATTTGAGTTCTAAATCATGGAATTGCTTTGGAAAATGGTTACTTGCATATTAAGCAACATTTGCAAAACTTAAAATTGAGGCATGGACAAGGAACTTGGCAAGCTAAACCCTTCCAAATTGTCACTAGGGGAGAAATTGAAGGAGATTGAGATGAGTTTCAAGCTGCAAACAGAAGTGAGCATGGCATGGTAAGTGATTCAAAATCTCATGACATGAGATATGTAAAATCTCATTTGAAGGATCTAGAGGGTTCTAGATCATCCAAACTCCATCTATATATTGAGTAGAATGCATCCATGGAAAGGGTTGGTGATCATTGAAGGTTTGAGCATAGTTTGGGATTGAATTTTCATAGATTGCAATTGAAATCGGTTTCATCAATTTCCTCCATTTCCTTCCATTTTCTTGATTAGTTCTTCTTCCTTGAGTATCAAGGATCGATTCCAGATCATTTCCAAGAGGGATTGGTGGCTAGATCGTGTGGGAGCAAGGGATTTTCAACACCTGCAACTCTTCATTGTATTTCAAGATTGAAGCACTCTCCATTGAATCTTTTGCATACAGAAGCAAGGAGGAGGTTCAGTACTCGTGTCCAGAAGATTTGAGAGCTTGAAGTGAAAGATTCATGCATCTGTTATTCAAGATTTTCCAGGTTTGTAACCTTCTTCCCCTAGCTTGATTTAGGTAGAATTAGGTTGAATTAGGGTGTTAGATTAGTCGTAGAATGGCCTAGGATGGTTTTCAGATGATTAATTGTTGGATTAGAGACAAAATAGGAAGATCACCATTTTCGGTTGAGATTGGGAGATGTTGATTCTTGGGGTTTCAGAGGAAACTAATGGCATGATTGAGTTCGTGGCAAGATTTGGAGTGTGTTTCGTGTTTTGACCAGTTGCATTGGAGGCTCCTAGAGTGGACTAGGGTTGGGGAAGACGACCGGAGCTCCACCGGTGGTGGCCGGAGCTGGGCACGAATCTCAGAGGTTTGAAAGGTTGAAGACGACCTCAAGGCCATTGGATGAGGTTTTGACCATTGACTGGGAGAAGATCCAAGGGCTGTGTTTTATTTCTGAGTTGTGAAGGAAACGCTGCGTTTCATTTATTTGGCGCTTTGGGCTTAGTAATCTGAATCTTATTCACACCCCCCATCAAGCCCAACCCATGATGTTAACTGGAAATGATTTCTATTTGCACCGTGTCTTTATTCATTTTTGTTGGATTTCTTTATTTTTCCATTTAATTCATGATTTTTGTAAAATTCATAACTAATTGAATATTAATCCAATTAAATCCATTCTTTTTGAATACTAATCATGATTGAGTCTATTATTTTTTAGAGAAAAAATATTTTCATTTCATTTAATTTCTGATTTAATTGGAATTTTGTATTTTAATTGATATTAAAATATTCATGTTTGATGCATATTTTTGTAGAATTTTGTGTGATCTCATAGTGATGATTCTTGGCCTAATTTTCTGTGTGTGATTAGTTTAGATGTGTATGATCCCATAGTAATTTTATCACATTTTTGTGATGAAAATAAGTGTGCTTTCTAGATTGATGTTTAGAGACTTCCTTTTTAGGGTTTTAGGTTGATGCCTTAGAATGTAGATTTTAGTTCTAGGTCCAAATTGATGATTTAATCTTTGAAACTAATGTGATAGAGTCATGATTGACCTAGGTTCCCATAGTAATTTTTGTAGGATTTTACAATTGAGTTTAGTATTTTAGTTAGGACTAACTTTAGTACTAGGTTTTAGGTGACCCTAATTTACTAATTCAACTAGTTTAACTCATTTAGTTCCCTTAGATTAGGTTTTGTGCTTGGTTTGCCTTTGATTGAGGTTGAAGACAAGTTGAAGACAAGAGGAAGATGCTTGAGGTGGTTTAAAGTTGCTTGGAGCTCTGGATTTGCTTGTGCCTGAAGGTGTCTGATGAAGATTAGGAGATAGGACATAGGGAGAGCTTTGTAGTTAGAATGATTTCTTTCACAAACATGGAGAGCATCTTGTGCTTACATTCCTCCCAAGGATTAAAAGTCCTCCCATGGTATTCACCTCCCTCCTTTAGAGGGATAAGTGATGGTACCTAGGAAGTAGAACTTTTGAGGGAACCATTCTTCTGATGTTAAACCCTTATAGGCCTCCTTTGGTGGTCAATAAGCAGTTTAATATCCTAGCTTATCCAGTTAAGTGATTCCTTCTGGTTTGAGCATCTTGAGGATGTTGAGTTTGAGTGTGAAGATGAAGACTTCATTGAAGAGTGTGGAAGAGGATGATTCTTTGAGCATTGCCATTGTAGCTGAACCTTGAAGAGCAAGAAGAACAAGTTGATACTTGAAGACCCCAATTGAGATTGAGTGTAGAGCTGAGGCTTGAGAAAGAATTGAAGGATGAAGTTGACACTTCTAAGTGATTAAAGATTACCCTGAGAAGCCGAGGCTTGTAGATAAGGAAGACCAAGTTGACACTGGTAAAGCAAAGAGAGCTGAAGCTTGAAGATTAATTTGATATCTATGAAGAGGATTCAATTGAGATTGAGTGTAGAGCTGAGGCTGGAGGAATAAAGGATGAGTTGATACTTACATTGAAGCTTTGAGAGCCTGAAGGAATCAAGTTTACACCTGCAGTTAAGAGTGAAGCCTGAGGGTGGAGTTGACTAAAGAGCTGAAGCTTGGAGAAGTGAAGATAAGTTGAAACTTATGTTGAAGGGTTGAGACCTGGAGAAGCAAATTGATATTTGTCATCAGAGAGGATAGCCTTGAAGGGTGGTTAAAGTCTGAAGACTGGATTGCTGTTAGAAGAGCTGAAGCTTGGAATTGAGAGAGGGGTTGATCTGCTTTCTTGTCTGTTTTCTTTTCTGTATTGCTGATGTGCCTTGTTTGACTTGCTTGATGCATTAGAATAAGTCCATATCTAGACTAACTTTAATCTAGGAGCATGATTGCACTAGAGGTTGAGTTGCTCCCTCTGCTTGTATTGTTACTGTATGGCTTTGCTTGCGGGTATTCGGTAGAGCCCTGCTCCCTTGCCCATGTGGTTTATGTTGCTTGATAGCATGTTATATTTTTCTTCTGTATGATTGCAGTTTACTGTATTTTTGCTTGATAGCATGTTTTATTTCTTCAGTATGATTACTGTTATTCATTCTGGCTTGAGGTTGAGATGAGCTTGTGGAGGCGGCTGCCCCACACACATTTCCTCCCTCACTTGCATTGCATGCATTTTACAGTCCTTTGCTGTTTACTGTTTAAGCTGATGCTTTGTCTGTTTCTTTATCATTGACATGATCCCCTAGGAATCTCACTTCCTTTGATAAGGAAGTGATGATTAGAACTTTAGGTGGAAACCTATGCATGATAACTTCTAGGAGTTCCTTGTTTCAAACCTCAACCATAGGATGAATCCTTGGCATGACAACATTAGGACTTGATAGTCTCCCAGTAGTTGAACCTATTCGTTCTCTTCTCATCTCAAAACAAATTAAAATACAGTAATAAAGGTTAACTGACGTCGTACGTTACGAGCCTTAAGCCATCTGAGAAAGGATTGTTGGAGAGTTTCTTTTCAACAGTCTGGATGTTTAGTATGGCACCCTTTGGGTGACATACGATGCATTCACTCTCAGGTCATAGTCTCTAGTGCGATATTGGTTGCAAACATCCATGAAAAACAGTTCTTTCGTAAAAGACAGAAAACAAACTTCAAACCTTTTTTCCCCGTGGGCCCATAACTCAAAGGAAGCTTTTCTTAAGAAAAGAGTGTCGTTAAACTTCAGCACCAACGCAAACAGGCTTTGTCCCTAACTGCTTGAACTGCTGTTTAACCCTACTCGATAAAACAGATGAATTTGAATCCCCGTAATCCTTATTATCCCGAACTACGTAAGCTCTGATCTCTCAAGCCTGTTGAGAGTACGTAGGCACAATACTGATGTATTGGCGAGCCACCTTTCCTGTAACCCGTAGTAGGTCGAACTATGTTGACTCTGATTTCTCATTCTCTGATGAGAATACGTAGGCATAAAGCGCGAAGCTTTGCTGAGTCATTTCTCTTTTCCGTTTAAGCCAGCCTTGATAGGTAGATAGATAAACCAACTCGTCCAGTAAACACAACAAGCGTGGATCCCATCGAGTACGATGGACGTGAGGGGTGCTAATACCTTCCCCTCGCGTAACCAACTCCCGAATCCAGACGATGGTTGCGATGACCTTGTCTTATACCTTTTCGTCAGGTTTTTCCGATCGTTTCCTTTCCCGTTCCGAGGGATAAATAACGAAAGGTGGCGACTCTTTTGTTTTTCCGGCACCTTATTTTCGCGGAAGCGACAGACACAACCACTCGTGTCACCTGACACGGGCCGTGTCAAGAGAAGGACAACTTAGGGGTGTTGGAGTGCAAGATAGGGAGCTGACTCGGGTGCCCGTGTCAGTTAACACGGCATGTGCTAGCAAGGTTGGCTGATGAAGTTTTATTTGGCATTTGGACCAGAGGGCCAACACGGCCGCCCATGTCAGCTGACACGGCCCGTGTTGCCCTTGGTGTCTTTTTCTAATTTTTGTCAGTTTTGACTGGTTTTGACCCCGAAGGGCATTTTTGGAATTTCTTGGCCTATCTATTGGATATGTTAGTATTTGAAACACATTTGGAAAAGGGAAGAGGGACTTTTGGGGATCGTGAAAGAAAGAACGAGAAGAGACAGTAGAGTGCTCATGAGAGAAGGGAGATTTTCAAAGGCAAAAGCAATTGAAGATCAAAAGTAATCCTCATTTCTACTGTAATGTTGTATCTAATTGTTCGATTCACTTTATTGAATATGAGTAGCTAAACCCCCCAATGCTAGGGGGTGTCCCTGAATTGTTATTATAATGACATTATTTTCTTGGTTTTTATAATATAAGCACTTATTTTCTTAATCAAATTTCATCGATCAATGATTTTATAACTTTTTCAACCAGAAAATTGATTTAGTTTTACGGTAACTTTAGGTCGGAAAAACCACTGTTAATACAATTTGATCGTTAATGCCTCAATAGATAATTCCTAGGACTAGGGTCACCCTATTGCACTTGATTACTGTTGAAACCATTTTCATTGCTTGATCTCAAATTAATTTTCTGTGGACATAGTAATCTGATTATGATTTTAAGAAGTTTTCTCACTAAGGCTTTAGGAGCAAACAAATTTAGCAGTCAAGAATTTGATGAAATTATGGCTATATTGTTGAAATAAGGATTAATGTTTTCACAAGGCAATCTATACACGACCCCTAGCATGCTCTCATATCTTGTTGAACTTTGTCTATTATTTTTCTTTATTATAAACATTTTGTTTTAAAATTCGTGAAACCAATTTTACAAACCCCCAATTGACTTTTGTTTGATTAAATCTAAATTAAGCTTATATTGCCTAACGCAGTCCTCTAGATCGATACTGGGGATAATCCCCCTATTTTAACTACAATCGGCAGAATAGTACACTTGCTATTTCATCGATTAGAGGGTCATTTCTAAATTGTTCAAGTTTTTTCTAATAGTGCATATGAGATCGAAGAGTCCGCTGAGGATCGAAGAATCTTGAGAGTAAACATGAAATATTTGAAAAAATACTAGCCTGTATTTCAGAAGGTTAAAATATTAACAGAATCATTTGCATGCAAGATAGGAGCCTAAATGGTAACTAGATTAAAAGTGCCAAACTGCCTAAAGTTATTACATTACAAATTTTAGGGTCGAAAGAAAAGTTCAAACAGTTACAAAGTGAGTAAGAAAGATAACTTAAAAAGGAGAGCAACCTTCATGTGTTCATACTTCTTCTTCGAAAGCAACAGGTGGCGGTCGATCACAGACTTGTTGGAATTGAGAGTATCAATTTATGTTCCCAAAGCTTAAACTCGTTCGATATGATCCACTCATATCTCGATTTTATTATTGAGTTCTTTGCAGTTAAGCTTTTGAATCTCCACTTGGCGCTCTTTAGCCTTTTGGATCTTAGCTTGCAGCTCTTTGATTTGCTTTTCCCAAGAAGTGATGTTGCTAGCACATGTCTTGAATTCTTCTTGACTTTGCTCAAAACTATTTTCCAATTCTGCAACCTTGTTGGTGAACTGGGTAACAGCATCCCATTCAACTGTTTGGGTATCCATTTTGTTCTGGATCTTGTTCGAAACTTCCCTTCTGTGGTTGAGGTCTGCGGTGATATGATCAATGAGTAGCCCAAGCTCCATGATGATATCTGCAATTTCTAGAGGAATGGCTAGGATGTCGATTTGTTTCAAGAGATCCCTGATCCCAAAGTAAGCAGAAGGATTGTCTTCTAGGACTTTGAGCAACTCAACACTGAAAGATTTCTCCTTGATCTTTTTGAGCAGTTCGTCAACAGGATCATTTGTAGACTGACCACCAGAAACGGTCATGGAACTGAAGCATTTACCAGTCAAGCTACCTCTTGTGTTCATGATCACCTTCAGGTATTCTGTTGGCTTATTCTTCTTTAGGATTTCTCATTCCTCCAAGGAGAAAGCAACAATTGTACCAGTCGAAGGGGCTTTAAAATCGTTGGCAGTACCAAATATTTGGTTGGTTTTGGGCAAGACACCTGGGATTGCATCATCATCTTCCTCTTCGTCTTTAGGATTGTTATAGTATTCAAACATGGGATGATCTTCATCCTAGTTTTCCTCTTTGTCTAGGGCATCTTCACCTTGATTGAGGATTTTTGGCGAAGAATTATCTATTTTTTGGACATTCTCTTATGTATGTTGGGTGTTCATGGTTTCCTGGACGTCTATTGTGTAATACTCCTCTCCTTTGTCATCTTCATGATTGGAGTCAATGGTTTAAGAGTGTTGGGTTGTACTCTTTGGCAACGATACTTTTTATCATTCATCAGCATGCTTATTTGCTTCGCCCATAGACCCTTTGTTCAAATCTTTGTTGAATAAGGGATGGTGCGAAGGAGAGCTGGCGCTCCCAGGGATAGTATGTTTAACGCTCAATTGTTCAGTGCCGTCTGTGCCACACTGCAAAAGGAATTGAGTTACAATAAGTCGGAAAAAAGAGGAAGAGGGAAAGTGGCTAAGGAATTGAGGAGAGATTCTATTACCTTAAGAACGTCCACACCAAGGTTGGAGTTATCACTCTCGGCTTGTTCAAAAGTACCCTTGGCAGTAGCATCAGGGTCAACATCAATTAGCTTTGGATTAATAAGCTTCTTTAGTTTGATCTTGATGACGTTTGGTTTCGGCTGAGAAGTGACTTTGGAGGTATTTGCCTTCTTCTTATTAGCAAGTTTAGAAGTGTCTGGTGAGAGATCATCATCATCTGACTCAACTGTTTGAGCCTGGGGTTCTTTGGTCTTTCGTTTCCTTGGAGTTGGATGTGGTTTTTGACTTATATGAAAATAACACAAGCATTAGCATTCGAAGATGATACATCAAGCGAAATAATAACACACGAAGTATACCTTTGTTGTTGTTTTGGTGGTTTCTTCTTCTTGGCCTCCGTCCTTAGCCGAGCTGACAACTTTCTTTGCCAAACATTTTGTCTCTTGTTTTCTTTCGACGACTAAAAGAGGAATAGGTCAAAACAGTTGTCACAAGTAAAAAAAGTGCCAAGGAATTGTTAAGAAATAAAATAAATAAACAAAACCTCATATTCCAAACCTTCATATATAGGAGAGAGTATGTGAACATGCTCTATGTCAGTATGAAGATGACCTTTGAAACTATCCAGAGTGTAGTTAGTCGAAACCACCTGTTGGGCAAGCTTTTGAGAGTCTTGTCGAAGAATTTTCAAGAAGTCTCCATAGACAAACCAATTGGGAAACAGAGGGCTAAAAGCCACGCTGAAATCAACAGTTGGTAGTCCAGGGAATCTTGGTGGGTGAAAATTAAAAGCTAAGTCATACCTGTGTTCGTGTTTAACGTATGAAGGTGGTTTTAAATCAAGGAGTTTTTTTGTAAATTTTTCTCTCAAAGTTATTACTGCCTCGCGGATGGTTCGACTAAGATCATCAGGTATGTAGGCAGTCTCAAAGTACTTTGGAATACTTGGATTCCTTTGATGTGAGTCAAAATACCCTCTTGGATGTACAGAAGAAAAAGCGGTAGTTAGGTGCTGGGTAAAAGTAGGAATGTCGAACATCTCTGTGGAGTAATAATTTCTCCACCAAGTGTCATATTCTTGAGTGTAGTAGTATGATGGTTTAAATGAAATGTGAGTAAGTTGTGTAGTGCCAATGTAATGAGACATCTCTTCGTTGCATTTAACTTCAGTGTGGTACATATTGTAGAGAACAACGACACTTTTATTGGGGAAGATTGGCTTAGGCATAACTTGATTGAGACCAAACTGTTGAGAGACAAGATTGGGTTGGTAGCTGAGAAGAATTATCTAATTTTTTGAAGGTCTAAGCCTTGTTGCAATTAACTTTAGCGTGAGAAATGCTTCCCATGTGGCCAATGATTTTGCCTCTTAATATTTCAAAGGAGCAACAAATTTCCTATATAACCACTATGGGTCATGAGTCCTGTTGGCGAAAGGAGCCATGGAAGGAGTAAAGTTGTAATGCTTAGTGTACATCATCACATACCCAGTCAAAGTTTTCTGCAAGTTTAGCCCTTCATCATTAGGAGTCAGTTGGACAAGACATGTTCCTTCGACCCTTCTGCTTTTGATTCTGTCAGCTGCTTCATTGATTTTGTTGCGGGTTAGGAATGATGATTCAAAGGTAGCATTGAACCATAGTTGAAGCAACCAAAATGGGCCATCTAGTAATAGATTTGACTCTAGTTGAATTTTCTTGAGGATTTCAACGCCTTCACTTAAAGACTCATAGAGGCAACCTAAAACCATATGGCTGATGTAGAGTTTGTGTCAATCATGTAATTGATTTGCCATGGCCAAGAATTTCTTTGCTACTTACATATATTTTGAGCAGAATACGCATCGAGATAGCTAGAGTGTGAGGAAGGCGATGTGCTCTTCCTCAGAAACCTCTTCAGTATCCTTATTGCGGTGATATGAGATATAGTGGGCAAAGGTAGCTCGATTGCCATCATAGCCTATGGTATCCTCAATCATGTAGTTGGGATCGAAAGCATCTCCACTCGGTCGAAGACCAGTGATCGCATTAATATCGAAAAGGGTTGGAGTAAACATTCCACAAGGGAAGTGAAAGTTATTATGAGTGTTATCCCAGAAGTATAGGGAAGTTATCAGCATGGTTTGGCAATAGCCAGGACCGATTTTCGACAATTGAATCATATCAAAGATTTCCATTTCTTTCTAAGTTTTGGCTTTATGTTTTTCTATTTTTTGCAAGCCAAGATAAGTAATATTCAGGATCTTTGGACAAGGGATAAGAGCGAAATAGTATAAGATCATTACTCAAGTAATCTAAGCTGTTAGGTTTTTCTATGGGCTCATTCGAAAGACTTTGCCTGGGTATCAGCTACAACATTTGGTTCAACATTCACAATTTCACTACCAGTTTTAGGTTTCTTCCTACTAGCTATTGGTTTGGTTCAGTGATAAGTTGGAAAGTACTTTTTGAGTCTTTCAGGGTTAACATTAACATTTGGTAAAGGACCTGCAAGTGCATGCGTTTTGCCAGAGATTGAGATAGGAATTAATACTTGTGACTGATAAATACGTCACTTCTATTCTTCAAGAAGGGGCACCAGAATGTATTGTTCGTTTCCCACAACCTTGGGGCCTAAGATCTTGTGAACAGGAGGAATGGATGCTTGTTTCTTGGAGTCTTTAGATTTTTTGGTTTTTGACGCTATTGATGATGGAAAGTATGGAAGAAATATAGTTTGTTTGAAGCTTTGTTTAGAGAAAATAAAGAGTTGTTTTTCTTATGCTTCATAATAGAGAAAAGTTCAGAAGAAGGAAAAAGTAAGAAAGAAGGTGAAGTGAGGTACTTATAGTGGAATGAAAAAACTTTTCATTTCAAAATGTTGACAGATGTTGAAGATCGTGGAACGTGTGTTGATCAGAGAAAAGATGATTAGACAATGGTAGTTAGCGTGGCCCACAATCTCCTAGGAAATAGGAGTGTGATGATTAACTGATATTTTTGCACGTCTCAGTGGTACGTCTGAAGAAACATGGTCATGATGACCATTATGCCATAGGAGTAAAAATGTTGTTGCATCAAAACATTTCAAAAAAATGTCTTTTTTCTCCGTACAGTCGAGAATTACATTTTTGGGAGACAATTTGTTAGATGGATTTTCGACGCTCAGGAGTATTTAAAATAAGCCAGTATAGCTAAAGGAGATATTCTGGAAAAGAATATATTGATTTCGATGAAAATCTTGTGAATGAATAGTCGAAGAAGACCCTTTACATAAAGGGAGATTTGGGTCTGGGACTTAGAAATATTCTTAGGTTCAGACTTAAGTTTTGACGAAGATGTTCGTTTGGAGTTGCCTTCGATGAGTGTAATTCAAAATGAGGCTAATAACTATTTTTTAGCCTTATCCGTTTTTTGAGAAGACACGTGGGAAGCTGTAAGTAGCGAAGTCCATGCAATCGAGAACGTGTCATCTTCTGGAGAAGAGGTGATTTTTTACTATTATTTTAGATTTATTATAAATAGAGATCTTAACAATTAGAATTCGGGTGTTCCATTTTGTACAAAAACTCAAATATTACTCAAAGTATTTGTGTTGTTGAGAAATGAGTTCCTGAGTGAAACGTATGTGTGATCACCATTTTTACATTTTTATACTTTTTATCAAATCATTTAAGATTTTTTCATTTGCAATCGCTGTAAATTTACTTTGAAGTTATTTACATTGCAATTTATATTTCTGCGTTTCTTTACAAACTTTAAAATTACGTTAAACGAAAGGAACATTGTCGAAATGTTCATAAGTAATAAAATTTGAAGAAAGTAAAAGCATATGTCCTAGGATTAATCTAGTCGATCCTGCGAGTAACCAAAAGTATAGAATTTGGAAGACCATCACTTGTTAACCAATTTCAACGGTAAACAGACACCTATTCAACAAATAGACAACTATGGATACCGTTTCTCGCCATAGCTCTTTCGGAAGTTCTTCCCCTTTAGCATGCTTCTCACTATGATTGATCAATTATTCCTTTCGCCAACACCATTTTATTATGGTGTGTAAGGTGGTACTATCTCATGTACAATCCCTTCTTGATCATAAAATCTCCCAAATTCATATGAGACATATTCTCCTCCACCATCTATTTTGAGCACTTTGAGTTTGTGACCACTTTGCCTCTCAACCATGGGCTTGAGCTTCTTGAAAACTTCAAATACCGTATCCTTTCTCTTGATTAGGTATGTTCATAGCTTTCTACTACGATCTTCGATAAATGTGACAAAATAACTATTGCCATCATTGGAATCTACTTACATCGGCTCATACACATTCAAATACACCACCTCAAGGTGATTCTTGGTTCTACGATTTACATCCCTGCTGAATTCACCCTTATGTTGCTTCTCCTGCACACATTGTTCATAAATTCCAGCCGGTATGTTGATCTATGGCAGCCTCGTTACCATTCTGTTATTTTGTAAGTCTTTGAGATATCTAAAGTTGAGATGCCCAAGACGATAATGTCACATCCACTGTTATATACTTTTTCCAGTAGTAAGACATCTATGTTCCATAACCTTCAACTCAACCTTGAAGGTTCTATTGGTAGCCATAGGCACTTTAAAGACCAAAACTCCCTTTGCATCCATAACACGCAACCCCTTGTTTTTCATGTGAATCATGTAATCCTTCTCAAGGAATTGGCCAATAATTAGAAGGTTACATTTGATTTCTAGGATGTACAAGACATCTTTGATCAAATAATATCCATCATCCTTCTCATGATCAAAACATCATCGATCCCATCAGCCACTAAAGTTGTGTCATCCGCGAATTTCACTTTGTTCTTCATGGCATGATTGATTTTAACAAACCAATCCTTCCTCCCCATCATCTGAGTAGAACAACCTAAGTCCAAGTACCATTTATCACTGCATTAAATTCCTTTCATACTCATCATGGCGTTCTTCAACATGCAACTGGTTAACTGTATCATTCAACATGTCACAACTCAATTTTGCAGAATTCCTTGACTTGATGTTGTTGATGTCCCGCAGCTTGTTGTTGTTGCTGCATTCTCCTTTTGTGATCATGACCAAGAGTGTATTCTCCTCATCAAACTCTTATTTTGCAAACTTGGTTTCATATTCTTGAGGTTCCTTCTCGTTTGCATTGCACTCTTTTGCAAAATAACCAAACGTTTGACACTTAAAGCACTACTGCTTGCTCTTGTCAAACCTCTTCTTTTCACCTATAAAGTTGCCTTGACCACCATTTTTGTTACAAATTCTCTCACCCCTCTGACAAGTCAAATTCTTGGAATTTTGGTACTCTCTTCCACCAAGATTCTAAAAATTCCCTTTGCTCTTCATGGGTCATTTTCCTTTCGATCTCTTGTCCTTCTCGTTGAAGTGAGCTTGCAAAGCGATCTCCGCCTTTTCCTTATCATTATTTCTTTCCTCCAACCTTTTCTCATGAGCCTCAAGAGATATTTGCAGCTCTTCTTTGATCTTATTTGCATGATCATTCGATTCCTCAATCGCCACAACTACATTATAAAAACTTGGTGTTAAAGAACACAAGATTTCTACGACAACATACTGCTCTGTAACAGCTTTTCCACATGCCTTAACTTGATTCAACAACCGAGTGATTCTCGTTGTAAAATCGTTAATTGTCTCCTTTTTTCCATTTGAATCAATTCGAGTTGATGCTTTTGAGTTTGTAAGCTCACCACCTTCGCTTTGTCACACCCTGCATAAGCCTCTCTAAGATTTCCCACGCTTTCTTTGACGATTCGCAATCACCAACTTTCTCAAAATTGTTGCCATCTACACATTGATAGATAAAAAACAGTGCCTTGAAATCTGTTTTCTTCTTTTTTATGCGTTGCTTGATGTGCAGCCTTTGCACCTTCGACAAGAGGATTCACCTCATTCTTGATCACTTCAAGAACATCTTGATAGCCAAACAACGCCTTCATTTACTTGCACAATTTGTCGTAATTCTTTGCGTCAAGGATTGGTATATTTACAAGGATTCTTTTATTGGAAACATAATTCATGTTGCACATTAAATGTTTGTGGATCAGAAGCAGGCTCTTTATGCCAAATGTTGGAACTTTGAACCACAAGGTTGGTGAACAATGGCGGAGAAAATTGGAATGTGAGAGTGAAAGAGGAAAATTGTGTGTGTGTGTGTGTGTGTGTGAGAGAGAGAGAGAGAGAGAGAGAGAGAGAGAGAGAGAAGTGATTATTGCATTAGCCTATGATGATAAGGCATCCTATACATTTATACAAAGATTACATTATGATTGGGATCCAAAACAAACAAATGAAGATAGAAGAAAAAAGTCAAACTCGAGCTGCCTTATGTCCCCTTTAGGCAGCGCTTCCTTTAAAAAGTGCTTTCTATTGTCACCTTTAGGCAGCGCTTTTTCTTGAAAAGCGCTTTCTATTGTCCCCTTTTAGACAACACTTTTAAAAGTGATGTCTAATGTATCTTTTAGTTCTCTTTTAGGTCTCTTTTAGGCAGCACTTTCTTTAAAAGCGCTTTCTATCCTCCAATATATGCAACACTTTTTTAAAAAAGCATTGTCTAATATCTCATTTGGGAAGTGCTTTTTTTGTTAAAAGCGTTGTCTATTATGCATGTATGGCAGCGTGTTTTTGTTAAAACATTGACATAAGTCTTATTATTTAATAAAATGACAACATATTTTTTAGAAGCACTGAAATAACATGAAACCGTTATAGCAGATAGTTTTTTTATATATATATTTCAAATTTGCATATTACCAATATATATACAACAGATAGTTTTTGATATTCATTCCAAATTTACATATTACCAATATATATATATATATATATATATATATATATATATATATATATATATATATATATATATATATATATATATATATATATATATATATATATATATATATATATATATATATATATATATATATATATATATATATATATATATATATATATATATATATATATATATATATATATATATATATATATATATATATACCAGATATATACCAACTCTAGCTAAAAAACTATGAGTTTGTCTTCTACACATATCAACAATTTTTAGTAACTTGTTATCTCTATCTTCTGCACCTATTTGAAACAAAACTAACAAATTAAAAGGCATCAGAACCAAGCTATATAACACATGAACCTTAAAATCATTATAATTTAAGACAAACCTTATAAATATTGTTATATACCATTATACATAAAAAAAAAATCATATTTTTCTCAAAATTTATCACAAACTTTTATAATTCAACACAAACCTTTAATTCAACACATAAACCTTATAACCTTATAACCATTATAATTCAACACATAAACCTTATAACCATTATAATTAAACACATAAACTTATAACCATTATAATTCAACACAAACCTATAATTCAACACAAACCTTTAATTCAACACACAAACATTTAATTCAACACATAAACCTTATAACCATTATAATTCAACACATAAACCTATAATCATTATAATTTAACACATACCTATAATTCAACGCAAACCTTTAATTCAACACACAAACCTTTAATTCAACACATAAACCCTATAACCTTATAACCATTATAACTCAACACATAAACCTTATAACCATATAATTCAACATATAAACCTATAACCATTATAATTCAACACAAACCTATAATTCAACACAAACCTTTAATTCAACACACAAACCTTTAATTTAACACATAAACTTTATAACTTTATAACAATTATAATTCAACACATAAACCTTATAACCATTATAATTCAACACATAAACCTTATAACCATTATAATTCAACACAAACCTCATACACCAAGAAAATAATGTTTTTATCAAAATTTGTAAATGCTATGTACCACTAATAATCAATTTTCTTCAAAATTAAAACATCTATCATTCTTCAAGAACTATTCCAATCCAATACAGAATATCACAACAACAAAAAATTTCTAAGGACCATAAACTTCACACAAAAGAAAGAAAGACAATACCTTATATAACTCTCATGTCAAGAATGTATTGACACCATTCCTCCTTAATTTCTTCTAGTTGATCTTTTGAGTAAATAACACATTTGAATTCATCAAAGTACTACATAATATAACATAATATGATTTAGTTATAAATAATTAATTAGATGAAATATCTGTTAAATATTAAAATAAATCCTAACTTATAAATCCATACCATGTTTGGAATCTCTATTTGATCCAAAAGAATAGTTTCTTTCATAAACCTCAATACGAAATAACTGCAACCTATATTATTAAGCTGATGAGGACATTACACATATATAAAAAATACGAATATATATTAGAATATATAGTTTAACTTGTTTTATCAAGTAGAATCACTATTATAATCAAAATTGTGAAAATATATTTGCACTCTGATCCATGTAATGTTGTTTACTTTACTCTTTGATGCTCGAGTTTTTATTTGTGATCGGAATATTTGTATATCTCTAACAAAATATAAACGAATATTTAGAACAATCTCAAATAAATAAATAAATATACATACGAGTATTTAGAACAATCTCACTTACGTATCAACCATCTGCTTCATATTTGGATATTTTGTTTGATCACCATCTAACGAATTCAGACAATATACTATTTCTCTTAAAGGATTAATCATAACTGTAAGTGCTCTTGATTGGCTGCATTTTGTGGCAAAACATTAGAGTGTGCATGTATGTCATACTGGTTGTTAGGACATACTTAATGATGTGTGTACAGGGGAAGTTAACTATAAGTTAACTTAGTTAAGCTGAATGTCATACAAAATGTCATAACACTGAACGTATGACATCCAGCGGGAAAGGTTATTTTTCTGGTATCTATAAACCAGGAAACAGAATAGGAGCTTAAGCTGGATATCAGGAGATTTTCTAGAAGCCCTAGGCGAACTAGAATAACCCTGAATTAAGTGGCAAGTGTGCAGATCATTGAAAATAGGTTTGTTTTGAATAAAACCTAATTGATGCACCAAAGCCCAAAAGGACTGACAACTGTTATAAAGATCAGAAGATGCAATCCTAAATAGTAGCACTTGACAACAGAAGAAGAAAGAGTGCAGATTGCAGAGCCCTTGTAAGTGAAGAAGGCTAGTCTTCACGTGTGAATTCTGTCTAGGAATACTTGTAATCCAAGCGAATTGTCTGGTGGATGATTTGCATTGGATAGGTAGATTTTAGGTTGTGTCTCACTCGAAGCTTTGAAGAAAGAGTGTGTGAGTTCCTTGATCAAAGCTGTGAAGAAAGATCAAGGTATGTATGAAGTGTCTCTTCATATTGTTTTCTGTAACTATTTGATATCACTGTTGTGTGATTGAGGGGGAGTGAGTGGATATACTCAGGTCTAGAGTGTCTCTAGGTTGAAGTGTCATTGGGTAGGGATTAAGCGAGGAGTGTAAACTGGAGGTTTAACTCTGAATTGATTCTACTGATAGTGAATTTTCTCCTTGGCTTGGTAGCCCCCCAGATGTAAGTGTTGTTGACACTGAACTAGGTAAACAATTGTTGTGTTATTTACTGCTTTTATTATTGCTGAGTATTAGCTGTTAAGTAGCAGATGTCACAGTGGATGTTATAACCTTGGGAATAACATCCATCGTGTGCTTGCCAGAATTTTCAATTGGCATCAGAGCAGGCACCCTGCCTGTTTAAATCTGGGTGAGATCTAGGGAAAACAAATTCTGGTACTATGGATAAAGATATAGGTTTCACTAATAGACCTCCAATTCTGGATGGATCTAATTATGATTATTGGAAGCCTAGGACGATTGCATTCCTAAAATCATTAGGCAACAAGGCTTGGAGAGCTGCAAACTCTGGCTGGAAACATTCTGTGAAGACTGACAAGGATATAGTAGATGTGTTGATTCCTGAAGAGGAATGGAACAAAGAGCAAGAGGCCTTAGCTCTTGGAAACTCTAAAGCATTGAATGCTTTGTTCAATGGCATAGATAAAAACATCTTCGGGCTGGTACACCATTGTGAACTAGCAAAGGATGTTTAGGACACTCTCAGAACTACTCATGAAGGAACTTCCAAGGTCAAAATGTCAAGACTTTAAATGCTGACCACCAAATTTGAAGGTCTAAGAATGAAGGAAGATGAGACCATTCATGAGTTTTACATGAATGTTCTTGAATTGGCAAACACCTCAGGAGCTCTGGGAGAAAAGATGACTGAAGAGAACCTTGTAAGAAAGATTCTAAGGTCACTATCTAAAATGTTTGATATGAAAGTAACAGCCATTGAAGAAGCCCAAGACATATGCAACATGAAGGTGGATGAACTTATAGGTTCTCTCCAAACATTTGAGATGGGCATGTGTGATCAGTCTGTGGAGAAAAAGAGCAAAAGTTTAGCGCTGGTCTCAAACACTGCTGATTCAGATGAAGAAGATGGTGAATAGGAAGAAAATTTGTCAGAAGCAATAACACTGCTTGGAAGACAATTTAGTAAACTGAGATGAAGAAGATGGTGAATAGGAAGAAAATTTGTCAGAAGCAATAACACTGCTTGGAAGACAATTTAGTAAACTGATCAAAAGGATAGATCAGAAGTCAAAGCCCTATGTCAAAAACAACTCCTCTGACATCAGCAAAGCTGAAGACAAAGCTGGCCAAAGCAAAGGAGTCCAATGTCTTGAGTGTGAAGGATATGGACATGTTAGGAGGGAATGTCCCACATACCTCAAAAAGAATGGAAAAGGCCTAACTGTCACTTGGTCTGATGAAGACTCAGGAAGTGAATCAGAAGGAGAGTCAGCTAAACATGTCACTGCTCTTAACAGTGTATGTATTTCTGATGGTGATTCATGTGAAGAGGAGCTAACGTATGATGAACTAGCAGAATCATATAAGAAGCTGTCCATCAGAAGCATTGAGCTGTATCAGCAAGGAGAGCACCAGAAGAAGTGCATAATGGAATTAGAGGCTGAGAAGATAAATCAACTAGCAACAATAGACTCACTCAAAAGTGAGGTCAACTTGTTGGAGTCCAAAATGGAGCAGATGGAAAAATCCATAAGGATGCTAAATCCTGGGACTGACACTCTAGAAGAGATTCTGCAGAGTGGTCAGAACTCAGGAAATAGGTCTAGACTGGGATGTGTTGATAGACAGAATCCAGTTTTGAAACTCAAGAGATTACAACCTGAGATTCAGAAGTTAAAGAGAATGTCACAACATCCTCCACACAGAAATTGGAATCAAGTCAAGAGACAATTCCAAGGGCATAGATGCTACCACTATGGAAAACTTGGGCATATTAAAGTTGTGTGCTTCTGGCTGCATGGATTCCCTAGCCAAAGAAAAACCAAACAGGGTACACATGGCAAAAGGCAGCATCATGGAAAATGGCAGCATCAAGTCAAGAAACAGTATCATGCTAAACCCAAGATTGGTGTTCCCTACAAGAAAAGACAATGGGTGGCAAAGACTGTGGCATTAAGAGCTCACACCTCTCCAAGGATGCCTGCCAATGAAGATTGGTACTTTGACAGTGGCTGCTCTAGACATATGACTGGAATTAAGGATCACTTGATTAAACTCAACCCTCATTCATCTAGTCATGTAACCTTTGGTGATGGAGCTAGAGGAGAAATCACAGGTGTTGGACAACTTGACAGTCCTAAAGTTCCAAAATTGAAGGATGTATTGCTGGTTGAAGGACTGACTGTCAATCTAATAAGCATAAGTCAGTTATGTGATCAAGGTTTAGAAGTCCACTTTTCCAAATACAAGTGTGTGGTTATCAATGAAGAAGGTAAGGAGGAAATGAGGGGTACTAGATCCAAGAATAACTGTTATCTATGGGAACCTAGATGTAACCTCAATGCCTTGGTCAATAAGGAAAATAAGGACCAACTATGGATGGAGAAGGGAAGACAGTCACTAAAGAGGGATATTGTCGCGGTGAAAATCGGATACCAAACTATTGATTAGTTTGAATCTTTAATTCATTTTGCAACCGAACTTTGATTTGTCCAAAGGAAGGGATAAAGATCGAAATTCCCACAATGCAATGCAAATGCAAGCTGGATTGTTTAGGTTCGGGGGTTGGTTAAACTTAGGGAAGGTACTAGCATCCTAAGTTTCTGTAGTACTCTACAGGAACCTCTTGTTTTATGTTTGTTTACTGCTAAGTGTTTATCTGCTTAAAGATTAAAGAGACCTAGTGGTTTATATCTAAGTATACTCGATAAGATATCGCACCTTGTGCCTACATATCCTTACGGGAGTGGAATCAGAGTATGTTGTAGTTCACCCTAAAGGGTTAGAGGAGCTCTTTGACTGTGGTCAAAGTTCCTACGGGTTTAGGGTAGTTGGTTGATTGGGTTTAGGAGAAGAGATGAGTCTTCATTTTAAGGGAGAGATAACCACCACAAGTGTAAAAGAAAGGGGTTGTAGGAAATGGTCTTTGCATCATCTTAAGAAAAGGTCTTACATACTCGGATGGTCGCCAAGTATGCCTTTGTCGTTCTTAAGGCAAAGTCCCTACATGTTTGATTGTATTATTGTGGGGGTGGAGATTATATCTCGCTTAAGATGATTAACATCTATTCTCTGATGTGTTTGTAAGAGTGGTATTGTGTTGATTGTTTTGTCTAAGTTGTAAAGATAAGGTCCTTCCTATAGGGTAGGTCCTAAACTTAAGCGATCAATTTGAAGAATCAAGGATCGAAGGGAATATGGTGCATATGATGTGCAACTACACACAACGTTGAATTATGTGTAGGTTTTTCCTTTGGACGGAATGCGATGTATGAATAGATAAATTGATAATGTGAATGCAATAGAATAAATTGCAGAAGAGTAAATTGCAGAAAGATAAACCATACACGAACGCATGAAAGCGCTAAGTGAGTGTGTGTGCGTTGTGAATAAGATAAAGCAGATAAAGATAAATGTAAATACGCATGAAAGCGCTAAGCGTACGTGCATGTGTCGTGAAGTGCTCGAGTTTTACGATATTGATTTATTTTAAGTTAGTTGATTATTGATTTTGGTTTGAAATAAAAAAAAGATTTGATTTTGGATGGAAAGGTTGTATTTGTTTTTATTAAAGATTATTTCTTGATAATGAGATGGTATTTAGATTTTAAAGGTTTTATCCCAAATTTTAAAACGGTTATGTGCATTTTTATTATAAGAAAAGTTCTTATTTGTTAATTATTTTCCTTAAAATAAAATAGATTTTACACATTATATAAAACAAGAGTTTATATAAAAAAAATGTAACATGAATATATTGTCACTTATTTAGAAAATTAGTTTTTAAAGGGTGTTTAAAAAAACTAATTAAAGTGGATTAGTTAATTACTAAAAAACAAGAGTTTTAAAAAACTGATTAGCGGCTTGATTAAGAATCAATGGGGGGAAAGCATGCGATTAGTGTGTGTGTGATTAGTGATTAATATTACAAGATAAAATAATAAAAATAAAAAACGAGTGGAAACGGAGAAACCCTTAATCCCCTTTCCCTCCCGCGATCGCCATTCTCAGTCTCTCCTCTCTCTCGCTCAAATTTCGATCTGCTTACGATTTCTTCTTCCGCTTCCCCAAACCTGAAACATAAACACACAAATCACAAGCTTCAATAAATTAGACGGAAAAGGATGGGTTACCGCGAGTTAAGGGCGTCGGAGGATCTGCTTTGGTTCCGACGGTGTGGTTGAGGTCTTGCGGTGGAATTTGAGAGCTTGGATCGGCTGAGAAGATAAGTTCTCTCCTCTTCTTAGGTTTTCGAAATTGTTTTCTTTTTTTGATGATTCTCGATCGCCTGTGAATTTCTTCGGTCTAATTTTTGCTCCCCCTTTTCTTAGGGTTTCGATCTCCTTTATATAGGCTCTAAGCTCTGAGTTGAGAATTGATTGCTGCCTTAAAATCGTGATTGGATCTTCCTTTCTCGTGTAGACAGTCTTTGAAATGTTTCCTTTTTCGTTCCAATTTCGTTTAATGGGATCTCAATCTTTGATCTGAGTGTATCAATTTCAATAATTGCTCAAGTTTTGAACTCGGATATTCTGAATCTCTGTGGAATATTCCCTTTCCCAAATGCTAATTACGATCGTTGTCTTGGCAGGTGCGAATAGGAGTTGGGCTTAGGGAGATGAATTAGAAGCCCAGAATGAGTTCTTGCTTGATGCGTGTGGGGATCTCACGAAGAGCAAAGTTGGTGGTTCTGAATATCTTCCTTGTGAGTAAACTGAATGCACGATATGTGGTCTTATGAAACAAGGGTACTAGTGGCTACAATCACGCGAGCGAGGAAGAGCAAGGTTGTTGTTCCCATCTCTACTCTTATTCTCAGGCCAAGCCGAATGCGTATCTTAACATTGCTTTCTGTTTCTTCATGTACTGACTGTTGCAGGTTTGGTATGAGATGCACGACGGGCAAGGAATACGGTGTGGGGTTCATCACGGAGTGGTTTTGGACGTCGGTTTCTTGCGCTAACTGCTGAGTTTGCTCTGACTCTTTGCAGGTCCAAATGTTTCCGCGCATGGAGAACTCAGAAGGAAAGCGATGGATTGTCCCTGTGCTGCTCATCCAAGTGAGCCTGGGAAGTTGGTGCGGGTGGCATTGTGATTCAGAATGGCATATGAGATAATCCCCGTCTGCCCAATCTTCAAGGTCATTTAATCTATCGCTTGTTGATCGACTTTGCAGAGAACGGACAGTAGCCCTCGCGTGCGGCTTGCGCATCCCTCAAGGTTGTAATGTGTTTGAGATGACCGTACGTTATTTCTTAACAGAGTTTCGCCGCAATGGTGTCCGAGAACGGTTTTAGAATTTTAAACATGTTGTTGCTCTGTTCTGATGCAGGAGGAAGAATTCTTGACAACTTGTTTTTCATATAAACTGTGGATATGATGGGAGGATGGAGTGGGATTGTTGCTGCTAATGATTCGAACAATTGCTGCTGCTAGGAAACGACGTGTCGGATGCGTCATCCAGATTATGGTTCCAAGTGGTAATCGTGTCTTCTTTGGCTTTAATGGTGGTAACGGCTTAAGCCCTTTACGATGCCTAATTTGTTTACCTCTCACAATTTTCTGATGCTTGCGATGGTTGGCGTGACCGAGAGATGCAGGTGGCTGAGAATTGCATAGGATTGCCCCTTAAATTTGGATATGCTCATACGCCTGCTGATACACATCAGCCGTGGACGAAGTCAAGTGCAGGAAACCTTTAGCTGCCAAGACAACAGTAATAACTGCGTGCTGGGGTCTACTCTCAAGGAAGAACATTGCATCAAATACTCACTGTTATCTAAGGATGCTTGACCACCAATTCATCCATAAGACATTGTGCTCACTTGCTAACTTCCTTAGTGCAGAACGTGGTTACGAAGCTTTGGTACATCAATTGAGAGGGTAACGCACAACTGGCCTGCTATGTAGAACCCTTTTCCTTGATGCATGCCTGATAAGTTACCTGCTGTCATGAATGTATTAACGGTTGTTGCTGATGTTGCAGGCGTTTGAACAATGAACAAGGATTCCCTGCTCAAGTTAATTTATGAGTGCTCTTTGTGATGTTGGTAATTCAAATGAGAAAGGGGTCTAATACTGAAAAGAGAGGAATTGACTTCAAGTCTGCTTTCTTGCGTCGCAGGTGTTTTTTGGGATTGATACGGCTGCCTCGTGAATGATCAAGAGCATTTGGCTGTTGGTGTAAAGGCGCTGATGCTTGATTTTCCAACCTCATGTGCGCAGGAAAAACAACCTACTGCTGAGCGTTCAACTGGGCGATACTTTTATTGGTCTTAAGAACACTTGTAAGAACATGTTCCTTTTACCATTTTGTAAAAATCAATGTAGTCGCTCATAGAAACCATACATCTATCAGAAACTAGAATCATTAGTGCAGTCGATAGCTTCCGAATGTCTAGTCGCCGTTGCCCGTTTGGCCAGTTGAGCACAAAACAGCTTTGATGGAAAAAGTGGGTCCATATTTGTGCCATCTTTGTGAATGTCTAAATGTTTGATAATGGTTATGCGTGATTTAAAGATGATGATTCCGTACTCATGTCGACCATTTATGCTTTGCTTCATGTTTCAGGTGGTACTGGCTTACCAGTTAATCTTATCCAACGACAAAGGTCGGTGTCAGCTTTGTTGATGGGGTCCGCTTGGTGAGGTCAAGGTGGAGCGGCATATACATACCAAGAGCTAACCGGAATTTTAATTCATCCTCTAGAAGAACGAGTACTCAAAGATGTTAGAAGTCAAAGCCACCGTTCATGCGAGTCATCAATTTTGTCTCATAAATGCTTTGGAAAAAATTAACTGCTGTAATGTAATCAAAATATTAGGATCGAGATGTTTCTCCCATAATGCCCTGAATGTTACTTTTGGCACGTAGCCCAATCTGTACCAATTACTTGCTTGGCCCAAAGTAACAAAGTATCTGCTCGAATATAATAATTATCCTCATGTATCTACATTGCATTATCACCAATTTCAAAATTTCATGCACTTGTGTCGAATGATAAGTAGTGATTAGGATTAATATCTCTAACTTGGGTTTCTTCTTCTAAGATTTGGAAAAGGGTTCAGAAGAAGTTGTCCCTTGAGTTGTAAAGACTGGTACACCGTTGTGATTTTAGGTCCTTTGGCTCCTTGATGGAATTTGGATGTGGAGTGAGGAGATTAACTCGTGGAGCTATCTTTAAACAAATTAAGTTGATGTAGCAACGTCCTTATTTGGCCTATTGAAATCATAAATGAATCACCAACATTCATGAAAATTCACCCGAACTCGAATTCCAAGTACAAATTAACAAGAGGTATTCATCACTAATGCCCAGACAAGGTATGTTGTTGAGTTCTTGCAAGTTGAGTCTTGAGAATAGGTGGTACACTCTGAATTTTGCATTGAATCTGATAGACTTAATTGCTTGAATTCTTCTTGAATTAAGCTTGCGTTTTTAATGGTGAACTCTAAACCCAAGTGTACTAGTCACGTCTCTGGGATGCTTTGGTGTAGTTATCTATACTCGGACATTATTGCACCTTATCATGGGATAATGTTCTCGGGACGGTACCACGTTGCCACCAGGCTTGAAATACTTTGGTCCAAATTACTATTTTGACTCTTTGGCCTGAATCCAGCTTGCTAAATCAGACTCAATTAATCGCACCTTGAAGTATTTAAATTTGTGGGAATGTGTGTTATTTTCGCTTGGAATTTACTGCATCTGCACAAGTTGGTTAGTCGCAAAACGTGAATATTAAATTACATTCAAATAACAATAGACAAATGCGCAAAAAGAGGTGGTATTTCGTAGTCAAAAATTAGGGTGCAACAGATGCCCCTATTTAAGTTACTCCTATTCGGAGATATGGAGATCGAAATCTTCGTCTCGACGAGATAGGAGGGACTTAAATACAAACATTGCGCGAATTTTTGGCCATAAGAAACCACCGAATGCATATGATATGCAATGATATGAAAATGCAGGGCGGACAAAATCTGTGAGAAAGAGGTCATGAACTGGACGCGACATGCTAGACAGAAAGCAACAGATCCAACAAGGCGGGACCTTACGAGGACATGAACAATCACTCATGGGAAATCTCCAAACGTGTAACGGTAACTCATGCATCAGGGATGCGGTGGTTTTGACGATTTGTGATCGAAAGATACTTTGACTACCAAGGTGGTGGTCAATAGTAACTCAAATGGATCCTTTTTTTATTTTTATTTTTTTGTAACTCAGCTGAAACAGTAAAATGTATAACCTCTCCTGGCATCATGGTACGGGGACCATGAGCTAGTCTCGGTCTTTGATGTCATTGTAGTTGTAGATGTTGTTGTAGTTGTTGAGCTTCCCCGAGCATCATGATATGGGAGTCATGCGCCGGTCTCAGTCTCTGATGTCAAACTTCCCCTTGCTCCATGGTATGGGAACCATGAGCTGGTCTCGGTTTCTGATGTCAAACTTCCCCTTGCTCCATGGTATGGGAACCATGAGCTGGTCTCGGTTTCTGATGTCAAACTTCCCCTTGCTCCATGGTATGGGAACCATGAGCTGGTCTCGGTTTCTGATGTCAAACTTCCCCTTGCTCCATGGTATGGGAACCATGAGCTGGTCTCGGTTTCTGATGTCAAACTTCCCCTTGCTCCATGGTATGGGAACCATGAGCTGGTCTCGGTTTCTGATGTCAAACTTCCCCTTGCTCCATGGTATGGGAACCATGAGCTGGTCTCGGTTTCTGATGTCAAACTTCCCCTTGCTCCATGGTATGGGAACCATGAGCTGGTCTCGGTTTCTGATGTCAAACTTCCCCTTGCTCCATGGTATGGGAACCATGAGCTGGTCTCGGTTTCTGATGTCAAACTTCCCCTTGCTCCATGGTATGGGAACCATGAGCTGGTCTCGGTTTCTGATGTCAAACTTCCCCTTGCTCCATGGTATGGGAACCATGGGCTGGTCTCGGTTTCTACCCAAAATGATGGAAACTCGTGAGAGCGTCTTCAAAGAGGGGTTGTAAATTTGTAGATTGTAGATGTAACTGTAGTTGTAAATTGTAATGTTGATGTAGATGTTCGACTGTGAGCCATAATGTCATTGTAGATTGTATGTTGTAAATTGTGACACTGTAGAATTGTTGATGTAAATGTCGTTGATGTAATCTTGTATTTGTAGAATTTTGTAGATGTGATCTTGTATTTGTACTTGTAGATGCAATTTGTATTGTATTGGCAATTTGTAGAATGTGCACCGGGGATCTTCAAAAGAGTTGTAAACCGGTTGATACGTGGAGTGTCCTCTTGTAAGGAGATATGTCATTGATTGTACTCGTAATGAATTCTCTGAGGAAGATCATTTTTTTTTAGGAGTATCTTTGTTGTAATTGTAAGATATGTAAGATTGTTGTAGCAGAAATCCTCAAGTGGGGAAGTATCTGTAATGTACTTTGTTTTGACTTGATAATCTTGAGATAATCCACTGGGGATAGACAGATTGTCTTGAGGAAGTTGTTGTTTGTCGTTTTGAGAATAGATCTGCCCAAAACGAGTTGCTCAAGTAAAGAGATCTTCTGTCATTTAGTTGTAAGTTGTTGGAGAGATCTTGTAATGTTGTTGAAGAAACGTTGCGTCTTCAATGGTGATCCTCATAATGTCAAAGTGCAAAATAAATGCACTCTTGACCCATGCTCAAAAGCTGGAGATGTTCATAGCGTGATTGCCAAAGACCGAAGTTCAATTCGGGAAACAACCGAAGAGAAACTGTCAAGCAAGACTCAACCACAGAGGCATAAACTCCAATGGGAATATACTGAAACAACTGTCTTCCACGAGGATCGAACTTCGTGGGGAAATAGAAATATTGAGTTTTTTTTTGCCTAGGGCTGACAACTCTATTTGGAAGGAGTAAGACGCGCCCAAAATACCCAAGGGTAACCGCAATCGAAGAGATAGAGTAAAACAAACAAAGGATGCACAAAAATGCAAATGTTATGCTATCTACTTATATGATATGTGTATGCTTATGCTGACAAGGCAGACGAAAGCAATGACCGAAGACGGGATAAACGTCTCGAAACAAACGTCCGACCAATCTTCAAAGATAGAAGTATTACTGGGGATAGATGGAGAACCAAATGTAGGGTCCCAATACTGCTTCAAAACTTCACAATTCTCTTGAGGAAAAGTGATCAATCCAATTGGGGATGTAACATCTTGATAAGTTTGACGTGTTGTATGAAATTGTAGATGAAGGTACCCAAACCGAAGTTTTATAGGGGATAAAATAAATATCCTGGGTCTTCGTAGGGGTTGAGCTTCCTGAGGATGAAATATACATCTTTTTGCTCCAATCTTCAAATGCCCCAAGTCGTATGGTTTAAAAACAACATCTAAAGAGGATTTTACAGAGAACATGATGCCCAGATGCCCCACTGTTTTCAAACTCTCTAGAGATTCACCGAATCTCGACGTAACTGTCCCTGATTGGCGGTAAGTGAGTCCTTGAATTTCTTTTAGTTGAACCCAAGACTTGTGCGGATGAAAAATTCTTTGGGAAGAATGACCTGCCCCAAGTTAGCAAAGTCTTCAGATATCATCATCAATGTCTGTATGTGGTCTTTCTAAGATGTCCAGCGTATTTAGCACATTTGAAATATCCATTTTGAAATGGTTAATACAACACACGTTTGTCTTGAAGTTTTGAAAAGGGGGTATCGCAATAACTTGTGATCGAAAACACTAGTTAGGATACAAATTGAATCATTATTTATAAAGCCGATTTAAATTTGAGCATAGCTCAAGGAGTCAGGAAACAATATCTCATCGAGTATGCTTTCGAATTAAACCTTCCTTCAATTAGGACTTTGAGGGTCGTATGTGGGTTTAATTTATGACTTGTAGAATGGAGAAAAGGGTTAGTGTATTTGTGCCCACCCAATTTTTGAAAGATGTTCATCATTTTTGATATTACCCTGCCCCAGGTTAAGAAAATAATGTTTCAGTTTTGGGAGAAAGAGAACGGATCCTCAATCAAGGTTTAAAAAAAAGGGTTGACTGTGTGGGCTTAGAATAAAGCCTTACATCATCAGTAGGGTCTTTATTCGAAGCATACAACAAGAGACCATGTGTTTTACTTCATCATCCTCCTTCCAATTCTCTGTCAGAGCGAGAGATCGGGTAAAAGTCGGCATTATAAATAATTTTGAAAACCATTTGAGTGAAAACGAATGGATTTCTTCAAGACAAACAGTTATTTGCATTACTTATTCAAAACAGAAAGTTCTTACATGCAAAATATGCTTTCAATCAAAGAAATAAACACACAAACAAACGAAAGAAATATAAAGTTCTTCTGAGAGCCCTTTCCAGGATCTTTATTGTGCCTTCATGTAGACAGGAAAGGCATGCAGAAATGTCTGATGCGCAGCTTTCAGACACGGCGTTGGCGACCTTGAATCATGCCTGGGGAGGATGAACCTTGTCGAGATAGGGGGCTATCTCGTACGTAAGGGACGGAACCCTCAAAGAACAGGACTCCATCTTTGACCAAATTTTGGACGTCTGCTTTCATGCCGTAACAGCTCTCGATGTCGTGCCCCGGAGCACCTTGATGATACAGGCAAAATTTGTTGGCATTGTACCAGTATGGAAACCTCTTAGGTACCTTGGGTGGGGCTTTAGTCTGGATATGCCCTCTTTGAATTAGAGCTGGAAACAAATCAGCATACTTCACCGGGATGGGATCAAACTGGTGAATTGCTTCCCTTGGTGCATCTGGAGTCATCCTTTGATACCTTTTCCGAAATTGTCGATGCTGTGGTTGATCTGGAGAGGCCAACCCCTGCCTAGGATGTGGTTGTTGTTCACGCTGAGCGGGCATCGCGTACTGGTGCTGAGGACGGGGTACCGGATCTATGAATTCTCTGGAAGGTACACAGTCACCTCTACTGTTTGGGGCTATACCCAAGTTATGATGGTATTGCTTCACAAAAGCAAAAGTTAAGTCTTCCCAAGACTGAATGTGATTCACTTGTAGCTTCATGTACCATATTAACGGTGCTCTACCCAAACTTTCTTGGAAGCAGTGAATCAATAGTTGGTCGTTCCCAAGATAGGCGGTCATCTTCTGACAGAACATCATCAAATGATACCTTGGACATATTGTACCTTTGTACACTTCAAAGGCGGGCATCTGGAATCCTGGGGGGATAACTAGGTTTGGAACTAGGTGCGGGTCATGAGCATGAAAATCAGGCGCACGGTTCCTCTTCATTATTTTCCATCGTTCCTCGAAGTCACGAAATTCATTCTTGAATGCTGTAAGCTCTGGGTCGTCCATTTCCTTTTCTTGCACAGGCTGAAGTTGCACAGGAACAAAGTTGTCAGAGGGACGGCGAAGCGTCGGGTTAGACCTTACTCTGAAGCTAGTCATGCGATCCATGTCTTTGTTCTCCTCACTATCCTTTAATGATACTTCCGGCTTGGTCAGATGGTAGAGACGGCGACTGACAGCAAAGATGGGAAACCGAAATGAGCCACAACAAAGGAAAGACACATGCACAAATGTAAAATGCCATGCTAAATGCAGAATGCATAATGTAGATGCAGGAGGATACTTCAAGAAACTCAAAGTGTTTTTCAGTGTTATAATGTAGGATAATTGAAAAACTTTTTTTATTTTTGAGAAACAATGAAAACAAAGTACTCTTTCAAGAGTTTATTACAACGAAAGCAAAAGAAAGCTTAGAACTCTACTCCACGGTCTTCTTTGTACGGAGCTCCTCGGTCAACTGGTCAATGCGCTCCTGCAGCGCCGCTTTCTCGATGATGAGTCGTTCCACACACTCCTTCCAAGCCATGGTAGTTGAGGGGAGATCATCATTGGTGACAGTACTTGAAGAGGCATGAGGAGAAAATAAATCTCCTTGTGCCTTTCTCTTCCTGGCAACTTCTATTTCTGGTGTCTTCTGAAGTCTTTCCTTCTCTACTTTGAGGGTGAAGAACTTATTCTTCCAGGCAGTCCTCAACTTCCGGGTTTCATCCAAAGCAATCCTTACTTGTTCAATTTCCTCCTCTTCGAACCAGTCGGGGTCGTGAGGAGATAATACCATAGGTTCATGGAAAGGAAAAGTCATCTTGAGATCGAGGGCTCTTTCTCGCACCCAATGCAGATAATCTTCAGAAATAGCACAGTCGGGGTATCCTGAAGCAGCTGTTCCTTCCCTATCAATGTATTTCCATGCATAAATGATAACAGTCTTGAGATCTAGGTCCTCTTCTCCCTTGAAATAGATCTCTTCCAATGAAGCTGGGTCAAGTATTTGGATCATAGGGTGTCCAAACTGTCTACGGGCCAAAGCGGAATTGTAACTTATACATCCTTCTCTTCCAATGAGCGGTACGTTGGGGGATCCTCCAATGCTAGGAATCATAGGCACGCCTCCATAGGCAGGATCATACCAGACAATGTCCGAGTGGGTGAGGGGCATAAGTATCTCGGACCATCGAGGTGTTGCTACTTCATCCCAAAGGGACGGGTACCGAGTCAAACGGGCGATGAACCATGGGTACAGCAAAGCGGTACAGCATACAATGTGTCCTCCTCCTTCGGCATTCTTCGAGTGAATCGAGAAGTACGTATCAGCAAGCAAGGTGGGTACTGGATTCTCGAGGATGAACAACTTGATTGCATCCATATCAACAAAATTGTCAATTTTAGGGAACCAGAAAGTCCCATAGACCAACAAAGCGAAATTGGCTTTCGATATGAGAATCTCCTTTCTTTCAGCATGGTAACGGACTTTTTCGATCAAAAAGTCGGCGGGGAACCCAAGGACTCCTTCCTTGGTGATCAGGTGTGTCTAGACATCTTCTAGGCTGAGATGAGTGGCATTTGCAATTTCCTGGTGACTAGGCGTGTCTTCCCTTCCGGTGAATAGAGGTCGAACAGTCACGGGCATCTTCAAGAGTTCTGAGTACTCTTCCAGGGTCGGCATCAACTGGTAGTCCGGAAAAGTGAAGCAGTGATACATCGGGTCATAAAATTGAACCAACGTTTCTAACAATCCTTCTTTCATCCTTAGCTCGAGGAAACGGAAAACTCCTCCATACTCTGCTGCGAAGGCAAAGCGATCTTCGACGAGTTCGGCTAGTTCTCTCAAGCTTTCGAGGTTGGGACTCTGAAGAGTGTACTTCAGGGTTTCTCTTCTGAAATCCATGATTACAACACCTACGGAACGAATTTGAGTTTCTTGAAGTGAACAATGGAAAAAGAATGCAATGCAAGATGATTAGGACTTCATGGGATTCCTCTATTTATAGGCATTGCGGTAAAAGAAAACGTTTTATTAAATTTGAAACGGACTACATAAATATTCTTTTAAAGAGTCCCAAATAAAAGCTAAATAAAAGCTAGTAAAGACACTAAAGAAGCTTTGAATGCTGCTGCTTGAGCTGCTCTTCGAGTTGCGCCTTCTCACGGATAAGGTTGTCCACAATTATTTTCCAGATAGTGCATTGTGGGTCGGAGAAAAATAAATCCTCCATGACTTTCCTCTTCTTGCAGGGGAGTAGCTCTTCATCCTTCAATTGTAACTGCTTCTGAAGTTCATCCTTCTCCTCTTGAAGTTCAGCATTCTGCTTTTGAAGTTCGGCATTCTGCTTTTGAAGTTCAACCTTCTCCTTTTGACACTCATGATTTTCTGCCACTGCTACGTGGTACTTGTTCTTCCAAGATTCCAGCTCATGTTGAGACTTCCTTAAGGACACCTCTAACTCCTCGGCTTTAGACATAAAGACATAAGTGGGCTCTCTCCTGGGAGCTATGGGATCTTGGCGGGAATAGGGCATCTTTAGATTGGTTGCCCTTCTTCTGACCCACTGGAGGTATGGTTCTAAAGACACACAGTTAGGCTTCCCTAGACTTCTCTTCCCTTTCTTGTATACCCTACGCCACGCGTCCAGAACTCTTCCTAGAAGCTCTATATCATCTTTGAAGAACATACCCTCTACTTGAACACTCTTGGGAGGTTCCTTCAACGGGTATCCCAGCTGTCGACGGGCTAAGATAGGGTTGTAGCTGATTCCTCCATCAAAGCTGAGCAATGGTACATTAGCAAAGTCACCGCAGCTATCAATGATTAATACTCCATCATACACTCGGTTGTACCAATCAATGTCGGAATGGGTCAAAGCCATAACCCTTGGAGACCAATGCTCTTTGCCAATGTTTGTAAAAGAGCTAGACTTCGGCAAGTGCGAAATAAACCACTTGTAAAGTAGAGGTACACAACAAGTAATCATCCCTCCACCACGAAGGTTTCGGAGATGTACAGAGTGATATGCATTTCCCAATAGAGTTGGCACTGGGTTGTTCTTCATAAAGATCTTGAATGCTTTGAGATCGATGAAACCTTCGAAACTTGGGAATAAAAACAGCCCATAAACAAGCAAAGCCAAGATTGCCTCAAACGGAGCCTTATTAGAATAACCAGCATAGAATGAAGCCTTCTCAATTAAGAAACCTGTCTTTAAACCCAGAATTCCATCCTTAGTAACTAGGTTGGCTTTGACGTCAGATACCTTCAAACTGAGGGCTTTAGCAATATCTTTCTCATCAGGGTCCTTTTCCAAGAAGGGAAAAGGAGATTCCTCAAGGACAGGTAGACCAACCAAAAAAGAATACTCTTCTAATGTAGGTAGCAACTGAAAATCTGGAAAGGTGAAACAATGGTAGAGAGGATCGTAGAATTGTAGCAGAGTGGCAAGAAGTCCTTCATTCACTGAGCAACCCAATAAAGATATCAGCTTCCCATACTTGGTCTTGAATCCTTCTTGATCTTCGATGAAACCCCACAACTTCTTTAGGTCATCCAATTTGGGACTCTTAAAAGTATATTTCACAGTATGTCTTTTATCTGAAGCCATAGTGACCTACAATGTCCATAAACGAAAGTAAATCCCATGAAGTCCAATGCAGAATGATGTAATATGAATGTAGCAAACACAAGTATTCACATAAGGACAATAAAGATAAACAAACAAGGGGCGCCCTAGGTTTGCAACGAGCATGGGGTAAAGGTGTACCCTTCCCAAAGGTTTAAGGACTAAAGGTTGTTTTGTACCTGCAGAACAAGGTTCTAAAGGGACTCAGAATCATCAGCCCATCTATCGGACATTATCAATTTCCCAATTACTTGAGGATTAATAATATTCTCAAGAGAACTTCTTTTGAGTGTAGCTTCGCGTAGCACTATTTCGGAAGTACTTCCTCATAGTCTCGCACTACGTCCTAGTAAAGGCCAAAGTTGGGTTAAGGTAACTACGGTCCTCAATATCATAGGTTCCAAAGTCTAAAGTAGTGAGTGTCTTCACGATTGATCGTTCAACAGTACTATTTCGAAAGGGCCTCAACTGAGCGGGATTCTCGATTCAACTTAGTAGGGATTCCACTCCCAATAAGCCTCCTCGAATATATCACCATCCTATCTTAATTTCTCTCAAGTTCGGGTGTAGAACTTTATCTCACCACTCAAGGACACAATCCCAAAAGAAACACAAGAGAAAGCATGTAAACAATTAATCAAGTAGGCAGATATATAAAGTAGTAAACAAAACAAAATAAGATAGGGAAACCCACTAGAGATTATCCCCAGTGAAGTCGCCATTTCTGTCGCGGTGAAAATCGGATACCAAACTATTGATTAGTTTGAATCTTTAATTCATTTTGCAACCGAACTTTGATTTGTCCAAAGGAAGGGATAAAGATCGAAATTCCCACAATGCAATGCAAATGCAAGCTGGATTGTTTAGGTTCGGGGGTTGGTTAAACTTAGGGAAGGTACTAGCATCCTAAGTTTCTGTAGTACTCTACAGGAACCTCTTGTTTTATGTTTGTTTACTGCTAAGTGTTTATCTGCTTAAAGATTAAAGAGACCTAGTGGTTTATATCTAAGTATACTCGATAAGGTATCGCACCTTGTGCCTACATATCCTTACGGGAGTGGAATCAGAGTATGTTGTAGTTCACCCTAAAGGGTTAGAGGAGCTCTTTGACTGTGGTCAAAGTTCCTACGGGTTTAGGGTAGTTGGTTGATTGGGTTTAGGAGAAGAGATGAGTCTTAATTTTAAGGGAGAGATAACCACCACAAGTGTAAAAGAAAGGGGTTGTAGGAAATGGTCTTTGCATCATCTTAAGAAAAGGTCTTACATACTCGGATGGTCGCCAAGTATGCCTTTGTCGTTCTTAAGGCAAAGTCCCTACATGTTTGATTGTATTGTTGTGGGGGTGGAGATTATATATCGCTTAAGATGATTAACATCTATTCTCTGATGTGTTTGTAAGAGTGGTATTGTGTTGATTGTTTTGTCTAAGTTGTAAAGATAAGGTCCTTCCTATAGGGTAGGTCCTAAACTTAAGCGATCAATTTGAAGAATCAAGGATCGAAGGGAATATGGTGCATATGATGTGCAACTACACACAACGTTGAATTATGTGTAGGTTTTTCCTTTGGACGGAATGCGATGTATGAATAGATAAATTGATAATGTGAATGCAATAGAATAAATTGCAGAAGAGTAAATTGCAGAAAGATAAACCATACACGAACGCATGAAAGCGCTAAGTGAGTGTGTGTGCGTTGTGAATAAGATAAAGCAGATAAAGATAAATGTAAATACGCATGAAAGCGCTAAGCGTACGTGCATGTGTCGTGAAGTGCTCGAGTTTTACGATATTGATTTATTTTAAGTTAGTTGATTATTGATTTCGGTTTGAAATAAAAAAAAAAAGATTTGATTTTGGATGGAAAGGTTGTATTTGTTTTTATTAAAGATTATTTCTTGATAATGAGATGGTATTTAGATTTTAAAGGTTTTATCCCAAATTTTAAAACGGTTATGTGCATTTTTATTATAAGAAAAGTTCTTATTTGTTAATTATTTTCCTTAAAATAAAATAGATTTTACACATTATATAAAACAAGAGTTTATATAAAAAAAAATGTAACATGAATATATTGTCACTTATTTAGAAAATTAGTTTTTAAAGGGTGTTTAAAAAAACTAATTAAAATGGATTAGTTAATTACTAAAAAACAAGAGTTTTAAAAAACTGATTAGCGGCTTGATTAAGAATCAATGGGGGGAAAGCATGCGATTAGTGTGTGTGTGATTAGTGATTAATATTACAAGATAAAATAATAAAAATAAAAAACGAGTGGAAACGGAGAAACCCTTAATCCCCTTTCCCTCCCGTGATCGCCATTCTCAGTCTCTCCTCTCTCTCGCTCAAATTTCGATCTGCTTACGATTTCTTCTTCCGCTTCCCCAAACCTGAAACATAAACACACAAATCACAAGCTTCAATAAATTAGACGGAAAAGGATGGGTTACCGCGAGTTAAGGGCGTCGGAGGATCTGCTTTGGTTCCGACGGTGTGGTTGAGGTCTTGCGGTGGAATTTGAGAGCTTGGATCGGCTGAGAAGATAAGTTCTCTCCTCTTCTTAGGTTTTCGAAATTGTTTTCTTTTTTTGATGATTCTCGATCGCCTGTGAATTTCTTCGGTCTAATTTTTGCTCCCCCTTTTCTTAGGGTTTCGATCTCCTTTATATAGGCTCTAAGCTCTGAGTTGAGAATTGATTGCTGCCTTAAAATCGTGATTGGATCTTCCTTTCTCGTGTAGACAGTCTTTGAAATGTTTCCTTTTTCGTTCCAATTTCGTTTAATGGGATCTCAATCTTTGATCTGAGTGTATCAATTTCAATAATTGCTCAAGTTTTGAACTCGGATATTCTGAATCTCTGTGGAATATTCCCTTTCCCAAATGCTAATTACGATCGTTGTCTTGGCAGGTGCGAATAGGAGTTGGGCTTAGGGAGATGAATTAGAAGCCCAGAATGAGTTCTTGCTTGATGCGTGTGGGGATCTCACGAAGAGCAAAGTTGGTGGTTCTGAATATCTTCCTTGTGAGTAAACTGAATGCACGATATGTGGTCTTATGAAACAAGGGTACTAGTGGCTACAATCACGCGAGCGAGGAAGAGCAAGGTTGTTGTTCCCATCTCTACTCTTATTCTCAGGCCAAGCCGAATGCGTATCTTAACATTGCTTTCTGTTTCTTCATGTACTGACTGTTGCAGGTTTGGTATGAGATGCACGACGGGCAAGGAATACGGTGTGGGGTTCATCACGGAGTGGTTTTGGACGTCGGTTTCTTGCGCTAACTGCTGAGTTTGCTCTGACTCTTTGCAGGTCCAAATGTTTCCGCGCATGGAGAACTCAGAAGGAAAGCGATGGATTGTCCCTGTGCTGCTCATCCAAGTGAGCCTGGGAAGTTGGTGCGGGTGGCATTGTGATTCAGAATGGCATATGAGATAATCCCCGTCTGCCCAATCTTCAAGGTCATTTAATCTATCGCTTGTTGATCGACTTTGCAGAGAACGGACAGTAGCCCTCGCGTGCGGCTTGCGCATCCCTCAAGGTTGTAATGTGTTTGAGATGACCGTACGTTATTTCTTAACAGAGTTTCGCCGCAATGGTGTCCGAGAACGGTTTTAGAATTTTAAACATGTTGTTGCTCTGTTCTGATGCAGGAGGAAGAATTCTTGACAACTTGTTTTTCATATAAACTGTGGATATGATGGGAGGATGGAGTGGGATTGTTGCTGCTAATGATTCGAACAATTGCTGCTGCTAGGAAACGACGTGTCGGATGCGTCATCCAGATTATGGTTCCAAGTGGTAATCGTGTCTTCTTTGGCTTTAATGGTGGTAACGGCTTAAGCCCTTTACGATGCCTAATTTGTTTACCTCTCACAATTTTCTGATGCTTGCGATGGTTGGCGTGACCGAGAGATGCAGGTGGCTGAGAATTGCATAGGATTGCCCCTTAAATTTGGATATGCTCATACGCCTGCTGATACACATCAGCCGTGGACGAAGTCAAGTGCAGGAAACCTTTAGCTGCCAAGACAACAGTAATAACTGCGTGCTGGGGTCTACTCTCAAGGAAGAACATTGCATCAAATACTCACTGTTATCTAGGGATGCTTGACCACCAATTCATCCATAAGACATTGTGCTCACTTGCTAACTTCCTTAGTGCAGAACGTGGTTACGAAGCTTTGGTACATCAATTGAGAGGGTAACGCACAACTGGCCTGCTATGTAGAACCCTTTTCCTTGATGCATGCCTGATAAGTTACCTGCTGTCATGAATGTATTAACGGTTGTTGCTGATGTTGCAGGCGTTTGAACAATGAACAAGGATTCCCTGCTCAAGTTAATTTATGAGTGCTCTTTGTGATGTTGGTAATTCAAATGAGAAAGGGGTCTAGTACTGAAAAGAGAGGAATTGACTTCAAGTCTGCTTTCTTGCGTCGCAGGTGTTTTTTGGGATTGATACGGCTGCCTCGTGAATGATCAAGAGCATTTGGCTGTTGGTGTAAAGGCGCTGATGCTTGATTTTCCAACCTCATGTGCGCAGGAAAAGCAACCTACTGCTGAGCGTTCAACTGGGCGATACTTTTATTGGTCTTAAGAACACTTGTAAGAACATGTTCCTTTTACCATTTTGTAAAAATCAATGTAGTCGCTCATAGAAACCATACATCTATCAGAAACTAGAATCATTAGTGCAGTCGATAGCTTCCGAATGTCTAGTCGCCGTTGCCCGTTTGGCCAGTTGAGCACAAAACAACTTTGATGGAAAAAGTGGGTCCATATTTGTGCCATCTTTGTGAATGTCTAAATGTTTGATAATGGTTATGCGTAATTTAAAGATGATGATTCCGTACTCATGTCGACCATTTATGCTTTGCTTCATGTTTCAGGTGGTACTGGCTTACCAGTTAATCTTATCCAACGACAAAGGTCGGTGTCAGCTTTGTTGATGGGGTCCGCTTGGTGAGGTCAAGGTGGAGCGGCATATCCATACCAAGAGCTAACCGGAATTTTAATTCATCCTCTAGAAGAACGAGTACTCAAAGATGTTAGAAGTCAAAGCCACCGTTCATGCGAGTCATCAATTTTGTCTCATAAATGCTTTGGAAAAAATTAACTGCTGTAATGTAATCAAAATATTAGGATCGAGATGTTTCTCCCATAATGCCCTGAATGTTACTTTTGGCACGTAGCCCAATCTGTACCAATTACTTGCTTGGCCCAAAGTAACAAAGTATCTGCTCGAATATAATAATTATCCTCATGTATCTACATTGCATTATCACCAATTTCAAAATTTCATGCACTTGTGTCGAATGATAAGTAGTGATTAGGATTAATATCTCTAACTTGGGTTTCTTCTTCTAAGATTTGGAAAAGGGTTCGGAAGAAGTTGTCCCTTGAGTTGTAAAGACTGGTACACCGTTGTGATTTTAGGTCCTTTGGCTCCTTGATGGAATTTGGATGTGGAGTGAGGAGATTAACTCGTGGAGCTATCTTTAAACAAATTAAGTTGATGTAGCAACGTCCTTATTTGGCCTATTGAAATCATAAATGAATCACCAACATTCATGAAAATTCACCCGAACTCGAATTCCAAGTACAAATTAACAAGAGGTATTCATCACTAATGCCCAGACAAGGTATGTTGTTGAGTTCTTGCAAGTTGAGTCTTGAGAATAGGTGGTACACTCTGAATTTTGCATTGAATCTGATAGACTTAATTGCTTGAATTCTTCTTGAATTAAGCTTGCGTTTTTAATGGTGAACTCTAAACCCAAGTGTACTAGTCACGTCTCTGGGATGCTTTGGTGTAGTTATCTATACTCGGACATTATTGCACCTTATCATGGGATAATGTTCTCGGGACGGTACCACGTTGCCACCAGGCTTGAAATACTTTGGTCCAAATTACTATTTTGACTCTTTGGCCTGAATCCAGCTTGCTAAATCAGACTCAATTAATCGCACCTTGAAGTATTTAAATTTGTGGGAATGTGTGTTATTTTCGCTTGGAATTTACTGCATCTGCACAAGTTGGTTAGTCGCAAAACGTGAATATTAAATTACATTCAAATAACAATAGACAAATGCGCAAAAAGAGGTGGTATTTCGTAGTCAAAAATTAGGGTGCAACAGATATGACCAGGTCCAACACATTAGCAAGTGGATCTACAAAGTGTGCTTCAGAAAGAAGGACATGATGTAAGAAAAGTCATGAGGGGAAACAAGCCAAGAAGGGATGCCCAAAGATTGGTCATCAGGGAAAGCTAGATAGGGTGTATTGGAACCTGATGGAGTCCATGGAAGCTGCCCTGCATAAAGAAAGCAATGTCACTCCATATGTCATGACCTTGTTCTGTGACATCAAGAGTACCATCCAAACAAGCTCTGATGAGTTCAAGGGAGACATGCTCAGGGGTAACTTGTGTAAATGGCAAGAGGGTTGTGCTAAACCTGGTAATTATGTCAGTACTGACATGATTTCTAGAAGTGTCAAGGAGTCTCAATTTAAAAAGTCTCTAAGAAAATTGAGGACCTCTAGTAATGATGAATTCTAGCAATTAATAGGGAATTATATTTTGAAAAATAATCACATTCGGATTGGTCAAAATATTGAATTCCCTCCTCTTTTACAAGTAAACCGTCTAAACCCGTTCTCATATTTCAATCCACCTCCTGCCTTATCTCATACAACCCCATCAGAAACCCTCTTTCGTTACAACCTAAGTCCTCTACAATGTCTCAACAACATATCTCCTGCCCCACCAAGCCCAACCCTGCTCAACACAAGAGCACATTTGTGATGAATGTGAGCCCTCTTGATATGATTTCTTGGAGAAGGAGTGAAGACCAGTCGTCAGCTACTTCACATGCAGACCAAGAGGGTCATAATGTGCATGGAATCACCATTTCACAGCCTAGGGTTGATTCTTCTCCAATATCGACTAAGAACCTTGAGGACAATTATGAGTTCTCCTCTGAGAAGACTAACCTTACCACAGAAAAACGAGCAAATCATGCAGTACAGGAGGAAGGACAGGATGATGATCTGAATAAAGCTCCTGCCAATGATGTTGATGTATCTTCAGATGATGAATTCCTCAAGAATGTTGCTCTGGGCATAGCTCAGAAAGTAATGACCAAGAAAGGCAAACCTAGTCTAGAAGACAACTCTCTCAAAAGTCAGAGAAAAAGAGCTCATGTTGGGTCCTCCAAACCTAGGAGCAAAAATGCCTCCAAGAAAAGGAAGGTTACTGAGAGTAGCCCTGAGTCTGAAGGTGATGTCATAATAGATGTTCCTAACATTGTCAATGTCAAACATTCATTGGGAGAGAGGCCAATTAAACCCATGCCAGCTGCTCCTCTGGACAACATATCCTCTCACTCCATTCACAGTGTAACCAAATGGAGATATGTGTATCAAAGGAGAATAGCCCTTGAGAGAGAATTAGGGAAGGATGCCCTGGAGATCAAGGAGGTAATGGAACTTATCAACAAGGCTGGACTACTTAAAACAGTCACTGGATTTTCCAGATGCTACGAGGGACTGGTCAAGGAGTTCATTGTAAACATACCTGACTCAATCTCTAGCAGAAACAACAAGGAGTTCATGAAGGTATTTGTTAGAGGAAAGTGTGTGCAATTCTCTCCTGCTGTGATCAACAGGTATCTGGGGCGAGAAAATGATGGTACAACAGAATTGGATACTTCAGACAACCAGGTCTGCAAGATCATCACTGCAAATCAAGTCACGACATGGCCAGCCAAAGGGAAGTTGTCTGCAGCACTGCTCAGTGTAAAGTATGCCATTCATCATAGAATTGGAGCTACTAATTGGGTGCCTACTAATCATACATCCTCCATTGTTGTTGGACTAGGCAAGATAATTCATGTCATAGGTACCAAAGTTAATTTTGACTTTGGTCTATACATCTTTAATCAGACTGTCAAGCACTCCACAACCAGTGCTATCAGGTTACCTATTGCATTTCCATCCCTCATTTGTGAGATAATCCTGAATTAACATCCTGGAATTCTAAACTCAAGTGATGTTGTCAGCAAGAGGGAGCCTAAACTGTCACTTCACTTCAAACTGTTTGAAGGAAGACATGTCCCAGATATGATGTTTACATCTACTGAGACAATTAAGATCTCCAAAAGAATGATGATTGCAGAATTGAAGGACACCTGTAAGGAGTTAGGAGAAACCATCAGTACAACTACTGCCAGAAAAATCAAGCTAGAAGCTCTTATCCAAAGGCTTGAATGAAATGCAGATAATAATGGAGTTGTGTCAGAAGAAGAGGCTGATGACAGTGGTGAGAATGTCCCAACCAATGTCAATAACATTGGTTCAAGTTCTTCCTCTGAGGAAGAAGTTTGATGTGGTGATAACCTGACTGTGTGGCTCAGACTGCTGGTTGTTGAGTTGATAAGGAAGAGGTGCTGCTGTTTTTTTTGTTTTGTTTCAGTTAGACTTCCTTAAAATGTGGTTGACAACTTGAATTCGTAACGCTCCCCAAAGAGCAGTTTTGTTGAAATGTAACCCCTAACAATTGTAATGGTACCTATGATGAGCTATGCTATTTGGATTTTAATTTGTGGCTAAAAAGGGGGAGAGGGTAATAGAAAACAGTAGGTACAGCAGGTGGAAGACAGCTGGTACAACATGTGGAAGAATAGGTTGAAGACTGGCTAATTGTGCATATGATATTATACGTGCATGCTTGTAGGGTATGGCCACAGTTGTAAGTGCTGATGTGATGTGTGTGTGAGAACAGCTGCTTAGTGTTGTTAGTATAGTAGTGTGCTTATGCTGATACTGTATGATATGTGAAATCTTAGCTTGAGTAGGAATGTTTGTTAGAACTAGGAGCTCTTTGCTGAAGAAGCTAGGAGCTAACCTTGTGTATGTCTGCATGATAGCAGTAGCAGAAAGTCTTGTGCAACACTTTAGGGGGAGTAGCACAAGTGTGTGTGACTTCAGGAAGTCATCCTGAATGACAAGACATCCAGAGCAGACTGCAGAATGATCTGCAGGTTGTGTGCCTAACTGATCTAATCAGTTGAGGGGGAGAACACCAGAGTGTTACTCAAATAGAAGTGTGTGTGACTTCGGGAAGTCATCCTGAATGACAAGACATCCAGAGCAGACTAGAGAATGATCTGCAGGTTGTGTGCCCAACTGATCTGATCAATTAAGGGGGAGAACACCAGAGTGTTACTCAAATAGATGTGACATCTGTAGTGATAACTACCAGATGGTTAACAGAGTGAGCTAACAGTAAGAGCTAACTGTGAGGACTCAGAAAGGCTTGAGCTAGTATCTATCCTGCATGACATGACACATCATAAGTCTTCTGCTGTGTGTAAACTCTGATATGATAATAGGTTGTTTTAGCCAAAAATTTGCCAAAGGGGGAGTTTGTAAGTGCTCTTGATTGGCTGCATTTTGTGGCAAAACATTAGAGTGTGCATGTATGTCATACTGGTTATTAGGACATACTTAATGATGTGTGTACATGGGAAGTTAACTTAGTTAAGCTGAATGTCATACAGAATGTCATAACACTGAACGTATGACATCCAACGGGCAAGGTTGTTTTTCTGGTATCTATAAACCAAGAAACAGAATAGGAGCTCAAGTTGGATATTAGGAGATTTTCTAGAAGCCCTAGGCTAACTAGAATAACCCTGAATTAAGTGGCAAGTGTACAGATCATTGAAAATAGGTTTGTTATGAATAAAACCTAATTGATACACCAAGGCCCAAAAGGACTAACAGCTGCTATAAAGATCAAAATATGCAATCCTGAATAGTAGCACTTGACAACAGAAGAAGAAAGAGTGCAGATTGCAGAGTCCTTGTAAGTGAAGAAGGCTAGTCTTCACGTGTGAATTCTGTCTAGGAATACTTGTAATCCAAGCGAATTGTCTGGTGGATGATTTGCATTGGATAGGTAGATTTTAGGCTGTGTCTCACTCGAAGCTTTGAAGAAAGAGTGTGTGAGTTCCTTGAATAAAGCTGTGAAGCAAGATCAAGGTATGTATGAAGTGTCTCTTCATATTGTTTTCTGTAACTGTTTGATATCACTGTTGTGTGATTGAGGGGGAGTGAGTGGATATACTCAGGTCTAGAGTGTCTCTAGGTTGAAGTGTCATTGGGTAGGGATTAAGCGAGGAGTGTAAACTGGAGGTTTAACTCTGAATTGATTCTACTGATAGTGAATTTCCTCCCTAGCTTGGTAGCCCCCAGATGTAAGTGTTGTTGACACTGAACTGGGTAAACAATTGTTGTGTTATTTACTGCTTTTATTATTGCTGAGTATTAGCTGTTAAGTAGCAGATATCACAGTGGATGTTATAACCTTGGGAATAACATCCATCGTGTGCTTGCCAGAATTTTCAATAACTAACACCCAATGTCCACTGTAAAATAAAACAAAAGTATAGATGGAAATTTTGTACACAACGTCAAAAAATGAAAATTATAATAAATGAAGTTAGAATGAAAATCTAACCCAGTATTATATGGTAAAAGAAACAACTTTTCTATATCTTTGTTGGTCATAAATGCACCGACTAAGTACTCTTTGATTGAATTTGGATTTTGATCGATTAACTATGTGTAGATACTGTTGGGAGATAAGAAAGAGAATCTTTCTGTCAATTGATGCGGGCGCATCAATTTGTCATACAAGAACCTTAAATAAAAACATAATAAATATTAGACTATTCATTGAAATGAGTAAATAAATTGTTCAATTAATTAAATAAAGTTGATCGAAATACCTGATGTATGAATTGATAACACCGATGCCTAATTCATCATGATGAAAAATCTGATCTATATCCTCTTTAGCAATTGTTTCGGTATAAGAAAAACTACAAAATACCTTCCTCCATAGCTATTTCATGAATACCACCTTCCATCACATATGTTGTTCATACATATGTTTCAAGGCACGACCTAAATCGAGAAATAGATGTTTTTTTAGGCTCGACCTTTGCAAGATCCTATTTTTTTTACATGTTGCTAAATTCAAGCCTTTTATTCCTGCTGACTTGTCGCAACTCTTGAGCAAGAATCTAAATATCATATAAGTTAGGTAATGTATAAGATCATGAAGCTTTTGATTTTGGAGGATAGAATTAACATTTTCTATGCATATATATCAATGTACCTCGTTTTTTGATGCAATTGACTCGTTGTGCCACATAATTCCCTTATATTTTGATTTAGATTTTGTAGGAGTTTAACATTACCATGTAAATAAAATGTACGTCAATGTAAGAATGACTTACATGGCTCGTAAAACATTTGAATACTCAAAGGTTTATAATGGTTTTCAACATACCTCATCATCTATGAAAATGAGGTTTGACGGTCGTGCAACATACGATCCTATTGTGTCTCCCACCAATGTTGCATTTGAAACATCATTAGGTATAGGTAATAGGGCATCCCCCTCTAAAGCAGTATCAATCGATACTTTCAAAAATCGGCAGGGAGCGGTTTATGGTGAAGTACATCTCCCAAAGTGTTATGCATTTTTCCCTTGTCAACCATGCGATAAGTCAGTGACAATACATAGAGTTGAGAAGGTGAAATGCCCTAAACCAATAATAAATATGAAATTGTTAATGCGTATATATGTCAATAAAAAAATTGTGCTAATTTAATTTTATAATAATATATATAACTACCTCGGGAATTTTCTGTTGAAAATTACTATTGATATTATCTTTGTCGCTAGTGTCTTTAACCCCTGACATATCTCTTTCTTATCCTTTTTCAATTCACGAACTTGAGATCTTAATTCTTTCAACAACTCTATCACTTGTTTATTGCTAGACTTTTACTATTTGGATGCTTGCACAAGGATGTTGGAGTGACCCCAAATCCCCTACCCCTCACACCACTGGAATACTCAGGAACATTTAATACTTGACTTAGTATGCTCCTGCAATCATGGTATTCAGCTAGAGATAAATACTTAGATAGATTTTCCTGAAATTCATATGCATATCAAAAAATCATAAATATTATATGTTAATAAACTTTTGATTTAATTAAATAAATAATGTTATGCTTACACATTGCTCAAAAACTTGTTGAACATCTTCTTTAACAACTCCATCCTTACCCACACGAGCAGTCTTCCACAAAACATGTTCCAAAATAGATGTTTCTTCACTTTTCTCCTCTTCTAACTACACATTAATATAAATAATAAGATCAATTATAATACATGGGGAAAAAGTATATCATAGAATTTATATATACTTACTATTCTTTGTTGTAAGCGTGCATATCCCAAACGCTTTTTTTTGTATGGATACACGGGTTTTGATGCTCATTGGCGATTTATGTCACTCACTTTCTGGATAAACAAGTTTAAGTCATATCAGAACACTTGTGGAATAAGTATATAATACAATGTTCAAGATAAGTTAACATTACATGGAAATTTGGGGTTCTTCGTTTGGCTACAAAAGTTTCCCATTCTTCAGGTGAAATCAAGTCTGCATACTTCTTAGAACATTCTGCTTCAATAAAATTTACTTGGGCATCCTTAAGAAATTTATTTGTTAAAAAAGCTCGAAACCCTTTGTGTCTTCTTCTGGCCAATTGAAGACAATATTTTTTTCGTTCATCACCAATGTTAAAAGACCTCTACGAAAAAACATACATAGAGTGTGTTAGTATAAGTAATTTAAAGACATAATCGTCAACAAAAACAAATAACATCACATATGGTACCTGTATCTTACTTCATATTTTTTCTTTAGCGGGTTTCAACGTTGGAAGTCTTCAATTACCACAAGTTATTGGAGTTTGCGAACGAACAATTGTACCAATGTAACTTGTCAACATTGAACCGTTAGGCTCAACTAGTTGGTCCGTTGCATTCCAATGTACGTCATATTTTATTCTTTTATCTCTTGCATGAATGGTTCCATTCATAATAGTTATTCCTTGTGTAATATCTCTTTCCATATCATGAACTGATTTATTTCCATCATTCTTAGAAGTATCATGTGAGTTTTCCTCGTTACTAGCCATTTGACCTGCAATAAAGAAAAACATAAACACAATATAAAAATCCATAATCCATTGAATATATTAAATGACAAATATAAAATTTTATTGAATGACAGAATATATAATTTTATTGAAAATAATAACATTTTACTAGTACCTTATTCACTAACATCTCTTTTTTTTTCTTGGTTGAAATATGATTTACTTGTCTCTTAACAACGCGGGCGAATGGATTGATCCAAATTCCCTCATTATGATAATTTCTAATATATGATTCCTTCGCTCTACTCATGTTGATCATTTCTAATATACAGTTCATTCCCTCTAATATATGACTCATTCTCAACATCAATATCACTTTGATCTACAATGTTATCATCAATTACTTTGTTAGATAAAAGCACTATAGACCATTTCATACTTGTTGGATCAGTGATATAGAACACTTGTTTAGCTTGAGAGGCTAAAATAAAAGGCTCATCTTTGTCCTCCACCCTATTAAGATCCACTTGCAAAAATCCTGACTTATCAATTCGTATGCCACTATTATTTTCATATTTGGGGTTTAAGTCCTTTACACTTGAAATGTGCATTGCTTCAGCTACCACAGTGACACCACTATTTTGCATATTACTTTTATCATCTTGTTTTTTGGTATAAAATGTGTATCCAATAATTGCATATACGCTATAAGAAAACACATGTAAACTTGGACCATATGCTAAACATCTCAACCTTTCTGTTATTGAAGCGGTGTCTAAATAAAACTTTGAATAAATATGATTCTTAAACTATGGTATAAAACTTCGATTGTGCTCTCGTACTATCCAATCTTCATTCTATTTGGATTTAAACCTCAGAGTACATCCTTGTGCATTTCAACATACGGCTCAACCTCATTGTCATTGCGCATAACATACAAATGCACTTGCTCCCGTTCAGCCCTTGATATTGTCACAACTTTATTTCCAATTAACTTTTTTCCTTCTTTTTGTATCTAAAAAATATGAGATTTAGGGAGTCCAATGGATTGAACATTGGACAAATATTCAGTATAAAACTCAATCGTTTCTTCAATAATGTATCATTTAATAATACAAGCCTCTGATCGACTTTGGTTTTTCACAAACCTTTTTAATATTGTCATATAATGTTCAACAAGGTACATCCATCTCATATAAGCTAGTCCACACAATTGTGTCTCTTTCACAAGATGAACAACTAGATGTGTCATTATGTTAAAAAATGAGGGAGGGAAATATATTTCAAGCTCACACAAAGTAATGACTATTTCTTTTTGCAATGTTGGTAAGATCGTAGGATCGATCACCTTACTACAAATTGACCTGAAGAAAAAATATAATTTATTTATGGTGCTTCTTACTTTTTCTGGAAAAATAGAACGTATACCTATTGGTAGAAAATTTTTCATTATAAAATGGAAATCATGTATCTTTAAACTCTTTAACATGAGGTCTTTCATATACAAAAGTCTTCTAATATCTGAAGAGTATCCTTCTGGAACTTTACTTCACTTAGAAACTTACACAATATTTTTTTCTCCTTTTTAGATAGAGTATAAGCAACAGGTGGTATATATGTTCATTTTCCTCTCTTCAAGGGTCCTAATTCATTTCTTATTCTCATTGCTATCAAGTCCTTTCTTGCTTTAAGATTATCCTTAGACTTTCCTGGTATATTGAGTAACGTACCAATAACACTTTCAAATTCATTTTTTTCAATATGCATAACATCAACAAAATGTCTTACATACAACGACTTCCAATATGGAAATTTAAAAAAAAAATACCTCTTCTTCCACCCACATTTGACAAGGGTATGTGCAAAAGGCTTGCCAAACTGAGTACTCACATATTTCACCTTTTCAAAATTTTGGTCACCTGTCAATGTAGGTGGAGCTCTACCTTGTTCTGGATTTCCATTGAATGCTTTTCTCCACCCAAGGTAGTGATGATTAGAATTTAAGAATCTACGATGACCGAGAAAGTCATTCTTCTGACAAAATTCCAATCGCATCCAATATGTTTTTTCTTCACAAATAGGACACGCACATTGACCTTTAATGCTATACCCTGATAGATTTTCGTATGCTGGAAAATCATTAATTGTGCCAAACAACATTGCCCTCAAATTGAAACTTTATTTTCTATATCCATCATAAACCTCCACACCGTTCTCCCACAAAATCTTTAAATCTTCGATTAAAGGTGTCAAGTATACGTCTATGTCATTCCCTGGTTGTTTAGGCCCAGAAATTAACATAGATAACGTCATGTACTTACGCTTCATACATATCCATAGAGGTAGGTTATAAATCATAATAGTCACAGGACATGTGGTATGAAATATACTTTGAAGACCATGTGGGTTCATTCCATCAGTTGATAATGTCAAGCGAAGGTTTCTTGCTTCTTCTCCAAAATCAGGATAATCATTATCAATTTTCATCCACTGTGGTGAATCTGTCGAATGCCAAAACTTTTCATCTATAATTATTTCAAATGCATGCCAAGTTAAGTGTTTTTCATCAATTTCACTATGAAACATGCGTCTTAATCTCGGAACTATTGGAAAATACCATAAGACTTTTCCTGGAGACAAATTTTTCTTATATCGAGAGACACCGCATTTAAGGGACTCATTTAATGATGCATATTCATTTCGAAACAAAATGCAATCATTTGGACAAGCATGTATCTTATCATAGCTCATTCCAATAGAAAACAACATTTTTTTGGCCTCATAGGTTCGATTAGGAAGAACATTATCCTCCGAAAGCATATCTTTCATAAGGGCTAATAACTCTGTGAAACGTTTATCCGACCATCCATTGTCCGCCTTTAAGTTGTACAACTTTAATACCATAGATAATCTTGTGAATTTAGTGAAACCTTTATACAATGGTTTATATACGTCACTTACCAACCTCTCAAACATTTTGGGACAATCCTAAAGATCTTCTCTAAGAGCTTATGCAATCTCTTCGACTCGATCACAATCGTATGTATCTGTGCCATTGTTTTTTGAAACATAGGTCGTATTATCCCCCGGTTCAACATTCTTTTTACTTATCTCACTATGTAATATCCAACACGTATAACTTTGATCAATTCCATGCCTCTTTAAATGCGATTCCAACTCAGTTCGACGCCCATAACAACAATCTAAGCAAGGACATGTGATTTAACTGAGGTCTTTGGCGTGTTCAACAACAAACTTAATGAATTCTAATACCCCATTCTCGTACTCTTTTGACAACCGATTGGAAGACATCAACTTTTTATCCATGGTTTTACTAAGTAAGTTAAACAAAAACACTAATTATTCATGCAACTATAGTAAAAGAACAACTAATTACTTGTAGAGAAGTCAACAACTTCTGGAACCATACAATGTAAGATTCTTGGAAACGATCAGAAAGATGACGAAGGGAGTAGGTCGGGAACTGGAGCGCGGCTAGAAACAGAGGGAGTTACGAACTGGTGAACGGAGGCGGAGGGAGTAGCATAGTGAGCTGCTTGAAACAGAGGGGAGATCAAACGGTGGGGGTGGTCGAGCCGAACAGTGACACAACGAGATAGAGGATCGTCACGAGCTTCTTCTTTGTAGAAAGGCCAGGGAAATGACGGTGGAACGACGGAGAAAGGCTGGTCGTAAGCAACGAGAAAGGTGAAACGAATGGGGAATGGCTGGAAGGAGAGTTTCAGAAGTTTTGGAAGTTTTAGGGTTTCGAAACTTTTGGAAATGTCTAAAGTTCTGAAGCATTTTTTATGTATTTAGAAATTAATGACATAAGGCAGCGCTTTCTTATGTATTGCCTTTAGCAGCGCTTTTTCATAAAAAGTGCTTTCTATTTTATGGCCTATAGCAGCGCTTTTATGAAGCGCTTTCTAAAGAATGTCCTTTAGCAATGCTTTTCAAAAGTGTTTTCTAAAGTGTGGCCTCTAGCAGCACTTTTCAAAAGCGCTCTCGTATGTATGGTCTTTAGCAACGCTTTTCAGAAGCGCTTTCTAAAATTAGCCTTTAGCAACGTTTTTTCTAAATTTAGTATATAGTTTTAAAATTTTTTTAAACTTATAACAACGCTTTAGGAAATAAAGTGTTGTCTATAGTGTACTACCTAAAACCAATTTTAGCGTAGTGACAGTAACCGATTTCATCCTTGTATTAATCAAGAGCATTTGAATTACTTAAAATACATTTGATAAGCGTATCTACAAATAATGAAAAAGATAAATATATATATAAAAAAAAGTGATGCACAAGAATCCAAATACCATTAATCATACTTAATAGACTATAGATACTCTACATCCTATACGAGATCATCAACCCATTTCAAAAAACTATAATGAGATTTTAGAGACTAACCTACAAACTACTTCAAATAGAAGAATTTAAAATTATCCCTAAAACAATTTAAAACACGTATAAGACTTGTCACTTTTTAAAAGATAGATTTTCATATGCCCGATTCTCGAATCGAACCACAAGCTTAAGATATCTAAGTTGCTTACCATTAATGAAACCACATGTTATGATAATGCTTATTATGATATAGATGTAAATTGTGAATTGAACTCATATAATTAATAAAATTTAATTAAAAATAAATCTATTACTAAAACTAAAAGTTATCAAAAGAACAAATAAAATACAACAAAAGAACGAGAAACAACAAATTAATCCAACCAAGACGTTAGACCAAAAGGATCCTACTGATAAAAGGTTAAGAAACTAAAAATCAACTTCTCAACAAACAAGCTAAATATCAAATCACCAATTTCACCATCATCATATCAGATTCTATTAAAATCAAAAGCGGAAAAACCTTCTAAATTACATTCGCAACCTTTGGAAAATCAAAGTCCGTGATGTGAGGTTCTATTAAGTGACTTCAAAAACTATTTTTATGATTTTAAAGTGGAATTCCCTATGTAACGCTTGAAATCTAGCGCGCGCGCGCGCACACACACACACACATACAAAACATAATATTTAATCTACTCACTGATAAGTAGATTAAAGATCCTATTTACCTCTATATTTGATAATGCTGATCTTTATGCCCTTCTGATATTTATCCACCAGCACATTTGACGCCATGGAGGTTGAAATGTTCTTCGAATTTTGCATATCAAACTTCAAAGAAACAACAAAAGAATCCAACCAACACATCAAACTAAAGGAATCCTATAGATAAAGGCTCAAACAACTAAAATCCAACTTCTCTATAAACAAGCTAGATCTTAAATCACAAATTTCATCATCAACATATGAGATTCTATCAAAAGAGCAGTTCACCCCTGGTTTACCTAAAAACCACTTTCAAACTAGAAAAATATTACTCTTTCTGCTTCTTTCACTAGTTTTGTGGCTCCCTTAAAGATGAAATAATTATGGATTTTCCAAATGGACTAGACTATGTGCTAAATCATAAGATAATCAACCATATACTTAATCACGCCCCTTGAAGAAAGAAAATACTCAAAAAGAATTATAGGGTCATTAGGAATAACTACCAGTCACCCCAACCACTGAAAAATCCTATACCATACAGACATGACTACCTCACAAGTTAAAACAAAATGTTAGAAACTGACTCAACCAAGTCCATGCACAAGGGACAAGTGATCCTACTAAGATAAAAAAAAATTACCCCTATTTTAAATAAGTTCTTTCTAAGCATAAGTTTGTCTTTTAAAAGTTGTCAAGAGAAAACCAATATCTGAGATGGAGCTCAACTATTTTAGAATAAGGGGGAGGGTCAGACTATTAGCCGAAAGAAAAGCCGAAAAAGAAATAGAGTTACCATCTAAAATGGAGAGAAGTAGCCACTGAGAAATTATCATCTCTAGTATACTTTAAAATCCATTTATCTCTATCCATGAAAAAGTGACATCTCAAAGTAGAGAGAGAAGTTCCTCAAAAATAAACTACTCTCTCAGAAAACATGATCTCTGCGACTTAAGATCCCAAACTAGGACCTTATTAACCACCAAAGTAATCTCTCCCACCAACCCAACAGACTAAATAAAACTAGATAACAAACCAAAGAAATTAGTCTTTAAGGGAATGGCCCTTAACAAATGGTCATTCCAAAAGGAAGTTTAGGTTCCCAACCCAAGCTTCCTAATGATACGGTCAACAAATCAATTTGAGATATCATCCTCTTTAAACTCAAGAAGTGACACCCCTTTCAACCAAATAATAAGTAGAACGGAAACCACCCCTCCCCCCCTGAAGAGAAAAAATAACTAGAGCTACATATTTACCTTCAAGAATACCTCTCTAAAGACCTCGTTCCGCTGCAAGAAACCTCAATATCCAATTCTCCAAAAAAGAAAGATTAACCAACCAGAGGTCCTTGACTTCTAACCTCCATCTATTCGTTGGCCTATAAACATCAACTCATTTAATTTAAGATATCTTTAAAGAATCTTTCACCCCCACCCCAAAGAAGCATTCTTTATAATCTTACAAGTTTCTTCCAAACCTTTAGATGCATCATTAAAAAAGAAAAAATGACAGTGGGGATAACATTAAGTGGACATTTAAGAAAAATTGTTATGCCACCCAAACTAATATATCTATACTTCAAGGAATGAAGCCTCTTATTCAGTAGGTTGACTAAAAGATCCCAAAGCTTCAAGCTTAGAATTATCCCTCACTCACAAACCAAGGTACTTAAAAGGAAGTGTATCAATCTCACAATAAAGAAAATCTCCTACTGAGGAAAGAAAAATTGGATCCACATTAACCATTATAAGACTACTCTTGAAGAAATTGATTGGAATCCTCGAAGCCAGCTCAAAACCTCTAAGAATTATATTATTATTCCACAAATTTTACATGCCACTAGAAGGGTATCATTAGTATAGTGAAGATGAGACACCAACATCCCAAGTATGTCCACCTTGAACCCAAAATAAAGAACAATCTCCTCAGCCCAAACAACTAAACCAATTAACCTTTTAGCCATAAGTAGAAAAAGGAATGGAGCTAAAAGATTCCCTTATTTCAAACTCATCTGAATGTTGATCTCTTGAGTTAGACACTCATTTACCAACACCACAAAATTACAAACAAACACACAAACTCTCATTCAGCACCCCCACTTCTCATTAAATCTGAATTTGATATATATATATATTATAGTCCAACTAATTAAATTATAAACTTTTTTAAAATTCGCCTTAAGAATGAGACTATCACCTTAAATCTTTTCATCAAATTAATCACCTCATTCACAACCATCATTCTATCAACCAACCTTGCCATACATATTTAGTAACTTTTTATTAAAAATTTTCAAATTATTCTCCATCCACAATTATGAGTTTTTTTAAGATCTAAAGCACTTAATAGAGTTGTCCCTCTTAGAAAATAAATGTTCATATGCATGACACAAGAGTTGAACCACATGCCTAAGATTCCTAACTTGCTTACAACTCATGAAACCACGCGTTTGGTATTCATTTAACAACCAAATAATTGATAATAATTTTTTCTTAAAAAAGAATCGTTTGAAAAAAAAATCCAAAGTTCAAATTATGACTTAAACAACAACAATATTAGTCCGATTTCACTTACATCTCAACTGAATTTTAACTCGTCCAAAATCTTTTCTAAAACATAATTTGTAACTAGAATTATGAATGAAGAAAATCAAATTGTTACTTGAGTATGATTATAGCACATTAGTGATTCCACTAAAATTACAAATATTAACTATAACTAATTTTGTCGCATATTTAAAAATAGCTAGATACCTCACGTTTTGATATAGTGGCCGACCCTCAACGTGAATGATCCTTATCCATCACATGCTATTTTGCCTTTAAATATAGAAAAAGTTTTATGCACACAAAACATGTGATTGAATTGAGTATGGAATGGAAAATAGCTAGATGGTGTAAGAAAGAAACTCTTTTTTCTTTTCAAGATACAAAGAAATAAGTATGCAGTTAAAAAGTCACAAGTAATTGTCCTCATTTCCTTTATGAGATACAACACAACACAAGACAAGTCTCAAGTGACCCTCTCATCCCTTTGTCTAAATATGTATTGCTAACTAAAGTTGAAATTCGGTACACTATCAATGCTACTACTATATCTTCTCATTGGCCTAACTTTGTGCTCACAAAATGACAACCCTTTCAATTACATCTCTAACTTTAATACTAATAAATAATAATTTCTACCAAAAATAATATCTTAAATGTTTTGGCATTGGCATGATCAGTTGGTTCACGGTCTAATCTTAGATCGACGCGTATGCCAAAATATTTCTAAAACAACCTTTTATTAGATTTCAATTAGTTTAAGAGATTAATACATGTAGTTACGCGCGTTGATATATAATAATAATAATAATAATAATTGCTAGGAGAATTGAAACCCTAAATTTACTAGTGATCGATTTTAATATCGGTTTAAGACCGACTTAAAACATTAGTTATATTTTATTCCCTAAAGATGAATAACTTAATAATAATGGTATATTATGTGAAGAAAGTAACTACATATGGATTGTTTAACATATAGATATATAGAATGTGGATTTTAAAGGGCCATGTGAAGACTTAAACTATACACTCATCCCCAATAAAATTAGGTTTACGTCGGGGTCCAATATGTTGCATGGCCATGCACTAAAGTAGGTAATAAGAAAAAGTTGAATTGAGTTTTTGCCAAAAATAGCCAATGTGTTTTATTTCACAACCACGTGTCAACTTTCTAGTGGTTTAAGTTAGGCAGTGTATTGGCAATTTCTTTTTCCAAATTTTGAATGCAAGTTGATGTCCATACTTGCATGGTTGTCTTTCCATTTATATTCTTATAAAGATAAGTTTGATACTATATACCATTCACAATAATATTTCATCATCGATCATTCACATTCTTACATAACTTTACCTAATCTATAAGTTTATGTTAATAAGAGAAAAGTAACTAACTTATAATGATTAAATATATATAAGTTTTGACTATTTTACTTTTGTACAAATTTTTTATTCTAACTAATTATAAGTCTTTATATAGTATGTACGAAAATAAATCTATATACTTTATAGCTTATGTAAGGACAATTATAATCATTAGCTTGAGATTGAGTCAGGGATTAAAAAATAAAAAATTATAAGCTACTTTTATATGTATATGTATGATTTTAGACAAAAGTGAGTTTGAGATAATAATATAGAATTTTACTAAAATAATAGCATGCTTATGTTTCAAAGTTTGCGGTTTCTCAAACACATATCTGACATATATAATTCATCACCTACTAACTCATTTACTATATATTGAAAAAAGTTAAAATAAAGCATGCAAATATACTTATAAAAGTATATATATGAACCTATATTACAACCCATATAACTAATTTAGTTCATAATTAACACCAAACTCAAATTAAACTACTACTTATATATGAACATATGGCTAATGATATATTTGTTATTAAGCTAGATATATAGTATTCTAGCTTATAAGTGGCACATATTTGCACTTATGAAAATATATATTATTATATTTATTTATATATTAATTATTTAGAGATATGATTAAAATGATTAACCATTGATTAATTTAATCTCCATTGAGTAATTGCATTGACCAGATATCCTCCATGCTCCAATAACTGTTGTTATTGTTGTCATTGGTACAACAATTTGAGTTTTGATGATGATCATTATTGATAGTTGGAAATTGAGGTGGAAATGGCTCCAAAGTTCCTTGATATGAAGTTGGAGAATAAGTTTCCAATGGCTCTACCAAATTAGAAACTTGGCTACTACTTGGTTGATGAGGATTATGATGATGATGATGATGATGATCATTTATCTCTAAACTCATTTGTTGTTGAAAATTTTGTTGATTAGGGTTATCAACTTGCTTAATGTGCTTTTGTATCCTAGTCCTCCAAAAATTCTTAATCTCATTGTCTGTTCTTCCTGGAAGATGCTTTGCAATTTTGGACCACCTACAATGGTGAAATTGTTTTTGTATAAAAAGACAATGACATATAACTGAAAAAGTAATGCTCTTGTTTGCCTATATATACATTAAGATTTTTCACTTTGGATCAACCTAGGTTTCACACATTATTATCAACTACAGGTATAGTTAGTTCATTAATGTTAAAAGAAAATTTTCAATATCTATTAGATTATGATTGAATACCACTAAGTCAGAATCAATGAATCAGTGATAAAAATAATATTTTTTTTATCACTTATTAAATATTAGAAAGTTTCAAATATCATATATCGAAGGTCGTAATGCAATTGTAAATTTATATAAAAATATAAATTTTGTGAAGGATAATTAGAAAAAATTAATATAATTTTTGTCCTTAATTCATGGTTACTATAACTATGGTTTAAAACATTGTATAAAATGCTTAGTTTATGAAGTATATTGATGAGGATAAGAAAATGAACATGGTATGTTGGAAACCATATGAAAAATGAGAATAGTAGGTTATAGAAAAATGTGCATGTGTGGAAAAGAGAAAAGGATTGAAATATATATAACATGTTTCTTGAAAAAGAAAGGCATAAAGTTGATATTAATTAAAAGCTGTCAAATGGTGTCACATTTTATTGATAAGTAAAAAGTAGCAACAAAAATATTAAATATGCATCATGTGTCCAAGTAAGACCATGTTCTTTGGTTGAGAATAAAAGTGATATGCATGTTACACTTCACATATAAAAAGACTATTGTTATAAGATCTTGAAGATCCCTTTGATGATACAATGGAAAAATTTTATGCTCCAAGATCATCAAAATCACTTACATTCCTCAGGTAGTTGAAATCAAACATTTTCAAACCTCTCTTTCTCTCTTTCTTTCTCATATACATTCATCTTCATAAAATAGTTTTCTATTGATTTTTTTTCTTCTTTTCTTTTATGACACTATCTTAACTTCAATTTATTTCTAGCTCTTTGTTCAAAAAATGACACGTGTAAAAATTACCTAGAATAATATTTCATTATCTCTAGGTATAGTTATAAAAGCTAGCAACTTTATATACTATATGTAAATAAAGGTAATATTTGAATAAAAATAATTATTTTGTGTATTTACTATTTTATTTACCTTGTTAGTGTTTTGTACTTGTTTTCTTGGTTGGGTTGGAAGATTGAGAAGGTACAATAGATAGGGTGTGAAGCTATAGCTATAGTTTAATTATGTGTGCATTAAAATTTAAAATTGCACTCTTGAAATTTACATGACAATATTTGTTTGAATTTTATTTTTACTAATTTTTTGAAATTTCTTTGTCATGTGACTAGAGTGCTATTTTAATATGCCCCACTTATCATGAGCTCAACCTAAAATAGAAGCCATGAACTCGTCCAAAGCTATTTGGTTCTCAATTATTATTATAGATACCATATTGTAAATTCAATGGCTATATAGCAAAATGAATGGCATCATTATCATATATGCTATAAATAAATATTATTGATACACACACCATGTATTCTAGTTTTTTTTTTTTTTTACTTAAGTAACTATTTTTCTAAACTTTTTTTTTTATTTTAAAAATTGGATCTTCTTTAACAAAAATTTTCTCCATTGTTTATGACATTTTATAATTTCTATTCTACTTTTATTTTTCTTCTTCTAGATCTTTTTTTTTTGTAGGAGAGAGGTTGAGGTAAAATAATTTTAGTTTGTAAAATTATTTTACCTTATTTGAATCCTATGTAGTAAGAATTATCTCAAACTCTCTTCATCCTCCCCATCACTATTTCATTATTATCTCACTCAACTCATATTCTCCCTAGTTTATAGAAAATCTCCTATCTTTCTTTCTCTCACTCTTGTCTTTTATTGGAAAAAAAAATGTAAAAGAAGTTCTCTCAAGTTTTCTTCATTCTCTAGATCTCTCTTCTTATTTTTTCATCTCATCCTCATTCACTCTATTATTCTCACCTCTCTTCCTTTCACTATTGTCTTTTACTATTGAGAGGTAATAGAGATCTTGAAACTTTTTTTACTTTTTACAAAGTAAACATCTAAATCATGTACATATGACTTCTCTCCATCCTCTCCATCAATATCTATCTTTCAATAGAAGTCTTGATATATTTTCAATAGAGTCTCTCTATCACCTTCTACAAAGTGAACATCAAATATTCTATCGTTCTCTCTTTTATAACATCTCTATGTCTATTTCTCTCTTAGATTCATATTCTATCGTTCTCTCTTTTTTCTAATTAATCATGCAAAGGACGTAGAGGCAGCACATAAAGATACAAATTGATTAACATTGTATCGTCATATTTTTTATTAAAATATACAAAAAAGTACTTGAGTTTTAATTACTACCTTTATTTTAAGAAAATTATTGTTAATTTTAATTTAAACAAAAAAAATTTTCATAAGAAAATAAACTATTATTGTTAAGAGATCACTTAAATTTTTTTTTACTATTTTTTAAATGACAAAATATATTAAAAAAACATTTTTATTGAGAATGAAACCTAGTATAAAGTGTACAAAACTCGATCCAATTGTAACCCTAGAATGTTTCGATAAAAAACCATCCTTACTCCATCTTTCACATAGATAACATAGATGCTTAGAAGTTTAAAATTTGAAAATAATTTAAAGAAAAGAAATAAAAGATTTAAACTCAATAAAATACTTTTTTTAGAAGGGTATGAGAATTATAAAAACAAAAACAAAACAAAAAAGATAATGTATAACATTGATGCACTTCTTTATTCCTTAAGATCTAGTGAGATCAAAATCTACAAAACCATCCATGCATATGTTTTATAGCTCTATCTTCAATGTAGGGAAGACAAGTGAGGGAGAGAGAGATAGGGATGGAGAGAGAGGATGGGAGAGATAGGGAGAGGAAGATAGAATTGAGAAAAAAGGAAAACATATAACATGTACCTTTAAAGGAAAACTCTCCAACTCTCCCATATGGATATAAAACCACAAAACAAATCATTTTGAAGCCTTTTGAAAACAAAGAAACTGATTTTGTACGCATAAGCAATATTTTCAACCATAGGTTTTACAATCACCCATGTGTTGAAGTCTTCTTCTTGGCTTGATTTCTCTCAAGCACAAAGTTATTTCCCTTAGTCTTCCATGAGCATACTTTTTTTCTTGAATGACCTTCCATGAACATTTCTCATGGTGTGCTTACTTATATAAGGAGAGAGAGCCAATAATTTCTTTCATCTTTTGCAAGACAAAGATTAATGGTTAAAGTTTAATTTAAATTAGTAATAATTTAAAAATATATCATTTATTTTAAAAAAAAAAAACTAAGATCTATGATCAAAAGTTATGGATAGAACATGCACCATATATTTTTAATATATAAATAAATAAATAATATGATAGTCATATAAATACTTACCTATTTCCCCACTTTGAATGAAGTTCCATAATCAAAAGTTGTTCCTCAGGTGTAATATTCCCTCTTCTAACATCGGGACGAAGGTAGTTTAACCATCGAAGCCTGCAACTCTTTCCTGTACGTTTAAGACCTAGAAGATAAAAAAACTTAAGTTATTAGTTTTTGTTTTTGGGATATATATTGATAATTTAATATCACCTTAGCCATCAATAAATTCATTTTTTTTTTTAAATTAAAAGAAGAAATAATATTGCCCTAGCTAGGGTTTGTGGAGAAAACTAGAGAAATAATGAAAATAATAGAAAGAATACTCAACATTTAATTAATATATAATTTAAAATAATACTATTTTATGTAAAAAAATTACCAGCAGCTTTGGCTAAGGAATTCCAAACACCTTCACCATGATTTGCAATATAATTGATCAAAATCAAGTCTTCTTCCATGGTCCATGGCCCTTTTCTGACTTCAGGATCTTGAGATGAGTTGCAGGGTTTTTTGTCCATTATTTTTGCATGTAAATGAGTGAGAATATAAAAGAGGAAGATAGAGAGAAAGAGTGTGTGTGTGAGTGAAAGGTGAAGTAGAGAGATGGAAATCATAATGGGTGTTGGAGGGTTTAAATAGAAGGAGAATTATATGATGTGTTACTTGTAATAAAGTACTTCTGTTAGTGATATCAAAAGGTTTTTCACGTACCTAACTATGTTAATCATATTAGTAACATCCATGCATACATGAATAAAAAACTAATATGCATTTGCATGAATCATTATTATTATTTTGTTTGTTTTTTGAGTAAAATATATTTTACAAATTAATATTGTCCTCCTTAATTATGAAGGCACATGCATATCATCTGAAGTATATATAGTTTTTACATATTATGTAATTATTTTATATAAAATACTAATTAATTTTGTTAACTAGTGGAAAGATGTGAATCGACGTGTCTATCTATCCTTTTTTTTAATGTGTTAGTTTTATAATATTTTTGTTATTTAATGTTGTGGGTTTTTTAATTTGAATTTTGAAAAAATCGCATTGTTAGGGTAGATTTTGTAAGTGAAATTGTGTGACTTAAAGTAAGTAGTTAATTTTTGAAGTTCTTCTAATTATTGTAGGTGTTGGTAAACAATGTCTAAAAATAGAGTATTATCGATTTTTTGGTTAATAAGAAAACTATAAAGTAAAAGAAAAGAGAGAAAAGAAGAGGAAGATAATTTAAAGTGGTTAAAAACTGGATTCTTGATTCAATTACACATTAAAGAATAATATTTACCATTGAATCTCAACTACACCACTTTCTCCCCCTGATTAGGATTATCAGATATTGTTGGAGAAATTGTGACTAGTATGCTATTTAAAAGAAAACTAAACCCTAGTTTTCAGCTAACATACTAAATAATTGGCCCAATTGGCATGCTAACTTAAACTACAAACTAACATATTTCGACAACATACTTGAACTGACTTCGACTACAGCATACATAACTTCTGTCGAAACATAAAGGTATCCTTGTCGATACTAGATTTCGATCCAAAATACCACAAATCTCCACCTTGGAACAAACTCTACAACATTTAGGGAACAAACTAGCTTTCATCATGCAGCTTTATCAACTGCATACAGTGGAAAAACTTGCTACTCGACAATGTTTTTGTGATCATATCAGCAACATTGTCATCAGTCGAAACCTTCAACATTTGAACTTCTCCAAGCTTGATTATCTCTCTGACGAAATGCACTCTCGCATTGATGTGCTTGGTTTGCTCATGATAGGCTAAATTCTTTGACATATGTATTGCACTTTGACTATCACAGTTAGTAGTAATAACACGACTTTGAAGTTTTAGCTTCTTAGTAAAACCTTCAAGCCACAATGCTTCTTTCACATCTTCAATGAGAGCAATATATCTCGCTTCAATGGTTGACAAGGCAACAACCTTCTGAAGTTTTGCTTTCCAACTGATTGATGTGGCAAACATAGTGAGCACATATCCAGAAATAAATTTTATGAAATCCATACAACCTGCATAATTAGAGTTGACAAATCCATCGATTTTGACTTTGCCATTACCACCACATGTTCCACCATAAATCAGAACTCTGCTCAGAGACTCATTTATGTACCTTAGAATCCACTTCAATGCTTGCTAGAGTGCCTTTCCAAGATTGACCATGTATTTGTTCACAAGGCTCACTGCATATGTTATGTCTAGCCTCGTACAAACCATATAATACATCAAAGAACCTACTATACTAGCATATGAAATGTTATTCATATAGGCTCTTTTGACTTCAGTAATAGCACTTTGAGTCGTACTCAGCTTGAACTAAGGATTAGTCTGTGTTACCACATGCTTTGAATTCAACATATCAAACTTGTCGATAATCTTTAGTAGGTATGTCTCTTGAGATAAGCATAATTTTGACTGCTTTCTATCTTTCCAGATGTCAATCCCAAAAATCCTAGAGGCAACTCCTAGATCCTTCATGTCAAACTTCTTATTGAGTTCATCTTTCATCTTCATAACATCTTCGACATTGTTGCTTTCTATGAGGATGTCATCCATATAAAGAAACAAAATAACAAGTGAATTTCCAGGACAAAATATGAAGTAAATACAGTGGTCGAACTAGCCCTTATTGAAACCTATGTGTACCATGAACTTGTCGAATATCCTATTCCATTATCGAGGAGATTATTTCAGGCCATAAAGAGACTTATTCATCTTGCACACATAATCTTCCTTTCCTTTTTCTGCATACCCTTCAGGTTACCTCATCAGGATTGTTTCATCTAGATCACATTACAGGAAGGCAGTCTTCACGTCCATCTATTCCAGTTCTAAGTTAAACTTCGCCAACATAGCAAGCAACATTCAAATGAATATATACTTTACAACAGGTGAGAACACATCATTGAAGTCGGAACCTTCTTTCTGAGTGAACCCCTTAGTAACCAACCTTTCCTTAAATCACTTCGATATCACTCCTTTGATTCCTTTGTTAACCTTGAAATCCACTTACAAGTGACTAACCTGACCCATGTAGGTTTCTCGATCATCTCCCAAATGTTATTATTATGAAGATATTTCATCTCATAAATCATGGCTTTTAGCCATTCCTTCTTTTTTTTAATCCTCACATCTTCCTTGTAATCTCTATGTTCTTCATTAAGGACCTCACTTGTAGAAATTAAGGCAAAATCTATGAGATCTTATTCGAACTGCAATAAGCTGCAAGAAGCAAAAATTTAGTTTTGGAAGGATTCCCTTTAGGACTTATTTCATCTCCATAGGGGTCGATACGGGGGAAAGAGTTTCGTTAAACGGTCTTTACATTTCTAAGCTTGTTGTAAAAATTTGTTGATAGATCAAAGGTACCATAAATTAAAGCAAAAATATAACGATAAAAAATTTAAAATAAAGACTTTTAAATAAGTGGAGCCTTGTTAGGATTGAATCTCATCAATTGATAACACATGCATTCTTCTAACCAATTAAACATAAATCAATCTTTCGTCTAATATCCTCACGTATCACCCTCGACAGAGGTTATGTCTAACGCAACATCGAGAGAACAACCGTATTGTCTCATTGGTGGTGTCTCACATAACTCAGCTAAAATTGATACTCAGGCAAATGTTATGCCTAAATCTATGTCTAGAGTCTAGAACCTAACACATAATCATCCTAGATCTAGATCTGAAGAGTATATATCTATAGCGGTTCAAATCAAAGATAAACAGGTAAACAAAGATAACATCCTGCAGCACCTCAAAATTTGCCCATTTTTTCCTTATATCTTGGTTTATGTTTCATACCATCTTGCATTAACACCTATACATAACATTAATCTTAGAGAGGGGATCAAGGTATCTTACCCAACAATCAAGGGCTCAAGACCAACTTTGTGGCAATCTCATGTCATAAGGTTCCCATCATCATCAAGACATGTTAATCAACCAATTGGATCAAGAACACAAATATTGTCTCTCCTCCTCCTATCTCATGGGTTGGCTAGGGTTTTGGTTCAGGAAAGGTTTATGGTTAGTTCTTTGGGGATAAACATGATTTTCAAGCTCATCACACACCTTAAGGATTCCCTACATGGATTATGTGCCATCACAAGCCATTCAAGAGCCTCAGTCAGTGGGTTTGGTCTTAGGATTTCATATGGTCAACAAAAGTCAAATGTGGTTCAAAGGGGTCTAAATCTTGGGTCTCAAGGTCAACTAAGGGCATGATAGTTGTTACCAAGTGATTTCATATGTTTGGAACCAAAATAATCAAAGAGGACCATAAGATCTAGAAGTTGTTAAATTAGGGTTTTAGAGGATTCTAAGTGTAAAATCCCTCTTTTGGTATCTAACTTCAATGACAAGTTTCATCATGATGCAAGTCATATCTCATTTTCCATCAAACATGATACTTTTTCTTATCATTCAAGCTTTCTTTTAAGTACAAGAACTCCTTCATTGGATTTATGCATCCCAAGTTATGATGTTCACAAGTTGGTTTTACAAAGTGGAAAGGATTTGGAAGCATCCAAAGGTAACTTACTGTTAGAACACATATTGGTGTTTCTTATATCTCTATGTTTTGATGATAACTTTTATGGAATTTTGTATTAAGAAAATATATACTCTAAAATTTGTTCAAGTATTATTGTTTCAGGTATTGAGTTAAAGAATCTTAAAGAAGCAAAATACATAAGTACAAGAAACTATACAAGGCTCTGAAGCATCAGATGCAAGACTATCAGAAGATTCTGGAGCGCTGCCAGAAGGATCTGAAGCAAAACCTACAGAATGATCTGAAGCGTTAATGATCTGAAGTTCTTTCTACTGCAAGAACAGAGGCTTTGATTATCAGACTCTTACCATTAATATTCACGCTCAAGCATATACTGCTGCATACTCTGATGAAGACTCTGATCAAGATTGAGACTCTGATATATTAAGATCTGATCATCTATCAAGGCTCTGAACATCTCAATCATCTTAGCTCTGATCATCTTAAAATATTTCATACCTTTAAGCTTGCTACAAGTTTTGAAGTGCAGATTATGAAGACTTCATCTTGAAGGAAGCTTGTTGAAGAAGCTGTAAACTTGATTGGACGTGGTGCTACTTCCAAAGTAACCAACGGCTAATTTGTCCAAACAAGTGACGTGGTGCAAATCCCAAGGCTTCCAAAACCATACCTTTCCTGCAGAAAGCATATCTCTACCCATACCTTTTGGTAATGAAAAGTCTTATATCCTAATATTATATTAAGCTGCACATCACTCAAAGCATTTGGAAAAGCTATAAAAGGAGAACTTCTACAACATTGTGAGGTTGCTAATTTCCTGCTCATCACTTACTCATTGCTAGTTCACTCAGAAAGAGATATTCTTACACGCTTGATTCATCAAAGTGGAAATCTCACAAAGATCTTATTCATTTGTTCTTTCATAAAACTGTATAGTTTTTGTTGTACTTAATCTTAAAGTGTAAATATCACAGTTGTGATACAACTTATTAGAAGCAATCAAACACTTGTTAGGTTGCATTAATTTGTAAGAAGTTCCTTAAGAAGACCAAGGTGTGGTCAGTAGTTCTTGAGAAGACTAAGACAATTGTTCTTAGTGCTTACTATTGTAATCAGTTGATTAATAGTGGATTAAGTCCTTGTTGAGAAAGGAAAATCATCTTTGATAAGGTGGACTGGAGTAGTTGAGTTCAACGAACCAGGATAAAAATATTGAGTTGTTTTTATTGCCATATTTCTTAAAACTCTTATTCAACCCCCCTTCTAAGTGTTTTTCTCACCTTCAGTTGGCATTAAAGCTCCGGTTCTGTTTGTGCTATCACTTAACCGTGACCAGAAAAGATCCAGTGGGAAAAACTCTTGATATTCTTGGTTGATATACATTATGGCTGCTGAAACTTCAACACCCAACAACAACAAATATGAAGAAAGAGTCAGCACAAAACCTCCCATGTTTGATGGAGATAAATTTGATTATTGGAAAGATAGACTGGAAAGTTTCTTTCTAGGATTTGATGTTGATCTTTGGGACTTAGTTATTGATGGATATGTTCATCCCACTGATGGGAATGGCAAGAAAGTTGACAGGAAATCAATGACTGAGGCGCAAAAGAAGGAATTCAGAAATCACCACAAGGCTAGAACTATCTTGCTAAATGCTATATCTCATACTGAATATGAAAAAATAACCAACAGAGAAACTGCCTTTGATATATTTGAATCCTTGAAGATGACTCATGAAGGGAACTCTCAAGTTAAAGAAACCAAGGCTCTGGCGCTGATCCAGAAGTATGGAGCTTTCAAAATGGAAGAATCTGAATCTATTGAAACCATGTTTTCCAGATTCTAGATTCTCACAGTTGGCCTAAAGGTTCTGGACAAGGGTTACTCTACAACAGATCATGTCAAGAAAATAATCAGAAGCTTGCCAACCAGATGGAGACCCATGGTCACTGCTCTGAAGCTGGCAAAGGATCTGAACAAGATTACGTTAGAGGAACTAATCAGTTCTCTAAGGAGTCATGAGATTGAACTAGAGGAAGATGAGCCTCTAAAGAAAGGTAAGTCAATTGCTTTAAAATCTAATAAATCTATTAAAGCATTGCAGGTAACAGAAGATAGCTCTGAAGAGTCTGCTTCTGAAGATGAAGAAGAACTATCCTTGCTGTCCAGAAGAATCAACAAACTCTGGAAGAATAAGCAAAGGAAGTTCAAGAACTTCAGAAAACCAGATCAACACAAAGAATCTTCTGGATACAGAAGATCTGGAGAATCCTCTGGACACAGACGATCTGGAAAAAGAGAAGTTGTTTGCTACGAATGCAAAGAACCTGGACACTACAAGAGTGAATGTCCAAAGCTTCAGAAGGAGGAACCAAAAAGAAAGTCAGATCACAAAAAGAAAGTTCTGATGGCTACCTGGGATGACTCAGATGCATCTGATTCGTCATCAGAGTCAGAAGAGGAATGTGCAAATGTAGCATTCATGGCTGACATTGAAGACAATGCTGAATCATCTGGATCAGAATCAGAATTTGATTCTGAGGAGGTATTTGCTGAACTTTCTAGACAAGAACTTGTTAAAAGTCTATCTGATATTCTTGAAAATTATAACAAAGTTAAACTCAAATACAAAATGCTTCTAAAGCATATTGAATTTGAGAGTAACAAGTTTGAATCAGAAATAGCTGAGCTAAAAGTTGAAAATTTTCAATTGAAAAATAATTTAGAATCTGCTCAACTAAACTCTGATTCAAAGTCTGAACCATGCTCTAAAAATATTTTACAAGAGTATGACTATAGTTTCAGGAAGTTTCTAACTAAAAGCCTAGATAGAAGCGAAATGGCTTCAATGATCTATGGTATTAGCAGAAACTATAGAAAAGGTGTTGGATATAAATCTCTCTCTTATGAAGATTCAAATCCAAAATCTATAGATAAACTGGATATCAAGTATCCTCATTTATATTCTCAGTTTACATTTGGTCACTTAAATGCTATTAAACACACAAGCTCTAATCAGAACAAACCTGTGTTTAATAAATCTAAAGCTAATCAGAACAAGTCTTATGTTGAAAGACAGAAGTTCAGAAAAAGCTTTAAGGCAACTAACCAAAAAGGACCCAAGAAAATCTGGGTACCTAAGGATAAGATAATCTATGTTGCAGACATCCTTAGCAGCAAAATTAAGACTCCAGTCATGGTACCTGGACTCTGGATGCTCACGACATATGACGGGAAAAAGGTCTATGTTCCAAAGTCTGGAGCTTAGATCTGGAGGAGATGTTAAGTTTGGAGGGAATCAGAAGGGCAAGATAATTGGCTCTGGAACCATAGGCAATGGTAAACTTCCTTCCATAACTAATGTATTGCTTGTTGAAGGATTAGCTCATAATCTATTGTCCATAAGTCAATTAAGTGACAATGGTTATGACATAATCTTTAATCAAAAGTATTGCAAAGCTGTTAGTCAAAAGGATGGCTCAATCCTCTTTAATGGTAAAAGGAAAAACAACATTTATAAAATTAGTCTTTCAGAACTTAAGGTTCAGAATGTTAAATGCCTTATGTCTGTTAATGAGGAGCAATGGGTCTGGCACAGTAGATTGGGTCATATTAATATGAGACGTATATCTCAGATTAATAAGCTTAATCTGGTCAGAGGACTTCCTAATCTGAAGTTCAACTCAGATGCTCTTTGTGAAGCATGTCAGAAAGGAAAATTTTCAAAATCATCTTTCAAATCCAAAAATGTTGTTTCAACTTCAAAACCATTAGAGTTACTTCACATTGATCTGTTTGGACCAGTGAAAACTGCATCCATCAGAGGCAAGAAGTATGGATTAGTCATTATTGATAACTACGGCAGATGGACATGGGTAAAATTCCTAAAACACAAGGATGAGTCTCATTTTGTGTTCTTTGACTTCTGCAAACAAGTCCAAACTGAAAAAGATTTCAAAATTGTTAAAGTCAGAAGTGATCATGGTGGTGAATTTGAAAACAAACATTTTGAAAAATATTTTAATGAAAATGGCATTGCTCATGATTTCTCCTGTCCTAGAACTCCACAACAGAATGGAGTTGTAGAGAGGAAAAATAGAACATTGCAAGAGATGGCCAGAAGCATGATCAATGAGACTAATATGGCAAAAAAATTTTGGGCAGAAGCAATTAACACAGCATGTTACATTCAGAACAGAGTGTCTATTAGACCTCTTCTGGAAAAGACTCCTTATGAATTGTGGAGGAATAGAAAGCCAAACATTTCTTATTTCCATCCTTTTGGATGTATTTATTTTATGTTGAATACTAAAGAGAATCTTAACAAGTTTGATCCTAAAGCACAAAAGTGTTTCATGCTTGGATATTCTGAACACTCTAAAGGTTACAGAGTATACAATACTGAGACACAGATTGTGGAGGAATCTATACATGTTAGATTTGATGATAAGCTTGGCAATCAAAAGCCAAAGCAGCTTGAAAACTCGGCAGATGGAGAAGTTATTTTCACAGAATCTGAGAAACCAGAGGTAGAAAAAGCTCAAGAAGAAGCTACGCCAGATGCAACTCCATTGGCTGCTCAAATGAATAACATGAATATTTCTGAAGAACCAACAATTAAAGGATCATCTAGAATCAAAGCTTCTCATCCAGAAGAAATGATTATTGGGAAGAAAGATGACCCTATAAGAACAAGGTCGTTTATCAGATCATCTGGAACATCACTTCTTGGGTTGGTGTCTATTATTGAACCAACATTTGTGGATGAGGCTCTGAGTGATAATGATTGGATACTTGCAATGCAAGATGAGCTAAATCAATTTACAAGAAATGATGTGTGGGATCTGGTTCCAAGACCAAAAGGTTTCAACATTATTGGAACAAAGTGGGTATTCAGAAATAAACTAAATGAGCAAGGAGAAGTTGTAAGGAACAAAGCAAGGTTAGTAGCTCAAGGTTACAGTCAACAAGAAGGAATTGATTACACTGAAACTTATGCTCCAGTAGCAAGGTTAGAATCTATACGCCTTCTTATTTCATTTGCTGCACAACATAACATCACTCTATATCAGATGGATGTTTAAAAGTGCCTTCTTAAATGGTATTATAGAAGAAGAAGTTGATGTCCATCAACCTCCTGGTTTTGAAAGTGATAAATTTCCAGAACATGTTTTCAAACTCAAAAAATCTCTTTATGGTTTGAAACAAGCTCCCAGAGCTTGGTATGAAAGATTAAGTAATTTTCTTCTGGAAAAGAACTTTATCAGAGGCAAAGTGGACACAACTCTTTTCTGTAAAACATTTAAGAAAGATTTACTAGTTTTTCAAATTTATGTGGATGATATTATTTTTGGATCTACCAAAATTATGCTGGGAAATGAGTTTGCTTTGTCTATGCAGGCTGAATTTGAAATGAGCATGATGGGAGAACTTAGATTCTTTCTGGGAATCCAAGTAAATCAGACTCCATAATGCACATATATTCACCAGACTAAATATGTCAAAGAGCTTCTGAAGAAATTCAATCTGAATGAAAGCAAACTGGCAAAGACTCCAATGTATCCTACAAGCACAATTGGTAAGGAAGAGGTAAGTAAGAAAGTTGATCAAAAACTTTACAGAGGTATCATTGGATCTCTCTTATATTTGAATGCTTCAAGACCTGATATTTTATTCAGTGTTTGTCTGTGTGCTAGATTCCAATCAGATCCTAGAGAATCTCACTTAACAGCTGTTAAGAGGATTCTAAGGTATCTGAAAGGTACTACTAATGTGGGTCTATGTTACAAAAGATCTGATAAGTATAAATTAGTTGGATTCTGTGATGCTGATTATGCTGGAGACAGAGTAGAGCGTAAAAGTACTTCTGGAAGCTGTCAATTTCTTGGAAGTCATCTGATCTCCTGGTTCAGCAAGAAGCAACCCACAATTGCACTTTCAACAACAGAGGCAGAATATATTGCTGCTGCTAGTTGTAGCACCCAGATGCTCTGGATGAAAAGTCAACTGGAAGATTATCAGATTTTTGAGAGTAACATTTCTATCTTCTGTGATAATACTTCTGCTATATGCTTATCTAAAAACCCCATTTTACACTCTAAAGCTAAGCATATAGAGATTAAACATCATTTCATCAGAGACTATGTTCAGAAGGGAATTATCAATTTAAACTTTGTGGATACAAATCATCAGTGGGCTGATATCTTTACAAAACCCCTTGCTGAAGATAGATTTAAATTTATTCTGAAAAATATTAGTATGGACTTCTGTCCAGAATAAAATATTCATCAGATGAAAATTTTTCCAGGATTGACCATGTATTTGTTCACAAGGCTCACTGCATATGTTATGTCTAGCCTTGTACTGACCATATCATACATCAAAGAATCTATTATACTAGCATATGAAATGTTGTTCATATAGGCTCTTTTGACTTCAGTAATAGCACTTTGAGTCGTACTCAGCTTGAACTAAGGATTAGTCTGTGTTACCACATGCTTTGAATTTGACATATCAAACTTGTCGATGATCTTTAGTAGGTATGTCTCTTGAGATAAACATAATTTTGACTGCTTTCTATCTCTCCGGATGTCAATCCCAAAAATCCTGGAGGCAACTTCTAGATCCTTCATGTCAAACTTCTTAATGAGTTCATCTTTCATCTTCATAACATCTTCGACATTGTTGCTTGCTATGAGGATGTCATCCATATAAAGAAACAAAATAACACGTGAATTTCCAGGTCAAAATATGAAGTAAACACAGTGGTCGAACTAGCCCCTATTGACACCTATGTGTACTACGAACTTGTCGAATATCCTATTCCATTATCGAGGAGATTATTTTAGGCCATAAAGAGACTTATTCATCTTGCACACATAATCTTCCTTTCCTTTTTCTGCATACCCTTCAGGTTACCTCATCAGGATTGTTTCATCTAGATCACATTATAGGAAGGCAGTCTTCACATCCATCTATTCCAGTTCTAGGTTAAACTTCACCATCATAGCAAGCAACATTCAAATGAATCTATACTTTACAACAGGTGAGAACATGTCATTAAACTCAAAACCTTCTTTTTGAGTGAACCCCTTAGTAACCAACCTTTCCTTAAATCTCTCTGATATCACTCCTTTGATTCCTTCCTTAACCTTGAAATCCACTTACAAGTGACTAACCTGACCCATGTAGGTTTCTCGATCATCTCCCAAATGTTATTATTACGAAGAGATTTCGTCTCATAAATAATGGCTTTTAGCCATTCATTCTTTTTTTTTTTGAATCCTCACAGCTTCCTTGTAATCTCTATGTTCTTCATTAAGGATCTCCCTTGTAGAAATTAAGGCAAAAGCTATGAGATCTTATTCGAACTGCAGTAGAGCTGCAAGAAGCAGAAATTTAGTTTTGGAAGGATTCCCTCCAGGATTTATATCGTCTCCATAGGAATCGATACGAAGGAAAGGGTTTCGTTAAATGGTACTTACATTTCTAAGCTTGTTGTAAAAATTTGTTGATAGATCAAAGGTACCATAAATTAAAGCAAAAAATGTAACGACAAAAAAATTAAAATAAAGACTTTAAAATAAGTGGAGCCTTGTTAGGATTGGATCTCATCAATTGATAACACATGCATTCTTCTAACCAATTAAACATAAATCAATCATTCGTCTAATATCCTCATGTATCACCCACGACAGAGGTTATGTCTAACGCAACATCGAGAGAACAACTGTATTGTCTCATTGGTGGTGTCTCACACAACTCAACAACACAAAACATTAAAAATTGATACTCAAGCAAATGTTATGCCTAAATTTATGTCTAGAGTCTAGAACCTAACACATAATCATCCTAGATCCATATCTAAAGAGTATATATCTATAGCGGTTTAAATAAAAGATAAATAGGTAAACAAAGATAACATCCTGTAGCATCCCAAAATTTGCCCATTTTTTCCCTTATATATTGGCTTATGTTTCATACCATCTTGCATTAACACCTATACATAGCATTAATCTTAGACAGGGTATCAAGGTATCTTATCCAACAATCAAGGGCTCAAGACCTACTTTTTGGCAATCTCATGTCATAAGGTTCCCATCATCATCAAGACATGTTAATCAACCAATTGGATCAAGAACACAAGCATTGTCTCTCCTCCTCCTATCTCATGGGTAGTTGGCTAGGCTTTTGGTTCAGGAAAGGTTTATGGTTAGTTCTTTGGGGCTAGACACGATTTTCAAGCTCAGCACACACCTTAAGGGTTCCCTACATGGATTATGTGCCGTCACAAGCCATTACAAAAGCCTCAGTCAGTGGGTTTGGTCTTAGGATTTCATATGGTCAACAAAAGTCAACTGTGGTTCAAAGGGGTCTAAATCTTGGGTCTCAAGGTCAACTAAGGGTGTGATAGTTGTTACCAAGTGATTTCATATGTTTGGAACCAAAAGAATCAAAGAGGACCATAAGATCAAGAAGTTGTTGAATTAGGGTTTTAGAGGATTATAAGTGTAAATTCCCCTCTTTTGGTATCTAACTTCAATGACAAGTTTCATCATGATGCAAGTCCTATCTCATTTTCCATCAAACATGAGACTTGTTCCTTATCATTCAAGCTTCATTTTGAGTAATAGAACTCCTTTATTGGATTTATGCATCCCAAGTTATGATGTTCACAAGTTGGTTTTACAAAGTGGAAAGGATTTGGAGGCATCCAAAGGTAACTTACTTCTAAGGCAATTTTCACATGGATGCAAGTTTTTCCTCAACTTTCCTCAAACATAAGAGTTGTTCCTCATTGTCTAAGCTTTCCGAAAACTGAAAGAACGCATCAATGCCATGTGTAGAACTCAAGCTATGTTCTACTCAAGCCAAGTTCATTTTAGATGACCTAGTTTTGGATCATTCACTTCAAGGTCAAAGTTCATGAACTTCAAGACCTCAAATCAAGGATTGTGCAACATGAAACTTGTGTATCAAGATCTTGACTACACCACGACCTCAATTTCCATGACCTTTGATGATTTGTAAGGCATGTAAAGCAGGATGAACATGAAAACATGAACTTTTGACCTAATTTAACTTTCTTGCATTTCAAGCCACAAATTTGGATCGTTTTTGTTTCTTTTGGTACCATGTCCTCATCATGTCATGACAACACAAATTGTTACCTAAAATGATCAAACGTAACTTGGTATTTTCAAGCCTTTTTCAAGTTTTACACTTAATGGGGAAATTATTCAAAACACATGACAAACCTATTTCTTTTCCTTCCAACCTCCACATTTCATTTCCTCACCCTCTTTTATGCTATTTGATGACCCAAGAGGAAGCAGATAGGTAGCTAGCACGTGCATATACTCATTTGTAAGTTTTTTGGTAAATTTGTGAAGAAACTTGTAATGGCATCATGGCCCTGCAAAAACACCACAAAACCTTCATATATAAGGAGCACTAAAACCCTAACGTGAGAGAGGAACCATTTGCTGCAGAACAAGCTCAAAAACACCAAAATTCTCAAACTTTTCTCTCTCTTCGAATTGCTCATTTTCTTCGTATTCCTTATATTTCTTGGTTGATTCATACTCATTGGAGCATCAGGAGTTGTTTGGAAGCTTTACATTGAAGCTCAAGCATCATTTGAACGACCAACGGATTGCACTATTAGGTAACTTTTCTCAAGTTGAATCTCTCATTTTAGGCATAGAAATAGGTTCATGTTGGTTGCATCTGAAGCCCTACCTTATGTAGGCAATGTTTGAATGCTTAGTGTGCTCGTTTATGCAAGTTTCAGTTTGAATAATAAATTTCTGTGCTGAGTTTTCACCATGTTAGAGGAACCTTCTTGAAAATCTAATGTCATATTCGTGTTCTCCATGAAATTTACTTCAAAAACATGTCCTGGGTTTTGATTTTTATTGAGTTTTTCAGACATCGCCGGTGAGGCTCACCGGAGAAGACGACCGGAGCTAGGGCTCTGGTGTCTAAGGTGTTTGCTGAGGTGTGAAGGTGATGAGGCATTGACTTGCTCATGTGGCACGTTGAAAAGTGAGGTGGCTTGCCACCTCCTTTAATGATACGCAGCGCTTCACTTAAAGGGAGATGTGAATCTGATTCTGTTTGGACTTAACATTTTTGATATCCACACACCCCTGTTTTGGGCCCATGCGAGCATATAACTGGAATCATGTTCAGTCTATTTCTACTCATACACCCTCATTGCTTTGCTCTCTTTTTCTATTTTATTTTTTTTACATTTTTGATCTTATTTTATTTTTTATACTTCCAATCATTTTAAAAATACAAAAAAAATATTTTTATGATGGTTTAACATCTTATTTAATTTTTCATAATTTTTATTTCTATTTTTATTTCTATTTTTATTTTATTTTGATATTTTATTTTGAATTAATGATGTAGTGTGTTTTGTTTGACCTAGTTTGAAACATGCCTTTAATTCTTGCCCTTAACAATTGACTTTTGATCCATTTTTTCACATACTTAGACACATATATGTAGGGTATTTGAATACTGGTTTGATGCTTTGGTGATCACCTTTTGCTTGATTTTCATTTGACTTTGTTTGACCCTCGATTCTTGCTCGATTAATTGTATGCTTTGCCTTGTTTGATACATTTGATGATGTTTTCATACAATCCATGTTGTGATCCTTTGCACATTGATTCTTAAGGGACTTAACTTGAGTTTGGGCATTTATTTGGGGTTTATTTGGTCATGTTTCTATTTTTGGATGTTGCATCAAGTCTTTGTTGTTTTGACCATGCTTTTGTGCATTTCTTGACCTAGTCTTTTGAGATTGCTTCTTGTATGATTCTATGGATGTTTGATGAGTCTTGTGTGCTCTTGATGTCATGTGTAAGGTTCTGATTTCCATGATTAGGGGTTCCTTGCATGATCACTTCATCTCATATGCTTTACATGATTATGTGTTCCTTTTGTGAATGACTTGTGAGATGTTTTGCTTGATTTATGTGCTTCAACTTAAGTTTGACTCTTATTGATTTTGGTTATTGATTTGAATTTGAACATGATGCATATTGTATGAGCTTGCTTCTGATCTTAATGAATTGACACTTTGTCATTGGTGTTCTTGTTGAATGTCTTTGCTTTGAGAATGACTTTGGTGTTTGAACTTGTTCTTGATGCATACTTTGAATTCAAACCTTGATTGTTCTTTTGTGTGTTCATAAGTGAATGTGTGACTTGATAATCATGTTGATGTTGCTCCTCACACTTGGTATCATACTATAATTTCATGTCTTTTCCTTTAAGGGTATGTCTTACATGCTTGTTTTGTATGACAATTGTCTTGCTTGTGAATGTGATGCATGTCTTGTCTCTTTGTGCTTCTTCTTTGACCATTGACATGTATTGGATATGGTGTGATGTTGCTACTGCCCCACTTTGTTTCTTATCTCATTTGACCTCTTCTCACTTTGTTTTGTGACTGATGTTGCTTATTTAAAGATGTTTAAGTCATTTGAATGTGTGTGAGCATTTTGTTTTGCCATTGTGTTTTGATTTGGTTTGGCATGTGACATTTCTTTGATGTCTTGACATGATGTTGATGTGTGCCTTTGTATGATTAATGCTTGCTTGTGTGTTGACTTGATTCATTTTGCTTTGAGCTACCTTGTCTGCTCATCTTGGTGTTGCTTCTCCTTCTTCATCTTTCATTCTTATTTCTTTTCTTTCTTGTCTTGAGACTTGGTTAACTCTTATTTTTGTTTTCATTTGTGATTGATTAGTATGGCATTTACTTGTGCGTTTTCACATGATCCCTTAGGATTCCTAGTCTCTCTTAATTTTTGATTAAGATGGGAGTAGGAGAGACATTAGGCTTTTAATCCTTTGCATGATAACAAGTAGGATAGTCCCTCTTTGACCTCAAATTTAGGTCCATCATATGTATGATAACATTAGATACAATTCCTTTTCATCTTAACTTTAGGACCATTTTGTATGATAACATTAGGGCTTTTAGTTTCCCTTTAGTGCTTTCTCTGTGTCTTCTCTTCTCATCTTTAACAATTTTAAGACACTAAATAAGAAATGAAAAACGTTGTACGCTAAGAGCCTTAAGTACATGGGAAATGATGAGTGGAGGTTTCTCCTTATTTGTCTAGAGTGTTTAGTGTATGCCCCTTGGGCAATATACGACGCATTCACTCCTATGTCATAGTCTTTAGTGCAACATGAATCTCAAACAAATTCAACTCACTTCGCTAAACTAACAAACCAAATTCAAACTTTTTTATCCTTCTGGATTGTTCTTAAAAATTCATTTTTAGAAAAGATTACGTTTCTTTTCCATTCTATCGCAAATAGGCATCGACCCTAACTGCTGGAATGGGAACTTAACTTCACTCATAAAAAACACTTAACCAACCAGTGGTCTAGTTCGTCCGAACTACATTCGCTATAATTTCTCATATCAGATGAGGATACGTAGGCACAAGACGATGATGTCTTGGCGAGAAACCTTCCCCCCCCCCCCCATCACTCGTAGTTTCCCGAATTATGTTAACTCTGACTTTCCCATTACACGGGGGATATACGCAAGCATAGGATGAAGATGTCCTATCGAGTCTCTTTATTTTTATTTTGTTCTAGTCCTCGTTTAGAAGTAGCTTTTAGATAACTCACCCTTTGATTAGACAACAAGCGTGGATTCTGTTGAGTACAACGGACGTGAGGGGTGCTCATACCTTCCCCTTGCGTAACCGACTCCCGAACCCAAGATTTGATTGTGATGACCTTGTCTTCTCCTTTCTCTTAGGTTTTCTTCAATCGTTTCCTTTCCCTCTCTTTGGGATAAATAACATTCGGTGGCGACTCTTCTGTTTGTTTTCGCCGGCCTTTTTTGCAGTTGCAACAGCTGGCAACTCTGTTGGGACTCTGGTTCCCTATGCGAGTCAATCCTAGCATTTGTTTGCTTTATATTTTTGGGTATTTATATTTGTGCATAAGTATGTTTTATTTGTATGATTTTTGTATATCATTGCATTTGCATTTTATTTTCCGCACTTTATCATTATTATCATTTTGTACCGCTGTTGTATTGTTGGGTGGGTTATTCCATGAGAGATAAGCCCAATACCCAGGCTTGAGTATACACCTAGGATTAGAGTGTAGAGTAGTGTAAACTTGTGTGGCATCTTGCCACACAAGAGTCTACATGAAATTCACGTCCAGACGAGGTTTTCTTTGAAGACACCCTATCCTGTGAATCTTGGACAGTTGAAAGGGTATTGGATCTGAAAGCTAACGACTCTAGAGACCTTTCATTAGGAAGTCAGTTGAGACCTCCTTGATTGACCATGATGCCAAACCAGAAATGGTAAACGTATCATCATTTCTCGACTTAAGAGTCTATGATACTGGTGACCTGCATAGGATGCCGTACCTTTCAAGACTAGAACCTACCTGGGAGAGGGACGTGTTTTGCAGAATACTTTAACCTTCAACCGAACCAGTTTTCTGGTTTTCTTGTTAGAGCGGACCTTTGACCTTGGATACTATGACTTTTTGTTAAAGTTTCTGGGTTTTCTTATTGTAGCAAAAGTCTGGTCTAATCCAGTCAGCAGCATAGCAGTTCTTGATACCTTGATCCCTATCTGCATTTGCATATTCATATTGCATGTTAACATTTGCATGTGTATGTGTTCTCAGGTTCTCGTCTTCCCTTTGATTCTAGTAATCTGATTTGCTATCAATATGGAGCCTGAGTTGAAAAAGACTATCACCTACAAATTTCCACTACCGGAGTTAGGACCTTTATTTGGTCTGATTTCTATGGCTGATCCTAACATTCTTGAAGATTTCAGAAAAGATTATGGGAGAATTCTAAGTCTTGTCCGCAAAGTTACAAACTACGAATAAGGGGCTATCCATGCTTTGGTGCAGTTCTATAACCCTCCATTATGCTGTTTCACCTTTCATGATTATGTTTTAGTACCTACTTTGGAGGAGTTCGCTTTCATTTTAGGGGTTTCAGTCCGAGATGAAGTGTCATTCTATCATACAGAAGAAGAGCCCTGACCTGGAGAAATTTTCCAATGCTCTTTATTTGAGCATGTCTAACTTGGTGGATAATGCGGTTCATAGAAATGGAATTTCTGGCTTCACCTTATCTTTATTGGTGGGTAAAGCTCATAAATACGCAAAAGAAGGTTGTTGGGTGGTTTTCAGCGCTATCCTAGCTCTGTGCATATATGGAATTGTTTTGTTCCCCAACATACCAGACTTCATTGATATGGATGCTTTCAACATTTTTGTTTCAAAGAATCATGTACCCACTCTCCTCAGAGACCTATATCATTCAGTGCACTATAAGAATGAAAAGAGGAGAGGGCTCCACAAGTGGTTTATAGATCACCTTCCTCGCGTTGGAGGTTTTGTCGATACAAGGGTTACATCTGAATGGTCAAAGAGGATTATGGGTTTGGAAGCTAAAGATATTGTTTGGTTTAATCAAGATCTGCTTGGCGCGGAGATTATCTTTAGTTGTGGAAGCTTTCCCAATGTACCTCTGATGGGAAGAAAAGGGGGAATTAATTACAACCCTTCTTTTGCTGTTAGACAATTTGGATACGCTTTGAGAGGACCCCAAAGGAAAAGGAAGTGTAGGAATCTCTGTACTTCACAGGCGTGGCTGACTATGATATTCTGGCAATAATAGAAGAAGCGTGAGGGAAAGTTCATAAAAGGTGAAAACTTTCTTTGGGCAAAGGTGATTGCAGGGCTTATGACCCTTACTTGGAATGTATTCATAGAAGGGTGGAAAAGATTTTGTTGCCATTTCCTGCTGAAGAACCCTTATACCCCTTGATGATTGAAGAGCCTACAACGGTGGATATTCAAAGATACAATAAGTTATGGGCGGAAAAAGAAGAATTCCGTAAGGAAATTGAAGAGCTAAAAGAAGAAATTAGTCAACTGAAGAGTGACATGAATGAAGCTGTTTACTTAGCAAAGGCAAAGACAAAATTTTTAACTAAGGTGGAAAAGGAGTTAGCTGAAGAGATCCGGGTGCGAGGATGAGTTGGCAAAGATTTGAAAAGTACTGATAGTATCCTTAAACATAAGAAGAAAGAACTGGATAAAGCTTATTTGAAAATATTTAAGTTCAATTATCAATGGAACGCTGCATTAACTGCTAACAAGGGAAGGGAGGATGAACTTCGACAGATTGAAGATACAACTCAAAGTCAAAGATGAAGAAATTTTCAACAGAATCATCCCGTAGGTACCCAAGCGATTAGAAATTACAAGAAACCCTATCAGCATTGGAGGAGTTCAAGATGAGGGCAGAATTGAAGAAACCAAGAATCGAAGACGCCTTTGGATAGGATGCTTAGGAGGACTATGCTCAAGTATTGAAAGATGTTATCTGCAGAAGAGACATGATCATACAAGAGTTGATTGCAAGACCTGAACATCCAAACACAAAGGAGCTGCTAAAAGAAGTTCAGACTCATCGAAAGAATGACAGTGGTTGAAGAACGTTATCCGAAACAGTATCCCATTAGTATCCCTTTAGTTCTTGTCTTATATTTTGGCCATCACTAGATTTGTTGGATGAGGTCGTAGGATTGTATGCAGTTGTATTTCTTGTCGTTGTTTTGTATACTTGACTTTCATTTTCATTTTATTTATGAGAGAAGATTGTGATTCTGCCATTTATTCTCCTGTTTTCCTATTTCTTTGTGGAACTAGAATCAATGGGGAGATCTCCCTGAATCATATATACATGCTTGCATTTTGCATCATCATTTTCATTTGCATAGCAGGTGTTCTTGGAGCTTTCAATCTTATCTCTGCTTGGTTTTCTTCAACAGTTAGCAGGATTGGAGATATAGTTTTTCACAGGTATTCTATAAGAGGGAATCAGCAGAGAGTTATGGATCAAGTACAGCAGGAGCTGCAGAAGGTCAGGGACAGAATGACACAGTTTATGGAGATGATGCAAGGTGTAACCAATGGGAAAAAGCAGTTGAGAACTTTGGTTCAACCACTAATAGCACGGGTGGATGGTAATGGTGTTCTACACGGAGGGACTACTTCTATCCCTCCTCCAGTTGATGGCAATGTTCCTCAGGTCAACGGTACTCCAACTGTAGTTAACCCTCCAGGCGGAGGTCATCAGGGAGGAATTCATATGGCTGGTGATAGGGGTAGTTTGGGCTCCGTACACGGAGCTGCAGGTCCTCATTAGGAAGAGGATGACCAGGAGGATGTATTTTCAATGAGAGATTTGGATATGGGTCTCCCCAAAGAAGCTGATAAGAGGTTTAAACTGCTTGAAGAAAAGATGAAAACCTTCGAGAACCAAAATTCTTTGGGACTCGATATGTCAGATCTGGGACTGGTGCTAGGGGTCAGGATTCCCCCTAAGTTTAAAGTACCAAATTTTGATAAGTACAAAGGAACGACTTATCCTAGAGTACACCTCAGGGCTTATTTTCGAAAAATGTCAGCATACTCGGATGATGAGAAACTTTTGATGCATTTCTTTCAGGACAGTATGTTGAGTCCTTCTTTGGAGTGGTATATGGGTCTAGAAAGGACACGTATAAGAAGTTGGACAGAGTTGGGAGAAGAATTTGTGCGTCACTATCAGTACAACAGTGACTTGGCGCCTAATAGGGTGCAATTGCAAAATTTGTCACAAAGGAATAATGAAGGGTTCAAGGAGTATGCCCAGAGGTGGCGATAGTTAGCAGCCTCCAATGGAGGAGCGTGAATTGATTAACATGTTCATTACGACTTTTCCAGGAACATACTATGAAAAATTGATCAGGTGTATGTCTGAAAGAGTAGAGAACGAGATAAAGATAGGGAAAATACCGAGTGGGTCAGGAACTTCATCAGGAGGAATGAAGAAAGTATACAATGGAAACCCAAAAAAGAGAGAAAGGGATATGAATGCTATATCAGCCTATAGAGGTAGAGACCGGGTGCCACATCAACCTCAACATCTGTATCAGCCTCAGCATCAACATCAACAGTAAGTTGCCAGTATAGCTATTCCGGCTGTACCGCAACAACAAACTACTGCGCCTCGCCGTTACCAAGATAGAGGGAGGATGGCCAACAGGAAGTTTGACACGCCTCTCATGCCTTAGTCACAGCTTTTGCAACATCTGTTACAATTGTAGTTTATTCAAAAGAGAACTTTTTCCCCATTCACTGGTACACCTCCACCAGGTTATGATGCAAACGCTAGGTGTGAGTTCCACTCTGGAGCTTCAGGCTATAATATTGACAACTACAAAGAATTCAAGCATAAGGTTCAGGATTTACTTGACTCAAAAGAAATAAATTTCACAAATGAGACCCTCAATGTAAATTAGAACCCGATGCCAAATCATGGGGTGGCCAGAACCAATGTTGTTATTGAGGGAGAGAGACTAAACTTGATAATTGACGTTGCAGAATTGAAGACGCCTTTGAGCTTCGTAAAATACAAACTGCTAAAGGGAGGTGTCTATCTGGGTTGTTTAGAGGGTTGTGCAGAATGTGTTGTGCATCCAGAGGGTTGCGTTTCTTTGAGAAGTCATATTCAGAGTTTGATTGATGAAGGTAGTTTACAGTTTGACAGGATTGTGGGAGAAGAAGTAATTCAGGAGATTAATAATGAATAGGATGAGATTGCAACGGTTTTAATTCCATACCAGAAAATTAACATCTCAGCGCCGCCAAGGCCAGCTTCGATCACTATCACTACTCCAGGACCAGTACCCTATTGTCGCTTGCGCGAAAATAAGGTGCCGGCATAACAGAAGAGTCGCCACCTTTCGTTATTTATCCCTCAGAACGGGAAAGGAAACGATCGGAAAAACTTGACGAAAAAGAGGGTAAGACAAGGTCGTCGCAACCATTGTCTGGATTCGGGAGTCGGTTACGTAAGGGGAAGGTATTAGCACCCCTCACGTCCGTCGTACTCGACGGGATCCTCGCTTGTTTGTTTACTTGGACGGGTTGGTTATAATCTATCTACCTATCAAGGCTGGCTGAAAAAGAAAAGAAAAATGACTCGGCAAAGCGTCGCGCTTTATGCCTACGTATTCTCATCAGAGAATGAGAAATCAGAGTCAACGTAGTTCGGCTAACTACGGGGAAAGGTGGGGAAGGTTGCTCGCTAGGATATCGCATCCTATGCCTACGTACTCTCAACAGGCATGAGAGATCAGAGCTCACGTAGTTCGGGAAACTACAGGTTATCTCCTAAAAGAAGTGTTTTTTATTGTGTTTGCAATTTCAACCGCACTAGAGACTATGACCTGAGAGTGAATGCGCCGCATGTCACCCAAAGGGTACCATACTAAACATCCAGACTGTGGAAAAGAAACTCTCCCACAATCCTTTCTCAGATAGCTTAAGGCTCGTAACGTACGAAAGAAATCATTCATGATTACTGTATCTTAAACTGTTTCGAGATGAGAAGAGAACAGGCCCAACTAGGAGGGAGACTATCAAGTCCTACTGTTATCATGCCATGGATTCATCCTATGGTTGAGGTTTGAACAGGGAACTCCTAGATGTTGTCATGCATAGGTTTCAACCTAAAAGTCTATCATCAAATCCTCATCAGAGGAAATGAGAGTCCTAAGGGATCATGTCAATGATACACCAAAACAGACAAAAGCATCAGCTTTAACAGTAAAATGCATGCAATGCGAGTGAGGGAGGAAATGTGTGTGGGGCTTCAGCCTCCACAAGCTCGTCTCGACCTCAAGCCAGTCATGAAATAACAGTAATCATACTGAAATAAACAACATGCTATCAAGCAAAAACAGTAAACTGTAATCATACAGACAAAAGAAATGAAATCATGCTATCAAGCAAAATAAACACATGGGCAAGGGAGCTGGGCTCTACCGAATACCCGCAAGCAAAGCCAGGCAGTAACAATACAATCAGATGCACTCATGCTCTTAGACTGAACTTATTCTAAATGGGCTTAGTCTAATGCAACAGACAAATCAGACAAAACACACAATACATCAAAGAAAACAAAAGAAAGCCTCAGCTCCTCCAGCAGCAACCCAGTCTTCAGACTTCAGAGATCACTTGCTTTCCAGGCATCAACCCTACAACATGAGTATCAACTCATCTTCTCCCTTTGAGCTTCAGCTCCTTTGATCAGCTCTACCTTCAGGCTTCACTATCTCCAGGGATCTTCAGGCATCAACTTGATCTTAACAGAGTCTTCAGACTTCAATAATCTTCAAGGAATCATCCTCTTCAAAGCTTCAGCTTCTATCTTCAATGGCTCTAATGCTCCAGCAAACAAGATTCAGTTAACAAGATGAGGTGGGGATGTTACAGTGCTCACTGACTTCCAAAGGATGCCATTGAGAACTTAACATCAAAGGAAAGGCTCTCTCAAAGTTCTACCTTATGGGGCAAGGTCACTAATCCCTCCAAAGGAGAGAGGTGAATACCCTTAAGGGACTCTGTGTCACAGAGAAGAAAGGAGGTGAACAAGACACTCCTTGTTTATTGAACAAAGTATTCTATCTAGGGCTCTGCCTATGCACCTATAAACCTATAAACCAAACAACAAAAGTTATGCTAAACTCCTCTGCAAGGTCTTCAAAGCTTCCATGATGATCCACAAGGTCTTCAACTCAATCTTCAAAGCTCACACACTCAAAAGAGAAGGAAAGAAAACACAACAATACAACTTATGCCTTTAAGCAACACACATACTATCCATACATTCAAAAATCAATGAAAAATACTAAAACACCATACAATATTCTAGCAAAATTCTAGGGGATTCTATACATACTTACCCTTAACCCATATATTCCCCATACACTAATTTGGCCTATAAACCCCAAAACAATTTTGTTCAAGTCTACCTACACAACCTAAAACCCTAATTAGAGCACCTAAATGTCTAACAATCAAACTACATCAAATTTTAATCTAACAATCAAGAGATAAATCCTACATGAAACTAGGGTTCAATATCTAATTACACAAAAAAGAATGAATTAAAAAGGCTAAAGGAAGATCCTAAAACAAATTCCACAAAATCATGCACAAAATTAATCCTATTTTAAAAGCTATTTAAGAGAAAATCAATGAAAAATACTAAAATACCATACAATATTCTAGCAAAATTCTAGGGGATCCTATTTAACTACCCTTAAGTCCCATATATTCCCCATAGGCTAACTTGTCCTAAAAACCCCAAAAATAAAATGTTGAAGTTCAAGTATACTACTTAAAAACCCTAATTAAACTATCCTAAGTTCAATTATCTAAACTAATCAAAATTTATTCTAAAAAATCTAGTAATAAATTCTGGGAATACTACAATTCAATATTAATCACCACAAAAAAGAATGGGCAAAAAATCTATTTCTAAGTGCATGAACAAAAATTTGCAAAATCATGGATGAAATGAATGATTAAAAATGTGCATTTATTTGTAAAATATGAAAAAAATACGAAAAAAATGTAAAATGCAAATTTTATATTTTTTTTATTTTCTAGACATGTTAAGAAAAATGTTAAAAAAAGAATGAGTTAAAAATATGCATTTTCCATTTAGTTATGAATTTTTGAAGATGAATGAAATCTAGGCCGCTGGATTGAGGGACAAAGTCAAATATTCCAACATGAATCAATGGTAGAGATTATCTCTTCTACCTTTGGTCACTTAGGGTTTTAAAACACAATTTCATGCATGAATCTTTTAGCTCTTATATCTCTCTCATTTCTCCACCATTTTTCACGATCCAAAGATGAAAACTCATCTACTCTTCTCCCTCTACACAGCCATGGTACTAGAATTCTCTAACTCTCCCTCAAGAAAGAAATACGAAGGCTACAAGGGGTGGTCACCATTTTCGCACCTTAGTTTGCATGGTAATCAAATGGTCTCATATTAACCTATCATGTACTACATCTTATGGGGATTATCCTAAGCCTAATACCTAAGATTATAGTACACTAAATCGTGAGTTCTTGATCATTAAAGAATTGACACCATGGAAGCAAACCTCACAAACAGCCCTTAAACTCATCATACAACATCCCTAATTGGTCTCTATTAGATTTCTCCTAACAACATGCTTGAACTATGGATAAATAGAGAGTTTCATGAGAAAATGCATACCTTGCAAGTGATGATGGTGATGATGGTTCTCCTCCAATTCAGACCTTGCCAATTGCTTTGTATGGTCTTTGATGAATGTTGAAGCCTCTGGTTGCAGTAGTTCTTGTTCTATCTTCTTGAATCAACCTATTCAACTCTTCATGCAAGTTGGAGTGAAGTTGGAGATCTCATAATCCAGCCACGAATTCTTGAGCCTTTCCTTTGCCAAATACTCTATGAAGGTTGTAGATGATGATGATAACCAGAGTTGGAATGATGGATGATGATTCAATGCACTTTGAAATGAAAATGCACTTTTGGAGTTATGGAACCAAAGTATGCTTGCAAGTCCTCACAATCTCTAACCAATGTATGGACCTTCTCTATTGCTTATATAGATGAGAATAGAATCATCTAGAATGGATGAGAAGCTTCCAAGAGGTTTCTAGAACTTCTCATGCAATGAGAAATTCACTTTTTCTATTTTTAGTAAATATCCCAAATCTCATGAGAAACCATGCAAAATGCCCTCATATGAGATGATAAGGAGAGAACAAGGCATTTCAAGTCATTTTAAGGCTTTGGCAAACATTTCCTTTTGATACCTTAAAGTGCAAGTAACAAATTTACAAAGGAACTTCATTTTTTAATCCTAAACTCAAAAATGTGGCTAAACCATTGTTCTCAAAATGATGTTTCCAATCAAAATCATCTATCATATGCCCCATTTTGGATTTGTAGATCTCTCAAACCAAAATCCAATTTCAACTTTTTTAACTTATAAGCCTTTTTCAAGTCATTTTGACCATTTTAAAATATCCATGCTCCAAGCTTTTTCAACAATTCATGACCTTCTTTCTAGACTTAAAATCACATTTTGAACAACTTTCATGTTTTGATTTTTTCCATTTGAGGCTTGAAAATAGGAGATATGGCATTTGCTTAAAAATGACCTATAACTGACAAATTACCAAAATACCCCTGTCTTGTTCAAACCATAAGTTGAGTTCCACAAATCCTATCAAGGACTTCTACCACTCAAATTAAAGCTAAGAAGATTCCCTCCAACATTCATGTTGACCAAGAGATCATAGGAATCATCCTACTAGGGCAAAAGTTGTCTGCAAGTTGGGTGACTTTCAAGGACCCAGATTCACACACCTCTGCTGACCTGTAATTTGTCAAAACCATAACTTGAGCTCTGTAACTCCTATCAAGGACTTCCACCACTCAAATTAAAGCTAAGAACAAGCTCTACAACATTCATGTTGTGGGGAAGATGAGATATCAATCACATCTAGAGCTAAAACTGCCTGGAAGATAGGGATCAAATTAGGGTTTTTCCACTGACAACCCTCAGAAACCCTAACTCAAAACTTCTCAAACTCTTCAATCATGATGAGTTGGTCTAGGAATCATCCTTATAACATCTCTATACATCATTCCATGATCTCATGGCCCTTGGATTAGGTCTCAACCTTCTCCAAATCTTCAGCTGATCTAGGGTTGACTCAGTCAAAACCCTAATTCTATCATTCATGGTTGCATCTTCTGAACTCTTGCACAATGACTTCTCTGGGCTTCATGATGGCTATCAAGACATCTCATAAGCTTTCTCAAAACATCTAGTTCATTCTCAAAGTCTCAGAATCATCTGAGGAGCACCCACAACTCTCAAGCTATGAAGCACACAACCCTGGTTTCAATCCACTTCCTCTGAGGATCTCTTGAACTTTCTGATGAAGGTATCAACTCTCAAACACTAGATGGATAAATAATTGTTGGTCAAATTTTGGGGTGCAACAGCTGCCCCTATTCAAACGGCTTGAACCTGACTGGGTGAGGAGCGAACGACTCTCAACCAATCACGGTGCGAGACGATTGAATACCGGTAAACCCGAAAATTTGCCAACTGCACGAGCACCCGATGCTCTGCGGGGAACAGCATCTTCGAAAACTGGAACACTAGCTGTACAGCAACTAGCTGGAGAAATATCGATCTGACATCGCCGTCAGTTATCCACGTCACCTTCTTCTGATATTGCCTTCAGACAACCAAACACCCAACATCGCCGCTGGAAGATTAAATCACCTGACATCGCCGTCAAGAACAACCATAACTCGGGGAAACAAGCGTCCAACATCGCCGCCGGAGACCTAAACCTGAATCACCAAAATACCCAACATCGCCGCTGGAGAAACTACAAAAATGAACAAAATACCCCGCATCGCCGCTGGAGAAACTAGGAGGATCTGCATCACCTAACATCGCCGTCAGAAGACTGGATCACCTTGACATGCCCAACATCGCCGCTGGAAAACTGAATCTGACATCGCCGTCGGAAACAAACATCCTCTCAGAGACACTCGACATAGTCGTCGTACAAACATCATCTTTACTGGGGATTTAGAGAGTCTGACCTCGCCATCAAACAAACATAATTTGACCTCGCCGTCGAATCTAAACGTTCAATCTCGCCGTCAAACAAACATCCAACCTCGCCGCCGGACAAATGATGATCTGACCTCGCCGTCAAATCCAAACGTTCAACCTCGCCGTCGAACAAACATCCAACCTCGCCGCCGGACAAATGATGATCTGACCTCGCCGTCAAATCCAAACGTTCAACCTCGCCGTCGAACAAACATCCAACCTCGCCGCTGGACAAATGATGATCTGACCTCGCCGTCAAATCCAAATGTTCAACCTCGCCGTCGAACAAACATCCAACCTCGCCGCTGGACAAATGATGATCTGACCTCGCCGTCAAATCTAAACGTTCAACCTCGCCGTCGAACAAGCATCCAACCTCGCCGCTGGACAAATGATGATCTGACCTCGCCGTCAAATCCAAACGTTCAACCTCGCCGTCGAACAAACATCCAACCTCGCCGCTGGACAAATGATGATCTGACCTTGCCGTCAAATCTAAACGTTCAACCTCGCCGTCGAACAAGCATCCAACCTCGCCGTTGGACAAAATGCAACACTGAACAACTCTGACCTGGGGTTCACCCCTGGTAAATGGAACAAAAAGTACACTTGCGTATTTGAAACTACTCCGCTGGGAATGGGAGACTTAACCGAGCACACTCTGATCTGGGGTTCACCCTCAGAACCATAACGAACATCGGAATACTACTGCACACTGCCTGCCGTAGAACTTCATCATTAAAGATATATGAAACCCTGGCCCCTGGCCACTCCAGATCCGCTGGAAAAATATTCAAGTACTTCTGAAAATAGATGAAACCCTGGCCCGTCGGCGATTCCAGCTTCAGCTAGAAAAGATCTTCAAGTACTTCTGAAGATAAACATCCTTGACCTTCAAGGATGTAAACTTTGCCCGTCGGCAACTCTGCAGGAGGTATCTTCGACTTCAGTCTGAAGAAATGGTCCTTGGCCTTCAAGGATACATGGATCTGCCTTCAGGCAACTCCACCTCTGCTATAGAGCATCCGTGACTTCAGTCAGAGATATACTTCGGCCTTCAGTCCGAAAAATGAATCCCAGGTCATTAATGACCTTGGGGATAACCTTGCCCTTAGGCACCTACGCTTCAGCTTAGGAAATCTGTGACCTTAGTCAGAGAAATGGTATCCTGAGCCATTCATGACTCTACGGGGATTCAAACACTTTGCCTTCAGGCAAAACTCCGCTTCAGCTGGAGAAACATCTTCGACTTCAGTCAGAAGAAACACTATTCACTAGATCGCGATCAATCATCACCTCAGGGCAACTGACTTGGTCTTCAGACCAACACAGATCATCTTGGTATATCTACAAACTTTGGAACCTTGTCTTCAGCCACACGTTGATTCATCAACAAGGACATCTGAGCTCACAGGAACCTTCTGATACCACCTCCAGGCGTTTACGAAATCAATCTTCAGATTAGACATCACTGTTGGAGCAGACATATCACGCTGCTAAGGACTTCAAGAATCATCTTGAACAAACAACTCCGTCGGGCACCTTCAAGAATCATCCTGAACTGATAACCTTTCTGGCGACTTTTATTCTGCCGGGTATTCCAGGAATCTTCCTGGGCAACTTTTGTTGGGGACGCCACTGGGGAACTCAAGAATCATCCTGAGCAAACCAATCGGGAACTTGCGCTGAGGTCTTAAGAATCATCTTAAGCAAACGGCCCTGCTGAGGAATTCAAGAATCGTCTCGGACTGAAGACTTCACTGGGGATCTCCAAAATCATCTTGAGCGAGCGACTGTGGGGATTACACCGGGGTCTTGGGAATCATCTCAAGAAATCGACCTCGTTGGAGAGAATGTCAGGAATCCTCCTGAGCAACTGATCCTTCGGCTGAAAACCTGTAAGGCAAGAATAACAATGACCTAGATCATGCTCATGATGCGTATGCTTCTGCGCCATGCTCCACACGGTGGAAATGCTATGCGTTTATGCTAAATGTTGTGCAGTCATGCACTATGTCATGCAATCATGCACAATGCTATGCAGTGCCATGCAGTCATGCACAGTGATGCGTTCCCGTCAGCAAAATAAATGCCGAAGGGGAATTCTCCTGTCGAGGAGAAAGAACTACTCAGGTAGAGGAATCATCCTGCTGAGGAAAATGTGGACACGCCAATATCAATCAGGCTCTGTCTGGGGAACTGATCTTCCGCGGACTGCTGCATGGAAAACAACTTCAGCTGGTTTCTGCAGGGGACGAAGCTCTACGAGAACCCGAACCTGCTGAAGGAAAACGATGTCAATCGCGGGAATAAACTGCGTGGCCGTCATGGCTACTTTTCTGGGGATGACAACTCTGTGGGGAGACAACCTCAGCTGCTCCACACTCCGCTGGGGAAAGATCAATCATGATCTGATCAACTCAAGGACTCGGCCCTCCTGGACATCTGCAAACTCGGCTGAGGAAGGAGAAGTCATTCTGCTTCGCTGGAGAGAGTGCGACTCCGGGGAAATACAGCATCAGCTGCCCCACGCTCTGCTAGGAAACCACTCATGGTCCCAACTGCTTCCAAGGATTCAGTTTTTCTGCGGACTCAGCCGGGGAGAGAAATCATTCTACTTCACTGGAGAGTACGACTCTGGTGCGGAATTTCAATTTCGCCGGGGAAGAAAGAATCATCTGACTTCGGGGGAGAGTACAACTCTGCAGGGGAATACGACATCAGCCGTTCCAACACTCTGCTGGGGAAGAGGGAATCATCCAGCTTCAGGAGAGAACATAACTCTGGTAGGGAATCTCAATTCCGCTGGAGACTTTTACTGGGGAAACACGAGCTTCGGCACCAGAACACTTCTATGAAATCTGCACTTGTGACCCGGTGCTGGGGGAGACACCATTCTTCGGTGCTTGATTCGGCTGATGGGGTGACGCTCCTTCAGGATGCGTCGGCTTGGGGACGAGAATCCTCTCTGCCTGGGGAAACATATCAATGCTCACTATTTGCGTTCAGATTTTGCGGAGGAGAGACTACTGAACTCTGCTGGAGGAGGAGGGCTCGCCCTGCTTCGGGGATATCAATCCTGGTCTACTGAGGGCAATCTTGACCCTAATCTGATAAGGGGTAAATGCCATCTCAATTTGCTGCAGTCTCAAACTGTACAGGGGGAACAACCTCAAACCGTACATCTCTGCTGAGAAACAATCCTGATTCAACAACGTCAACACAGGGAATACAGGCTACCAATCATGGAGTCAAGTAACAGGTCATGCTGTAGGATAGCAATCCAATGACCGCCAGGCTTCTTCAGAAGGTTCAGGATTTGGCAGGGTAATGACACGATTCCCCGATACTCTCTTGATAGGGTGAACAAACTCATTTGAACAACTTGCCCCCGCGCAACTCAACTTGCCCCAATCCGTCCTTTGGGAATAATTCATTCTGAGCCGAAAACACCTGGCAACAAGACAATCTTCAGAGGGCTTGCCCCAGCATCTGCACAACGGGAGGATTCATCCTCAACTAATCAACTCTTAGCATGGTCGGCTTCAATATCTCTGAAGTAGTTTGCCCCTGAACGAGCGATGAGCGACTCAACATGCTCTGATTGAACACTGGAGGGATCTGCTCTTAAATCGCAAGAATTCTGGATAACTGCCCCTGATTGGGTCTCGAGAAGATTCATTTCCGGCCAACTGCTTCTTGCATAAACCGCCCCATAATCAACTGATGCTCTGGGACTTGTCCTCAGACAAACTGGTTCCAAACTCACAGGAAGTCATTGCCCCAGATTCACAGGGTTTCAAAGCACACCATTTTGATCCAGACCTCTGACGATTCAGTCCTGATTGACTATTCCCTGCTGAAGTTCCTTCGTATCAGCTACTAACCTGCAACTAAAATTGTTTATTCACGAATAGTAATTTTAATGCAGTGTTCATGCAAATTTCGAAAAAATGTTGTACTGTCACTCATTTACGTGTATATGATTGTGAGTGACGAATGAAACAAAGTTCAAACGTAGTGCTTACGTGGTCAGTGAAAAATGCAATAAGGATATGATTAGCAAATCATGAAGGAGTCAGGTTACTCAACCTTATCGTGATGCGCTCTCAGAATAAACCCTGCCTCAATTAGGTCTTTTAAGGGTTGTATCGTGGTCGGGTTCACGGTTCGTGAAACAAGGGATATTTGGCTCAAATTATGATTTGTACCCACCCCTTCTACGTGATGTTCTCCGATCCTAAAGTCCGGTTAACTTAGCTCGAGCGCTCGCCTCTTCGAGAGGTATGTTGAACATTGGGAACAACTGGTTAAAGAATTCACAAGGGTTTCGGAGTGACAGTTACTCCTTTTTCGTTTTCGGTGTCTGTGTCTACACGACTTCGTCCTTGTTCGAGGATTTTTCTTTTTTATAATCCTTTCTTTTTCATTCATTTTTTTTTATTCCCTAATTTTTGCCTGGACTGACTCCTTTTGAGTTCTTTTCGATTTTTCCTTTTGAAGTCCAGCGGGATGCCCTGATTTTTGCCTAAGTATTTGCTTTCTAGCTTTTCTTTTTTACTTAGCGGGCTTTCTTATTTCTCTTTTTTTCTTGGAACAAGTCGTGCGACACGGGTTGTCTTGATTGCTCCGAAAGGATTATAACTGTCTCACTCCTGATTGGTGAGGTTTAACCATTGTGGTTGATGAGGTACGACCTCTGGAGAGGAATATGATATGATTGGTCCCTGAAGGACAACGCTCCTCTATAAGACTTGAACGCTCGATCAAGCTAACTGACAACTACCCTGCCCCGGGTTAAGATGTGAGGGTTAAAAAGTCCGAAAGAAACTCCTACTTCTCGGCTCGAAGTGGTTAACAAGGGATTCTCTTCCTTATCTCTCCGGTGTTTAGGGATTTGAAACAATGCCTTATACGTCATCGGCAAAGTTTTATCTGAAAGCAATACGATCATTGGTTATGAGTATTCAGTTTCATCATCCTCCCTCCGCTCATTGCTAATCATAGTGATAAAGTGGAGTAAATAAAATGCAAGTGTCAGTGTAATGCAGTAAATGAGTGACAACGACATAACTAATTCAGAAAAAATGCATAGTCACTTTATTAACATCACCATTCGAAACATACAATGTTTAACAGCAAGTAGTAACTAACAGAAAAGAAACTACAAATGCAAATGGTAAAAAGTCCGAGGACTACCAATGTTGAGGACGTCTGCCTGTCTGGACCACTGGCTTCGGGAAGTAACCCTCTGAATTTGCGAGCTCAAATAGCTGAGAGGTTGTCACGTACCACCAAGACTCCGTCTGGAAAGGAAATACACCCCTGGTCGATCAATTGTTGCACTTTCACCTGGAAAGCCTTGCAATCTTCAGTTGAATGCCCCGGAGATCCACCATGGTAACCACACTGAGCATGAGGATCGTACCCTGGAGGGTAAGGCTCTGGCGCGGGCTTGAGAGCTTTCGGTTCCACCAAGGAATTCTGAATCAACAGTGGAAGAATCTGGCTATACGGCACAGGCACTGGATGGAAAGAAGCATTCCTTTGTTCTAAGTGGTTGCGAGGTCTCTTGTGATCCTGGTGCTGGTATTCCTTCCGCCCAAGAGTAAGAGGTCGTCGTTTCTGCATGGCGACGATCTCTTGTTTAGGCGCTTGCGTCCTTGAACTTGATCCAGGTAGGAACTGCGAGCGAGGCGATGCAATCACCAAAGGTCGTGGGACGTATTCGAGATCTTTCTCAGCTTCAGGCAAAGGAGTGAAATCATTCACCTCTTCTGCAGGGTAAGGGATGAACTTTCCCGATGCTCTTATGCCGCCCGACACAAGCCTAATGGTCCTCGAGTCAATAAGGTCTTGAATCTTATTCCGGAGAGCCTTACATGTTTCAACATGGTGCCCCGGTGCTCCTGAGTGGAAATCACAACGCATGCTGAGATCAATGTCTGGTGACACATCACCTGGCGAATCTGAGGTCCGAAGCTTGAGAATACGGTTCTGAACCAACAGTGGCAACAGTTGGGCATAACTCACAGGTATTGGGTCCACAGCTCTATCAAGCAGTTTCTTCTTTTGACCATAACCTGCAGGGTTATTCTGAGATGCCTGGCGCGGCTGCTGACGAGACAGACCTCGAGCTTCATGCTGTGTAGAGGATCTATGAGGTCCACTTGGCTTCAGCACAGGTGGTACTGACGGTAACAGAGGAAGCACTTTAGGCTCCACCTTGGGTGCTTGATCACTCCCCTTTGTTAGCATACTCCTCACCACTCCCATGAGAAAGCTCAACTGATTCTGCAGCTGCTGATTCTCTTCTCTGAGTACTTGCTGATCCAAGCGCACTGCCTGTATGTCATTCATGACCTGCCCCAGCTGGCTTTGGATTTTCCCCAACTCAGTTTGTATCTGCTCCATTAGTTTGAGCTGCTCGATTCTTGAGTCAAACCTGCAAACACAAGGGTTAGAAGACAAGTCCCGACTTCTGTCATGCAAGATGAATTATGCTAATGTCATGGGTGTCTGTACGTTTAGGAGATCACCCATAATTCTGGTGTCGACGTGCCAACATAGTGTCAATGCAATGATAAGACTGGACCCATTCATGGAAGAAAATATCTCATCTTGCTCGGGACACCAGAATCAGGGTACGAAATGCGCCTGCAGCACAGACACATGCTAATGGAATGCAAACATGAATATGTGAGCTAATGCAAAATGCAGTCATGCAATAATATATCCAGGTAACTGCTGTGGAGGTTCGGTATCAACAGTCACTGATGAGAAGGAAACCCCGGTGTAAGACCGTTGATCTGATCTGCTAAGAATAACCCTCTGGTAGGACCATATATATAAGATCAAAATTCTGCTCTGTCGAGAGCAAATGTCTGATAACAAGGACCCCGGATGCGTGATCAAGGAACATCTGTTGAAGTCTTCAGACCCCAAATCAAAATCTGCCCTATCAAGAACAAACACACAGCTGCTGATGAGATCTTCAGACCTCACTCAAAATCTGCCCTATCAAGAACAAATAACATCTGCCGATGAGGTCTTCAGACCTCACTCAAAATCTGCTCCATCCAGAACAAACCACCGATGATAACATACTGATCAAAGCCTGCTCTATCAAGAACAGACAAACACCCGGCGACAAGATCCTCTGATCAAAAACCTCTTGCTCTATCAAGAACATGTCTGCAACTGAGAACCCAACATAACTGATTCACTGTCAAGAAAACCAGGTAGTCTGAAGGTCTAAGTTTCCTGCAATAAACCCAGTCCCACTCACAGGTATGAACCTAGACTGAGTCAAGGTACGGCATCCTATGCGTTCATCAGCGTCACAGACTTTCAAAACTGATGATACGATTCCCAGAAGGAGTGGCATCATCAAGTCTTGAAGAGGCCTCACTTAGCTGAATCACAAATGATCGGTCCCCAGAGTCGACAATCCACCAAACCAGCAACCGTCTCAACCCAAAGGGTTGAAAGTGAAGCCAACCGGATGAACCTCGTCTGAGCGTGGATTTCATGAGACACTAGTGCCTGCAAAGCAAGCACGCGCCCACTAATTTCCACTCTAAGTCTATGGTGCACTCAAGCCTGGGTCTGGCTTTTCACTCAATCGGAACTCCCATCCCACAACAGCACAAATAATCATACTATACTGGAACATAAAATGCGGGAAATAAAGTGCGAGAAGTAAAAAAAAATGCGATAAATAAACGCAACCCAACAAGTAAACACACAAACGATAGGATTGACTCGCACAGGGAACCGTTGGACTCCCCAGCAGAGTCGCCAGCTGCTGGGGACGGTCCCAGACAGCTAGGAAGGAAATCCAAGGCGAGACTCGCATAGGGAAACACCTGTATCTCCCCAGCAGAGTCGCCAGCTGTTGGGGACGGTCCCAGACAGTTAGGAAGGAAATCCAAGGCGAGACTCGCATAGGGAAACACCTGTATCTCCCCAGCAGAGTCGCCAGCTGTCGCTTGCGCGAAAATAAGGTGCCGGCATAACAGAAGAGTCGCCACCTTTCGTTATTTATCCCTCAGAACGGGAAAGGAAACGATCGGAAAAACCTGACGAAAAAGAGGGTAAGACAAGGTCGTCGCAACCATTGTCTGGATTCGGGAGTCGGTTACGTAAGGGGAAGGTATTAGCACCCCTCACGTCCGTCGTACTCGACGGGATCCTCGCTTGTTTGTTTACTTGGACGGGTTGGTTATAATCTATCTACCTATCAAGGCTGGCTGAAAAAGAAAAGAAAAATGACTCGGCAAAGCGTCGCGCTTTATGCCTACGTATTCTCATCAGAGAATGAGAAATCAGAGTCAACGTAGTTCGGCTAACTACGGGGAAAGGTGGGGAAGGTTGCTCGCTAGGATATCGCATCCTATGCCTACGTACTCTCAACAGGCATGAGAGATCAGAGCTCACGTAGTTCGGGAAACTACAGGTTATCTCCTAAAAGAAGTGTTTTTTATTGTGTTTGCAATTTCAACCGCACTAGAGACTATGACCTGAGAGTGAATGCGCCGCATGTCACCCAAAGGGTACCATACTAAACATCCAGACTGTGGAAAAGAAACTCTCCCACAATCCTTTCTCAGATAGCTTAAGGCTCGTAACGTACGAAAGAAATCATTCATGATTACTGTATCTTAAACTGTTTCGAGATGAGAAGAGAACAGGCCCAACTAGGAGGGAGACTATCAAGTCCTACTGTTATCATGCCATGGATTCATCCTATGGTTGAGGTTTGAACAGGGAACTCCTAGATGTTGTCATGCATAGGTTTCAACCTAAAAGTCTATCATCAAATCCTCATCAGAGGAAATGAGAGTCCTAAGGGATCATGTCAATGATACACCAAAACAGACAAAAGCATCAGCTTTAACAGTAAAATGCATGCAATGCGAGTGAGGGAGGAAATGTGTGTGGGGCTTCAGCCTCCACAAGCTCGTCTCGACCTCAAGCCAGTCATGAAATAACAGTAATCATACTGAAATAAACAACATGCTATCAAGCAAAAACAGTAAACTGTAATCATACAGACAAAAGAAATGAAATCATGCTATCAAGCAAAATAAACACATGGGCAAGGGAGCTGGGCTCTACCGAATACCCGCAAGCAAAGCCAGGCAGTAACAATACAATCAGATGCACTCATGCTCTTAGACTGAACTTATTCTAAATGGGCTTAGTCTAATGCAACAGACAAATCAGACAAAACACACAATACATCAAAGAAAACAGAAGAAAGCCTCAGCTCCTCCAGCAGCAACCCAGTCTTCAGACTTCAGAGATCACTTGCTTTCCAGGCATCAACCCTACAACATGAGTATCAACTCATCTTCTCCCTTTGAGCTTCAGCTCCTTTGATCAGCTCTACCTTCAGGCTTCACTATCTCCAGGGATCTTCAGGCATCAACTTGATCTTCACAGAGTCTTCAGACTTCAATAATCTTCAAGGAATCATCCTCTTCAAAGCTTCAGCTTCTATCTTCAATGGCTCTAATGCTCCAGCAAACAAGATTCAGTTAACAAGATGAGGTGGGGATGTTACAGTGCTCACTGACTTCCAAAGGATGCCATTGAGAACTTAACATCAAAGGAAAGGCTCTCTCAAAGTTCTACCTTATGGGGCAAGGTCACTAATCCCTCCAAAGGAGAGAGGTGAATACCCTTAAGGGACTCTGTGTCACAGAGAAGAAAGGAGGTGAACAAGACACTCCTTGTTTATTGAACAAAGTATTCTATCTAGGGCTCTGCCTATGCACCTATAAACCTATAAACCAAACAACAAAAGTTATGCTAAACTCCTCTGCAAGGTCTTCAAAGCTTCCATGATGATCCACAAGGTCTTCAACTCAATCTTCAAAGCTCACACACTCAAAAGAGAAGGAAAGAAAACACAACAATACAACTTATGCCTTTAAGCAACACACATACTATCCATACATTCAAAAATCAATGAAAAATACTAAAACACCATACAATATTCTAGCAAAATTCTAGGGGATTCTATACATACTTACCCTTAACCCATATATTCCCCATACACTAATTTGGCCTATAAACCCCAAAACAATTTTGTTCAAGTCTACCTACACAACCTAAAACCCTAATTAGAGCACCTAAATGTCTAACAATCAAACTACATCAAATTTTAATCTAACAATCAAGATATAAATCCTACATGAAACTAGGGTTCAATATCTAATTACACAAAAAAGAATGAATTAAAAAGGCTAAAGGAAGGTCCTAAAACAAATTCCACAAAATCATGCACAAAATTAATCCTATTTTAAAAGCTATTTAAGAGAAAATCAATGAAAAATACTAAAATACCATACAATATTCTAGCAAAATTCTAGGGGATCCTATTTAACTACACTTAAGTCCCATATATTCCCCATAGGCTAACTTGTCCTAAAAACCCCAAAAATAAAATGTTGAAGTTCAAGTATACTACTTAAAAACCCTAATTAAACTATCCTAAGTTCAATTATCTAAACTAATCAAAATTTATTCTAAAAAATCTAGTAATAAATTCTGGGAATACTACAATTCAATATTAATCACCACAAAAAAGAATGGGCAAAAAATCTATTTCTAAGTGCATGAACAAAAATTTGCAAAATCATGGATGAAATGAATGATTAAAAATGTGCATTTATTTGTAAAATATGAAAAAAATACGAAAAAAATGTAAAATGCAAATTTTATATTTTTTTAATTTACTAGACATGTTAAGAAAAATGTTAAAAAAAGAATGAGTTAAAAATATGCATTTTCCATTTAGTTATGAATTTTTGAAGATGAATGAAATCTAGGCCGCTGGATTGAGGGACAAAGTCAAATATTCCAACATGAATCAATGGTAGAGATTATCTCTTCTACCTTTGGTCACTTAGGGTTTTAAAACACAATTTCATGCATGAATCTTTTAGCTCTTATATCTCTCTCATTTCTCCACCATTTTTCACGATCCAAAGATGAAAACTCATCTACTCTTCTCCCTCTACACAGCCATGGTACTAGAATTCTCTAACTCTCCCTCAAGAAAGAAATACGAAGGCTACAAGGGGTGGTCACCATTTTCGCACCTTAGTTTGCATGGTAATCAAATGGTCTCATATTAACCTATCATGTACTACATCTTATGGGGATTATCCTAAGCCTAATACCTAAGATTATAGTACACTAAATTGTGAGTTCTTGATCATTAAAGAATTGACACCATGGAAGCAAACCTCACAAACAGCCCTTAAACTCATCATACAACATCCCTAATTGGTCTCTATTAGATTTCTCCTAACAACATGCTTGAACTATGGATAAATAGAGAGTTTCATGAGAAAATGCATACCTTGCAAGTGATGATGGTGATGATGGTTCTCCTCCAATTCAGACCTTGCCAATTGCTTTGTATGGTCTTTGATGAATGTTGAAGCCTCTGGTTGCAGTAGTTCTTGTTCTATCTTCTTGAATCAACCTATTCAACTCTTCATGCAAGTTGGAGTGAAGTTGGAGATCTCATAATCCAGCCACGAATTCTTGAGCCTTTCCTTTGCCAAATACTCTATGAAGGTTGTAGATGATGATGATAACCAGAGTTGGAATGATGGATGATGATTCAATGCACTTTGAAATGAAAATGCACTTTTGGAGTTATGGAACCAAAGTATGCTTGCAAGTCCTCACAATCTCTAACCAATGTATGGACCTTCTCTATTGCTTATATAGATGAGAATAGAATCATCTAGAATGGATGAGAAGCTTCCAAGAGGTTTCTAGAACTTCTCATGCAATGAGAAATTCACTTTTTCTATTTTTAGTAAATATCCCAAATCTCATGAGAAACCATGCAAAATGCCCTCATATGAGATGATAAGGAGAGAACAAGGCATTTCAAGTCATTTTAAGGCTTTGGCAAACATTTCCTTTTGATACCTTAAAGTGCAAGTAACAAATTTACAAAGGAACTTCATTTTTTAAGCCTAAACTCAAAAATGTGGCTAAACCATTGTTCTCAAAATGATGTTTCCAATCAAAATCATCTATCATATGCCCCATTTTGGATTTGTAGATCTCTCAAACCAAAATCCAATTTCAACTTTTTTAACTTATAAGCCTTTTTCAAGTCATTTTGACCATTTTAAAATGTCCATGCTCCAAGCTTTTTCAACAATTCATGACCTTCTTTCTAGACTTAAAATCACATTTTAAACAACTTTCATGTTTTGAGTTTTTCCATTTGAGGCTTGAAAATAGGAGATATGGCATTTGCTTAAAAATGACCTATAACTGACAAATTACCAAACTACCCCTGTCTTGTTCAAACCATAAGTTGAGTTCCACAAATCCTATCAAGGACTTCTACCACTCAAATTAAAGCTAAGAAGATTCCCTCCAACATTCATGTTGACCAAGAGATCATAGGAATTATCCTACTAGGGCAAAAGTTGTCTGCAAGTTGGGTGACTTTCAAGGACCCAGATTCACACACCTCTGCTGACCTGTAATTTGTCAAAACCATAACTTGAGCTCTGTAACTCCTATCAAGGACTTACACCACTCAAATTAAAGCTAAGAACAAGCTCTACAACATTCATGTTGTGGGGAAGATGAGATATCAATCACATCTAGAGCTAAAACTGCCTGGAAGATAGGGATCAAATTAGGGTTTTTCCACTGACAACCCTCAGAAACCCTAACTCAAAACTTCTCAAACTCTTCAATCATGATGAGTTGGTCTAGGAATCATCCTTATAACATCTCTATACATCATTCCATGATCTCATGGCCCATGGATTAGGTCTCAACCTTCTCCAAATCTTCAGTTGATCTAGGGTTGACTCAGTCAAAACCCTAATTCTATCATTCATGGTTGCATCTTCTGAACTCTTGCACAATGACTTCTCTGGGCTTAATGATGGCTATCAAGACATCTCATAAGCTTTCTCAAAACATCTAGTTCATTCTCAAAGTCTCAGAATCATCTGAGGAGCACCCACAACTCTCAAGCTATGAAGCACACAACCCTGGTTTCAATCCACTTCCTCTGAGGATCTCTTGAACTTTCTGATGAAGGTATCAACTCTCAAACACTAGATGGATAAATAATTGTTGGTCAAATTTTGGGGTGCAACACCTATGAAAGCACCAAGGCCATTCCTTGGAATTATGAGGCAGAGGTGTTTGATGACTCGACTTTGTATCACACTTTTTGAATTATTTCGTGCATTTTTATCTGTTGTTCTATCAAGTCATTGTCATTTTAGCTGTTGATTACTTATGTTTTCTTATGTTTTTACTTGACAGGTGTTAAATCAACAACATAGAAGAAAAGGATCGAAAAACGAGCTAAAGAATGAAGAAAGCCCTTCAAAAAGTCAAATTCTGGCCTCCTCAAGGAAATGGAGCTCGCCATTGCCTGAGGAAGGAGGTCACCATGCAAAAAAGGAGGGAACCCTAGTTTGAAGCTAATGGCAGCCGCCATTAGGCACACAGCAATCGTCGTTCACCGCGGGAACAGTTTTGGGCAGAGCAGTTTGGTAGTTTTGAGGGAATTCAAATTCAAAAGTTTTGGAGCCTTTTTCCCTGTATATATAGACCCTTGTAGGTCAGTTTTAGGCATCCAAGTATCCCGTGTAGAAGCGCTGCCAAAATTTCGTCAAACCTTACCTGCATACTCATTTACTAAAGCAGTAATTGCTCACACTGAGTGATTTCTGCCCCATTGTAACTTTACATTTTGTGTGATTGCTGATTGTACGCTTGGATCGATACTGTAATCTATTTGAAGTTATTTCTATTTCTATTTATCTCAGGTTATTTACATTTCCTCTTTACCGCATTTCTTTACTTTTGTATTAATTACGATTATGTATGTTTTAATTTATAGCATGATAAGTACTTTAGATTTAGAGATGAACATGTCTAAGTAGTTTCGTCGGAGTCCATAGTATGAGTACCGTCACCCAACGGAACTCTGTAGGAACCATTGGTGTTTAACTTAGTCATTCTAAATTCCGGTTCTGGGGTCTATTCTGAATTTAGTCAGTCTTGTCACGAGAGCGAGAGGCTGGTTAATAGTGTTTTGTCACGAGAGTGAGAAACACACCAAGGAGTGTCCGATAGAGCGAGAGTTTAAGGTGATTGCTGGATAGTAGACACCGAGCACTGAGCCTGAATGCAGCGAGAGCGCTTTAGATTTCAGTTAGGCTTTGCTAGTTTTCAAAGCGTGCTTTTAAATACTGAGCGAGCGAGAGCAAAATCTTGGGGTCATCAGGTGTGGTTGGGTCAATAGCACGAGAGTGTGAGATCGAATCTTTAAACCAGTTTTTTCTACAAAATAACTTTGAGACCTTTGTTAACACCCGGGATCTACGGAGTCTCTTAGGAGCATGTCGATCATTCTTCGGACCCGTTTCTTTATCTTTTTCAAATCTCGTTATAATTAAGTCCTTTTACCGCAAAAACCAAGCCTTAGCTTTCCACCGCAACAATTGATCACTCTAGGTTAATTATTAGTCCTTGTGGGTTCGACAATCTTTTAAAACTACGTGATAAATTGTATACTTGCAGTAGTAATCCAACCAATACGCAAAGTCGCGATCAAGTTTTTGGCGCGGATTTCGAGGATTAATTTAGTCAATATTGTGATAATTCAATTGCAAAGTATAGACTAAGGAAACTCTTTATTTTTTTTCCATTTCGATTAATTGATTGTATGCCAGACACTCGCTTGCGAGGTGAAGAGTTGGAACAACCAATCGACGAAATCGAACACTACATACTTCTGAGACGCCGAATCAATGATTTCCTTCATAGACATAACATCCCGAAACCTATTATTCCTTATTCAGATTCAGAAACCGAATCAAAACCAGAACGAAACATGGCTGAAGGACCGAGAGATCGTACCTTCATTTGTCAATATTTGTGCAATATGTCGATACTATAAAAGCCAATGAACTTAGTCAAGAAGTAACAAGACTAATACTTTTCCGTTCTCATTGAGGGATAGAGCTAGAGCTTGGCTTCAATCTCTACCATCCCATTCAGTGACGATATGGGACGAGTTGAAGAAAGTCTTCTTAGCCAGATATTTCCCACCAAGCAAGACAGCTATGCTGCGAGCTCAAATCAACGGATTTAACCAAAAAGATAATGAATGCTTATTCGATGCTTGGGAGAGATACAAGGATATGTTGAGGATATACCCACACCATGCACTTGAAGAATTAAAGATAATACATACCTTTTATGGCGGGCTGTTGTACAACACCAAAATGAACCTATGTGCAGCCGCAGGAGGGGCTCTAATGGATAAATCATATGCAGAAGCTTATGAGCTCATAGAGACTATGGCTCAAAACCATTTCCAATGGGGAGGTGAACGCGCTGGTGTAGAGAGACTAACTCTGAAAGGGGGAATGCACGAAGTCAACTGTATAGACCGAGTCAATGTTTAAGTGGACGCCCTCACTCAAAAGATCAAAAGTTTAGCAATAGCACCACCAGCAGCTACAGCTGCTGCGGTGACTCCGAATTGTGAAATATATGGAAACCCTGGGCATACAAACGCTGAATGTCAAGTGTTGGCTGGTACTCCAACCGTCCAAGTGAATTACGCTCAAGGAAACCCATATTCAAACACCTACAATCCTGGCTGGAGAAATCACCTGAACGTTTCATACAAGAATAACAATGCTTTACATCCACCAAACCCAACATTTGTTGTTCCACCCGGATTTCAAAAAGGAGCGAAATCTGCTCCACCACAGCCACCTAGGAAGTCAAATCTCGAAATCCTGATAGAGAACTTTATGAACGCTCAAGCCCAGCAAAACAGGGATTTCACAAATCAAAATGCTCACACGAGTGGTTTGGTGAAACAACTATCAAGCAAGCTTGATGTTGTGGCTACTCATAACAAAATGTTGGAAACTTAAATCACCCAAGTAGCCCAACAACAATCAGCTATAGTAGCCCCAGCTGGAGCGTTTCCTGGCCAACCGCAACCAAATCTAAAAGGTCATGCTAACGTTATTACTTTGTGAAGTGGAACAGAATACGATGGACCCGTCGATCCGAGAATCCAAAATTCAGCCATGCACCGAAATGTGTGAAAGGAAACTGAGAAGGGAGAAGAATTAAATATGGAGAAGGAAGAGGAAAGCGGAGAGGCCGTAGAGAAGGAAACACCTTATGTGCCTCCGCCACCTTACAAACCATATATACCTTATCCTCAAAGACTAGCTAAATCCAAAAACGAAGGACAATTCAAGAAACTTGTAGAGCTTCTAAAGCAATTGAATGTAACTATACCGTTCACAGAAGCTATTACACAAATGTTCTCATATGCTAAATTTCTCAAAGAGACCCTGTCGAATAAGAAAAATCTAGAAGACAACGAAACAGTTATGCTCACTGCCGAGTGTAGCGCTATACTTCAAAATAACATGCCTCCTAAGCTAAAAGATCCAGGTATCTTTTCCATACTTTATGTAATCGGAAAGTCTGTCATAGATAAAGCATTATGTGATCTAGGAGCCAGTGTTAGTCTAATGCCCTTATCCACCTGTAAGAAACTCGATTTAGGAGAACTTAGGCCGACGAAAATGTCTCTACAGCTAGCAGATCGCTTGGTTAAGTATCCAGTAGGTATGCTAGAAAATGTTCCAGTTCGCATAGGTCAGTTCTATATACTGACAGATTTTGTGATAATGGACATTAGGGAAGATTCCAATATACCAATCATCTTAGGTAGACCGTTCTTAGCAACAGTTGGAGCCATAATAGATGTGAAGAAAGGAAAATTAACCTTCGAGGTAGGGGAAGAAAAAAATTGAGTTCATCTTAGCCCAATTCCTGAAAACCCCTGTTTTAGATGACACATGTTGCTCTCTAGATATTATCGACGCATGCGTGAAAGAAATGGAGAAGGAACCAACAAGGTACACAGAAGTACTGAAGATTTCATCCCCTCCAATATTCGAGGGCAATAATTGGCGCGAGCCGTATGAAGATGATAGTCTAAGAATATGCCTAGCACTCACACCCGATCCAATGCCATACCCTAAGAAACCATCTGTAAAACTTAAAACATTACCCAAGGAGTTGAGATATGAATCCCTAGATACTGAACTTCAAAGACTCGTGATAGTTAATGCAAATTTAGGACAATTAGAAACAGAGAGACTATTGGAAGTCTTAAGGCAATATCCCTCAACTTTTGGATACAACATCTCCGATCTAAAAGGGATAAGTCCCTCTATATGTATGCATCGCATTATGATGGAGGAAGATTGTAAGACGTCTAGAGAACATCAAAGACGATTGAACTCTATCTTAGGCGATGTAGTCAAGAAAAAAATGCAAAAGCTATTGGAAGCAGGAATCATATACTTGATATCTGATAATAACTGGGTAAGCCCAGTACATGTCGTACCAAAGAAGGGTGGTGTTACGGTTGTGACTAACAAAATGGGTGAGTCCGTAGCAAAACGAACTCAAACTGGATGGAGGATGTGTATAGATTATAGGAAGCTGAATAAGGCTACTAGAAAAGATCATTTTCCTTTACTCTTCATAGACCAAATGCTTGAACGAATAGTCAAACATTCACATTTCTGTTACTTAGACGGGTACTCAGGATTCATTCAAATACCTATCCATCTTGATGACCAGGAAAAGACTATATCTACTTGCCCCTATGGCACATATGCATATCGGTGAATGTCGTTCGAACTGTGTAATGCTCCCGCAACATTTCAGAGATGCATGATGCCGATCTTTGTAGATTTCATAGACGATATAATGGAAGTATTCATGGACGATTTCTCTGTGGGGGGGGGGGGGGGATTTCGAACACTGTCTGTCGAAGCTTGAAATGGTACTTGAACGATGCGTTAAGGTAAACCTTGTGTTGAATTGAGAGAAATGTCATTTCATGGTGCGACAAGGCATATTCCTTGGACATGTAGTATCCGATAGAGGTATTGAAGTAGACAAAGCAAAGATAGAAATAAAAAATCTCCGACCTCCCAAAACAGTTAGAGAAGTACGAAGCTTTTTAGGACACACAGGTTTTTACCGACGATTTATTAAAGACTTCTCTAAGACCACAAAGCCTCTAACTGGACTACTAATGAAAGAAGCCGAATTCATATTTGATGAAGAATGCTTGGGAGCATTTGAACATCTATAGAGTGCTCTTACCGCACCCATCATGAAACCACCTGATTGGAGTCTACCGTTTAAAATAATGTGCGACGCTAGCGATTATGCTGTGGGCGCTGTCTTAGGACAAAGAAAGGACAAAAAGCTTCATGCTATCTACTACGCAAGTATAACCCTGGACAATATGCAGATGAACTACGCAACCACAGAAAAGAAACTTCTAGCTGTTGTTTTCGCCCTAGATAAATTTCGTTCCTATCTAGTAGGAGCAAAAATCATTATCTATACCGATCACGCTGCAATTAGGTACTTGTTGAATAAGAAGGATGCCAAACCAAGACTCTTGAGATGGATCTTGCTTTTGCAAGAATTTGATTTGGAAATTAAGGATAAGAAGGGCAAAGAGAATGTGGTAGCAGACCATCTCTCTAGGATTGAGGGTCTGGAACCCGAGGAAGTGCCTATAGATGATGCATTCCCTTACGACAGACTAATAGCCCAATTGGAAAGCGAAGGCGACACAATAGAACATTCCTTGTTATTTAACGACGCAGAAACATATGAAGTAGTATAAGCAATTTGTACTAAAACCACATTGCCATGGTATGCTGACCTTGTTAACTACCTAGCAGCCAAAGTGCTTCTACCAGATATAACATACCAACAAAGGAAGAAGTTTTTCCATGACCTCAAATGATACCATTGGGATGAACCCCTGCTATTTAAAAGAGGCGCAGATGGAATATTTCGTCGATGTGTCCCTGAATCGGAAGTAGCGGATGTCATATCCCACTGCCATGCCAGAACATATAGAGGACATGCCAGTACGTCAAAAACATGCACAAAGATATTACAATCTGGCCTCTTTTGGCCAAACCTCTAGAAGGATGTCCACATCACTATTATGAACTGCGACCGGTGTCAATGCACTGGGAACATTTCTAGACACTATGAGATGCCGCAAAGGGGAATCTTAGAAGTTGAAGTCTTTGATGTATGAGAAATTGACTTCATGGGACCTTTTCCATCTTTCTTTGGAAACAAATACATACTTGTAGCAGTCGATTACGTATCAAAGTGGATCGAGGCGATATCCTCTCCTACAAATGATGCACGATTGGTGGTCAAACTTTTCAAAAACATAATCTTTCCCATATTCGGTGTAACAAGAATTGTCATTAGTGATGGCGGTTCCCATTTCATTTCAAATGTCTTCGGGAAACTATTGCTTAAATACAGAGTAAGACACTGAGTAGCAACACCATACCACCCTCAAACAAGCGGACAAGTGGAGGTGTCAAATAGGGAGATCAAACAAATTTTAGAAAAAACAGTTGTGTTCTCTAGGAAAAATTAGTCTACTAAACTTGATGAAGCTCTGCGGGCTTATAGAACAGCTTATAAGACCCCTATAGGAACCACACCATACAAACTGGTTTATGGAAAATCATGCCATCTGTCCGTGGAACTTGAGCACAAAGCTTATTGGGCCATTAAGACCTTGAATATGAATTATAAGGGAGCCGACGAGAAAAGGATTTTGGATATCCATGAACTGGAGGAACTAAGGCTAGACGCATATGAAAATGCCTGAATATACAAAGAAAGAGCCAAGAAATGGCATGATAAAAGAATAGATAAGAAGGAGTTTAATGAAGGAGATATAGTTCTTCTATTTAACTCTAGGCTTAAAATTTTTCCTGGAAAACTGCGTCCTAGGTGGTCCGGTCCTTTTGAAGTTACAAAAGTCCTGCGGAGTGGAGCAGTTGAAATTAAAGGAAAGTTGAATGAGACGTTCATCGTGAAAGGCCAAAGACTCAAGCAATACCACTCAGTGGGAAACAAGGAATTCTGCACATACTACAAGTTGGAAGAGCCTCCCGCTTTTCCTGACTAAGGGCACCTTTTTTAGATCTAATGTTGAGCTTCCGACATTAAACAGAGCGCTCCATGGGAGCCAAACCACGATCTTTAGTTCTTGCTTTTTATTTTGTTAGTTTTAGGACATTGTATGCATGATTAGTATAGAACTTATCTCTTACGCATTCCAATGTTGTCGCTATTATTATTTTATTATTAGTATTTATATCCTAATTGTACTAACGCGTAGTAATATTATTTCCCTAATAGTGTATTATTTTCTTTTGATCTCCAGGATAACCCTCTCTAGGATACCTTTGACCTGAGACCATGCAGACATTTGAGAACCATACTGTCACCTTTAGGAATGATGTCCAGAGACGTCGATTTGAGGCTTTGTCTCAAAGAGATTTTGGTCTGTCCATCTACCTTGACAACTCTGCTATGTAAACCTTTAGTATCCAGGACAACATTTTTTTACCTTATGAGCCAGATAGATTGGACCCACTTTTCCTTAGAAAAGAAGTTCAGCACCTACCGTAACCTGACTCTGAAGTTCCTCAACTCTCTTTACTTCGGCCCCAACCGTGGTTTCGGTTTTGGTCGTGGAGTGGCTACTTTCAGGTTGTTTGGAAACAAGTATAGGTTCACACATCACGTATGTGCTGACTTGTTGGGCTTTCCTAATGAGCCCGATGCTGTAACCAAGACCCCTATTGATGCCTTTACTAGTTTTGATCTCTGACAACTCTGAGGTACCTTAACTGGAAACGATAATGCTGAACCCGATGCTATGTTCTCTGAGAGCATCCACAACCCAGGACGGCGATATTTTCATAAGATTATTGCTCACACATTCTTTGGCAAGGAAGAGAACATCACCTATGTATCTAGGGATGAGCTATATATCATGCTTTGTGCATCCCAAGGAAAACCTGTTAATGTTGGCCCGTTCCTATTTGCAAATTTTAGCCGTCTTGCTCGTGATTCTTTTAAGCAAATCTTAATAGGCGGGTTAGTAACGATGATTGCTGATGCAATTGGAATGAGGTATCATCTGAATCGTTCCTTTGACTTTGGTGGCGTCCATTTGATGGACATTAACTTTTGTTTCAATCGGCAAATGATTGCAAATCTTGGTCCTGTTGAATTTGAGTTGGTTATTAATAATGTTGTAGTTCATACATTTACCCTGCCCAACCATGAGAAAACAAGTGTTCACAACAGGAATAACTGGCTCTATGACTTGGAGGTCCCCGATGAGTTTTTGACTCCATCTAACTCTCCTCAAGCTTACGAGAACTGTGACACTATTATGTCTGCCTCTGCCACTCAAAGTTCCGAGATTAATCCTGCTGATCCAACTATCAATGTAGTTGTCGCTATTAACTGCATCCAATCCAAATTATATTTCATTCGGAGTGAGATTTCGTCCCTCAGAATCGATTTCATTGGACTTATGAATGTTGTCCATGAGGAGTTGGACCATTTGTTCCAGATGGTCTATTCCACTGCACAACACCATGGATGACTGCCAGATGCAACTTTTTCCCTATTTTTCGTAGGATAATTTATTTCTCTGTATAGTGTTTCCCATTCTCGTATTGTCTATACTGCTAATTTTCATTCCACTGTATACTGTCAGAATGCCGACGCGTAGTTGTAATGTACTTCTATTTTGTTTAATGCAATTTTTTCTTTAAGTACTTTTATTTTTAGCTTTCTAAAGCCTTTTTAATTTCTTTTAGTGTAGCATTTCATTGTGTGTAAGAGAAAACAAGAAAAACATCAAAAATTTGCCGGCAGAACAACATTCTGCCAAGCCAGAACCAACAACTCGTGCCTGAGGCAAATGGTGGTCGCCATAAGCTTAACGATGCTTATTGTTTGGTCCTAGGGGCAAAACTGTTTTAAAATTTAAAAAATATGTTTTTCCTCTTCATTTTTCCACTCTTACCACCCTTTCACATTCCCAATGCAACATTGATCACCCCACAACCTCCTCATTATCCCACATTAACTTCTAACCACCCAAATTCTCTATTCAACCCTTATTTAAACCCACCAACTTCACCCTCTCCGTCATCACTCTCAAAACCATTTTCCATTCTTCCACCCATCTTAGAAACCCAAACAAACAAGCATTGTGGAAGCCAACCAAGAGATCGATTACATGGGCATCGAGTTCCCCGAAGGAGTGCTTGGAAACACCATGTACGCAAACTTTCACCGAATCTCCAAGAGACCCGTCTATGCGACAAGGTACCCTGACCCGAACACTCTTCACACCTTGGGTCTCTACCAAAGCGTCTCTTGGATGCTCTGAAACCTCGGTATGGCTCATTTCTGTTCCATGTTTAATGCTTCTTCCATTAGGCTTACATATGAGTTTCTTAGTTCACTCAGATATGTTCATGATCTTTCCTGCACCACCAGTACCATTCACTTCAGAATGTTTAATGTTGATTATTCGTTAACTCATGAGCAGGTAGAGGAATACTTTGGCTTTCCTACCAACGAAGGATTTGCTACCCTCGCACCTCTAGAAAGTGGCTGGGAGGATGAAGCCTTTCAGATTTGGAACCAAATCACCAACACCACAACCACCAAATGGGAAGGCCTAAAGGCCACTATCATGCCCAACCCAGCGATCTGGTACTTACACCGTATCCTCGCTTCCACCATCTTTGGACATGAGAACCCAGACAATGGGAACTCTAAATTCCTATTCGTTATCCATTATGCTCTCCTCCAAACCCCTGTGAATCCCACGCCGTTCCTCGTAGCCCATTTTATCAGTGTTTCAAATAGAACTAGTGGTCTCATCTGCATTGGTGGTATCGTCACTGCTATCGGCTGCTCCCTAGACTTAGAGGCCGATTTAGCAAACGCTGACAGTATACCTTGCCTCTATGCCAATATTGACTTTTGCCGTCATATGCGGCTTGTCAAAAGTTTTCCTAGTGGTAAGTATCATATTATGGTTCGTACCACTAAGTTCCGAGGTTTCTCTCTTCCCTACTCTGAGCAAACCAATGTGTGCCAACGCGTTAATTGGTTGATTGATTTAGGTGCTCCAGATTTAGAGGAGGAAAACACAGAGAGGCAATATCGTGAGGTTGTGGGATAGCCTTCCAGGAGGCCCCGTACTCGTAGGCGCACTGCTGACACAGCTGGGCCTAGCACCCAGGAACCTACTGCACCTTTTTCTGATTTTGCAGGTATTCGCTCATTGTTGGATGACATCTTATCGGAGCTCAGGTAGCAAAGAGAAAGGGACACTGAGCGTGACTCAATGATACAGGAGATGCAGAGGCGGCAATACGAGTTTATGGACAAAACTAACTTGGTCTTGAGAGACGTTGTCTCCGGCATGGCAAGCTTGTGCAGAGGTGAGTCGTATTGTAGACTGTATCTAGCATGTCCCACAGGACAACCCAGCTTTCAACCAGGACATACACCATCGTGGAGGCCGTGGAAGCCACCACTAACTTCTCCAGGTTCCATCGCTCCTTCTTTCACCTTGGACTAGGCCATTGAGGATAATGTCTAGTTTAAGTGTGGGGGAGGAGCTGTTTACTACTTTTATTTACTTTCTGTCATTTCCAGTTAGTTTTAGTTACTTCGTTTTTGAGTAATATGCGCGTTTGAGTCAATAATTGCCTTACATTTTTCGTACTGTCTGTTAACTCCCCTATTTTGACATAATTTAAAATTTGACTCGTGGCATGACACTCCGAAAGTATATAGATTGCTTAAGCTGTATTAGTTAGACTTGGGAAAGTTTTAAAAATATCGATACCGTTCCTACACCTTAGATTCCCTAAGTATGTGACATTAATTTAAATAGACATTATGATAAGAACTTATGCCTAGTTTCTTAGAAGTATCCTCTTGACTAGTTTATACTAGCAATCAGCCCCATCTTTGTGTACAAACTAAGTAACGAATCGATGCAAATATGTCTTGATCTCAAAAATTTGAATAATTTAATTTTTATAGAAAACGAATGAAAGACATTATCCCGCTAAGTTAGGTGGTCCTCACCCGACCATTTAGCCTAAAGGTTCGGACTCTTGAAATTCGTAAGCAAAAGAAAACATAATGTGCAAAAAGAGAAAGTTTTTGAATATCGAGATCATATAACATAAATAGGTTCGCTTACCATGTAAGTGCGGGCTTAATGTGATTGCATGAGAATGAAAAAGAGGTGAAATAGGATAAAGGATATAGGTCTGGTCATAATTTCTTGATTTGAATTGGTATTGCATAGGAAGGGAGTGTTTGTCCGCAAATACGGAGATGTGCCGATACGATATCCTTGTTTTCATTATTTAGTACCTATCGATCGAACTTTAGCCTAGCAGTTGCGTATGATTAGAGTTTCGTTGAGCCAATGTTTCAGACCATGCTTACTTTCCATTTACCATATTGGTCGATTGCTTGAGGACAAGTAAAGATCTTAGTGTGGGGGAGTTTGATGACTCGACTTTGTATCGCACTTTTTGATTCATTTCATGCATTTTTATCCGTTATTTTATCAAGTCATTATCGTTTTAGCTGTTGATTACTTATGTTTTCTTCTGTTTTTACTTGACAGCTGTTGAATCAGCAACATAGAAGAAAAGGATCGAAAAACAAGCTAAACAGTGAAGAAATCCCTTCAAAAAGTAAAATTCTGGCATCCTCAAGGCAATGGCGCTTGCCATTGCCTGAGGAAGGCGGTCACCATGAAAAAAATGAGGGAACCCCAGCTTGAAGCTAATGGAGGTTGCCGTTCACCACGAGAATAGTTTTGGGCAGAGCAGTTTGGCAGTTCTGAGGGAATTCAAATTCAAAAGTTTTGGAGCCTTTTTCCCTATATATATAGACCTTTCTAGGTTAGTTTTAGGCATCCAAGTAACCCGTGCAGAACCGCTGCCGAAATTTCGCCAGACCTTACCTACATACTCATTTACCAAAGCAGTAATTGCTTACACTGAGTGATTGTTGGCCTGTTGTAACTTTACATTTTGTGTGATCGCTGATTACACGCTTGGATAGATACTGTAATCTATTTAAAGTTATTTCTATTTCGATTTATCTCAGGTTATTTACATTTCCGCTTTAGTGAATTTCTTTACTTTTGTATTACTTGTGATTATGTATGTTTTAATTTACAACATGATAAGTACTTTAGATTTAGAGATGAACATGTCTGAGTAGTTTCGTCGGAGTCCGTAGTCTGAGTACCATCACCTGACGGGACTCTGTAGGAACCATCAGTGTTTAACTTAGTCATTCTAAATTCCGGTTCTGGGGTCTATTCTGAATTTAGTCAGTCTTGTCACGAGAGCGAGAGGCTGGTTAATAGTGTTTTGTCACGAGAGTGAGAAACACACCAAGGAGTGTCCGATAGAGCGAGAGTTTAAGGTGATTGCTGGATAGTAGACACCGAGCACTGAGCCCGAATGCAGCGAGAGCGCTTTAGATTTCAGTTAGGCTTTTCTAGTTTTCAAAGCGTGCTTTTAAATACTGAGCGAGCGAGAGCAAAATCTTGGGGTCATCAGGTGTGGTTGGGTCAATAGCACGAGAGTGTGAGATCGAATCTTTAAACCAGTTTTTTCTACAAAATAACTTTGAGACCTTTGTTAACACCCGGGATCTACGGAGTCTCTTAGGAGCACGTGGATCATTCTTCGGACCCGTTTCTTTTTCTTTTTTAAATCCTGTTATAATTAAGTTCTTTTACCACAAAAACTAAGTCTTAGCTTTGCACCGCAACAATTGATCACTCTAGGTTGATTATTAGTCCTTGTGGATTCGAAAATATTTTAAAAGTACGTGATAAACTGTATACTTGTAGTAGTAATCCGACCAATACGCAAAGTCACGATCAGTGTTTTGCAATGGGCAAAAACAAGAGCTAGTGAGGGCATCGTTTGGAGGCACTTCTGTTGAAAACATTGTCAGAGTAGGGGGAATAACTAGGAGTGACAAAATTTTCTCTCCACCTGAAACTAATGTTGATAGAAATGATAAGGGTAAAGGTAAGGTTGTGGTAGAAGAAGATATGCATTAACAAGTTGACAAAGATTGTTTTGCAAAGGATACCAAAGAATTCATGAGGCTTATCCGTAAAAGTGATTACAAGATTGTGGATCATTATACCAGACGCCATCAAATATTTCTATTCTCTCGCTGTTATTGTGCTCTGAGGCACACCGGAATACGTTGTTAGAAATTTTGAATTCGGAATTTATGCTGCAAGAGATTTCGGTGAATCAGCTAGAAGGAGTGGTGGCTCATGTGAATGCTGGAAATGGGTTGGGTTTTACAGATTTGGATTTGACTCCTTCCAAGAGGAACCATAATCATGCTCTACATATATCTATGGAGTGCAGAGGGGATCTGTTGTCTCATGTCTTGGTAGACACAGGTTCATCCCTCAATGTATTGTCGAAGAAGGCCTTGATGAAGCTGGATACTCAAGGGCTGATTTGCACGCCGAGCGACTTAGTTGTGAGAGCTTTTGATGGTTCTAAGAGGTCGGTGTTTGGTAAGATCACTATGCCCATACAGGTGGGGACGGAGATTTTTGATGCAACGTTTTATATCATGGATATCCATCCAGCTTACAACTTTCTGCTCGATCGGCCTTGGATACACTCTGCTGGGGCAGTTACTTCCACGTTGCATCAGAAATTGAAATATATGGTAGATGGGAAAGTGGTTACTATTTGCAGAGAAGAAGACATTATGGTCAGTCAGTTATCATCCTTTAAGTATGTGGAAGTGGACAGTGAAATCCACGAGACTATTTGCCAAGCTTTTGAAACCGTGCAGATTCGGGAGAAGCCTTCTATAGAAGCTAAAGGTCCAGAGGTCTCGATGTCGTCATTCAAGGAAGCCCGTGCTATAGTGGAATCTGGGTCTTCCCAAAAGTGGGGTCAGGTGCTTGATGTTCCTGCTAAGCATGACAAGTTCGGTTTGGGATACAACCCATTTTCTTCTTCGAGGGATCCTCAAAAGTACAGAGGACCTGTTCAGTTTACCAGCGGTTGGGTTATATATGACAGGATAAATGTTTTTGAGGATGACGAAGAAGACAGTGATTGTGATATAGATGCTTGGATTCGTTCGTGTGTCCCTGGGAAAAAGGTTTGCAATTGGACTGTGGAGGAAATCATCCAAGTTACATTAGAAGAGTAATTTTCATTTGTTTTTGATTATGTCTGGTTCTATGTTCTGCCCAAGGCGTAGTGACTTTTCCTTGTAGGGCCCCTTTATTTATTTGCAAACTTTTATCATGAATGAAAGACGTCCTTTTTGCATTCAAATATTTTGATCCTTGTTTTTCTTTTCGTACTTTTAATCACAATTGAAAAATGGCAATGTGTTTGTGTTTGTTTGCATGTCATAATGAGCATAAAACATCAATCATGCAGGTTTCACATCTCAAATACCATCGATCCAGATTTGGCTATGGCTCGATATGACTTTGATAACCCTATTTACCAAGCCGAAGAAAATACTGATGAAGATTGTGACCTACCTGAAGAACTGGCCAGACTTTTGAAACAAGAGGAAAAGGTTATTCTGCCTCATCAGGAGGACGTTGAAGTCGTCAACTTGGGTACTGAAGACGACAAGAAAGAAGTCAGAGTTGGGGATGCATTGGAAGACGATGTCAAGAGAATATTGGTAGAAATGCTTTGTGAGTATAGAGATGTCTTCGCTTGGTCTTATAAGGATATTCCAGGGTTGCATACCGATATAGTGGTGCACCGTCTACCTCTCCGAGAAGACTGCCAACCTGTGAAGCAAAAGTTGAGGAGAACCATACCTGATATAACAGTCAAGATCAAAGAGGAAGTCCAAAAGCAGTTGGATGTTGGCTTTCTTGCCGTCACGAATTACCCTCCGTGGGTCGCCAATATTGTCCCTGTACCTAAAAAAGATGGAAAGGTTAGGATGTGCATCGATTATCGAGATCTAAATAGAGCGAGCCCGAAATATGATTTCTCGCTCCCCCACATTTATGTTTTGGTTGATAACACTGCCCAATACTCTATGTTTTCCTTTATGTATGGCTTCTCTGGGTATAACCAAATCAAAATGGCCCTAGAGGACATGGAGAAAACTACTTTTATTACACTATGGGGGACTTTTTGCTACAAAGTTATGCCTTTTGGATTGAAAAATGCAGGGGCAACTTATTAGCGGGCAATGGTGACTCTTTTCATGATATGATTCATCATGAGATCGAAGTATATGTTGATGACATGATCGTGAAGTCACAGACAGAGGAAGGACATTTGGTCAATCTTTTAAAGTTGTTTGAAAGGTTAAGGAAGTTCAAGCTGAGGTTGAATCCTAACAAGTGCACCTTTGGGGTAAGATCGGGGAAGTTTCTGAGTTTTATTGTTAGTGAAAAAGGAATTGAGGTGGATCCTGCAAAGATAAAAGCTATACAAGAAATGCCTGAGCCGAGAACAGAGAAAGAGGTATGTGGTTTTCTTGGGAGATTAAATTACATTACGAGATTAATATCTCACCTTACAGCTACTTGTGAGCCTATTTTAAAATTATTAAGAAAAGATCAAGCGGTTGTTTGGAATGAAAACTGCCAGAAGGCTTTCGAGAAGATAAAAGAGTATTTGCAGGAACCTCCGATATTGATGCCTCCAATTGTAGGGAGACCTCTGATTATGTATTTGACGGTTCTTGAGAACTCGATAGGTTGGTGCTCGGTCAACACGACGAGATAGGAAGAAAATAGCACGCTATTTACTACTTGAGCAAAAAATTCACAAATTGTGAGTCAAGATACTCGATGCTAGAAAAGACATGTTGTGCACTTTCTTAGGCATCCAAACGCTTAAGGAAATACATGTTGAACCATACAACCATGTGGATTTCAAAGATGGATCCGATCAAATACGTATTTGATAAGCAAACAATTTTTGGAAGAATTGCTAGATGGCAGATGGTTCTGAAAGAGTACGACATTCAGTATGTTTCCTAAAAAGCCATCAAAGGGAGTGTTTTGTCAGAATATCTTGCAGAACAGCCAATTGAGGATTATCAACCAATGAGGTTTGAGTTTCTAGATGAAGATATAATATTTTTGAAGATAAAGGACTGTGATAAGCCTCTACTTAGCGAGGGTCCCGATATTGGGTCTTTGTGGATGTTGGTTTTCGACAGTGTTGTTAACTCATACGAAAACGGAGTCGGGGAAAATATTACAACTCCTTACGGTTCTCACATACCGTTTATTGCCCGATTAACATTCGCCTGCACCAACAATAAAGCCGAATATGAAGCATGCATCATGGGTCTAAAAGAAGCTATTGATTTGAGAATCAAGAATCTAGATGTGTATGGTGATTCGGCCTTAGTCGTCAATCAAATCAAAGGAGAGTGGGAAACCCGTCAGACCAACCTGGTGCATTATAAGAACTATGCAAGAAGACTATTGCCTTTCTTCGACAGGGTTGAATTTCATCATGTACCAAGGGCTGAAAATCAGATGGCGGATGCTTTGGTAACGTTATCATCAATGTATAAGGTGAATTTATGGAATGAAGCCCCAACAATCACTATCATGCGCCTTGACAGGCTGGCCTTTGTATTTGCAGTTGAAGAAACGTCAGATGGGAAACCTTGGTATTTTGACATCAGACGTTTCCTCAAGACTCAAGAGTATCCACCTAGGGCATTAGGTAAAGACAAAAAGACTTTAAGGAGACTGTCAAGAAATTTTTACTTGAACAAGGATGATGTGTTGTACAAAAGAAACTTTGACATGGTGTTGCTGCATTGTGTGGATAAGAATGAAGCAAGTTTGCTGATGGAAGAGGTCCATAAAGCTTCTTTTGGTACTCATGCTAGTGGGAATGCAATGTCTAGAAAACTATTGAGAGCATGGTATTACTGGATGACCATGGAGTCCGATTGTTCTAAGTATTCCAGGAAATGCCATAAGTGTCAAATTTATGCCAACAAATTGCATGTGCCACTGAGCCCTCTAAATTTATTGACATCTCCTCGGCCCTTTGCAATGTGGGGCATCAACATGATTGGGAAGATTGAACCGACTGCCTCCAATGGGCATCGTTTCATCTTAGTGGCAATTGATTATTTTACCAAGTGGGTAGAGGCAACTTCCTTTGCCAATGTGACCAGGAATATGGTTGCTCGTTTTATAAAGAAAGATATCATCTTCCGATATGGGATACCAGAACGAAGTATTACTGACAACGATTCAAATTTTAATAATAAGATGATGAAAGAGTTGTGCCGGAATTTTAAAATTGAACACCACAACTTTTCTGCATACCATCCAAATGTTGGAGCGGTAAAGCAGCAAGCAAAAATATTAAGTACCCAGTTTTGTCATATCCACAGGGATCAGTGCGATGAAAGAATGCCGTTCAATGGTCTACACATTTCTAACCTTTTTGTTCAAAAGGTTTGGTTTAAAAGGTTCAAGGAACCATGAATAAAAGGCAGAAAATATAAAGACGAAAAATATAAAGTAAAGACTGAAATATAAACGGAGCCTTGTTGGGATTGGATCTCATCAATTGATAACACATACATTCTTCTGATCATGTTAAGCACAACTCAATCATTCATCTAATATCCTCACGTATCACCCACGACAAAGGTCATCTCTAATGCAACGTCGAGAGAACAACCATGTTGTTTCATTGGTGATGTTTCACACAACAAAAACATAACACAAAGCATTAAGAACTAATACTCACGCAAATGCTAAGCCTAAATCTATGTCTAGAGTTTAGAACCTAACAGGTAATTATCCTAGATCCAGATCTAAAGAGTATATGTCTATAGCGGTTCAAATCAAAGACAAACAAGTAAACAAAGACGACACCTATATCGGATAAACAATTGTTTCATATAAAACACAATGATCAGAATACTTACATACGCTTAACCTTTTTTACATGTATTCACCTAATCTACCAAATGGTTGTGAACACCATTCTTCATCACTATTATCAGGCACCCGCATAATATCATATTGATCCTACTCATGCTACTCATGCTACTTAATCAAAACAATAAAATAGAAGATACAATGAATATCAACTTACAAAACCATGTCAAAAGTTTGTTCATTGATAGATGAAAATCTTAGATCAAAGATGTGAAAAGGTTTTGTCAAGACCCACAAATAAGCAATCAAAGATAATCAATCAATAGAGAATAAAAACTAGTTCACAAACATATATTAGATGAAATACATAAGGTATCAAAAGATTAGATCCAAACCCCAACAAGAGATCAAAGATCTTACCTCCTCCCTCTTAGGGTTTTGTATTTCTCTCTCTAAAATAGACTTGAAATGAAGAGAGATATGTTCTGATGTAAAAGAAAATATTTTTTTCCTAAAAAGCAAGAAAAGTACTTTTATAGTACATTCATGATCTGTCTTGTTCACACTGAGAACAGATCCTTCGCATAGCGAACAACAAATTAGGCACCTGAGGTGCCTCTGAGTAGTTAAACCGCCCTTGAGAAATATCTGAAGTTCGTTGTGCGAGCAATTCTTTGCACAACGAGTTTTAGTCTCTTTTCTCTATGAGTGAACAGTACCCAGTTCCCATGGGTCTTCGCTGGCAAGTTCGCTGTGCGAAGTTGGTGATGATTTTTTTGGGGAAGTTCGCTGGGAGCTTCACACAGAGAGTTTTATGATGTTTTTCTACTGTCTTGGTTTCCTTGCCCAATTTCTTGTGTCTTACTCTTCACTTATTTTGTGCCTAATTCCTGCATAATAGCACACAAATCAAAGCACCCAAGACATTTTCAAACAATGAAGCATATCATCGAAAACATAGGTGATTCAATTTAATTCACCTACAAAAAGAATGAAAGATACCAACATTTGATAGGTCAAATAAGCGAAGTTTGGAATCTAATACCAAATGTGAATGGTGTTGTTGAGGCAGCAAATAAGAATATCAAGAGGATAGCGCAGAAAATGGCAGTGACTTATAAAGATTGACATAAGATGTTGCCCTTTGCTTTACATGGTTATCGTACTTCGGTGCGTACATCTACTGGGGTAACACCTTTCTCGTTGGTATATGGTATGGAAGTTGTTCTACCATTAGAAGTCAAAATTCCTTCTCTAAGAGTATTGTCTGATGTGAAGCTTGATGAAGCAGAGTCGGTAAAGGCTAGGTTGAATCAACTTAGTCTTATTGATGAAAATAGATTGGAAGTTATCGCCCATGGCCAGCTATACCAGAGCAGAAGGAAGAAGGCATTTGATCAGAAGGTGCGCCCTCTGCATTTCCAGGTAGGTGACTTGGTGTTGAAAAGGATCCTCCCTCCATAAACAGACCACAGGGGCAAGTGAACTCCCAATTACGAAGGTCCATACATAGTAAGGAATGTTTTCTATGGCGGAGCCTTATTACTATCCACCATGGACGGTGAAGATTTTACGTTCCCAGTAAATGTAGACGTGGTCAAAAAATACTTTGCTTAAAAAAGGACCCGCTAGACATAAAAAGAAAAGTCCAGGAAAAAATGGGGCATCCCGGCGAACCATAAAAAGAATAGATTCGAGCAAGAATTAGGGGTAAAAGAAAAATGAATAAACCCGCAAAGTTGAAAACCTAAGAAGGCGACTTTGGCAAAAATGGGCATCCCGGTGGATCGAAAACCTGCAGGGGCGATCCAGGCAAAAGTTAGGGATTTAAAAGCAAATGATTATGGTCTGCGTTTGATTTGTGAATGTGTTTGGATTCTTGGAGATCTCGAAGAGTAAAAATCAGTCTCTTCAAAGGGCATGGCATTGGTGAAACATCGAAGGCATGCGGGTCATAGCCGAATCGACACATGGTGATTGTCTGCTTCCACATTGCCGACATTTTTATATTTTATCATTGTACTTTTTTGCGCAATTTCCTCTTTTCAGGAATTGCACCCGTTGTAATTTTCCTATTTACATGCCCTTTCAATCAATGAAGTATTTTTCACAAAGAGTTTTCCATTTCCTGTTTTTATTTTTACTATTTTGTTTGCGAAAAGACGTCTGATATTTTTTATAAACTTTGCATGCGAAAACTTTGGGGCTTTGCTAATCATATTAAAAATGAGGATTTACTTGGGTGGTGTCATGGATGGTAACCGAAATAACCATTTTTGCATACAGGACACACTTTTTGTTTATTTGTCGTTTACAGAATGACTGATCATTTTCCCAGCAGGGCTCTCTCCACAGAGTACTATTTTCAGACCAAAAATATCTCACTAGAAATTATGTGTACTTATCCCCAGCAGGGTAAGATTGAGATTACTCCCTAGCAGCAGGGTAAGCTTAGTGTTGTTCCCCGACAGGATCTATGTTATTGACTCCTCTCCCCAAGCAGAGATTGATGTTAATTCCCTCAACGAGTAAATTAGAAATGGTTCATACCTTCATCAAAGTCCAATGTTTATTGGCATTCCTCGAAGTCAGATCTTTGGGAAGATTGCCCAAAAGATATCTTTCTCAATTCCCAACAGAGTGGAATTTTCCCTAGGAAAGTTCTATTCAAGAAGGCCGTTCAGGGTGTATTTCTCAATAGTCGATTTGCTGATCTTCTCGGCACTTCCCGGTGGTGTTCTTTTGTATATCATTTGCATTGCATCCTCCCAAATGTGTAGCATTTCCATTTCGTATAGAGCATTACACCATATTCAAACATATGCATCCGAAGTATAATCCAGGTTTGATACCTTTGTGGCCAGACACATCCTCGACAGATAACTACATAATTCATGAGACTCTGTGGTACCTGACCCCAGCAAATTCATTTATAGATGTTTTAATCTTACTTTTACTCCTTGACAGAGCTTGCTTGTTTAAGTTTCTCTTTCCCCAGCGGAGTTCTCTTTTCAGGTTGTAAGTCGGTTGATTCTACTTCCTGCTTATCCCGGGTGGATTATCCCAACTTTTGGTTGGTAGTCCGTTGTTTTGTGGATGTCATCCCAACTTTTGGTTAGTAGTCCTCTGTTGTTCCCCTGCAGAGTCATTATCCTAACTTTTGGTTGGTAGTACTCCTTTCTGGTGATCCTAACTTTTGGTTAGTAGCCTTCATCCCAACTTTTGGTTGGTATTATCCTTTTATACCCCACGAAGTCGTTATCCCAACTTTTGGTTGGTAGTCTTCGTTTTCGGTAAATTCGCATTCAGTAGGGGTCCTGGTGATTCCAACTTTTGGTTGGTAGCCATCAGTTTATTTGTTGACGATTTCAACTTTTGGTTGGTATTTTTCATTCTGATAATCCTAACTCTTGGTTAGTAGCCTTTGTTCCAACTACTAGTTGGTAGTCTTTATTGTTTGTGTATTTGCTTTAGGTCAGCGTTTGGGTAATCCTAACTTTTAGTTAGTAACCTCTTTCTCACAACTTTTGGATATAACTCTCTGACGATCCTGACTTTTGGTTATTGGTTGTTGTTATCATCTTGATCAGTTACTGTGTCGGTTATCCCAACTTTTGGTTGGTACCCGCTATTTTTAAGTCCACCTTCGGCTGACAATCATTTTATACTGCCTACATCCCCACAGGTTGCAAATTTCTGGGTTCTTTTTGGTATTCAATCACCTTTTACCTTGAATGTTTGGAAGCATTTGCTTTTCATCCCTTCAGGTCCAAGTTGTTTGAATAAGGGCAGCTGTAGCACCCCAAAATTTGCCCATTTTTTCCTTATATCTTGGCTTATGTTACATACCATCTTGCATTAACACCCATACATAGCATTGATCTTGGATAGGGGATCAAGGTATCTTATCCAACAATCAAGGTCTCAATACCAACTTTGTGGCAATCTCATGTCATAAGGTTCCCATCATCATCAAGACATGTCAATCAACCAATTGGATCAAGAACACAAGCATTGTCTCTCCTCCTCCTATCTCATGGGTAGCTGGCAAGGGTTTTGGTTTAGGAAAGGTTTGTGGTTAGTTATTTGGGGGATAGACATGATTTTCAAGATCAACACACACCTTAAGGATTCCCTACATGGATTATGTGCCATCACAAGCCATTACAAGAGCCTCAGTCAGTGGGTTTGGTCTTAGGATTTCATTTGGTCAACAAAAGTCAACTGTGGTTCAAAGGGGTCTAACTATTGGGTCTCAAGGTCAAATAAGGGCATGATAGTTGTTACCAAGTGATTTCATATGGTTGGGACCAAAATAATCGAAGAGGACCATAAGATCAAGAAGTTGCTAAATTAGGTTTTTAGAGGATTCTAAGTGTAAAATCCCCTCTTATGGTATCTAACTTCAATGACAAGTTTCATCATGATGCAAATCCTATCTCATTTTCCATCAAACATAAGACTTGTTCCCTATCATTCAAGATTTATTTTGAGTACAAGAACTCCTTCGTTGGATTTATGCATCCCAAGTTATGATGTTCACAAGTTGGTTTTACAAAGTGGAAAGGATTTGGAGGCATCCAAGGAAATTTTCACATGGATGCAAGTTTTTCCTCAACTTTCCTCAAACATAAGAGTTATTCCTCATTGTCTAAGCTTTTCAAGAAGTGCAAGAACACATCTTTCCCATGTGTAGAACACAAGCTATGATCTCCTCAAGCCAAGGTCATTTTAGATGACCTAGTTTTGGATCATTCACTTCAAGGTCAAAGTTCATGAACTTCAAGACCTCAAATCAAGATTTGTGCAACATGAAACTTGTGTATCAAGATATTTCCTACACCATGACCTCAATTTCCATGACATTTGATGATTTGTAAGGAAAGTAAAGCATGATGAACATGAAAACATGAACTTTTGACCTAATTTGACTTTCTTGCATTTCATTCCACAAATTTGGATTGTTTTTGTTTCTTTTGGTACCATATCCTCATCATGTCATCACAACACAAATTTTTACCTAAAATGAGCGAACATAACTTGGTAGTTTCAAGTCTTTTTCATGTTTTACACTTAATGGGGACATTATTCAAAACACATGACAAACCTATTTCTTTTCCTTCTAACCTCCACATTTCATTTCCTCACCCTCTTTTATGGTGTTTGATGACCCAAGAGGAACTAGAAAGGTAGCTAGCCCGTGTATATACTCATTTATAAGTTTTTTGGAAAATTTGTGAAGCAACTTGTAATGGCATCATGGGCCTGCAATTCTTGCTCGATTAATTGTATGATTTGCCTTGTTTGATACATTTGATGATGTTTTCATACAATCCATGTTGTGATCCTTTTCACATTGATTCTTAAGGGGCTTAACTTGAGTTTGGGCATTTATTTGGGTTTTATTTGGTCATGTTTCTATTTTTGGATGTTCCATCAAGTCTTTGTTGTTTTGACCATGCTTTTGTGCATTTCTTTACCTAGTCTTTTGAGATTGCTTCTTGTATGATTCTATGGATGTTTGATGAGTCTTGTGTGCTCTTGATGTCATGTGTAGGGTTTTGATTTCCATGATTATGGGTTCATTGCATGATCACTTCATCTCATATGCTTTACATGATCATGTGTTCCTTTTGTGGATGACTTGTGGGATGTCTTGGTTGATTTTTGTGCTTCAAATTAAGTTTGACTCTTATTGATTTTTGTTGTTGATTTGAATTTTAACATGATGTATATCATATGAGCTTGCTTCTGATCTTAATAAATTGACACTTGGTCATTGGTGTTCTTGTTGAATGTCTTTGCTTTGAGAATGACTTTGGTGTTTGAACTTGTTCTTGATGCATACTTTGAATTCAAACCTTGATTGTTCTTTTGTGTGTTCATAAGTGAATGTTTGACTTGATAATCATGTTGGTGTTTCTCCTCACACTTGGTATCATACTATAATTTCATGTATTTTCCTTTAAGGGTATGTCTTACCTGCTTGTTTTGTATGACAATTATCTTGCTTGTGAATGTGATGCATGTCTTGTCTCTTTTTTCTTCTTCTTTGACCATTGACATATATTGGATATGGTGTGATGTTGCTACTGCCCCACTTTGTTTCTTATCTCATTTGACCTCTTCTCACTTTGTTTTGTGACTGATGTTGCTTCTTTTAAGATGTTTAAGTCATTTGAATGTGTGTGAGCATTTTGTTTTGCCATTGTGTTTGATTTGGTTTGGCATGTGACATTTCTTTGATGTCTTGACATGATGTTGATGTGTGCCTTTGTATGATTAATGCTTGCTTGTGTGTTGGCTTGATTCATTTTGCTTTGGACTACTATTGTTCCCCAAAATTTGCCCAACCATTTCTTTACTTGGCTTATGTTTTCACTACATTGTTCTAGCATTTGTTCTCTGCATTTTTGCATAGCATAGAACTTGTTCTTGAGACAAGGGATCAAGGTTTTCCTGTGGCTCAAAGTTTTTTTTAGCGTAAAAGAATGAACAACGAGCATCGGAGGCTCCGACATTTATTTTGCCCAGCGATCAAGCGGTCGATTTTATTTTGTTTTGCAGGATAGTTCAGCTCAGGAGGTAGCATTCAGCTATTTCAAGCATTCTCACGGTTATAAAATTCAAAGGCGAGTTTCAGAAGCTTAATAGAGCTTAAAACGTTTAAAAACAGACCATTGTGCAGGTTTCCCTCCAAAAGGCGCCAAATTCAAAATTTTGAAGGTGTTAATCGATTAACCAATTGGTTAACCGATTAACCAAGTCAAAAACAGGTCAAGTTCAAATATTCAAGGGTTGTTAATCGATTAACCATATGGTTAACCGATTAACCAGTTTAATTTTCATCTCTGCACGTGAATTTTCAAGTGAAGCCACCTTGGGGTCCAATTTTGATCACTTGTGAGTTGATTTTACACTAAGGGAAGGATCTAGAATCATTTTGAATTTTGGTTAACTTTCAAATCATTTCAAATTCCCTCCAAAATTTCCACTCCTCATTCCAAAGCAATTTTCACAAACCATATTCCAAGCCTTATTTGGATCCAATCCTAAGGTGTATTTAAGGGATCTACTCCAAACCTCACACATCTAACTCTCATAATTTCCATTTCATTTCAGAATTCATTCTCACTCTCTCAATTTGCTCTCAACTTTCCATCTCCCAAAACCCTCACCAAAGCTCTTCTCACATTGAAATCCTTGATTCTCCATTGGAATGATTGATTTCTAAGAGCTAAACCTTCATCATTGATCATCATCATCCTAATTTCTTCATCCAATTTTCGTGCAAGTTTGGATCTGGATTTTGAAGTTGCTTGGAAGGAGCTTATTTGGATTATTTTGGCTTAATTATGGTGGATCTTCATTTCTACTACAAGCAATCACTTGGATCTTGGAGGAACTTCGGGTTTCTTGCTTGGACCTGCATAATTGGAGTAAATCAACGCTAAACGAAGCAATTCTCCGCTTTGTAGGTTGGAACTCTTGATCCGATTTTGATTTTGAGCTTATTTGCATAATTAGCATGTGGATCTTCATTTTCGATTGATTTTGCTAATTTGATTCGTATGATCTATGATCTTGCTGGTTTAATGTGTTTACATGTTGATTGGATCACTATTTGCTGGTTTAAATTCGCGCATAATTGATTATGTGATAATCCGGATCATTGGATAAGTGCTTATGTGTTGAAATTGCTGTTCTGCTGCTGTTTTTCTGCTGTTGGCACAATGTTAATCAGTTAACCAATTGCTTAATCGATTAACCAATACAAATATTCAAATTTTCAAGCATTTTTCAATGTTTAACCGATTAACCCCTGGTGTTAATCGATTAACATTGGGCCAGCAGGCCTGTTTTGCTGTTTTTCTTGCTCGTTTTGGTGCTCACTCACTTCGAATCTTCATAGATCAATATGACGCATTAGGAGTGAGTTGTTTTGGATATATGTCGCTGTTCTTTACTATTTAAACATGATTTTTTTGACTTGCGTTTTGTTTTCCACTTGAATGCATACTCTCGTATATGTTGTTCAATGTGATGTTTATCATTTGGTCTTTGATTGAGTTCGAAGAATGATTCGGTTGAGACGCGGTTGTGGCGGCTGATGTCCCACACTTTTTCCTCCCGCTTTTGTTCAGTGATTAATGCTTGAATGATTGTAGGGGTCATGACTTCTCCCATTGCATCTCACTTTTGGCTTGAACTTGTTTGAGCTCATTTTTGTTTGCTATGTGTGCATTTTCTTTTGGTTCTTGCATTTCCATTTGCATGCTTGAGGTTGAGATGTGCTTGTGGTGGCTGCTGCCCCACACTTTTTCCTCCCTCTCCTTTCATTCTAATTGTGCATTACATGTTTGCATATTGCATTTTTTCTTATGCTTTCTTTTTCTTCTTCTTCTTTTGTCTTCCTTTGCCATGTTCCCTTACGAGCCTTAAGTACTTGGGAAATGGTGATTGGGGGGTCTCATCTCAATCATCTAGAGTGTTTAGCGTATGTCCTTTGGACGATATGCAACGCATTTGCTCCTAGGTCATAGTCTTTAGTGCAACATGAATTGCAAACAATGATCAATGCACTTCTTCTCTAAAAAACACAAAAAAAAACTTCAAATCTTTTTATCCTTCGGGATCTTAATTTGGAAAACCTTTTTCATAAGGAGAGTTTTGTTAACTCTTGGTTCTACCGCAAACAGGTAACGCCTAAGTCTCCAATGGTCGAGCCGCATACACCTAACTGCTAGAATTAAGTTTTAACCCTACTCGGGTAAAACATTTTGAACCAACCGATGTTCTTGTTAGCCCGAACTACGTTTGCTCTGATATCTCATACCAGATGAGAATATGTTGGCATAAGACGGCAATGTCTTGGCGAGCAACTTTCCCCACCTTCACCCGTAGTTAGCCGAATTACTTTGACTCTGACTTTCCCATTGCATGAGGGAATACGTAGGCATAGAGCGGCGATGCTCTATCAAGTCTCTTTTCTTTTCTTTTGTCCCTGAGCCGTAGCGTAGATAGTCAATACCCTTTTAGATAGACAACAAAGCATGGATCCCGTCGAGTACGACGGACGTGAGGGGTGCTAACACCTTCCCCTTGCGTAACCGACTCCTGAACCCGAGACATGGTTGCAACGACCTGTCTTTTCCCTTTTTCGTAGGTTTTTTCTGATCGTTTCCTTTCCCTCTTTTGGGATGAATAACGAACGGTGGCAACTCTTCTATCATTATCGGCCCCTATTCGCAGCGATGCGACAGCTGACGACTCTGCTGGGGACTTCTTCCCATCCCTTATGCGAGTCAATCCTAGCGCTTGGTTATTTATATCTTTCGGTGTTGTATATATGTGTTGTACTTTATTTTCCTGCATTTACTTTCAGCATTGTATATATCAGTTTTGCTGTGCTGTGGGGGGGGGGGGGGGAATGTTCCATTGAGAGATAAGTCGGACTCGGGCTTGAGTACAAACATAGTATTAGAAGTGGAAAGTAGTGGTGAACCTGTATGTTTGGCATGCACTAGTTCCCATGAAATCCGCACTCAGACGAGATTCTCTTTGATGATTTCCATTTTGGCCCATTGGGCTCGACGGGATTTTGGATCTGAGGATTGTCGACTCTGGGAATCGATCATCTGTGATTCAGCTAAGTGAGGCCGCTTCGTTAGACTATGATGCCAAACTAGAAATGGTGAATGTATCATCGTTTCTTGAAAGTTTGTGACGCTGATGAACGCATAGGATGCCAAACCTTGTCAGTGAATAGGTCCATACCTGTGAGAGGGATTGGGTTATGCAGGAAACCTTGACTTCCAGACTACCCGATTTTCTTTGCAGTGTGAATCTGTGATACAAGGGGTTCCTATCAATGACAGTGTTATGTTCTTGTCAAAGCGGAACGCTGGTTCTTCTCAATCAACAGCACAACAATCTTGATCCCTTGTTTGCATTTGCATTTTCATTTTCATATTGCATATTCATTAACATTTATTTATGTTGCAGGTGTATATTTCCCTTTGATTCTAGAGTTCTTTTTTCCTTTGACATGGAGCCTAGCCTGAGGAAGACAGTGATATACAAGTTTCCAACACCTGATGTCAGATATCTGTTGGGTTTGATTTCTATTGCTGACAGAAAAGTGACTGAAGACTTTAAGGAGTCCTATGGGAAGCTTTTGAGTGTTGTCTGTAAGGCATCAGTGTATGAGTTGAATGGTCTGTGTACTCTCTTGCAGTTTTATGACCCGTAGCTGCGGTGCTTTACTTTTCCTGGTTATATTCTGGTGCCTACCTTAGAAGAGTTCTCTATGTTCTTGGGAGGGCCTTTCCTGATCAAATGCCATTTTATCACACCGAAGTTGAGCCTGATCTGGATAAGCTTGCTGCTTCTTTGCATATGGATATGTCTGAGCTGAAGGGGCATTTGGCTAAGAGGAGTGGAATGTCTGGCTTCCCTTTATCCTTTCTGATTGAGAAGGCTCAACAGTTCACCAAAGATGGTTGTTGGGTGGTGTTTAATGATATCTTAGCACTCTGTATCTATTGCATCTTGTTATTTCCTAACATTCCGGATTTTGTAGATTTGGATGTGTTTCATATCTTTGCTTCAGGGAATCCTATACCTACGCTGCTAGGCGATGTCTATCATTCTATGCACTACAAGAATGAGAACAGAAGAGGGAAGAACGTATATTGCTGTGTGACTTTGTTGTATATGTGGTTTGTGAGCCATCTTCCCAAATTTGGTCCTTTCATTACTACTGCAGGTACTTCATAATGGTGTGAGAGGTTGATGGGGTTGTCTTCTGAGAACATTATCTGGTTTGACAGAGATATGCTTGGTACAAAGATCGCTTATAGTTGCGGAGATTTTCCTAACGTCCCGTTGGTCGGAAGGAAAGGATGCATCAACTATAATCCATCCTTGTTGATCAGACAGTTTGGGTATGCTTTGAGAGATCCTCCTAAGGAAGAAGAGATACAGGAATCTCTGTATCTCACCGAATTGTTGGAGGGAGATACTTTGCTTAGAGTTGAGGATGCTTGGAGAAGAATTCACAGGAAGGGGAAATTATCTCTAGGGAAGAGTAACAGTCGAGCCTACGACCCTTATTTGAGTTGGATTCAGGATAAAGCAAAGAGGTTACTAATGCCTTTCCCATTTGTAGACCCTTTATATCCTCTCATGATTGAGGAACCTACCACTGTGGATATCCAGAAGTACAACCAGTTGTGGTCTGAGGAAGAGGAGCTTCGGAAGGCTAATGAAGAATTAGAAAAATAGATCATTCAGCTTCGGAGTGAGAAGATTGAAGTTGTGCACTCTTTCAAGAGGCAGACTAAGCTTGTGAACCGATTGGGTACAAATTTGACCAAGCAAACTAGTGCTCGAGAATGTTTGGGTTTGGATCTGAAAACCATCAGTGATGTCCTTGCTTCTATGAAGAAGGACTTGGATAGGGCTTATCTGGAGATTTCCAAGTTCAATGATCAGTGGAATGCCACTCTTTCCAACAATAAGGAGCATGAAGATAAGTTGAAGCAACAAATTTCTAGATTGAAGACTCAGCTCAGGGTGAAGGATGAGAGGATTGCAGATGAAGCTTCACTCAGACGTGACAGTGATTGCAGATTGGACGAAGCTTTGACTACCTTGGAGGATTACAAGCTGAGGGCTGATTCGAAGAGGTGTAAGCTAGAGGAAGTCTTTGGTGAGGGAGCCTGGGAAGACTATGTTGAGGATTTACAGATCACTATCAAACAGAGAGAGGTGTTCATTCAGGGGTTACTCGTCAGACCGGACCATCCTAAGACACAGGAGTTGTTAGAGGAGTTTCGTGCTCGTTGTCGTACCTGATTTCTTTCATTTCCTTTGTAGCCTGTTTGTATTGACCATCACCAGACCTGTTGGCTGAGGTCCTTCCGTTGATTCTTTGTACTCAGTTGTATGCTTGTACATTGCCTATTGGCCTTTTCTTGTATGTATGAGGAGGTTGGCTCTATGCTTGTCTATGGGTTCTCCATTGTCGTGCTGTTATTCTTGGAACTAGAATCGGGGGGAAATTTCCCTGTTGCATATATACATATCTGCATTTTGCATAGCATTTTTGCATAGCAGGTGCCGCGGAACCATTTTTCTTACCCCTTTTGGTTTGTTAGATTGTTTCAAGATAGACAACCAGACTATTCACTGGTATGCCACCAGAGGTAATCAATGCAGAGTTATGGAACAAGTGTAAGCAGAGATGCAGGAAATGAGAGACAGGATGACTCAGTTTATGGAGCTCATGGAGGGTGTGGCAAATGCTCAGGAACAACTGAGGACTCTTGTCCAACCATTGATTGCTCGTGTTGACAATAATGGTGTTCTTCATGGAGGTACTGCTACTAATCCTCCTCGTGGTGATGGTACGCCACATGCTCATGTTGTTCCTACAACAGTTATCCCTTTGGGCGGAGGCAACGTAGGTGGAATCCCTGAAGTAATGTGCGCTGTGTATGGTAACAATGTTCCTCAATGGGATGAGGACCAACAAGAGGATGCTTTTTCAATGCGAGATATTGGTGCTGGACTACCATCTGAGGCTGACAAAAGGTTCAAGCTGATTGAAGAAAAGATGAGATCTTTTGAAAATAGAATTCCATGGGGCTAGACGTGGCCAATTTGGGGCTGATCCCAGATCTGAAAGTTCAGCTGAAGTTCAAAGTCCCTGACTTTGACAAGTATAAGGGAACTACTTGCCCAAGGGTCCATTTGCATTCTTATTACTGCAAAATGTCTGCTTACTCGGATGACGAAAAATTGCTCATGCATTTCTTTCAAGATAGCTTGTCTGGACCCTCGCTTAAGTGGTATATGGGGCTGGAGCCTGTTAATATCCGCAGTTGGAGAGACTTAGCTGAAGCCTTCCTGAAGCACTATCAGTATAATAATGACCTATCTCCTAACAGGGTCCAACTACAAAATTTGTCTCAAAAGACCGGCGAATGCCTTAAGGAATACGCCCAGAGGTGGCGCGAACTTGCAGTAAGAGTGCAGCCTCCGATGGTGGAGCGTGAATTGATTGACCTGTTCATGGCTACTTTTCCTGGTGTTTATTATGAGAAGCTTATCAGTAACATGTCTGGTAGTTTTTCTGACTTGATTATCACCGGAGAGAGAGAGTAGAAAACGGGATAAAGTTGGGAAAGATTCAATCTGGTGAGGTGCCCTCAACTGGAGGAGGAGGTAAAAAGGTGTTCAGAAATAAGAAGCGTGAAGGTGAGACTAATGCAGTGTCTAGCTCTCGTGGTAGAGGTAGAAATCAGCGTTCATCTTATCGTCAGCAGCAACAACAGGTTGCTAGTATCACAATTCCAACCGTTCCTCAACAACAACAACTACAGCAGCAACAACAGTAGAATCAACAGGGTTATAGAAGATTTCAGGATCGGGGTCGGACAACAAATAGGAAATTTGATGCACCTCCGATGCCTTATTCCCAACTGCGTCAACATCTGCTACAACTACAGTTAATCCAAAAGAGAACTTTAGCTCCTCTGACTGGACCACCTCCACCCGGTTATGATACAAATGCTCGTTGTGAGTTCCATTTCTGGGCACCTGGGCACAACATTGATAACTGCAAGGCCTTTAAATACAAAGTCCAAGATTTGGTGGATAGCAAGGCAATAAACTTTTCTCATGACACTCCCAACGTCGTGCATAACCCCATGCCCAACCATGGGGAAGCCGGAGTCAATGCAATCATTGAAGACGAGAGTTTAGATCTGATAACTGATGTCAATGATTTGAATACACCGTTGGGCTTTGTGAAGGAGAAGTTATTGAAGGGAGGGATATTCCCGGGTTGTATTGAATCGTGTGCTAAATGTTTAGGTCATTCTGAGGGATGTGCGGAGTTGAAAAACTGTATTCAGGGTATGATGAATGATGGAATGTTGCAGTTTGACCGGATTGTTGAGAAGAAGTCTGAAGAGATAGTGGTTGAGGAAAGGAATGTGGTTGCAACGATCTCGATCCCGTACAAAACTATAACTATTTTTGCGCCAAGGCCGCCAACCGTTATCATCACCAATGTCGGGCCTGTGCCGTATGAGAGTACCAATGCAATCCCGTGGAACTACGGAGCGGAGGTATATGGCAACAGGAATTGAAGAGCTTGCCGACTGATTCTGTGGATAATCTAGTGGGAGCTAGGGGAATCACTCGAAGCGGAAGAGTGTTCTCATCACCCGAAGTGGTTGCTGACAGGGATGATAAGGGTAAGAAGGTTGTGAGGGAAGAAACTTATCAGGCTAGAGAGAAGAGTTCTTTGGAGAAGGAAACGGAGGAATTCATGAGATTGATAAGAAAAAGTGACTACAAGATAGTAGATCACTTGCAACAGACCCCTTCCAAAATCTCTATTCTGTCTCTGTTGTTATGTTCAGAAGCGCACTAGAATGCATTGTTGAGGATATTGAATACTGCTTACGTGCCTAAAGAGATATCGGTTAACCAACTCGAAGAGGTTGTAGCGCACGTCAATGCAGGTAATGGCCTAGGTTTCACATAGTTGGATTTGACCCCGAGGGGCAGGAATCATAATTGTGCGCTGCACATTTCAATTGAATGTCGTGGATCCGTCTTGTCCCATGTGCTGGTAGATACAGGATTGTCTTTGAATGTGCTTCCTAAGAAGGCCCTCATGAAGTTGGACATGAAAGGGTTAATTTGCACACCAAGTGACCTGGTAGTGCGTGCTTTTGACGGCACCAGAAGGTCTGTATTCGGGGAGGTGGCGCTGCCAATCCAAGTTGGTCCTGAAGTATTTGATGCGGTATTCTATATTATGGACATCCAGCCTGCCTATAGCTATTTGTTGGGCCGTCCATGGATTCACTCAGCAGGAGCTATAACTTCCACGCTACACCAGAAGCTCAAGTACATGGTGGGTGGCAGCGTTGTCACGGTATGCAGAGAGGAAGATATAATGATCAGTCATTTATCTTCGTTTAAATACATTGAGGTGGCTGGTGAAATCCATGAGACTCTTTGTGAATCCTTTGAGGCGGTACATATCAAAGACAAAGTGTCCGCTGAGAGCAAGGCGCCCGAAGTGACCATGTCATCCTTCAAGGAGGCCCAGGCAGTGGTACAGGCTGGGAAAGCACCAGGTTGGGGTCAAGTGTTGGATATTCCCCATAAGCAAGATAAGTTTGGTCTGGGATACCGCCCATCTCCTTCGTCATCCTCATAGAGCGCGCCACGCTACAAAGGGCCGGTGCAATTTACCAAAGGCGGGGTTATCTTCAAACGGATCAACGCTGTTTCAGATGAAGACGGGGATAACGACTGTGATATGGACTCGTGGATTAGGCCGTGCATTCCAAGACAAAGCCTCAACAATTGGACTATCGAGGAATTCATCCAAGTGATAACAGAAGAGTAATACTTTTTTTTCTTGATTATTCTACAACCCTATGTTCTACCCGGAGCATAATGGTTTTTGTCTTCAGGGCCTTATTGTTTATGATTGCAGAATCTTTTTCAATTAATTAAAGGGTGTTTTTCTGCATTCAAATATTGTGATCCTTTTTTTTCATGTTTTATGTTTAACAATAAAATGGCAATGTGGCTTTGTGCTTGTTTTTCATGTCATTTTAAGCATTTAACCATTATCATCGCAGGATTCACATTGTAGATGACACCGCACCAGAGACATCTATAACTCGCTTCGACTTCGACAATCCAATATTTCAAGCCGAAGAAGAGATTGATGAAGATGAAGACTTACCAGAGGAGTTAGCCAGACTCTTGAAACGGGAATAAAAGGTTATTCTGCCTCATCAGGAGGAAATCGAGGTTATTAACTTGGGTTCTGAGGAAGTTGTGAGGAATGTTCGGATAGGGGTTGCATTGTAAAATGACATCAAGCAAAGATTGGTCGAGATTCTCCGCGAGTATAGTGATATCTTTGCTTGGTCATACGAAGACATGCCTGAGCTTGACACAGACATTGTGGTTCATCGCTTACTATTGCGTGAAGAGTGTCTGCCGGTCAAGCAGAAGCTCAGGCGTACGAGACCAGATATGGCTGCGAAAATCAAGGAAGAAGTCCATAAGCAGTTTGACACAGGATTTTTATCCGTAACAACTTACCCTCTGTGGGTCGCCAACATCGTGCCTGTGCCTAAAAAGGATGGCAATGTACGGATGTGTGTTGATTACAGAGATCTGAACAAGGCGAGCCCGAAGGACAATTTCTTGCTCCCCCACATTGACATATTGGATGATAATACTGCTCAATATTCCGTGTTTTCCTTCATGGACGGATTTTCCGGTTATAACCAGATCAAGATGGCACCGGAGGATATGGAGAAAACATCGTTTATCACGTCGTGGGGGACTTTCTGTTATAAGGTAATGCCTTTTGGGTTGAAAAACGCGGGGCAACCTATCAGCGGGCTATGGTCACTTTGTTTCATGATATGATTGATCATGAGATTGAGGTCTATGTTGATGACATGATAGCAAAGTCACAAACGGAGGAAGAACATCTGGTCAACTTGTTGAAGCTGTTTGAGAGGCTCAGGAAATTCAGATTGAGGTTGAACCCTAACAAGTGTACTTTCGGGGTCAAGTCAGGAAAGCTGCTGGGGTTCATTGTCAGCGAAAAAGGAATCGAGGTCCACCTTGCAAAAATAAAAGCTATTCAAGATATGTCAGCGCCGAAAACGGAAAAAGAGGTTCGTGGTTTCTTGGGGAGATTGAACTACATTGCTCGGTTTATATCTCATCTCACAGCCACGTGCGAACCAATGTTCAAATTGCTAAGGAAAGATCAGGCGGTTGTCTGGAATGAAAATTTCCAAAGGGCGTTTGATAAGATAAAAGAATATTTGCAGGAACCTCCGATACTGATACCTCCAGTTACTGGAAGACCTTTGATAATGTATCTAACGGTTCTTGAGAATAGTATGGGTTGTGTTCTCGTTTAACAAGATGATACTGGAAGAAAAAAGCATGCAATATACTATCTGAGTAAAAAGTTCACAGACTGTGAGTCTCGGTACTCGATGTTGGAGAAAACGTGTTGCTCACTCGCGTGGGCTGCCAAACGTTTGAGACAATATATGCTTAATGTAACACCCATTTTAATTATTTAGTCTTTTGGTGTTATTTTATTTTTTTGGTGTGTCCTTTGTGGGGGAGTGAGTCTGAGCGCGTGGGTGGGTGTCCTTAATTTATATGAGCCATTTAATAGAATGTAGAGTTTAATATTAATGTGATATAATTGATAATGATAATAATATAATACTTTATAGTAATGTGGTTATGTTATTAATCTTATTATTATTATTATTATTATTATTATTATTATTATCATTATTATTATTATTTGTATTATTATTATTATTAGATTAATAAAATGAAATAAGGATTAAAAAGGGGTATTAGAAGAGTTTGGGGGAAAGGGGGGATTAGAACACGATAACAGCCAGTTTTAGAGAGAAGAGCAAAGGGGAAGAAAAAGGAGGAAGAGAAGAAGGCTAGGGCTAACGATTCTTCAGGTTCTTCGTCAATCGGAGCTTTAATCGAGGTAAGGGGGAGAAACTGATTGGGATTGGTGTTTACATGAAATTGGGTAGAGGGGATTCCTTAACCCCGTAGAGATTTGATGAATATGTTTGTTATGTTGATATGTCTTTGATTGTTGTTGATTATGATGAATCTCGTATGCATGTTGATGTGTTTATGATTGTTGCTGCCATTGATGAATGAGTGCACATATTGTGTGATTTGGTGGGGTTCTGAGTAACTGATGTAGTTCTGTTGATGGACATAGGTGTGGGTTCTGGAGATAAATTGATAGAATAATGACTAGAGTAGTGTGTATTGGTTATAGTAATGATAGGATGGGAGATGGGAGTAAAGTGATAGGCTTGGAATTGAGCAAGATGACATTGTTGGACAGTGAGGGTTTTGAGAGATCGCAGACGCTCGCTAGCACCTTCGCTAGGCGAGATAGTAGCAAGCATTCTCTAGCAGGTTTGCTAGGCGAGTGAGGTAGTGAATCCTTCCAGTAGCTACTAGCTGCCTTCGCTAGGGAGTTCGCTAGACGAGCAACTAGCGAGCGTTCGCTAGGGCTTCGCTATGTGAACGAGCCAGCGAGCGTGACAGGAAGTGACGTTGTGTTGTTTTGCCTTGTGACCCTGTTTTGTAGTATCCCTTGAGTTGTGACCAGTATAGATGTGGTGATTAGTGGTGAAGAGTGTATACTTGACATTAAAAGGTGAAATTATGTAGTGATTGAAGTTAATTGAAATAAGTATATTGGGGTGTGAGATATGTATGGGGTATGGTGATGGGATCAAGGGGATCGTGTGACTTTAACTAAAATAATTAATTGATGAACAATACGTATGTATGATGTATAGTGATGTGATCAAGGGATCGCGTACACGTAGAGTGCTTGAGTTCATTTGTTGTGCATTTGGTGTTATGCATATCATGGTGTTTGGTGGGACGAATCATTGCTCAGGAGGAGTGTATGTGATTCATCCATACTCCCTTGTGGAGAATGGTGGGGACATATCATGGCCAAGGACGGGTGTATGTGATCTATCCAGGGTTCGATTGAATGACCCAATGAGTCGGTACCGCATGCATGGTGTTGAGTTGCATAATTGCATTATGGTGTGTTGTGTTAATGTTGGACAATAGGTCGTGTTTGATGAATGTTGGGTGGTGAATTATATGATTACTACCTTTATTTCATGTACTGTATTACCGATAATTTTGATCATGTTTTCTCACCCCCTTTGTTGTTGTTGTTGTGGTCTGTGCTTCTTCGGAAGTACAGATAATCTAGGCACTTAGCTAGCTTGGATAGAGGTGTGCGAGTCGAGTCTTAGGATGCTCTGATACATAGCACGGGACTTGGGAATTTTATTTTGATTTAGTTGAACTATTTTTACTTTCCTATGACGTATCATGTGTTGGTGCATTTTATTAATGAATATTTTCATGTATTGGCGGATGGCCGAGAATGATGAACTAATGAATATTTTTCGCTGCTTTGTTTTGAAAATCTTCTAATGAAGAGTATGTCGAGTTATGTGATGTGATATCCCACTTTTGTGGAGAACTCTGATGTTTATTTGAATTAATCGTATTTTATTTTAATTCGGGAAGGTGGGGTGTTACAATTGGTATCAGAGCAGGTTGGTCCGTCCGGCCAGTGTAGTTGTTGAGTCTGTCCTTAGGATAGAGATTGTTGTCGCTTCCGCGAAAATAAGGTGCCGGCAAAACAGAAGAGTCGCCACCTTTCGTTATTTATCCCTCGGAACGGGAAAGGAAACGATCGGAAAAACCTGACGAAAAGGTATAAGACAAGGTCGTCGCAACCGTTGTCTGGGTTCGAGAGTCGGTTACGCAAGGGGAAGGTATTAGCACCCCTCACGTCCGCCGTACTCGACGGGATCCACGCTTGTTGTGTTTACTGGACGAGTTGGTTTATCTATCTACCTATCAAGGCTGGCTTAAACAGAAAAGAAAAATGACTCGGCAAAGCGTCGCGCTTTATGCCTACGTATTCTCATCAGAGAATGAGAAATCAGAGTCAACGTAGTTCGACCTACGACGGGTTATGGGGAAGGTGGCTCGCCAATACATCAGTATTGTGCCTACGTACTCTCAACAGGTATGAGAGATCAGAGCTTACGTAGTTCGGGATAATACGGATCACGGGAATTCATATTCATCTGTTTTATCGAGTAGGGTTAAACAGCAGTTCCAGCAGTTAGGGACAAAGCCTGTTTGCGTTGGCGCTGAAGTTTAACGACACTCTTTTCTTTAGAAAAGCTTCCTTTGAATTACGGGCCCACGGGGCAAAAAGGTTTGAAGTTTGTTTTCTGTCTTTTATGAAAGAAGTGTTTTTTATTGTATTTGCAATTTCAATCGCACTAAAGACTATGACCTGAGAGTGAATGCGTCGCATGTCACCCAAAGGGTACCATACTAAACATCCAGACTGTTGAAAAGAAGCTCTCTAACAATCCTTTCTCAGATAGCTTAAGGCTCGTAACGTACGAAAGAAATCATTCATGATTACTGTATCTTAAGCTGTTTTGAGATGAGAAGAGAACAGACTCAACTAAAGGGAGACTATCAAGTCCTACTGTTGTCATGCCAAGGATTCATCCTATGGTTGAGGTTTGAAACAGGGAACTCCTAGAAGTTATCATGCATAGGTTTCAACCTAAGGTTCTATCATCACTTCCTTATCAAAGGAAATGAGAGTCCTAAGGGAACATGTCAATGATACACAGAAACAGATAAAGCATCAGCTTAAACAGTAAACAATAAACGACTGTAAAATTCATGCAATGCAAGTGAGGGAGGAAATGTGTGTGGGGCAACAGCCTCCACAAGCTCATCTCAACCTCAAGCCAGAATGAATAACAGTAATCATACTGAGGAAATAACAACATGCTATCAAGCAGGATATAAGAGACTGTAATCATACAACAATAAAATGCTATCAAGCAGGATATAAGAGACTGTAATCATACAGAAGAAAATAAAATGTTATCAAGCAAAATAAACCACATGGGCAAGGGAGTTGGGCTCTACCGAATACCCGCAAGCAAAGTCATACAGTAACAATACAAGCAGAGGGAGCAACTCAACCTCTAGTGCAATCATGCTCCTAGATTAAAGTCAGTCTAATCATGGACTTATTCTAATGCATCAAGCAAGTCAAACAAGGTACATCAGCAATACAGAAAAGAAAACAGACAAGAAAGCATATCAACCCCTCTCTCAATTCCAAGCTTCAGCTCCTCAGTCAGCAACCTAGTCCTTAGACCTCAATCACCCTTCAAGGCTACCATCCTCAATGACAAGTATCAACTTGCTTCTCCGGGTTTCAACCCTTCAGCATAAATTTCAACTTAATCTTCTTCTTCAAGCTTCAGCTCTTCAGTCAACTCCACCCTCAGGCTTCACTCTTAACTGCAAGTGTCAACTTGATTCCTTCAGGCTCTCCAAGCTTCAATGTGAGCATCAACTCATCCTCTATTCCTCAGTTTTAGCTTTACACTCAATCTCAATTGAATCTTCAAGTATCAACTCAGTCTTCAAGCTTCAGCTCTCTTTGCTTTACCAGTATCAACTTGGTCTTCTTTCTTACAAGCTTCAGCTTCTTAGAGTAATCTCCAATCACTTAGAAGTGTCAACTTCATCCTTCAATTCTTTAAGCCTCAGCTCTTCATTCAATCTTTATTGGGTCTTCAAGTATCAACCTGTTCTTCTTGCTCTTCAAGCTTCAGCTACAATGGCAATGCTCAAGGAATCATCCTCTACCACACTTTTCAATGAAGTCCCCATCTTCAAACTTAAGCCCAACATCTCTCAAGATACTCAAACTAGAAGACAATTGATTTAACAGAATGAGTGGAAATGATAAACAAGCTTACTGGCAACCAAAGGAAGCTTGTAAGGGTTCATCATTATGAGAGACTAGTTCCCTCAAAGTTCTACTCCCCAGATAAAGCCACCCATCCTTCCAAAGGAGGGATGTGAATATCTAAGAAGGACTTTTAGTCATTGGGAGGAATGGAAGCACAAGATGCTTTCCATGTTTGTGAAAGAAATCATTCTAACTACAAGGCTCTCCCTATGTCATATCTCCTAATCTTCATCAGACACCATCAGGCACAGACAAATCCAAAGCTCCAAGCGACTTCAAGCAACTTCAAGCATCCTCACCTTGTCTTCAACTTGTCTTCAATCTCAACCAAAGGCAAACCAAGCACAAACCCTAATCTAAGGGAACTAAGGAAGTTAAACTAGTTGAATTAGTAAGTTAGGATCACCTAAAACCTAGTACTAAAGTTAGTCCTAACTAAAATACTAAAATCAATTGTAAAATCTTACAAAAATATCTATGGGAACCTAGGTCAATCATGACTCTACCATATTTGTTTCAAAGATCAAACCATCAAATTAGACCTAGAACTAAATTCTACACTACAAGGTATCAAACCTAAAACCCTAAAAAGGAGGCATCTAAACATCAATCTAGAAAGCACACCTATTTTCATCACAAAAATGTGAGAAAAATTCTATGGGATCATACATATCTAACCTAATCACACACAAAAAATTATGCCAAGAATCATCACCATGAGATCAAACAAAATTCCACAAACATATGCATCAAACATGAACATTTTAATATCAATTAAAATACAAAATTCCAATTAAATCAGAAATTACATGAAATGAAAATATTTTTTCTCTAAAACATAATAGGCTCAATCATGAGTAATATGCAAAAAGAATGGGGTTGATTGGATTAATTTTCAATTAATTATGATTTTTACAAAAACTATGAATAAAATGAAAAAAAATAAGAAAATCCAAATAAAATGAATAAAGGCACGGTGCAACTAGCAATCAGAATCAGTTAAAAATCTGGGTTGGGCTCGCTGGGGGGTGTGGATAACACTTAGATCACTAAGCCCAAAACACTGAATAAATGAAACACATCGTTTCATCATCAGAAATCCTTCATAATTCAACTTTAAAACATGGCCCTTGGATCAGCTCCCAGTCAAAGGTTCAAACAAGATCTGATGGTGATAACTTCATCTTCTCCATTTCAAACGCCTGAACTTCGCGCCCAGCTCCGGCCACCGCCGGTGGAGCTCCGATCATCCCCTTCAACCCCAGTTCTCCCTAGAGGCCTCCAATCCAAGAGGTCAAAACATGAAACTCATTCCAAATCTTGCCACGAATTCAACCATACCCATAGTTTCTTCTGAAACCTCAAGAATCATCATCTCCCAATCTCAACCGAAAATGGTAATTCTCCTAATTTGTCTCTAATTCATAAATTAACCATCTGAAATCCATCCTATGCCATTCTACAATCAATCTAGCACCCTAATTCAACCTAATTCTACCTAGATCATGCTATAGGAAGAAGGTTACCAACCTGGAAATTCTTGAATAACAGATGCACCAAATCTTCACATCAAGCTCTCAAATCTTCTGGACACGATCACTAAACCTCCTCCTTGCTTCTGTATGCAAAAGAATCAATGGAAAGTGCTTCAATCTTGAAACACGATGCTGAGTTGCAGGTGCTGAAAATCACTTGCTCCTTCATGATCTAGCCACCATTTCTTCTTGAAAATGATTTGGAATCACTCCTTGACATTCATGGAAGAAGTATCAATCAAGAAAATGAAAGGAAATTGAGGAATTTGGTGAAACCGATTTCAATTGCAATCCAAGAAAACTCAATCTCAAGCTATGCTTAATCCTTCAATGATCACCCACCTCTGCAATGGATCCACTCTAATCCTTATATAGATGAAGTTTGGATGATCTAGAACCCTCTAGATCCTTCCAATGAGATTTTCCACTTCTCATGTCATGAGATTTTGAATCACTTATCATGACATGTACAACCCTTGAAAACATCTTGGAATTCATCCCATTCACTCTTAATTTCTCCCCTAGTGAGATATTAGAGGTGTTTAGCTTGCAAAAACCCTTGCCCGTGCCTTGATTTTGAGTTTTGCAAATGTGGCTTAATATGCAAGTAAGTGCTTTTCAAAGCAAGTCCACAATTTAGACCTCAAATCAAAACTGTGGATAAACCAATGTTTTTAAAATGTTTTCTAGAGTCAAAATGATATATTACATGCCATGGTTTGGATGTGTAGATTGAAAATATCAATTTCCAACTTTGGTTTATTTAACTTATGCCCTTATTTTAGGTCATTTTTGCAACTTTGAGCTACAAGCCTTTCAAACATCTCATGACCTCCTAACCAGCCTTAAAACATCATTTTGAACAAGTTTGATGTTGAAGATTTTTCCATTTGAAGCTTGGAAATAGGAGTTATGGTCTTATGCTTGACATGACCTGTAATCTCCAAATGACCAAAATGCCCTTGACTTGTCAAAGCCATAACTTGAGTTCTACAAATCCTATCAAGGACTTCTAGTACTCTATAGAAAGCTAAGAAGATAAGGAACAACATTCATGTTGATCAAAAGTTTATAGGAATCATACTTCTTGGGCAAAAGTTTGATGCAAGTTGGGTGACTTTCAAGGCCCCAGATTCACATACCTCAGATGACCTGTAACTTGTCAAAGTCATAACTTGAGTTCTACAAATCCTATCAAGGACTTATAGAACTCAAATTAAAGCTAAGAACAAGCTCTACAACATTCATTTTGGGGGAAAGATGAGATGACAATCACATCTTGGGCTAAACTGCCTTGAAGATAGGGGTCAAACTAGGGGATTTTACACTGTCAAGCCTTAGAAACCCTAGCTTGAAACTTCTCAAGCTCTTCAATCATGATGAGTTAACCTTGGAATCATCCTTCTAACATCTCAATGCATCAATAAATGATCACATGGCTCTTGAATTAGGTCTCAACCCTCTCCCAATCATCAGTTGATCTAGGGTTGACCCAGTCAAACCCTAATTACACCAATCATGGCTGAGTCTTCTCAAACTTGCACCATGACCTATCTAGGCTTCATGATGGCTTTCAAGACATCTCATAAGCTCTCTCAAGGCTTCAAGTCCTTATTCCTGGCTTCAGAATCATCTGAGGAGCTTCCCCACAACTCTCAAGTTATGAGGCACACACTCTTGGTTTCAACCACTCCTTCTGAGAATCTTCTGACTCCTCTGACAAAGATATCAACCCTTGAACACTTGAATAAGCTTCTTAGCTAACCTCACAATCTTGTGTAGCTCTTGATTGGTACTCATACCTCTTGATCTCCTGCATACATGTCAATGAAATGCAAATGATAATGCTAATGTGAATGAAATGAAACACAAGCTAGGTAAAGAAATGTTGGTCAAATTTTAGGGTGCAACAATTGTGTATTTTTTAACCTGGTGTTGTTATTATTGAGCAGTATGGAAGGAAGGAATGATGCTGCTTTGGCTGCTGCTATGCAAGCGATGGCACAGGTGGTTGCTAATCAGAACCAAGCTGCGGGTGCGCAATTTGGGGATTTGGCACAGTTTCGGAGTAATAAGCCGCCGACGTTTGAAGGAGGAATTTTGGATCCTGAAGTTGCGCAGAAGTGGATGAAGGCGATTGAGAAAATTTTCAGGACAATGGGTTGTAGTGATGAGCAAAAGGTGAGGTTTGGTACTCACATGCTGGAAGGTGAAGCTGAGGCTTGGTGGGACAACAGTCGCCAGCGATGGGTGACTGTAGGAACTGCGCTCACTTGGGTGTAGTTCAAAAGGGTTTTCTGGAGAAATACTTTCCGGAAGACATAAGAAGTGCTAAGGAGGTAGAGTTCCTAGAGCTGGAGTAGGGTAATCTGACCGTAGCAGAGTATGCTGCGAAATTTAAAGCGCTGGTGCAGTATTGTCCTCATTACAATACTAAAGATGCGATGACCTCTAAGTGTTTGAAATTTGAGAATGGGCTGCATCCGGAAGTTAAGTTCGGGGTTGCTTGTTAGAAGATCAGGAATTATCCGGAGCTAGTAAGCAGGAGCAGGATTTACGACAATGATAGCAGGGCCAGGATTGCACATTCTAAGGCTGTGAATGACCGTAAAGGTAAGCAGAGGTTTGGTGGTACTCCTTACAGTGTTCCTGCTGATAAGGGAAAACATAAGGCTGCTACTGATAAGAAGCCCAGAGAGGGGAAGACATATGCTGATTTGAAATGTTTCCAGTGCGGTGGCGCGGGTCATCGTGCTAATGAGTGTCCTAATAAGGTGAAGAAGTGTTTCAAGTGTGGTAAGCCAGACCATGTGATAGCGAATTGTAGGGCCACTATGCCTACCTGTTATAACTGTGGTGAAAAAGGTCATATCAGTACGCATTGCGAGAAGCCGAAGAAGTCTCAGGCGTCTCAGGCCAGCGGTAAAGTATTTGCTGTGGTAGGAACTCAATCTGCCGGCGAAGAGCATTCTATCAAAGGTACTTGTTTTATCAATAATATTCCTTTGACTGCTATGATTGACACGGGTGCAACCCACTCGTTCATTTCTGTTGAGTGTGTGAAAAGAGTAGGATTGGTGCCGTCTACTCTTGAGCGACGGATGAATATTAAAACTCCCTCTATTGGTTCAGTGACTACTTCTTTAGTGTGTTTGAAGTGTCCACTGACTATTTTCGGTAGAGACTTTGGAGTAGATCTGATTTGTCTGCCACTTGGTAATTTGGATGTTATTCTGGGTATGAACTGATTGGAGTTCAACCGAGTCTACATCGATTGTTTTCAGAAGGTGTTGTTGTTTCTTACTCCATAAGAGGAAGCGTTGGCGGATTCCTTGTCTAATAAGAAATTGAGGACCGTGTTGGAGGACGAAGCTAAGATGTTTACTTTATTTGCGTCATTTTCTGTTGACAGCAAGACATCAGTGAAAGAGTTGGCGGTGGTGAATGAAATTCCCGAAGTGTTTCCTGATGACATTACAGAATTACCTCCGACGAGGGAAGTTAAATTTAGCATTGATCTTGTTCCTGGTACGAGACCTATATCTATGGTGCTGTACAGGATGTCGGCAGTGGAATTGGCTGAATTGAAATCTCAGATTAGAGAATTGTTGGATAGGAAGTTTATCAGACTGAGTGTGTCGCCGTGGGGAGCTCCAGTGCTGTTGGTAAAGAAGAAGGATGGCAGTATACGTCTGTGCATCAATTACCGTCAGTTGAATAAAGTGACCATTAAGAATAAATATCCTCTTCCAAGGATTGACGATTTGATGGATCAGTTGGTGGGAGCTAGGGTGTTCAGTAAAATAGACTTGAGGTCGGGTTACCATCAAATCAGAGTGAAAGAAGGTGATATTCAGAAGACGGCATTTAGAACTCGATATGGACATTACAAATATGTTGTAATGCCTTTTGGAGTGTCTAATGCGCCGGGAGTGTTTATGGAGTATATGAACTGAATTTTCCATTCTTATTCAGATCAGTTCATTGTTGTGTTTATTGACGATATACTGATTTATTCTGAGTCTGAGGAAGAACATCCAGGACATTTGAGAATTGCCTTGCAGGTGCTGAAAGATAATAAGTTGTTTGTTAAACTATCAAAGTGTGAGTTATGGTTGAAGACAATGATTTTCTTGGGGCATGTAATATCCGGTGATGGTATATCGGTGGACCCGTTGAAAGTGAGTGCAGTGTTGCAGTGGGAACCGCCGAAGACAGCGACGAAAATTAGATGCTTTTTGGGTTTGGCAGGATACTACCGAAGGTTTATTGAGGGGTTTTCTAATTTGGCATTGCCATTGACTCAGTTGACGAGAAAGAATCAAGTTTTCATGTGGGATGCTGCTTCTGAAGAAAGCTTTGAAGAACTGAAAAAGAAATTGACTACGGCACCGGTGTTAGTGTTGCCGACTCTGAGTGAACCTTTTGTGGTGTACTGTGATGCATCTAAGATGGGATTAGGCGGAGTTCTTATGCAAGATGGTAAGGTGGTAGCGTATGCTTCACGGAAACTGAGTGTGCATGAAAGGAATTACCCTACTCATGACCTCGAGTTGGCTGCGGTAGTTTTCGTGTTGAAGATCTGGAGGCACTATTTGTATGGTTCGAGGTTTGAGGTGTTCAGTGACCACAAGAGCCTGAAATATTTGTTCGATCAGAAAGAGCTAAATATGAGACAGAGAAGATGGTTGGAATTCTTGAAAGATTATGATTTCAACTTAAGTTATCATCCAGGAAAGGCGAATGTGGTAGCAGATGCCTTGAACAGGAAAGCCATTCATATGTCGACTTTAATGGTGAAAGAGATGGAACTAATTGAGAAGTTCAGAGATCTGAGCATGGTTTGTAAGACTACGGCCAATGGTGTGATATTGGGAAAGTTGCAGGGGAATAATGATTTCTTGGATTTGATTAACGAAAGCCAAAAGCTAGACGTGAAGTTAGTAGATTTTATGCCTGGAGTAGAGAGCGACCCCAATAGTGATTTTACGTTGGATAGTGCAGGTGTGTTGAGATTCAGAGGCAGGATTTGTGTGCCGGATAATGACGAACTGAAGAAGTCAATTCTGAGCGAAGGACATCGTAGTAGTCTGAGTATCCATCCGAGAGCTACGAAGATGTACCATGATTTAAGGAAGTTATTTTGGTGGTCTGGTATGAAAAGAGATATAGCTCGATTTGTTTACGCCTGTTTGACATGTCAGAAGTCGAAGGTAGAGCATCAGAGACCTTCTGGGTTTATGCAACCGTTGGAAGTTACGGTTTGGAAATGGGATTGTATCACTATGGATTTTGTTACGGGCTTGCCGAACACGGCGAGAGGAGTGGGTGCTATTTGGGTAATTGTGGATTGACTTACGAAGTCTGCACATTTTGTGCCGATTAATATCAGTTTTCTATTGGAGAAGCAAGCAGAGATTTATATTCGAGTAGTTGTGAAGCTACATGGTGTTCCATCGAGTATCGTGTCGGATAGAGATCCGAGGTTTACTTCGGAATTTTGGAGGAGTTTACAGGAAGCTTTGGGCACTAAGTTGAAGTTGAGTTCAGCTTACCATCCGCAAACTGATGGTCAGTCAGAGAGGACTATTCAGTCGCTGGAAGATTTGCTAAGAGCTTGTGTGTTGGAAAAGGGTGGTGCGTGGGATACTCATTTACCGTTGATAGAGTTCACGTACAACAACAGTTACCATTCTAGCATCGGAATGGCACCGTTTGAGGCTTTATATGGTAGAAGATGCAGAACTCCTCTGTGTTGGTATGAAACAGGTGAGAATGTGGTATTGGGACCAGAAATTATGCAGCAAACTACTGAGACCATTCAGATGATTTGTGAGAGAATGAAAGCATCTCAGAGTAGGCAGAAAAGTTATCATGATAACTGAAGAAAGGAACTGGAATTCAGTGAAGGTGATCATGTGTTTCTAAGAGTTAACCCAGTGACTGGTGTGGGTCGTGCGTTGAAGTCCAAGAAGCTGGATCCTAAGTTTATTGGACCGTATCATATTTTTCAGAGAATTGGTGTTGTAGCTTATAGAGTGGCGCTATCGCCAGAGCTTTCAAATCTACATGACGTGTTTCACGTGTCGCAACTTCGAAAGTATGTCTCAAACCCATCTCATGTGATTCCGAGAGATGAAGTTCAAGTCTGGGAGAATCTTACTGTTGAGACGATGCGGTTGAGGATCGAAGATCGTAAAATGAAACAACTCCGAGGGAAGGAGATATCCTTGGTGAAAGTAGCTTGGGGAGGTGTTGCAGGAGGCAGTGTGACCTAGGAATTGGAAAGCAGGATGCGGGAAGCGTATCCAGAATTGTTTCCATCAGGTAGTTTTCGAGGACGAAAATAATTAAAGTGGGGGAGAGTTGTAACACCCAGTTTAATTATTTAGTCTTTTGGTGTTATTTTTTTTTGTGTCCTTTGTGAGGGAGTGAGTCTGAGCACGTGGGTGGGTGTCCTTAATTTATAGGAGCCATTTAATAGAATGTAGAGTTTAATATTAATGTAATATAATTGATAGTGATAATAAAATAATACTTTATAGTAATGTGGTTATGTTATTATTATTATTATTATTATTATTATTTGTATTATTATTATTAGATTAATAAAATAAAATAAGGGTTAAAAAGGGATATTAGAAGATTTTGGGGGAATGGGGAAGATTAGAACACGATAACAGCTAGTTTTAGAGAGAAGAGCAAAGGGGAAGAAAAAGGAGGAAGAGAAGAAGGCTAGGGCTAATGATTCTTCAGGTTCTTCGTCAATCGGAGCATTAATCGAGGTAAGGGGGAGAAACTGATTGGGGTTGGTGTTTACATGAAATTGGGTAGAGGGGATTCCTTAACCCTGTAGACATTTGATGAATATGTTTGTTATGTTGATATGTCTTTGATTGTTGTTGATTATGATGAATCTCTTGTGCATGTTGATGTGTTTATGATTGTTGTTGCCATTGATGAATGGGTTCACATATTGTGTGATTTGGTGGGGTTCTGAGTAACTGTTGTAGTTCTGTTGATGGACATAGGTATGAGTTCTGGAGATAAATTGATAGAATAATGACTAGAGTAGTGTGTATTAGTTATAGTAATGATAGGATGGGAGATGGGAGTAAAGTGATAGGCTTGGAATTGAGCAAGATGACATTGTTGGACAGTGAGGGTTTTGAGAGATCGCAGATGCTCGCTAGCACCTTCGCTAGGCGAGCTAGTAGCGAGCATTCGCTAGCAGGTTCGGTAGGCGAGTGAGGTAGCGAACCCTTCCAGTAGCTACTGTCTGCCTTCGCTAGGGAATTCGCTAGGCAAGCAGCTAGCAAGAGTTCGCTAGGGCTTCTCTAAGCGAACGAGCCAGCGAGCATGACAGGAAGTGACATTGTGCTGTTTTGGCTTGTGACCCCGTTTTGTAGTATCCCTTGATTTGTGACCAGTATAGATGTGGTGATTAGTGGTGAAGAGTGTATACTTGACATTAAAAGGTGAAATTATGTAGTGATTGAAGTTAATTGAAATAAGTAGATTGGGGTGTGAGATATGTATGGGGTATGGTGATGGGATCGGGGGGATCGTGTGACTTTAATTAAAATAATTAATTGATGAACAATATGTTTGTATGATGTATGGTGATGTGATCAGGGGATCGCGTACACGTAGAGTGCTTGAGTTCATTTGTTGTGCATTTGGTGTTATGCATATCATGGTGTTTGGTGGGACGAATCATTGCTCAGGAGGAGTGTATGTGATTCATCCGTACTCCCTTGTGGAGAATGGTGGGGACAGATCATGTCCAAGGACGGGTGTATATGATCTATCCGGGGTTCAATTGAATGACCCAATGACTCGGTACTGCATGCATGGTGTTGAGTTGCATAATTGCATTATGGTGTGTTGTGTTAATCTTGGACAGTAGGTCGTGTTTGATGAATGTTGGATGGTGAATTATATGATTACTACCTTTATTTCATGTACTGTATTACCGATAATTTTGATCATGTTTTCTCACCGCCTTTGTTGTTGTTGTTGTGGTCTGTGCTTCTTCGGAAGTACAGATGATCCAGGTACTTAGCTAGCTTGGATAGAGGTGTGCGAGTCGAGTCTTAGTATGCTCTGATACGTAGCATGGGTCTTGGGCGTTTTCTTAGTTTTACTTTCCTGTGACTTATCATGTGTTGGTGCATTTTATTAATGAATATTTTCATGTATTGGCGGATGGCCGAGAATGATGAACTAATGAATATTTTCCGCTGCTTTGTTTTGAAAACCTTCTAATGAAGAGTATGTCGAGTTAGGTGATGTGATATCCCACTTTTGTGGAGAACTCTGATGTTTATTCGAATTAATCGTATTTTATTTTAATTCAGGAAGGTGGGGTGTTACACTTAATCATACAACCATGCTGATTTTGAAGATGGATCCGATTAAATACGTCTTTGAAAAGCAAGCACTTTTCGGAAGAATTGCCAGGTGGCAGATGGTACTGACAGAGTACGACATCTATTATGTTTCCCAGAAAGCCATCAAAGGGAGTGCTTTGTCGGAGTATCTCGCCGAACAGCCGGTCGAAGACTATCAACCTATGAAATTTGAATTTCCTGACAAAGACATCATGTATTTGAAGATGAAAGATTGTGATGAATCGTTGCCTAACGAAGATCCTAAGCTTGGCTCCTAATGGCAGATGATATTTGATGGTGCTGTTAACTCGTACGGTAGTGGAATTAGGGCAATCATCACGACTCCCCATGGGTCTCACATACCATTTACTGCCCGGTTGACCTTTCCCTGCACGAACAACGAAACGAAGTATGAAGCGTGCATCATGGGGTTGGAAGAAGCCATTGATATGAGGATCAAGAACCAAGATGTGTACGGCAATTCAGCGCTAGTTATAAATTAAATCAAAGGATAATGGGGGACCAGGCAACCCAATCTGATTCCTTACATGAATTATGCAAGGAGGCTGTTGTCATTCTTTGATCGTGTAGAGTTCCATCATGTGCCGAGAACGGAGAACCAGATGGCAGACACTCTAGCAACGTTATCCTCAATGTACAAGGTGAATTATTGGAATGATGCTCTAAGAATAGTTATCTCGCGCCTCGATAGACCGGCGTTTGTATTTTCCATTGAGGAAGCCTTTGATGGCAAGCCGTGGTTTTATGACATCTAGAACTTCCTTAAGAAACAAGAGTATCCGCCAAGGGCGTAGACCCGAGATAAGAAGACTCTGAGAATGTTGTCTGGCAACTTTTATCTAAACCAAGATGGTGTACTCTACAGGAGGAACTATGACTTGGTGTTACTCAGATGCATGGATGAGAAAGAAGCGAGCTTGCTTATGGAAGAGGTCCACGAAGGAGCCTTTGGTACGCATGCCGGCGGGCACACCATGTCTCGAAAACTGTTGCGAGCAGGGTATTATTGGCTAACGATGGAATCTGATTGTTTCAAATATGCGAAGAAATGCCATAAATGCCAGATTTATGCAGACAAGATTCATGTGCCGCCGTGTCCTCTGAATGTCATGGCATCTCCTTGGCCCTTTTCCATGTGGGGCATCGACATGATTGGCAAGATCAAGCCAACCGCATCCAATGGACATCGTTTCATCTTGGTAGCCATTGACTACTTTAACAAGTGGGTGGAAGCAGCCTCCTATGCAAATGTCATAAAATAAGTCATAGCCATATTTATCAAATGGGACATCATCTATAGATACGGGGTGCCTGAAAGAATCATTACTGATAATGGTTCGAATCTGAACAACAAGATGATGAAGGAATTGTTCCAGAGTTTCAAAATCGAGCATCACAACTCATCGCCCTATCGTCCGAAGATGAACGACACTGTTGAAGCGGCCAACAAAAACATCAAGAAGATAGTGCAGAAGATGGTGGTAACCTATAAAGATTGGCACGAGATGTTGTCATTCGCTTTGCACGGTTATCGTACTACTGTACGTACTTCAACTGGGGCAACTCCTTTCTCGCTGTGTATGCTATGGAAGTTGTCCTACCATTAGAGGTCGAGATTCCTTCTTTGAGAGTTCTGGTCGACGTCAAGCTCGATGAGGCAGAATGAGTAAAGAACAGATTGAATCAGCTTAGCCTGATGGATGAGAAAAGGCTAACATCTATTGCATATGGTCGGTTTTATCATAGCCGGATGAAGAAATCTTTCGACAAGAAGGTGCACCCTCGAAGCTTTCAGACGGGCGATCTTGTGCTGAGAAAGATTTTCCCTCCATAAACTGATCACAAGGGCAAATGGACTCCTAACTATGAAGGTCCATACATCGTGCGAAAGGTCTTTTCCGGAGGAGCCTTGCTGTTATCCACCATGGATGGTGAGGATTTTACATCCCCTGTGAACGCAGACGCAGTTAAAAAATACTTTGCTTAAAGAGACCCGCTGGAAAGAAAAAGAATATCCAGGCAAAAATGGGGCATCCTGGCGAACCATAAAAAGAATGGGTTCGAGCAAAAGTTAGGGATATAAAGAAAAAAGATGTAAACCCACAAAGTTGAAAACCTGAAAAGGCAACTTTGGCAAAAATGGGTATCCCGGTGAATTGAAAACCCGCAAGGGCGATTCAGGCAAAAGCTAGGGATTGAAAAAGCAAATGACTGCGGTCTGCGTGTGATCTTCAGAGCTTAGTGGATTGAGGGAGGACCTGAGGTTCGTTTATATGAATCAATCTCTTTTGAAGATGAAGCATTGGTGAAGCATCAGAGTCATGCAGGTTATAGATGGATCAACTTATGGTGTTCGTCTGTGCCACATTGCCGACATTCTATATATTTCTGTGTATTTCGGTATATTTTTGCGCAGCTTCCTCTTTTCAGGGGTTGCATCTGTTGTAAAATTATGCCTATTTACAGGCCCATCTGTCAATAAAACATATACTATTCAGTCATTGTTTGTTTTGCTTTATCCTTACTGTTTTGTTTGCAAAAAATGCCCGAGGTTTTTGATAAAGTATGCATACATAAACTTGCAGGCTTTGCCAATAATCGTTAAAACTTTGAGGTATTTGAACGATGTCACAGATGATGACTGAGATAAGTCCTTTGTACATGATACCTTGTCTGTTTGTTCATTTTTTGCAGGGTCGTTACCCTCGGGGAAATTTGTCAAGGGTGTATCTCCAGTATGATCACCAATTCCCCCAGTTATTAAAGTTTGAACATCTCTACCCCCGGTGGAGCTGTATGCAGATGGACCGAGTAGTTGAGTGTGTACGCTTATCCCTGGCAATTGGTCGGTACACATTTAGCTCTTCGCAGATCGAGACCAAAGTCTCCAGCAGAGCAGGGCTATCCCCAGAGGGTGCGCCTATACTCCCCAGCAAATTGAGATGGGATTTCTCCCCACAGAGTTTGAACGTATAACTTTGTATCCCCTCAGAGTCCGAGTTTGTTGAATCATCCCCAAACAGAGGTCGGTGTTGTTTCTCTCATTGGGCAATCCCCAGTAAAGTTGGTTTTCCTCTCATGCAGGATCGTAGAGTTGTCTCTATCCTCAGCAAACTGTTTCCCCAGTAAGTCGTCATTGGCAGGTGAGTATTTGGGAGCCATTCAAGGCTATTTTCTTCAGCAGGGCGTGTTGCAAATCTCGGTGGTTGATTCCGAATCCCCGCAGAGTTGTTGATTCCCCAGTAGGTTGATTTTGTTCTTAATGTCTGGTTGTCTATCCGACAGAGCCGTCTTCTCCCCAGAAGAGTTGTATTCAGGAAAGCCATTCAGGGCGTTTTACTCAGTAGGTTTTTGATGTGAATCTCCAGCTGAGTTTGAACTTCTTGTCCTCGTAAGAACTTTGTTCCCCGACCGTTCAGGGTTTGTTGCCCATTGTAAGTCCAATTGTGATTGGCGTGTGATAGCCGTTTTCCCAGCAGGGTGGACTTTGGTTTTCTCTTCAGCATTTATTTTGCTAGTTTGGTTCTGTTGCATTCGGCATTTGTTGCATAGCATCCTCCAAACGCGTAGCATTTCCATTTCGTATGGAGCATTACAGCATTGCCAAACATATGCATGTAAAACATAAGCCAGATAGTTACCTATTGTTTTCAGGTGTATCTCCGACAGATGACTGATGTCTTGCTGCCTGTATGGTATCCAGACCATGGCAATTTCAGATGTGACTTTCTTTGTTTGTTGAGTGTTCAGGCTCTGGTCAACTTCGTTGAGCGTTCAGGCTCCGATTATTTTTGTTGAGTATCTAGACTCTGGTTATTACATTGAGCGTTCAGGCTCCGATTATTACGTTGAGCGTTCAGGCTCCGGTTATTTTCGTTGAGTACCAGACTCCGGTTATTACATTGAGCGTTCAGGCTCCGGTTATTTACGTTGAGCGTTCAGGCTCCGGTCATTTTCATTGAGTATCTAGACTCCGGTTATTACGTTGAGCGTTCAGGCTCCGGTCATTTTCGTTGAGTATCCAGACTCCGGTTATTACGTTGAGCGTTCAGGCTCCGATTTTGTTCGTTGAGCGTTCAGGCTCCGGTTATTTCGTTGAGCGTTCAGGCTCCGATTATTTCGTTGAGAATTCAGGCTCCGTGTCATCGAGCATTCAGGCTCCGGTTCTTATGTTGAGTATCCAGACTCCGGTTATCACGTCGAGTGTCCAGACTCTGGCAAATTTCATTGACTCATTTTGTTCGTTGAATATCCAGATTCCGACAATTTGAAATGTCACTCTTAAGGCCGTATGGTATTCAGATCATGGCGCAATTTTTGATGGATGTGTTCATCTTATCAGGTGTTATCTAATAGAGTTACTTGTTTAAGTTCCTCTTCTTTCCCCAGTGGGATCGCCAACAGAGTTACTTGGTTAAATTTCTCTTAATTCCCCAGCCGAGTTAGTTGGTTAACTTCTTTGCGCTCCCTAAGCAGAGTTATTTGGTTAAGTTTCTCTCTTTCTCCCTGCTAGAGTTGCTTAGTTAAGCTGTTCTCTTCCCCAGCTGAGTATTCTTGGGATTTATAAATATGTTTATTAGATTCGGTTATTTCCGGAGTCTTTTTTGTCCCCAATCAGAGTTTGCAGTTTATTTCTGCGGTTGGCAAATTTCCGGGTTCGTCGGTATTCAACCGTCTTTTACCTTGATCGTTTGAAAGTCGTTCGCTTTTCACCCAGTCAGGTCTAAGTCGCTTGAATAGGGGCAGCTGTTGTACCCCAAAATTTGCCCAACCATTTCTTTACTTGGCTTATGTTTTCACTGCATTGTTCTAGCATTTTTTCTCTGCATTTTTGCATTTTTTCATAGCATAGCACTTGTTCTTCAGACAGGGGATCAAGGTTTTCCCGTGGCTCAAATTTTTTTTAGCGCAAAAGACTGAACAACGAGCATCGAAGGCTCTGGCATTTATGTTGCCCAGCGATCGAGCGGTCGATTTTATTTTGTTTTGCAGGATAGTTCAGCTCAAGAGGCAACATTCAGCTATTTCAAGCATTCTCACGGCTATAGAATTCAAAGGCGAGTTTCAGAAGCTTAACAGAGCTCAAAATGTTTGAAAACAAACCATTGTGCAGGTTTCCCTCCAAAAGGCGCCAAATTCAAAATTTTGAAGGTGTTAATCGATTAACCAATTGGTTAACCGATTAACCAAGTCAAAAACAGGTCAAATTCAAATATTCAAGGGGTGTTAATCGATTAACCATATGTTTATCCGATAAACCAGTGCAATTTTCAGCTCTGCACATGAATTTTCAAGTGAAGCCACCTTGGGGTCCAATTTTGATCACTTGTGAGTTGATTTTACACCAAGGGAAGGATCTAGAACCATTTTGAATTTTGGTTAACTTTCAAATCATCTCAAATTCCCTCCAAAATTTCCACTCCTCATTCCAAAGCAATTTTCACAAACCACATTCTAAGCCTCATTTGGATACAAGCCTAAGGGGTATTTAATTGATCTACTCCAAACCTCACACATCTAATCCTCATAATTTCTTTCTCACTTCAGAATTCACTCTCAATTTGCTCTCAACTTCTCCATTCTCAAACCTTCACCAAAGCTCTTCTCACATTGAAATCCTTGATTCTCCATTGGAATCATTGATTTCTAATAGATAAACCTTCATCCTTGATCATCATCATCTAAATTTCTTCATCCAATTTTCGTGCAAGTTTGAATCTGAATTTTGAAGTTGCTTGGAAGGAGCTTATTTGGATTATTTTGGCTTAATTGTGTTGGATCTTCATTTCTACTACAAGCAATCACTTGGATCTTGAAGAATCTCCAGGTTTCTTGCTTCGATCTACTTATTTCTAGCAAATCAACACTAACTGAAGCAATTATCCGCTTTGTAGGTTGGAATTCTTGATACGATTTTAATTTTGAGCTTATTTGCATAATTAGCATGTGGATCTTCATTTTCGATTGATTTTGCTAATTTGATTCGTATGATCTGTGATCTTGCCGGTTTAATGTGTTTACATGTTTATTGGATCACTATTTACTAGTTTAAATTCGTGCATAATTGATTATGTGATAATCCGGATCATTGGATAAGTGCTTATGTGCTGAAATTGTTGTTCTGCTGCTGTTTTTCTGCTGTTGGCACAGTGTTAATCAATTAACCAATTGGTTAATCAATTAACCAATACAAATATTCAAATTTTCAAGCATTTTTCAATGGTTAACAAATTAACCCCTGGTGTTAATCGATTAACATTGTGCCAGCAGGCCTGTTTTGCTATTTTTCTTGCTCGTTTTGGTGCTCACTCACTTCGAATCTTCATAGATCAATATGACGCATTAGGAGTGAGTTGTTTTGGATATATGCCGCTGTTCTTTACTGTTTAATCATGATTTTGTTGACTTGCGTTTTGTTTTCCACTTGAATGCATACTCTCGTATATGTTGTTCAATGTGATATTTATCATTTGGTCTTTTGCTTGAGTTTGAAGAATAATTCGGTTGAGACGCGCTTGTGGCGACTGCTGTCCCACACTTTTTCCTTCCACTTTTCTTCAGTGATTGATGCTTGAATGGTTGTAGGGGTCATGACTTCTCCCATTGCATCTCACTTTTGGCTTGAACTTGTTTGAGCTCATTTTTGTTTGCTATGTGTGCATTTTCTTTTGGTTCTTGCATTTCCATTTGCATGCTTGAGGTTGAGATGTGCTTGTGGTGGCTACTACCCCACACTTTTTCCTCCCTCTCCTTTCATTCTAATTGTGAATTACATGTTTGCATATTGCATTTTTTCTTATGCTTTCTTCTTCTTTTTCTTCTTTTGTCTTCCTTTGCCATGTTCCCTTAGGACCTCTAATCCTTCTTGTTCAAGATGGATTATGATAGACATTAGGATTGAAACCATGCATGATAACATTAAGTAGCATCCCCTTTCATCCCAATCATAGGTGCACTTTGTATGAGAACACTAGGTTGAGTCTTAGTCTCCCTTTAGAGTGTGTCTTTCTTCTCATCTTCAAACATCTTCAAAACACTTAATAAAGGTTAAGGATTATTGTGCATTACGAGCCTTAAGTACATGGGAAATGGTGATTGGGGGGTCTCCTCTCAATCATCTAGAGTGTTTAGCGTATGTCCTTTGGACGATATGTGACGCATTCGCTCCTAGGTCATAGTCTTTAGTGCAACATGAAATACAAACAATGATCAATGCACTTCTTCTCTAAAAAACACAAAAAAAAACTTCAAATCTTTTTATCCTTCGGGATCTTAATTTGGAAAACCTTTTTCATAAGGAGAGTTTTGTTAACTCTTGGTTCTATCGCAAACAGGTATCTCCTAAGTCTCCAATGGTTGAGCCGCATACACCTAACTGCTAGAACTAAGTTTTAACCCTACTCGGGTAAAACATTTTGAACCAACCTGTATTCTTGTTAGCCCGAACTACGTTTGCTCTGATTTCTCATACCAGATGAGAACACGTAGGCACAAGATGGCGATGTCTTGGCGAGCAACTTTCCCCACCTTCACCCGTAGTTAGCCAAACTACGTTGACTCTGACTTTCCCATTGCACGAGGGAATACGTAGGCATAGAGCGGCGATGCTCTATCGAGTCTCTTTTCTTTTCTTTTTTCCCTGAGACGTAGCTTAGATGGTAAACACCCTTTTAGATAGACAACAAAGCGTGGATCCCGTCGAGTACGACGGACGTGAGGGGTGCTAACACCTTCCCATTGCGTAACCGACTCCCGAACCCGAGACATGGTTGCGACGACCTGTCTTTTCCCTTTTTCGTAGGTTTTCTCTGATCGTTTCCTTTCCCTCCTTTGGGATAAATAATGAACGGTGGCGAGTCTTCTGTCATTGCCGACCCCTATTCACAGCGATGCGACAACTACCTTGTCTGCTCATCTTGGTGTTGCTTCTCCTTCTTCATCTTTCATTCTTATTTCTTTTCTTTCTTGTCTTGAGACTTGGTTAGGTCTTATTTTTGTTTTCATTTGTGATTATTTATATGGTGTTTACTTGTGCTTATTCACATGATCCCTTAGGATTCCTAGTCCCTTTTAATTTTTGATTAAGATGAGAGTAGGAGGGATATTAGGCTTTTAATCCTTTGCATGATAACAAGTAGGATAGTCCCTTTTTGACCTCAATTTTAGGTCCATCATATGTATGATAATATTAGGTAGACTTCCTTTTCATCCTAACTTTAGGACCATTTTGTATCATAACATTAGGGCTTTTAGTTTCCCTTTAGTGCTTTCTCTGTGTCTTCTCTTTTCATCTTTAACAATTTTAAGACACTTAATAAGAAATGACAAACGTTGTACGCTACAAGCCTTAAGTACATGGGAAATGATGAGTGGGGGTTTCTCCTTATTTGTCTAGAGTGTTTAGTGTATGCCCCTTGGGAGATATGGGACACATTCGCTCATATGTCATAGTTTTTAGTGCAACGTGAATCTCAAACAAATTCAACTAACTTCACTAAAACTAACAAACCAAATTCAAACCTTTTTATCCTTCAGGATTGTTCTTCAAACTTCATTTTCAGAAAAGAGTACGTTACTTTCCCGTTCAATTGCAAACAGGCATCGATCCTAACTGCTGGAATGGGAACTTAACGTCACTCATAAAAAACACTTAACTAACCAGTGGTCTAGTTCGCCCGAACTACGTTTGCTCTGATTTCTCATACCAGATGAGGATATGTAAACACAAGACGGTGATGTCTTTGTGAGAAACCTTCCCCCCATCACCTGTAGTTTCTCGAACTACGTTGACTCTGACTTTTCCACTACACGAGGGAATATGTAGGCATAGGGCGTCGATGTCCTATCAAGTCTCTTTATTTTTATTTTGTTCTCGTCCCCATTTAGTAATAGCTTTTAGATAACTCACCCCTTGATTAGACAACAAGTGTGGATCCCATTGAGTACAATGGACGTGAGGGTTGCTCATACCTTCCCCTTGCGTAACTGACTCCTAAACCCAAGATTTTGTTGCGATGACCTTGTCTTCTCCTTTCTCTTTGGTTTTCTAAGATCGTTTTCTTTTTGTCTCTTTCGAATAAATAACGTTCGGTGGCGACTCTTCTGTTTGTTTCCGCTGGCCTTTTTTGCAGTTGCGACACATTCCTGATTGATTCATATAAAACACCATGATCAGAATACGTACATACGCTTAACACTTTTTTACATGTATTCAACTAATTTTCCAAATGTAAGTGAACATATTTTCTCATCTCTATTATCACGCATCCTCAAAATACCGTATTGATTGCTACTCATGCTACTCATGCTAATAATCAACACAATAAAATCAAAGATACAAGTGAATATCAATTTACAAGACTGTGTCAAAAGTTTGCTAATTGATAGATGAATATCTAAGATATAAGATTTAAAAAAGTTTTATCAAGACCCCCAAATAATAATTCAAAGACAACATCAATATTGAATCAAAACTAGTTCACAATACAAAGATTAGATGAAATACATAAAGTATCAATAAACTACATCCAAATCCAACAAGATATCGAAGCACTCACTCGAAGATCAAGCTTCGAGTTGCTTCGATTTGTGCTTCTCCCTCTTAGGGTTTGTGTTTCTCTCTCTAGAATATGCTTGGAATGAAGAGAGAGATATAGTTCTGATCTCCAAAATATATATTATAAATGTTGTATTTCTAAAAAGCAAGAAAAGTACATATATAGTAAAACAAAAATCTGCCATGTTTTCCTAGCGAACACCTTCTACGCCCAACAAAGACCACTTTTAGGCATTTCAAGTACCTCAAGAACAATTAAACCGCCCTTGGAAAATATCTGAGTTTGTAGTGTGAACACTTATTCGCACAGCGAACCTCTTCACTACAGATTCTCCCAGCAAACTTAGGATCCTTTTCCTACTGCCTCTAATCTAGGATGGTTCACTGAGGTTTCGCCAGGAGCTCACACAATGAGCATTCGATTTCACCTCTCTGGTGTTCACACGACGAATATGTTGATTCCTCCTCTTTTCTTTGGTTTCCTTATCAATTCACTTGTGTCTTAATATTTGATGTTTTATGCCTAAATCATGTACAATAACACACACATCAAAGAATCTAAAGGTATTTGCAATATGTTAAAGAATCATACAAGAACAAGAAATAAATCCATTAAAACATGTGAAATAAGTTGAAAAATGCCAAGAAAGATGGTTCAGTTTAAATAAAAATTTGCACTTAACAAACTCTCCCCAACTAGATTTTTGCTTGTCCTTAAGCCATGTATGCCCCTCATGAAAACAAGAGGATTTGATCAAGCATAAGATTCAACGAAGAAAGGATTAACGGTTCAAATTCAAACAAGAGAGATTTGCTCAAACAAGAGAATTTGGTCAAGCATGAGAATGCGCACAAGTAATGTTTACCAATTAATAGAATCGAAAGATGATAAATAATTTAGTTCTTAAACAAATATCATGCAATGTTTCAAATAAAAACTAAATTCTCGTACTTGAGTCACTCTAATACTCCCCTTCAGAATAAGAATGAAGAAATTAACGCGTTTGCAACCACGGGGCAATTTCACTCGCCTGACAATAATGAAAATAACAATCCAATTCATACATTCATCTAATCAATAAAAAATGAAATCATGGAAGCAAAAATATCACAAAGGGATTTTAAGGTTGTAGCTTGATCGGGTTTACAACAAAGGGTCATTTCTAAAGGCCATTGAATCGAAATTGCTAATGCAAAAGAAATATTCACTATACAAGTTATTTACATATCACAACTTCATTCACCATTTTATTTTCTCAATTGTAAACCTTCTCAAACTTCCTTTTGCACATTTATTTAATTCTTTATTTTTTTCAAACAAGCATTCTTTTTATTTGTTTTTCACATTCATATTCACACTTTTTCTATGCTTGCTGGAAATTTTTCTAAATTTTTAGCAATCTACCATTTTTCTTTTCGTTCTCCCCAACTTGAATTCAACCAAACCTCAAGTGAATGCTCCTTGCTTTTTATGGCAAGGAAATCAATTTAAAACAATGTTCAAAGGTTTCAAATTTTTTTAGAATCCCACAAAATTCCATGATGAACTAAACTTTTAATTTATATACATACACCAAGTTTATCACCAAATTAGGATCTAACCTATTAAGGCTCAAAGGAGTTAACGGATTCTCACTACTCATGGGTAAGTTGCTTTTGGGTATGGTTATGCTCAATATAAACAAGTGTCTTGATCATTTCTAATGCTTCCACAAAATCACAATAATCAAAAGATTAAGCATGAATCAAACGGAATAAACAAAGTTATAATTCATTCTAGCATATAGTAAACAATGGAGGTTTCTCACAATTTGTGGCTTTTGGACCTAAGTGAAACAAGAATTCAAACAAGTTGCAACATGAAACCATAACACACTTTTGCACAAAGCACAAAATTCATAAATCATTCTAAAACTCTATAAAGCGGTACAATTTACCTAGTATGCATTCACATGTTCAACATCCTACCATCATCATCCAAACTTGGGAGAATCTTCATTGGATACTTTTATACAAATAGCAACCGATCTAGAAGAAGTTCTCATTATTCATCCCTAATAAACACTTGAGAAAACGTAAAAGGAAACAAAATATATATACAATATAAACAAATGTGCAAAGCTAAAAAATATAGAAAATGTTGCAATGTGATTCAATATCTAAACACCAATCCTCGGCAACAACGTCATTTTGTTCGAACTGAAGTAAAGCGGCAAGAAGAAAAAAATTAGTTTTTGAAGGATTCCCTCCGGGATTTATATCATCTTCACATGGATCGGTGTAAGTGAAAAAATGTCGTTCAATAGTCTCTATATTTCTAAGTTTGTTGCGAAATTTTTTTGATATATCAAAGGTACCATAAATTAAAGCAGAAAATATAAAATAAAGATTTTAAAATTAACAGAGCCTTGTTGGGATTGAATCTCATTAATTGATAATACATGCATTCTTCTAACTAATTAAACACAAACCAATCATTCTTCCAATATCTTCACGTATCACCCACAACAAAGATTATGTCTAACGCAACATCGAGAGAACAACTGTATTATCTTATTGGTGATGTCTCGTACAACTCAATAACACAGAGCATTAAGAACGGATACTCAAGTAAATGTTAAGCCTAAATCCATATCTAGAGTCTAGAACCTAACACATAATCTTCCTAGATCCAGATCTAAAGAGTATATTTCTATAGCGGTTCAAATCAAAGATAAATAGGTAAAAAAAGATAACATCCATATCAGATTCATGATTGATTCATATAAAACACCATGATCAGAATACGTACATACGCTTAACCCTTTTACATGCATTCAACTAATTTTCCAAATGTAAGTGAACATATTTTCTCATCTCTATTATCACGCATCCTTACAATACCATATTGGTTGCTACTCATGCTAATAATCAACAGAATAAAATCAAAGATACAAGTGAATATCAACTTACAAGACTATGTTAAAAGTTTTCTCATTGATAGATGAATATCTAAGGTCTAAGATTTAAAAAGGTTTTGTCAAGATCCGCAAACAAGAAATCAAAGACAACATCAATATTGAATCAAAACTAGTTCACAATACATAGATTTGATAAAATACATAAGGTATCAATAGACTACATCCAAACCCAACAAGAAATCAAAGCACTTACTTCAAGATCAAGCTCCGAGTTACTTAGAGTTGTGCTTCTCCCTCTAAGGGTTTGTGTTTCTCTATCTAGAATATGCTTGGAATGAAGAGAGCTAAAATTCTGATCTCCAAAATATATATTATAAAAGTTGCTTTTCTAAAAAGCAAGAAAAATACATATATAGTAAAACAAAATTTTGTCTTTTTTTTTCCTAGAGAACACCTTTTTTGCCCAGCGAACACCAGTTTTAGGCACTTCAAGTGCCTCAGGAATAGTTAAACCACCCTTGGAAAATATCTGAGTTCGCAGTGCGAACACTTCTTTGCACAGGGAACCTCTTCGCTATAGATTCGCCCAACGAACTTAGGGTCCTTTTCCTACTGCCTCTAATATGGGATGGTTTGCTGGGGCTTCGCCAGGAACTCTCACAATGAGCATTTTATTTCACCTCGCTGGTGTTCACACAATGAACATGCTGGTTACTTTTCTCTTCTTTAGCTTCCTCGTCAATTCACTTGTGTCTTAATCTTTTATGTTTTATACCTAAATCCTACACAATAATACACAGATCAAAGAATCCAAAGATATTTGCAATCTGTTTAATAATCACACAAGAACAAGAAATAAATCCATTAAAACATAAGAAATGAGTTGAAAATGCCAAGAAAGATGGTTCAATTTAAGTCAAAATTTGCACTTAACAAATCTGCATAACCAAGTCGCTAAGGTGGCTTTATGACTCTTCTTGGCCTATCTCTTGCCAGTAGGACGTCATTATCAATCTCCTAATCTTCATCAATAACTTATTATTGCTCTTCAAATTCATATGGGTTACACAATTCATCATCACTATACTCCACCTCAACAAGAATCTCTTCCTATTCTAGCTCTTCTCAAGAGATCTTCGTACTTTGACCAATGTCATCAGTTTTTTTAAACGTCATTTATACTTCATTAAAAACTACATCTCAACTTGTGATACACCTCATGTGACCTGACTCTAGGCACCACAACTTATAAGCTTTGACTCCTTCAAGGGTATCCAAAGAACACATATCTCAGAGCTCTAGATTCGACCTTGTCTTGCCTAATGCAAGCATAGGCTAAACAACTAAATACTTTACGTCTGTCGAGATTAGGTGGAATTTCTGAACAGACTTCTTCAGGTGTCTTCATCCCCAAGGTAGTCAAAGGACTCCTATTTAACATGTATGTTTCATACATAACATCCTTAGCCCAAAACACCTCCAATCATTCACTAACTAACATGCACATGACTCTTTCCAAAATGGTTCGATTAAACCTTTCAAATAAAACATTTTGTTGGGGAGTACGTACACTAGTTTTGTGCCTTGCAATACCAGACACAACATAATGGCTCTCAAAAGCCTCATTGCAATATTCAAGACCATTATCGATCCTCAACCTCTTGACCTTCCTCTCAGTTTGGTTTTCGACCAAAGTCTTCCAACTTTTGAAATTATCAAAAGCCTTAGCTTTCTTGTCACCACATATAAGACTTTGTTTCTACAATTTGACCAAACCTCTTTCACTGACATGGCCAATTCGCTTGCATCACAACTCAGTATTCGACACAGGTTTTATGGATGCTACATCTGTTGAACCACTTGCAACCTCATCCTCAAGAGTATACAGACCTTGCCTTTTGATGCCTCTCAAGACTTCCTTCGACCCCTTCATTACCCTTAGGATACTTTTCTCTCCTTTTAACACATCCTTTCTTGTCCAATTCACCAAGAGAAATCAAATTCCTCTTAAGTTCAGGTACATTTCTGACATTAGACAATAGCCTTATTGACTCATCATAAAGCTTGAATCTTAAAGATCCAATACTTACGATTGTTCAAGCTTTATTGTTTCTTAGCAGCATTGATCCACCATCTTGATCACATAATTTCTCAAACACGTCTTTGTTTGGAGTCATGTTCCAAGTACACCCTGAAACCATAATCCACTCATTGCTAGAGTCACTGCTTGAAACCACCATGACATTAGATAATTCATAATCATCTTGCACAATGGCCTCATTAACATTATTCTTTCTTTGATGGATAATCCTTCGCCAACAGTTGATGGCTTGTGCTCCTTTCGTTCGTTTAAATCCTTAGAGTACAAAGCTAATTGAACTTCCTCAAAGGTTAACGAATCTCTTCCATACAAGAGAATTTCTTTTAAATGAGCATGAAACTTAGGTAAAGCATACAACAAAAACAATACTTTGTCTTCACTCATCTTGAATGAATACAAAGCTTACTTTAGGTAAAGATGATTAACCAAAGATTTGGAAACCCTCAAGTTTGCTACACACACCTGTTGTCGTCTTCTTCTTCGTTGTCTGCCGTAGAACCTTATTACACAAGCTTAATATGATTGCACTGATGAATTTCTCGATCATTGTTGTTTTCTCCTTCTCCATTAGGGAAACATCCATCTTCTCCGATCCATTCAACACTTCTAACAAACCCTGCTGAACCAGTAGGGCTTGCATCTTCAAGTGCCACAAACTGAAATCATTCACAACAGTGAATTTCTCAATCTCATACTTTGTTGATAACATCATATCCTCCATGCTCATCGCACTAATTTGTTATGAAATGACGCCCAAGAAAACATAGTATGATCGATTTCTTGATTAACAAGAAAACCACAAAGTAATAGAAAAGAGAGAAGAGAAGAGAAAGACAATTCAAAGTGGTTAAAAATTGGATTCTTCATTCAATTACACATTAAGGAACAATTTTTACAATTGAATCTCAACCATACCACTTTCTCCCTCTAATTAGGGTTACTAGGGATTGTTGGAGAAATGGTGACTAGTATGCAATTTATAAGAAAACTAAACCCAAGTTTTCAACTAACATACTAAATAATTGGCCCAAAAAACTGGCCCAATTTGACATGCTAGCTTAAACTACAAACTAACATATTTCGACAACATGCTTGAACTGACTTCGACTATAGTATGCATAACTCCTGTTGAATCAGGAGATTATCCCTGTCGAGACTAGAGTTTGATCCAAAATACCACGGTAGGTTTTTTCTAAATTGAATTGATAAAAGATGGGTAGATTACCCATTATGAAATTGAGCCACTTATAAATAGACATGCGTGAATAAATAAATAAAACTTTATTCTTGAATTAATAAAACGATATTAAGTAGATTCGTATGTAGTTAAAACCTTTAACGTATCTTATTATTGTAATACATGTGTCACAATTTGATTGAATTTATGTCAAATGGGTAAATTACCCATGTTTTTTATGGATTAACCTAGACCTCACCTTTGAATGTAATTAATTTTTTGTGGATCCTATTTTCCCTCTCTCATGGGATATGCTTAAAGAGATATTTGTGGCGGAAAATCAGGAGTTTGGTCTCTCTTCACTTGATCAAAGGGGTGCTCTTTCTTTAGTTAATTTGAAGCTTAATTCCTTGCTATCTTCTCATCCATTGGTTGTGGGCTCGTCTTCTCTACCATCTTTAGTTCATAATATGGAAATTGTAGGTGCATTGTACAAAGGTCGGACTCTCCTTATGTACTAGCTCTATATCACCCCTTTCATAGACTATCCACCCCACTATTAGATTCAGGTACAATTAGTCCTCTAACTTTTATTAGTTTTTATAAGCAGGATAGTATTCCCCGGTCTACTCCCGAGGAATGCTTGAGGTCCCAAGGGATCAACTTGTCTATTATCTTGGATTGTGCTCCTATTTCATGTGCTTCAAGTCACTTATTGCCTATTCATATATCATATGATGTTTTGTAATGTTTAAATAGTAAGGAAGCAACCAAGGTGTTCAAAATTACCAAGAAATTATGTTGTACTTTTTTACACAGTGATAAGGCCGAGGTTGAGAGATTAGTCAGTATAGAAAAAAGAGATAGACAATTGAGGTCTGCAATTGGTTAGGAATTGTCTCTGATGCTGATTGGATCTCTTAATATTTGTGGTTTGTAGAGTAGGCTTAAGCAGAATAAGGTGAGAGATCTTGTTGTATCTATGTGTTTATAATTCCTAACAATTCATGATACTAAACTAGGTGAGGTTTCTGATTCTCTTATCCATGCTCTCTAGGGGAACTCTTTCTATGATTGGAATTTCCCTCTGTCTTTAGGTAGTAGTTGTGGCCTCATTTCTATTAGGTGTAGCTCAAAGATGCCATCTCTTTTTTTCTTTGTTGGTTTTGGGTACCTAGGTGTTTGTCTTGAGTGGGGGGATGGCTAAGACCATTTTGTTTCATAATTAATATCTACTCCAAGTGTAGCCCCAAAGAGAAGAAGGATTAATGAGTGATTTTGTATTCAGGATGGCTAGTCTTGGTGGAGAGGTGTGGTGTGTCTTAGGGGATTTTAATTCTATTTTCTCTCTGTTAGAAAGAATTTGAAGGGATAGGTTTTGTTGTTGCTAAAATAACTAAAAGGTTGACTTCCTTGTTATCAATCACGGAGAGCCTAAAACAATTGGTTGGAGTGTCTGTCATCTATTTTCCCCTCTTTTGCCTCCAATATACTCTCATATTTATATGGATTGATCCCCTCACCATCATCATCCTTTGTTCTTTCACTATCCTTCATAAATACAGCCTTAGTTATCGCATATTGCCCCTATAATTTCAAGGTAATGTTTTTCCCATCAATGATTGTAACTCCCTTGCCATCATGGAGCCTTCTATAACCGTTCCTTGTGACTCTTCACATGATACCTTAGTATTGATATTATAAACAACTTATATGTATGAGGACATCTCTGATTCACTTGTTTTGATGCTCTTGACTGAATCCAACTTGTATATGTGATTGAGTTCATCCGACCTATTTGACTCTTTCATGTTCGGCTTTATCATTAATTCGATTTTAATGAATTCCGGGACGTACAATAGGCTTCTTCCAATCTGATGCCTCGGTTGGTCAAACTAGTTTTTAAGATGTACATAAGCCCCGAGCATGAGATCTAAAAGATTGAAATGTTTGGACAAAAGAAGCCTGAAAATTTCATTTTCATCTAGTCTGGGGGTCAAATTATTCTTCGGTCCTCTTAAGTTGTGGTACTCATTCTTAGTGATGTGTCTTAATCATGGCAGAACTGATCCCCTTCATTGATCTGAAATACTTCACGTTTTAAGAGTCCTTAAAAGGGTTTCCTCCCCATTAAAGTCATCTCTTAGCCTTCTGGATAATCATTCTCTGGAGAAATTTATTCCTTTTTGAAGGCAATCTTCATAGTTTCCATTCGTTCTTTGAGATCAGGTATATTTACTTTTTATTTCTCTATTTTGCATTCTTTATTTCAATGACTATTGATGATGCACGTGAAGATAATGCAAATGTATTAAGAGCCTTAAGTACTCGAGAAAGAAAATACCTTTGAGACTTTTATATCAGAGGGCGTAGGGATACTTTAAACCAAGTTGACTTTGATTGTCTTGTAAAGGAGACTTACACCAATATTTCTGCCTCTTTTAGAAATTTTGATTCTGAATCTTCTTCATCAAGTTTGTCAGTAAATATGTTGATGGAGATTATGGACTCGTTTGATCAAGAAGTGATGAGTTATGATCACAGTTCCATTGACGAGGTGGAGATTTCTAACTCTGATCTTTGAAGAATGTTTCCTCTATTGGAAATGAAAATGATGTTATTTTGGAACCATGTATTCTTAGGGAACATGTTGGTATAGTTCCTCCCAGAGGGAATAAAGATGAATATTTCCATTTCTACGTCGGGGTATTGGAGGATTTTAAAATCCATCTTCCCTTTACCGACTTCGAATCCGATCTGTTAAGAACCTTGAATACTGCCCCTTCTTAACTCTGTCCCAATAGTTGGGGATTTAGAAAGGCTTTAGAAATAGTTTGTGAAGCCATAGATATGGGTCCCACCATAGGCTTATTTTTCTCCTTTTTTTGAAATCAAGGGTGTCGAGAAAGCTGGGTGGGTGACAATTAACGGCCTTCCCGGTAAGAGCTTTCTTCAAGCCTATACCACCAATTACAAATCTTTCAAAGACCGGTTTCTTCGAGTTAGGTGTGAACCGAGATTTCCTCAGGTAATTTATGTGCTAGACGTATCTCACCTTTTTCCTATTTATTGGACTAGAAATCCACTTTCGGTATCTGGGTTTGTTTTTTACAAACTAAATGACCAAGAGATTAAAACTTTCCCCCGTATTAGATTCATTTCGTATGATGAGGGTCTGGGATCTATCGTCATTACAAGAAGAACAAGTTCTTTCCTTTATGGGTAATAATCTTTATTTTCTTTTTGCATTACTTGGTGTGCTACCCTACAATCTCATAACCTCATTCCCATCTTTCTGTAGTAAAAGTGGCCAATATGTTCGTAAAGGTAGAGAAAAAGCTGATGTAGGAAGCCCGGGCATCAAGAAGGAAAGTCGGCCAAAGTGTTGTTTAGTCGGACCTGTTCAATTTAGAAACCTGGCTACTAAAGAAAATAAAGGTAGCCCAGAGAAAAATGACTCCAAACATTTTAGAGCCTCGGACTTCAACTGTTTTACCACTGAAGGACTTCCATCTGAGTTCCCCAAAAATAATGAAAACTTTGACGAGTGACGAGGTTTACCGAGCTGATTGCGAAATATCCACTTTGATGTGTAAGGTTGGTGGGAGTGACCAAAAAAATCACCCAATGAATTTAAGCTCTAGAGAAACAACTTTGATGAATTTAATTCCTTTACAACCATCTAAATGCTACAAAAGATGTGAACAAGGTGAAGACCATAGGGCGACAGAAATTGACCCAGGACTTCATTTTTTACCTGATGAGGTGTGCTGTCTTGACCCGAGGTTTGTTTGAATCAGGGGACGATTGCGAGCAGAACGAGATCAAACTTAACCAAGAGATAAATCAGTTAAAGGTGCACCAAAAGATGCAAGCTGATAAAATATCTGACCTGGAGAAATAGTTATCAAAGGAGAAGATAAAAAGGGAGAAGTCGGAGGCTAAGATTCAAGAATTACAGCCAACTGTTGACAAGTAGTCGGAGGAGATGAAGCCAACTCGAGACTCAAATGACCAATTGCATAGATCTTTGCAAAAAGGATAAATTCACGTTTTTGATGAAGAAGATGATTCTTTTGATAGGGAAACGACTCAAGTCTTATGCCTTTATCCCGATCTTGACTTGTCTGAGATGGATTTATTCAAAGTTGTGGTTGATGGCCATCTCATGGATATGGAAGAAGATGAGCCTTCTCCCACTGATAATCTGACCCAGGAGGACCGAGTTGTTGATGGTAACCCTAGATTTGTTGGTGAGGATAATAATGAAGAGTATATTTTTAATCATTAGGATGCATTTTGTAATATTTTTAAGGATACATGTGCTTTTCCCTTTTGTTTTGTATATGGGTCCTATTATGACTTGTACTATGACTATTTTATATTTTGTTCCATGTATACATGTTGCCTTCCATAACTTATCTTTACAATTGTTTCTCTTAAATGCTTCTTTGTAGAAGCCCCAAGTCTTTAAAAAAATTTTAAGCATGCATGGCTTAGCCAAAAACTCTATAGGAACCAACTTACATTCTTCTGCTTTTATAAGCTAATTATAGCTCCTTTATGAGACTTATCAACATATTACTTATAAAAATTAGACTAATATATCCACCAATTTAACTAAGATAATCAGAGCCCATCCGAAGGCAATTCTTTATGGTTTATTCAAAAAAAAATCATTGAGCTTTAATTATGCCAGAGGCTTCAAGTTGCTTAGCACGACACAGACAATTATGCCAGAGGCTTGAAGTTGCTAGAACTTCATTTAGGCCACATGTTTCATATTACTTAGCCCGAATGCAGTCGATTATGCCAGAGGCTTCAAGTTGGTTGGACTTCATTTAAGTTAGAGGTTTCATATTACTTAGCCCAACTGCAACCGATTATGCCAGAGGCTTTAAGTTGCTTGGACTTTATTTAGGCCATAGGTTTCATATTACTTAGCTTGGCCACAACCGATTATGCCAGAGGCTTCAAGTTGCTTGGAATTTATTTAGGCCAGATGTTTCATACTACTTAGCTCGGCTGAGCCGATTATTCTAGATGATTCAAGTTACTTGGACTTCATTTAGGCCAGAGGTTTCATACTATTTAGCCCGACCGCAACAGATTATGCAAGATTTTTCAAGTTGCTTAGACTTTATTTAGGCCATTGGTTTCATATTATTTAGCCCGACCGCAACCGATTATGCTAGAGGCTTCATGTTGCATGGACTTCACTTAGCCTAGAGGTTTCATATTACTTAGCCCAACTGCAACCGATTATTCCAGAGGCTTTAAGGTTTTTGGACTTTATTTAGGCCAAAGGTTTAATATTACTTAGCCCTACCACAACCATTATGCAAGAGGCTTCAATTTGCTTGGACTTCATCCTGGATCATGTCCTAGGATATGCTTTATAAAGACATTTTTTAGCTATGGGTGCCTCATTAAAAACCCTTGCTCTTGCAAGGGAAATGAGTGCATCCCCATAACCTTTATTCATTATATTTATTACATAGTCTAGCTGAGATGAAACTTAAGACTAGTTACATTTTAGGTCTCAGGTATTTTAACACCCTCTAAACTTTCTAACTTGTAAGCCCCCTTACTCAACCTCTTATGGATACAATAGATTCCTTCCCCATTAGGGTTTAGCTTGCCTTTCTTCGTAGGGTCAGTCGCCTTTTTTACCGCTAGGTCGCCTTTGTGAAATCCTCTTTGCCTTACTTCGATATCAAACCTCATGTTGATTCTTTGTTCGGCTTTGAATTCCCCGATGTAGGCCGATGAATCTGCTGAGTTTTCCAAGCCTTCGAGTTGACACTTTCATCAAAAGCAAGACGTCTCTAAGTTAGCATGTTAATCTTTTTTATCTCATCTAGTCCCCTTCCTATTCTAGACAGAGTGATTTTGTTTGTTGTCTCTGCCTTTCCCCATCTATTGAAGTGATCGACATACTCTATTAAGAACTTCATTTGTCCAACTGACATGGGTAGTGAGCCAAAAATATCTGACCCTGGTTGATAAAGCCTCCATGGTGCGCTTAACAAGTCCTGTATTAGATGGTAACAAACTATGTTTAGGTTGACTCCAATCCCCCTCTTCATCCTTAGAGAATCGATTAGTGGCAATTCGAGTTATCTGAGGTGATTGGGAACCATTATGTATCTTCTTTATGTTTCCAATGGTCTCCAACCTATTCACTAGTGGATTATCTCTTGGATTGATATCAACTAAGTTCACTTTTAACTGATCATTTTTGATTGGATCATCAATGTGATTTTTCCTTTTAAGTCTCAAACTATCTTTATAACATTTCCTTGCTATCCCTTGGTCACCCTTTATTATTCATACTCGACCATCTTCTATGGGATATTTTAATGTGAGTTATAGAGTGGATATCATTTCCTCTAGAGTATTTAACAATGGTATGTCAATAATAATTTTGTATAGAAATGCAACATTGACAATTAAATACCTCACCTTGATACTTTTCACATTGTCTCCACTGCTGAAAGTCGTCATTACGAGTAATTCCCTAGCACTTGTACATGTTCCCTAGAAAATCCAACCAAAGTACCTTTAAATGGTATCAGCTCGGTGGTATCGAAGTTCATTCCCTTGAACACATCCCAATACAAAACATTTGCTGAACTTCCTGGATCCATTAAGAATTATTTCATGCTCCAGTCCCGGATCTGTACTTTGATCACCATTGGGTCGTTTTCGTGAGACAACATTCCTTTCAAGTCTCTTACGGAAAAACTGAACATGATCGAGTTTTCCTCCCCCTCTGAAGGTGGCTTCTACCCAATGTGCATCACTGACAGAGCGTATCTTTTTCAAGCTAAACTGGTTTCTCCTCCCCCCATGAATCCCCCTGTAATGGTATTAAGCGTTTGAGGGAAATTTTGGGTTTTGTGGACCTCTTATGTTTTCTTTCCTTTCTTTTACATAGGGTCTTCCGAGTTGGGTCTTCCCAGGGAGGACTTTTCTTTCCTAGTTTTCCTCCTACGTCTTTAACATATGACAATAGTTGACCTCTCTAAGTTAAGATCTAGATTTGTTTCTTTTATTGATGATAATTTTCTGTGTGGTTTCCGCGAAGTCTATGGTATGCACACCATACATTCTTGTCTTTTCCCATCATAACATGCACCCCTTTTGGACGTCCTGGTATGGGAAGTAATTTGAGGTGATAAACTTCTCTTAAAATATCTTCTCGTATGGAGTTTAGTGGCGTGTACTCTTGCTCATTTTCAAACGGATGTCAGGATGGTCTCATAGTTGGCTGATCTCTAGGCTCGGGCTTAGAGTATTCATTCATGGGCCCAGCTCCTTCTTCCTTAGCTCATATTTTTTCTTTGGAATCCCAAGATCTTTTTTCCATGTTGCTTTTCTCTCCTTTGATGTAGCATTCTGCTTGGGTAGTAACCTCATCCATGTCGGGTGTCGGCTTTTGCACTAAAGATTCATCGAACTGCCTGGCTTTGAGGCTGTGTGAAATGCTCTAACGAACATTTATTAATTTGGATGAGATACTTTAATTGTTTCCTCATTTAATCTTGCTAGATATTCTCTGAGAGACTCTGAGTACCCTTGATAGTCGACACTTTCCTATGCTTGCTTGATGAAAAAGTGTTTATCTTCTTGGTTAAGTCCTGGTAGCTAATGACCGAGAACCTCGCTACGCTCATATACCATCGTAAAGTTTCTTCTTTAAAAGTCCCAACTATGAGTTTACACTTAAGGGAGTCAGAAGCCTCTACTATTTCCATCTAATTATTAATCACAATGATATGCTTCTATGGGTCGGTTTTACCATCAAAAGATACCAGCGTCGGTGGTTTGAAGTTCTCTGGGACTAGATCATCCCAGATAGATTCATACAAAGGTTGGGAATCTAGAGGCTCCTCCTTAGTGTCCCCCTTCTGTTGGCTTTGTGTTTGCAAAACCTAAACAATGTCTTGCAAGGTTTCATCTTATTGGCGGAGAGCCTCCACCACTACTAGCAATTGGGTTATATCTGGTGGCAGAGGTTGATCACTTTGGCTAGGAGATGATCCAGAAATTGCACAGTTGGGTTACTAGAGATTTTGATTATGGTTTTTGTATGGTTGGGAAAGTTTTACTGAGGCCCCACAGTGGGCGCCAAATCTTCTTGCTAAAAAACACTAAAAGGTTGACTTTCTGATTATCAGTCAAGGATAGCCTAAAAATATTGGTTGAAGTGTCTGTTATCTGTTTTCCCCCTCTTTTTCCTCTAATATACTCTCTTATTTATATGGCTCGATCCCTTCGGCATCCCCGTCCTTTGTTCTTTCATTATCCTTCATAAAAACAGCCTTAGGTAACATCTATTGCCCCTATAATTTCCAGGTAATGTTTTTACCATTAATGATTGTAACTCCCTTTCCATTATGGAGCCTTCTATAGCAGTTCTTTGTTACTCTTCAGATGATACCTTGGTACTGATATTGGACTCGACTTATATGTATGAGGTCGTCTCTGGTTCACTTGTTTCGATGCTCCTAACTAGATGCGACTTGTATATGTGATTGAGTTCAGCCGGCCTAATTGAATCTTTCATTTTTGACTTTATCACTAACTCGGCATCCATGAATTCTGGGGCATATATCAATCTTCTTTCGATCTGATTCCTCGGTTGGTTAAACTAACTTTCGGGATGTACAAGTTTATCCATTTAGATGATAATATTTGTTGTGTTGAATTCAATAACTTCATATCTGATATAGATTTGTTGGATCTTCCTTTTTTAGGAACGAGCTTTACTTGGTACCAGCCATATGGTGGGGCGGCTAGTCATCTCGATAGAATCCTCGTATCATATGGCTTGAGGGATTTGTATAGGGACGACATCTCAAAGGATTCTGCCTAGAGATGTGTCTTATCATTGTCTGTTCATTATGAGATGTTCCAACCAGTTGTGGGGACCCAAGGAATTTTGATTTAATAATAATTGGCTTTCTCATGCCCAACTTCTTGAGGTGGTTCTTAGTAATTGGTCTAGTTCCCAATTTTTTGGTTGGAAAGTCTTTGTCCTGAAAAAGAAACTAAAAGCTCTGAAAGGTGCTTAAAATCAAGGAACATTCAAATTTTTGGTACCTTTGATTCCCATATTGCTTCCTTCAGGGAGGAGGGGAGCTCTTTAGATGTGAGTGTTTAGTAGGGTGGTCTTTAGGTGGGGGATTTGGGTGAGAATATGGATAAGAAACGGTCTATAAGGGGTGAATAGACCTCCAAGAAAAAAATGTTCCTTTAAAAAATTGTTTGAAAAGCTTTTTAATTAGAGTTTTAAAACAATATTGATTTTGCATGGCAGAAGTAAATTTTAGCGTAAAATATATTATGCTTATATATTAGAACTGGTATGCAACAACTTAAATAATTCATAGTACACTTAAGATCAAAATTCAATTTCTATAAAATGAACAAACAAATGAATATATTAAATACTTGTTATAATTACACCAGATATGTGATTTCAACAATATCAATACTTGAAAAGATTCTACAACCACAGTTTTCAATTTAAGCCACAACCAGACAAAGTTGAATTTTCAATTCAAACAAAACTTAAACCATTACAATAAATCGCTACCAATAGAAATCTTAATGGCATGCGTTTTCTATAAATAAATATAGAACAATATAATCATACAATTAACTCTGAAAATAAAAAGGGAGAGAGTAAAAGAGAGAACATCAAGATTTATATTAGTTCGGCATGTTCATCATCGCTTTGGACCTACTTTAGTCTCCAATGTCTGCCCTTTGAAATTTTCTTGGACTTCCACTATGATACGTGACAAAAATTACAAGCGTTTGTACAATCACAATAACCAAAATTAACGTTGAAAATATAAAAAACTTCTTATTTATCTTTGACTTGTACATAGTCTACCAACTGAACTCTATGCAAAATCTTCACATGAAATCACTCCTTGAATCTTCCAGCTCCAACAACCTGCTCATAAGTCTTCATTTTGCGAACATATTTACTTGATCCCACTAGTATCTTGAGTTTTTGTTTGTCCAAATATTGAGAAGAACTCATAATCTGTCTATATGCTTCCACACAACACAACCAAGGTCAACCTAGAGAGAAGAACCCCCTACTTTTTCACTTGAATTGTCAAAACCAACCACAACACCACCCACCTTGCAAACCTCTGAAATCTTAACCAAATCTTTAAAGAAACCTTAAATTCAAAATGAATCTCCTCAACAAACATTAAACTCTAAAAATGAGATTTAGATCCATACAACAATGGAAAAAACGAGGTAGAAGATGAAAGAAATCGTTTGCAAGTGTTCACAATGATTCAAAATTCTTTTGAAAATATGAAAGAACAAAAATGATTTTATAGGTTTTGGAAATCTAGCACAAAAATGAGTGAAAATGATGTTTGATTTTAGTCATAAGAACATGTATGATTTGAGTCAAGTAGAAAAGTAGTTTGAATCAAGATCTAAAACATATTAGAAACCCATTTGTATGATTCAAGTCATAGTTTGACTCGTAATTTAAGTCAAGATATAAGTCGTAATTTTACTCATGGATAGTATGATTTGACTTAAGCAAGACAGAGGAAAATCCTAGAGTTACACCATTTCATGATTTGAGTAATGTGTAACTTGTGATTCGAGTCACAGGGTTCCATGATTAGAGTCATGTACAATATGTGATTCAACTTATAGACTCTCTGAATTTCTGAATTCCTCCTATTTCATTTGATTTGACTCATATGATGTGCGATTGGAATCACACACCTAAAATCTCAATTTTTACAATTTTCAAAGATGTTTTTAGATTCTACTTATGGCATGACTTGAACCAATCTCAAATATGGTTCTTGATCCAAAAAATCGACTAATTTACTTGAAGTGTATTACTCATTCCAAAAAGAAAATAGTTTGAATTATGCATGCTAAAAGATACTGATCTAAAACTCGTTCCAAAATGTGAAATTAAAGAGGAGACTCCATGACATCAACTAAAACCTAAACAAAGCTTAAAAGATAAGCAACAAAACCATATAGTAGACACATGCACAACATCCCCTTTAATGTAGCATATACATGCAACTTCAAGGGAAATTAACTCTAGAAAGAAGGCGGTTTCAGACATATGGTCTCGGCTTCGTATTAAAGATGCCTAACTTCTTCAGAGTTCTATACTTAAGAAGCTTAAAGATTGTGATGCCAATAGTGGTTTCATACTTATATTAAAAGTAGATCTAGAAGAATGCAATTTTAACTCTTAAGGTGGGTGATGCTTGGGTTGAAAAGGTTTTTGAGATTCAGTAGAAGGTTGTTAATTATTTTTCCAACCATTTTAGAGAATCTCTCTTTGATCAGCCTTGATTGGATGAGGTTTCTTCCATTCTCTATCAAATAAGGATCAAATTAGTCTTACCGCTCATTTCCTCCTCACTGAGATTGATTGACATGTTTCTCTGTGTGATGGAAATAAGATTCTAAGCCTTGATGATTTCAATTTCCCCTTTATTAGGAGGTTTTATCCCCTTATTAGAGATTATGTTGGAATAATGTTTGAGCATTTCAACGTTTCCATCTCTTCTCCCGTGTATTTTCCTCCTTTTTTGTTACTTTGATTTCAAAGCTTAACTCTCCCTCTCAGATGGCGGATTTCAGGCCTATTTCTCTAGTTGGATCTCATTATAATCTCCTAGATAAAGTCTTAGTAGACACGCTTTTTAGAGTTATGGATAAGCTTATCTCTCTTAACCAATTATCCTTCCTCAAAGGTAAGTTTCTAGTTGATAGGGTGATTATTATGAAAAATTTGGGTTACATAGCTAAGAAGAGTAAAAATCATTGTCTCATTTTTAAAGTGGATTTTTAGAAAACTTATGGTTCAGTGACTTGGTCCTTTCTATATTATATGCTTTCTAGATTTGGTTTTAATGATAAATGGAAAGGTTGGATTGAGACTTGTATCTTTTTTAGTAATCTTCAGGTCTTAGTTAATAGCTGCCCAACCCAAGAAATTAGTATCTAAAGGGGGTTGAAGCAAGTTGATCCCTTGGCTCCTTTCCTTTTTCTTTTAGTGGCTGAAGGTCTCAGTGGGTTGTTCTCTAGGTTATGGATCCGTAGGTTTTTTTAGTTTCCAGAGTGGGATCCTCATTTTGGTGGTCTCTCGCCTTTAGTATGCAAATGACACGATTATTATAGAAGATGCTTCCATCAACAATCTCTGGTTTATCAAATCTATTCTCCGAGTGTTTGAGTTAGCCTTAGGCCTTCGTGTGAATTTTTCCAAGGTTACTCTCATTGGGGTGAATTCTGACCCTGATTTCTTATATATAACTCATGAATTCGTTCATAGTAAGTAAGAGTCTCTTCCATTCAAGTAATTTAATCTTTCGGTGGGGCCAATCCACAATTGTCCTCTACACGGGAACCTTAATTAATCTCATTACTAGGTGTCTCCTCTCTTAGAGATATGAGTATGTGTCCATAGGATGGATAGTGAACCTTCTCAATTTTGTCCTTAATGCCATTTCTATTTTTTTTTCTTTCTAAAAGATGATGCATATTAAGGTTTGGAAGAAGATTAAGAAAATTTAAAGGAGGTTTTTTTTAGTACTTGGGTTAAAAAAAGGTTCAAAGATTACTAAGGTATATGTTATGATGTGTGTATGACTAAGAAATTAGGTGGTCTCAGTGTCTGTGACCTTCGGGTGGTTAACTTGGCCTTTTTAGGTAAGTGGGTGTGATGGCTAATTTTGTGTGCTTCAGACATCTGGTGTGATATTTCATCTGATAGATATAGAGCTATGTCGATCTCATCTATCAAGGGTTGTAGACTTGGGTGTGTCTGATATGTGTCTCTTTGGTGGAGAGGGGTGTATATCCTAGGGTTCAAAATGGAGGATCCATTTGACTGTTTCAGGATAGTATGCTTAAGCGAGTTGGATAAGGTATTCTCACTTCTTTCTAGAGTGATCCTTTAGTGGAGGTTACGTCTTTTAGAGTTGGGTTCCCTAGGCTTTTTTCTATCTATAAGAATAAATATCGTCTTATGGAGGGATTTTGGCTTGTGGGAGGGTTAGGCTTGGGTATGGGATCTTAAGTGGAGAAGAAACTACCATTTTAAGCGTGACTGACTTTTGATTTCTGATATTCCCTTTATAATCAAGGATTTTATCCCTTATTCTCACTGTGACAAGTGGTGGTGGTTTCATTTTAAAGACAACTCTTACTTTATGTCATCTACATGCTCTTTCCTTCTCACTCGTGAGCTTCCTAGAGATTATTAGATCTCGTTAGTTCAGTTATGTTCTTCTTAGTATTAGATTTATTTGTTTTGGAACTTTAAATATGTCTTGTTGTTCGATTTTTTCGCTTTATCATTTTGTATTGGAAATTCTATTATTTCACTGGAAAGATATCAAACACAATGTGTTGGAAAATGTGTATGATAAAATTACTATAATAATAAAAATTGAAAATAAAGTAAAAAGACAAAAGGAATTGTCAACCCAGTTTAGGCAAAGTCACATACACCTGGGGGCATTAACCCATGAAAGAAAATTCACTCTTAATAGTGAAAGTATAAATTGGTCTTAGTAGAACCCTTCTAGTTCAAAAATGTTTTTCTTAATACAACCCGTGTATTTCTATTTAGGACCCCCCACCTAAATATGATACCTATCTCACTTTCTCTCAAGCACTCTCCTAAGTGTTTCGACAATTACAATATATAATGAAAGGTAAAACCAATTACAACTCAAGACAAACTTTATTCCTCTATATAGGAACGATACTAAAAAAAATAGAGTTTCACAACACAAACTAACAATGAAAACAAAAGACTCTATAAAACTAAAGACGCCTTGGTTATTGCCTCAAGGTCAAAGTCTTTCTCATGGAGAGATCCTTCTTAAATAGAAAGTAAAATCTAGGTGTATGGCCCATTAAGAGTTTGAAACATTTCATGCGACTGAAGTAAATCCAAAAAGTGCAAGACATTAATCTTCATTAATTGATTTGCAACCTTTGATTTGATAAATCTCTACCAAATTGATTTTTTATTTTTAGATCTTGAAAAATTTTATTTTTGGAAAAGCATTCCGTTTTTCAAAAAAGGCACATAAAACACACAAACAATAAAGGAAACAAATCTTATCTATTGGTTTGAGCTCATAGAGATATAATGTCTCAACATAATTTCATGGCATCTTAATTCATATTATTCTTACAAAAATATGTCAATTACATTTAACCAAAATCTTCCCTTTTGGTTGTTTTTTAGGTAAATACAAACATGCAAGATGTGCAGTAAAATTCTGAGAACCAATGCCATGATATAATTCAAATATTATCTGAGAGTAGCAAAAAATATAACATGCAGATAATGCTAACAATTCTAAGGATATAAGAAACTTGCATAAACATTTCTGCATGAAAAAAAAGTCTTGCAAAACCACATAAAATGTTCTCCCCCTTATTGTCACAAAATGATGAAGGGGTAGTGAAGTAACTATCCAAGGAGAAAGCAACCCAAGAGGAGAACAAAAGAGAATGAAAAAAATCAAGAAAATGGAATCAACCCAACTAACTAATGGGTAAATGGGGAAATTATCATTCCCATAGGGTTATTGACCATATATCAAGAACACCCAGGCAAGGGGGATGAATACTAGAATTATAAAAAAAATATTAATCAATAACTTTAATCTTCAGATTCACTAGAAGAAACTGACTCATAGTCATCCTTACTTCCAGTTCCTTAAGCCTCAATCTATGCATCACCCTTCTCCATATCACTTTCGACTTAATTCCCTTCATTAATACCAACAACATAGGATGTAGATGCTTTAACTCCCTTAGGACCCGTCATTTTGATTTAGTCATCCAGCTTGTTCTTTCTAGTTGTGTAGGTCATAATCACCTCCTATAACGACTTAGAAACTTGCATCAACTCTATAAAAACATGAATTTTGGATGGGCTAGACATGGGAGGAACCTCAAGAAGATTTCCTTCTGCGGTAAGATCAAAGTGTTGAATCTCTAGAAGATAAATGTCTAGGAAATTATTCCTAGCACACAAATGATAGCTAAAATTCAAAGTATTGGAACTACCAACAACAACATCCTTACTATTTAAAATGCTAGACTTTGATTAATAAGAATACCATAAATAAGATATAGAAAAGAAATAGGTAACTTCACATTGAAGGACTCAGCTTGATTCAAGATTTGTTCATATATGTATTCACCAAAATCTAAGGTAGCCTTAATGCTTATTTGATAAACCAAATGAGCTAGAGAAGAATTAATACCTAGGTTGTGATTAATGGGAGCCTAATTGAAGACTCCAATCTTGTTCAAAATGACATACTTCACACTAAAACTTGCAGCAGGAAGTAAACATTTTCGAGGCCAATCTTCATATACGCTTCCAATGATTTCTTGAGAAGTGATCTTTAGAGGAAGAACCTTGTCACCTGTATTTAGTTCTCTTCTTCCCAAGTACTCATTGATTATGGAAGGATAAAATCTTATACAACATCCGTGAACATGAACCTTTTTGTAATATTTGCTTTCAGCATTTCTTAAATCTTTAGGAATATTAACAAGGAATTATTTTCCAAGCTTAGGATAGTAGGGACTAAGGTTTTCCACCATCTTCATCATTTGAGCATCCTCCAGCATCTCAAAAACCTCCTCACATGTCAAAGCTTCCTTTGACAGTTCCCTCTTGGGGTCTATCCTTATGTGAAATACATTCTTCCATTTTATAACATTGTCTTCATAATAGAATGACACGTTGTCCAAGGGAGTAACCAAGATATTTGTGGGGATCTTCTTGCCACAAACAATTTTATTATTCTTCTTGAGAGGAGATACCATAATCTCGTCAAGATTTTTTTCTACATATTCTTCAACATCTTTCACTACAGGAGTAGTTTTCCTATATGTACTTGATTTCTTCTTTCCTTCTGGTCTCTCACAGGTTGTTATATCGTTCTTCTTCTTACCAGAAATTTATTTCTTTTTTGATGTCTTCTTAGCCAGGGTAGGAGTAGACACCTTCTTGGAAGAAGTTTTCTTTCGTTTAAGAGCATCTTTCTTTTAATATGCCTTATTTTTTGTTTTCTTCACAAACTTCTTACTCATATATTTATTGTGAATCATATCAACATAGGCTTTATCAATTTCAACATTGTAAAGAACAAGGTCTTCATTCAAAGAGTTACTGACATTTTCTTAAATGTTGTTACTCATTGTTATCTGTAGCACCCCAAAATTTGCCCTTTCGTTTTAACCTTAACTGGCTTTTGTTTCTTTGCATTTTGCATTTTTCGCATATCATAGCATTCATTCTCGAGGAATGGGATCAAGGCATTCCTATGGCTCAGGCTCATTTTGGCGCAAAGGACTGAAAGACCGAACAGTGAGCATCAGAGGCTCCGGCATTTATTTTGCCCAGCGGTCGAGTGGCCGATTTTATTTTATTTTGCAGGATAACTTCTAGAAGCAGCACTAAGGCTCATATCAAGCAGTTGCAACATTCAAGAACGAGATTCAAAAGCTTAACAGAGCTTCAAAACAGTTGAAACAAGGCAAATGCATAGATTTCCCTCCAAAAGGCGCCAAATTAAAAATTTTGAAAGTGTTAATCGATTAACCAAATGTGTTAATCGATTAACCGAGTCAAAATCAGGCCAGATTTGAAATTTTAACAGTGTTAATCGATTAACTTAAACTGTTAATCGATTAACCAGTGCATATTTTGCCTCTGCACGTGAATTTTCAAAGGGGTTCATTTTGGGGTCCAATTTTGGTCACTTGGAATTTCATTTTTACACTTGGGAAGGATCTAGAATCATTTCAGAATTTGATTAATTTCATTTTCCCACCAAACTCCCATTTCTCATTCCAAACCAAATTTCCCAAACCATCTTCTAAACCTTTCATTTGGATCCAAACCTAAGGAGTATTTAAGTGATCTACTTCAAACCTCACACATCTAATCACTCATAATTCACTCATTTTTAGAATTGATCTCATTTTCTCTCAATTCTCTCTCAATTATCTCTCAATTTTCCAATCTCCAAAACCTTCACCAAAGCTCTTCTCATTGAGATCATTGATTCTTCATTGGAATCCTCGATTTCTAAGAGCTAAACCTTCATCCACTCTCTCCATTGAATCAATTTCTTCATCCAATTTTCGTGCAAAATTGGATCTGAACTTGGAAGTGATTTTGGAAGTGATTATTTGGCTTGATTTGGTTTGATCTTGAAGGATCTTCATTGCTACTACAAGAATTGGTGTGGATGTTGAAGTATTACGGACTTCTAGCATTGGATCCGTTCAATTACAGTTGAATCAACACTAACCGAAGCAAATCTCCGCTTCAAAGGTTGGATCCGAATCTGTTTTTAGCTTATTTGCATAATCATGTGGATTTTCATATTTGATTAGCTTTTGGTTAATTTGATCTGATTGATTCATGATTTGATTATGTTAATCTGTTCATATGTTGTTTGAATCATGATTTGCTGGTTTAATTTCGTGATTAAGTGATTATGCAATCATCTGGTTGATCAGATAAGTGCTTATTTGCTGAAAGTGCTTTTCTGTTGATGTTTTCTACTGTTGGAGCAGTGTTAATCGATTAATGTTTGGTGTTAATCGATTAACCAGATCAAACTTTCAATTTTTCTACAGTTCACACAGTGTTAATCGATTAACGTAATCTGTTAATCGATTAACACATTCAAACTTTCATTTTTTAAACTGTTTTTCAATGGTTAATCGATTAACACCTGCTGTTAATCGATTAACACTACTCCAGCAGGTTTGTTTTGCTGTTTTTCTTGCTTGTTTCGGTACCGTTTCGCTTCGAATCATCATGGGTCAGTGTGATGCATTAGGAGTGAAATGTTTTGGATATATGTCGTTGTTCGTGATTGTTTAATCGTGATTTCATCGACACGCGTGCTTGCTTTCCACTCGGATACATACTCTCGTATATGTTGTTCGAAGTGATGTGCATTTTCTTTTGTTTTGCTTGAGTGTGAGAATCAAGTGGTCGAGATGCGCTTGTGGCGGCTGCTTCCTCGCACTTCTTTTCCTCCCACTTTTCTTCGATGGTTGATGGCCAATGGTCGTAGAAGTTCGCTTCTCCCATCCTTTCTCTTTTGTGCTTGCATTTTCGTATTTGCTTGCCTTCTTGCATTTCTCTTTTGCATTGCATTCTTTGCTTGCTTTCAAGAGGTCGAGACGCGGTTGTGGCGACTGCTGCTCCACACTATTTTCCTCCCTCTTTGCATGTTTATTTTCCACGTTTGCATCTCTTATTGGTGGTTGATCCTTCTTCTTTTGTCTTTCTTTGCCATGTTCTCTTAGGACTTTTTATCTTCCTTGTTTAAGGTTGGTTATGATAGACATTAGGTTCAAACCATGCATGCTAACATTAGGGTAGATGTTTCCCCTTTCAATTCTAACCTTAGGACTATTTTGCATGACAACGTTAGGGCCAAGTTTCCCTTAGACCTTTCGCGCGTCTCTCTTCTTCTCATCTCAAAACAATTCTAATTCATCTAATAAATGTGATGAACGTTGTGCGCTACGAGCCTTAAGCTACATGGGGAATGATGAGTGAGGGGTCTCCTCTCGCTTGTCTAGAGTGTTTAGTGTACGTCCCGTTTGGGGACGATACGCGATGCATTCGCCCCTATGTCATAGTCTTTAGTGCAACGTTGTCGCTACTGCGAAAATCGGCGCCGGCTGACAGAAGAGTCGCCACCGTGCGTTATTTATCCCTCAGAGCGGGAAAGGAAACGCTCGAAGTAAACCTCGCAAAAAACGGGGAAAAGGTATGGTCGTCGCAACCAAAACCTGGGTTCAGGAGTCGGTTACGCAAGGGGAAGGTATTAGCACCCCTCACGTCCGTCGTACTCGACGGGATCCACGCTTGCTTGGGTTGTCTACTGGATGCAAAACAATCTTATCTACGGCTGCTAAATCTAAACGGAAGGGAATTGACTCGATAGAGCGTCGCACTCTATGCCTACGTATTCTCAAGAGAGAAAGTCAGAGTCAACGTAGTTCGGGACTACAGGGAAAATTGGCTCGCCAAGACCTCGCGTCTTGTGCCTACGTACTTCCACAATGCATGGAAGATCAGAGCTTTACGTAGTTCAGACTAACTACGGCTAAACAAACATTCTCACACAGCAGTGAGAAAAACAACTGGCTTCACAGGGTCGGGAATCTATGGCTAAAACTATGGCTTGGTCTCAAATGCACTCGGGCAAAAGAGAAAAAGGGTATCGATTAGTCGTCAGCGGGAAAGTCTCGATCGCACAGCAGCGAGAGAACAAAAGTTAGTCGTTAGTGTGCTCGCTAGGATATCGCATCCTATGCCTACATATCCTCGTCTGGTACGAGGAATCAGAGCAGCTGTAGTTCGGCTACTTCGGGACCACAGCTCAAATCTCGTTTTATTAATATCTGAAAAAATGATTACAACTGATTGAACACTGAAAAATAAATCTCCTAGGAAATACTATCCTATTCTATCCTGAAAAAATCGAATGAAAAATAGCCCCCCTAACAAGTGGGCTTCTAAACTATCCTAAAAAGAAAATAAATCCTAAAAAATATTACATCTAATATTTTTTGCTTTTTTCCAACTATTTTCTTCTTTTTTCTTTTCAAAATATATTCTATTATTTTTCTATTTTCTTTCAAATATTTTTCACTTCTTTTCTTCTCTTTTTCAATATATTTTTCTCTCTATTTTTTCTCTTTTCAACATATATTCTTTTATATATTTTTTCCTGTTCTTTTTCTATTTTTCAAATATTTCTCTTTATTCTTTTTCTTTTTTTCATAATATTTTTCTTTATTCTTTTTCTTTTTTCATAATATTTTTCTTTATTCTCTTTCTTTTTCATAATATTTTTTCTTATTCTTTTCTCCACATAACTATACAAAAAGAAAAATATAAGGGAGGGGGTGCAATCTGTTTACAAGGGTGATAAGCAGAAAATAATAAAAAGCAAGGAGGGCCCAGCCCAAAAGAAATTCAGAAAAAAAAAAACCATTGGGAGGGGGGTGCTGAACGTGAATGGAGGGTGTAGTAGCGAAATATTGGTTTCATTGGGCCCAGCCCACTCTCAGCCAAAAAACGTGAGGGGAGGTGTTTGCAAAAAAACAGGGTTGTATCCACGATTGGGCCTGGATCCAGCCCAATCCCTTCCTCTCCTTCCTTCTCTCCCTCTCCATTCTGAAAAAACCCTAATCTTATCTCCTTCCTCATGGCGTCGCCGCCATCTTCGTTCTTCTCTTCTCCCTCTCTCTCAAACTCCCTCGTCTCTCTTTGTTCTTCAACTTCCTGTTCAGTCTTTCTCCCTAACCTCTCTTGATCTCCCTCTCAAACACCATGCTTACTCACAACAACACCAAAACTTCTAACACGCATGTTCAGGAGAGGGTCTTCGAAGCACTTGAGTGTTCTTGAGGACGCGTTTTTAGACGAAGACGAAAATGTAAAGGGAGCTACTCACGGATAAACATCAACGAAAATAACCGCAAGAAAGAACCTAGAGATCTGAGGGTTAACTCGTGTTCTTCGTAGATCCAGATGAAGACGATTTGGACGCATTTGAAAATCTGAGAGCGTGTTGAGGAAGGTTTTCAAATGACCTTCTTGAAGATCTGTAACCTGGAGACGTCCTCTGATGAACCTTCATGGAGGAATGAGTTTGTTGGATCCGGACGAAGATATTTTAGATCTTCTGGGATGAAGACCTAACGAGGATGGCTGAAGATTCTTCTGGATATGCCTTGAAGATCTTAGTTCTTCTAGAAATTCCTTGTTGGAAGACTGGGGATTGTGGTGAAGAACCTGATGAGTTCTGGAGAAGTCTCGGTGGTGTTGAAGTTAACGGTCGCGTTCAAGAACACGAAGAATTCCTGGGAATGAACGATGAAGATCCAAAGATCTTCACCAAAAGTCTTGAAGGTTGTTCTGAGGATCGCTTGAAGGTCTGGAAATCTGTTCTTGAGGATGAGTACCCGACGTTGCGTCTGAGTTTGCTGAAGATTCTTGTTGGACCAAAAAAATGGTGGATGGTTGAAGGATACGTGATGATGACTTTCGTTGATGATCTTAAGTTCTTGTTGAGGATGTTGATCGGAAGCTGGAAGAGCATCGTTAGTGAGGTTTGATCAGAAACTGGAAAAAGTTGTTGATGATTGGAGTAGGGACGATGAAGGTTAGGTTGATGTTGATCGGATTCTGAGATTTTGGGCGTTCTCCGGTGAGGGGCGCGGTGGAGGTATGACCAGAGATTGGATCGGAGGTGGGAGGAAGATGAATGTTGGAGGTTTCTGGGATTTCCTGAGCTTTCCGGTGGAGATTGATGGTGGCCGCCGGCCATGCAGGCCGGCCGACGGGGTGTTTCAGGCGAGGGTTATGGGGCTTACACGTGGTGGTGTGGATGGAGAAGTGTTACGCATGTGTGCCACTTGGCCTGCGCGTGGCAGTGAGATGAATGCTGAGAGAACGTGTGGCGTGGTCTGAAGGTGAAAAGTGGGGCCATCCCCTTGTTCACACGTGGCGGGAGCTATTTAAAGACTTGGCATTTTCTGGACAACTCTAGAACCTTCTGGAAACTTGCTGAAAATTCTGGAAATTTGCTGGATCATTTGCTGAACTGAAGCTGAACGAATTGGGCCGCGAATTGGATGACAAAGGCCCACGAAAAAACTGATAAAAAACCACAAAAATCTGAAAATGAGATAAAAGAGATCAAAAACTAATACTAATTAACTAAATGAATTAAAATCTGATTATTATTCTAATTAATTCTAAAACTCAATTAATCTAATTAACTCTAAAAAACAATTAACTACTAACTTCTATTTAAATTCTATGAAAGAAAAATCTATTCAATTATTAAAAAATGAAAAATCTATACTATATTATTTCTATAAAAGAAAAACAAAACTAGATTCTTTATATCTAAACTCTATTATTTATTCAAAAAATGAAAAAATGCTATTTAATTCTATTAAAAAAATTCTAAAAACTATATTACTCTAAAAGAAAATTTATAATATCTATTAATTAAAAAGAAAAATCTATCTATTTCAAAATCATTTAATATCTAATATATTCTAAAAAATGCTAAAAAATGATTTAAACCTACTTATTAATCCTATTAAATCCTAAAATGATTAAAATCTATTTAAAAAGAATTAAAGCTATAAAAAAAATCCTATTAATATTCTAAAAATGAAAAATGCTATTAACTAATTAAAATCTATTTAAATCCTAAAAATAGCCAATAAAATCTAGAAAAATCACCATAATTCCCGAACGACACATAAAATGATTCTACCTATTTAAACTGATAAAAAAAACACCTGAAACGCGAGACGAGAGCTGTGATCCCTGATAAAATCAAAACAAATGAGAAATGCACTGTATGCAATATGCAGATGCGAATGCGATTATGCGTCGAAACATCGAGCCAAATGCGAGACCCGGTTGGTCAAATTTTGGGGTGCAACAGCTGCCCCTATTCAAGCCACTTCGACCTGAATGGTTGAAGAGCGCTCAGCCTTCAAACATTCAAGGTAGATGACGGTTGAATACAAATGGAATCCTGAAATTTGCCAACCGCAAGAATATACTGCAAAGCTGCTTGAGGAATAGCTTCCAATAACTGAAGTTTGGTTGTCACGGCAACAACTGGTCAATTATCTGGTAAAGAACTCCTGATTTTAACACCCGTTACTCGCGTGATACCCCTGATAACAATCCTGAGGGTTGCCACAAAACATCTGATCTTCTCACATTGTCTACTGATAGACAGGAAGAGAAATATACTCACATCGTCTAAGGATAGATGGAAAGACACCCTGCTTTTAAGGAAAACTTCGATACTCACATCGTCTAATGATAGACGGGAAGACACCCTGCGAACCAATACTCACATCGTCTAAGGGCAGACGGCATCATCCTGATTGATGAACAAATCAATTCACATCGTCTAAGGATAGACGGAATCATCCTGATCGAATACTCACATCGTCTAAGGATAGACGGCATCATCCTGATTGATGAAACAAATCAATATTCACATCGTCTAAGGATAGACGGAATCATCCTGATCGAATACTCACATTGTCTAAGGATAGACGGAAAGACACCATAATCTCCAAATTCACATCGTCTACGGGTAGACGGGATCATCCTGATTGATGAAACGAATCAATTCACATCGTCTAAGGGTAGACGGGATCAAATAATCTCTATACCCACATCGTCTAAGGATAGACGGCATCATCCTGATGAAACAAATCAATATTCACATCGTCTAAGGATAGACGGGAAGAAATAATCTCCCAATTCACATCGTCTACGGGTAGACGGGATCATCCTGATTGATGAAACGAATCAATTCACATCGTCTAAGGATAGACGGCATCATCCTGATTGATGAACAAATCAATTCACATCGTCTAAGGATAGACGGAATCATCCTGATCGATTACTCACATCGTCTAAGGATAGACGGCATCATCCTGATTGATGAAACAAATCAATATTCACATCGTCTAAGGATAGACGGAATCATCCTGATCGAATACTCACATCGTCTAAGGATAGACGGAAAGACACCATAATCTCCAAATTCACATCGTCTACGGGTAGACGGGATCATCCTGATTGATGAAACGAATCAATTCACATCGTCTAAGGGTATACGGGATCAAATAATCTCTATACCCACATCGTCTAAGGATAGACGGCATCATCCTGATTGATGAAACAAATCAATATTCACATCGTCTAAGGATAGACGGGAAGAAATAATCTCCAAATTCACATCGTCTACGGGTAGACGGGATCATCCTGATTGATGAAACGAATCAATTCACATCGTCTAAGGATATACGGGAAGAGAAATAATCTCCATACTCACATCGTCTAAAGATAGACGGAAAGACACCATTACACCACTCAACACCATCCCTCGAATTTCAGAATCCTTCTGTCTACGGGAATTGATGGAAAGATCAATATCCTTGAAGGGGCCACATCATCAGTATGGACCGACGGGAAGGAAACCACCTTTAAAGAACCATGTCGTCAATAAGAATCGACAATCACGAAAACTGAACATTCTTCGAAGGGCCTCGACATCAATGATGATCGACGATCAGAAAAGTCCCTCTTGAAACGTCATCTCATCCAATAAACAGAAAGAAAACCACTATCCGAAATATCATTTTGAAACCCCTCAACAATCAAAGATAGCCAGAGAAGACTCGCTGGGGAAACTCACCATACGTATGATCTGGCAATAAGAAAACCGCTGAACAATAACCTGAAACCTCACATCGTCTACTAATAGACGGAAAGAAAAGCCAAGTGCTGGAGAAACCCTGTCTTGAACCCCATTGAAAATCACCCAAAACTTCACATCGTCTACTGATAGACGGAAAGAAAGCCACATTCGTACTCAAGACGTCTAATGATAGACGGAGAAATCCCTTCTTGAAACCCTACTGCGATCACCCGCAACTTCACATCGTCTAAAGATAGACGGAAAGAAAACCACATTCGTACTCAAGACGTCTAATGATAGACGGAGAAATCCACTTATTGGAGGAACACATCGTCAATATGAATTGACGGGAAGAACAGTCTGTCGATGCCAGATGACTGACTGATCAAAGCACAACTATTGTATGATCTGATACAAATAATCTGCTGAACTGTCTGAACACTGCCGCTGGATAAATGCCCCTGAACTGATCACAGAGTAATTCATGCGCCATGTGAGGCTGAAAGAAAACCTGACTTATGCTTTGTATGCATATGCGTACGCTTTAATCTTTCTATGGCGTAATGCTCCATTCAGGATGGAAATGCTACGCATTTTGGCAATGACGTGCAAGTATGATGCAAATATGATGATGCATGCAACATGCTAATGCAGGCTCGAGCTGCTGGAGAAAGCTGGGTATAGAAAACCATTTCAGCAAAATAAATGCTGAAGACGAAGCCAACTCCGCTGGGGATATTAGGAACTTAACCGAACAACTTGACGAAGTAATACCCTACTGGGGAATATAACTCCGCTGTGAAATAGCAGATGTGCTGAATATGATTGGACTCCTCTAGGGATAGCTTACCCATACCAATGACAAATTGGACTTTGCTGGAAAAAATGGGGGGAGTCTTCCCGCGTACTGATGAAGTTCGGATCTGGAACTGATGCGCCAACACGGATGGGCCTCACAGTGATCGCCAACATGGATTTGAACTCTTAGGCTGCCCGTGATGGGTCAGGTACAACTGACGTTGGAAAACACTCTGTCTGAATGCGCAGCCTCCTAGTGGAAGAGTCAAAGGATAGTGACACGACTTCCCGCATTCGTCTCGCTCTCGAAAATCGACTGCATCTGCTCGAATGACTCTGAATGACCCCACTGATACGGAGAAGAACAATCCTTTCGCTTCTGATAGGCCCCAGCCTGCGGGACCTCTGTGGGGATAGTCCTTGAAAGGAAATCTGAAAATCTGAGCCCTGATGGTCTGATATGACATGCCCCAATATTCTGAACTTCGGAGAGATGCTTTCACATCAAATGCTCCTCGAACAAAGAACAACCTCTGCGCTCTTAAGATGGCCTGCCCTTGACTGCAATGACCTTTGCCCCTGATTATCTGATTCAGAATAGTGTCCCTGACTACGCCGTATTCGCCTGAATCTCAACCTGATTGCCCCAGGATAACTGATTTCGAAAGGCTGCCCTGACTGGGGATTACGGTAATAGCTTGCCCCTGCTCTCGGAACATTCGGGCATTCTGTATTCTATCCTGACCGTACCTTCCATTGTAGGAAGCTTTTCTGCTGTCAAGCGCTTACTCGCAAGTAAAACAAGTTGTTCTGTGTAACAGATGTATTAATGCAACGCATATGACAGCTTTGACATCCAATCTGTTCACTGGGAAAAGGAAAAAACAGTTTATGGCATATAATGCACAAAACATTTATCCACAATATCAATATCAGTACCAACATGGTATGAAGAACCCTTTTAAGAGTCAGAATCGACGCGACCTTTACCGGAGTATGCTTTCGAAACAACCTGCTTCAATTAGGACTTTTGAAGGTTATAACGTGGTCAGGTTCACGGTTTTGAAAGAAAGGATAAAGGCTCAAAGTTTATTTTAACCCACCCATTCTCCTTGATGTTCTCCCATCCTACGTTCAGCTAATTCAACCTTAGCGCTCACCTCTCAGAGGTTGAAAGATAGGAATGATAGTTCGAGAAACTATGAGTTTTCGGAGTGACAGCCACTCATTTTTCGTCTTTGACACTTGAGGTCACACGACTCGTATTTCCTTTGAGGATTTTTCTTTTGATTCCTTTCATCTTTTCTTTTCATATCCCTAACTTTTGCCTAGACTGACTCCTTTTGAGTTTCTTTTGATTTTTTTAAGTCCAGCGGGATGCCCTCATTTTTGCCTAAGTCATTTGTTTTGAAGTTTTCTCGACTTAGCGGGCTTTTGATTCTTTTTTCTTCGTTTTTTCCTTTCGAACAAGTCGTGTGACACTGGTTGTCTGACTTTTTGGGGAATGATGTGACTGCCCCACTCTTGATTGAACCATTGTGGTCTTTTAGGCACGACCTCTAGGGACGTGATTGATCCTCGAACGGACACTCCTTTTGCAATTTGGACGCTCGGTCAAATTAGCTAACACCTACCCTGCCCCAGGTTAAAGATCGAGGGTTTTTTCATTTTCAGAAAGAACTCCTACTACAAGGCTCAAAGGGGTTGACAAGGGATTATCTTCCTTATATCTCCGGTGTTTAGGGATTTGAAACAATGCCTGTACATCATCAGCAGGTTTTATTTCAAAAGCATACAATGTCGGCAGTTGCATATCGGTCATTTTCGTCATCCTCCCCAAATTCTTCTTAACCAAGCGTTGGACATTTGTAAAAACAGTTAGTGAACACGAATGGATTTAATCAAAACATGCATATTTATTTCATTATCATCAATTGAATGAAAACAACAAGTTTTACAAACAAGATTACAAATTCAAACAGGAAAGCAACTACAAATGTAAGGAAATGACAAGATAAAACAAAGAAAAATGCTAGCTTCCGAGAACCGGGCTTTCACATCTGTCCTGCTGCTGAACCAGCTATCTTTATTAGAGACAATTCGATGCTGTCCTGATCCGCTTTCGACGACCCAACCAGATTATAGAGCCCTTCCTCCTTCATTCAAATGATTTGGGGACCTTTCTGCCCGAAGCTGATTGCTGCACTATCAAGTAGATCCTGCACTTTGTGCTTAAAAGCTTTACAATTCTCAACCGTATGGCCTGGTGCCCCAGTATGGAACTCACAAGTAGCATTGGCATCATACCCCGGTGGTGGTGCCCCCGTTAAGGGAGCCATTGTCCTCTTATGAACCAATTGGAGCTGAAGCAACGTTTGCAGAAGCTGTGCATACGGCATAGGAGGAGTTTCCAAATGACGGCTTGCCAGAGGACCCCGATTCTGATATCTCTTACACCCCTGCTGGTTCTGCTGCTGAGGCTGCTGCTGCTGGTATCGGGTTGACTCTTGAACACCCTTCGTATCAAATGCAACATCGGTTTCTTGACCTTCAATGTATTGATTAACGCCCCCTTTATGCTTAGCCATTTTCTTTCTCAAATCTGCCCCAGGAATAGGCAACAGTTGTGGGCCTGGAGATTCTGACACCATGGAGTCCAGGATACGCTTCTGACCCACTGCAGCTTTAGAAACATCTGTCATCTTAGCATCGACTGAGGCAGGAGCAATACGCACAGCTACACCGCCCGGCGTGAATTCAATATCGCGCGAGTCAATCAGGTCTTGAACATTGTGCTTAAAAGCATGACAACCCTCGATGTCGTGTCCGAGTGCCCCAGAATGGAACTCACATTGCTTACTGGCATCGTACCCTTGAGGAAACGCTCTCGTTGGTGGTTCCAACGCTCTCTTCTCAACCAGATTAAACCTCAATAAAGTCTGCAAGAGCTCAGCATATGTCATAGGCGGTGCCTCAAATATTCTCTTTGGCTTCCCTTCCTGGATCCTCCGTGGAGCCGGATGTATCTCCTATTGCTGCTGCTCAGGTTCCACATGCACGGGTGGCGCGAGCTTCTTCATTGCGGCTTCAAATAGCTGATCGTCCTCTTTCCTAAGCACATTCTTGACTACCTCCATGATCAAGCTCACTTGGGTCTTCAGCTGACTGTTCTCCTCCTTGAGAATCTTCTGCTCCAGACGCATCTCCTGCATGTCTCTCATCATCTGCCCCAGCTGGCTTTGGACTTCAATCAATTCAAACTGATTCTGTTCCATATCTCTGAAGGAGTTCCTGCAACAAACTGAGCGATGAGGAAATGAGACCCACGGTTCTGATGTACCTGTTAAATCATAATGCAATGCGGAAAGCAAACACACATTCATAGCGAGACAAAGAGAAACTCAAGCTATAAGCATACAGACAAACATCTCCCACACATGTATAACCAACAAAAGCAGCACGTAAGCCCAAATGAGTATGAATACAGTGACCCCAGCCAACAATCCTGGTGGTGGTCGGCAGACACTAGTGCACAAAAGCTAAACGGACTAAGCAAAGAAAACAGACGCGACACCCGGCGCAAAAACCTCTAGAAACTTCTCCCACACCACTGAACTCTCTGATTGACAATCTTCAGAGCACACACTTCCTGTGGAGTCTTCCATGACGTTAACTGACGAACCCACACAACTGGATGATGGAAAATCATTAATCTGAACAAAACCCTGAGGCGTGATGCAAATCCGGTTAGAGTCTAACAGATCCTGAATCTGGCTTCTAAGCACCTTACAATCATTGGTGGAATGCCCCTGTGCCCCAACATGGTACTCACAGCGGGCGCTAGCATCAAAACCTGGAGGATATGGTGGAATCACCGGCTTAGTCTCTTTCGGCACTATCAATCCGCTTCTGACCAGTTCTGGCAACAACTGACTGTATGACACCGGTAGCTGAGTAAACTGCCTTTCAGGCTTCCTTGGTCTTCGTGGGGCGTGCTGACGCGATCGGCGATAGGATGATCGTTGACTTGAAGTGTATGAAAACTGATCCTGAGATGCTAGAGATTCTGAGGGGGCGTCATCTCCTTCCCACTCTTCTTGAGAACTGACAACTGACTCAATCTTATCAACCGGGACGTAAGGAGCATTTTGAAACTTTCCACTCTTGAGTCCTTTTTCAACAAGCTCTCCCAGTCTCATCAGACCCACAAAGTTTGTGCAGCTGAACAATTTGTCAAAATAATGGCCTTTCAGAGTACCCAAGAAGATGTCAACCATTTCTCTTTCCGGAAGCGGTGGTTGAACACTAGCAGCCAATTCTTTCCATCTTCGCAAATACCCTCTGAACGATTCATTCTCCGCCTGAGATAATTCTTGCAGATCTACGAGACTAGGAGTCAAATCCAGGTTGTAATCGTACTGCTTCATGAAAGCTCTAGCTAAATCCACCCATGATCGAATCTGATTACTCTCCAATTGCACATACCATCTCAACGATGCCCCAGTCAGGCTATACTGAAAGCAATGGATCATCAATTTGTCATTTCGCACAAACGAAGTCATCCTTCGACAGAACATCATCAAATGCAGCTTTGGACAGCTATCTCCCGTGTATTTCTCAAATTCCGGCACTTTGAACTTGTAAGGCAACACCAGATCAGGAACCAGACACATGTCTACAGCATCCAGGTTGACGGCATCTTTCGCTTCTAAGGCTTTTATACCTTCTTCCAACGCTCGGAATCTTCTATCGTTTTCAAGAGCTCTTGGATCTACTATCCCGGCCATTGGAATATCTCTCCGGTAATTCATCACAGGGAAAGCGACACTTTGATTGTTAACAGGAGGATGACGTTCATTTCGGGCAACAAACGGCTCATGCCGATCTCGGTTCTGGACAGTAGGCTGTACAACTTGGTCTGCAGTAAGATTGTTTGTCTGCGGGAAGCCTTCCATAGAATCATACTGATGGTTGGACGCCGTGGCAAACCCTGCCAAAGTGTTAGGAGACTGGAAATTGCCTTCAGACATAGCTATCAATTACCTTGAACTGACTACACTGCTTGATTCTGGAATCTGCTCAAGTCTGCTCCAACCCCTTGGTCGTCTTCTGACAATCAACAGTTGCTCAATCCAAACTCCGGGTAATCACCTTCAGGAAACAAAGGCTGGACCAGAACTCTGGCTGGCTGGAGAAATGCTATGCAATATGATGCGAAGATGCCTATGCAAATGCAATGCAATGCAACAAACACGGGATCACAGCCCCCACACAAACTAAATACTGCCGCACTGCTGACGGAGTACGCTTGCTCTGAAGAGAAGACCAAAATAATGGGTAGGTTGGAAGTCAAGTTTCCTGCACAAAAAAAAAACCCCCCACTCACAGGTGTGGACCTATATCTGACAAGGTACGACATCCTATGCGGTCGTCAGCGTCACAGACTTTCAGAACTGATGATACGATTCCCAGAAGGAGTGGCATCACCGGGTCCTGAAGAGGCCTCACTTAGCTAACTTCCAAATGATCGGTTCCCAGAGTCGACAATCCACCAAACCAGCAACCGTCTCAACCCAAAGGGTTGAAAGTGAAGCCAACCGGATGAACCTCGTCTGAGCGTGGATTTCATGAGACACTAGTGCCTGCAAAGCAAGCACGCGCCCATTAATTTCCACTCTAAGTCTAAGGTGCACTCAAGCCCAGGTCCGGCTTCTCACTCAATCATAGAACACCCGTAACACCCCAACAGCAACAGATAATATTGATAAATAAACACCAAATAGACAAGCAAATAAGCGCTAGGATTGACTCTCTCTCTTAGGGGACGTTGGATCCCACATGCATGGGGAACTATCGCTATTCCCCAGCAGAGTCGCCAGCTGTCGCTACTGCGAAAATCGGCGCCGGCTGACAGAAGAGTCGCCACCGTGCGTTATTTATCCCTCAGAGCGGGAAAGGAAACGCTCGAAGTAAACCTCGCAAAAAACGGGGAAAAGGTATGGTCGTCGCAACCAAAACCTGGGTTCGGGAGTCGGTTACGCAAGGGGAAGGTATTAGCACCCCTCACGTCCGTCGTACTCGACGGGATCCACGCTTGCTTGGGTTGTCTACTGGATGCAAAACAATCTTATCTACGGCTGCTAAATCTAAACGGAAGGGAATTGACTCGATAGAGCGCCGCACTCTATGCCTACGTATTCTCAAGAGAGAAAGTCAGAGTCAACGTAGTTCGGGACTACAGGGAAAATTGGCTCGCCAAGACCTCGCGTCTTGTGCCTACGTACTTCCACAATGCATGGAAGATCAGAGCTTTACGTAGTTCAGACTAACTACGGCTAAACAAACATTCTCACACAGCAGTGAGAAAAACAACTGGCTTCACAGGGTCGGGAATCTATGGCTAAAACTATGGCTTGGTCTCAAATGCACTCGGGCAAAAGAGAAAAAGGGTATCGATTAGTCGTCAGCGGGAAAGTCTCGATCGCACAGCAGCGAGAGAACAAAAGTTAGTCGTTAGTGTGCTCGCTAGGATATCGCATCCTATGCCTACATATCCTCGTCTGGTACGAGGAATCAGAGCAGCTGTAGTTCGGCTACTTCGGGACCACAGCTCAAATCTCGTTTTATTAATATCTGAAAAAATGATTACAACTGATTGAACACTGAAAAATAAATCTCCTAGGAAATACTATCCTATTCTATCCTGAAAAAATCGAATGAAAAATAGCCCCCCTAACAAGTGGGCTTCTAAACTATCCTAAAAAGAAAATAAATCCTAAAAAATATTACATCTAATATTTTTTGCTTTTTTCCAACTATTTTCTTCTTTTTTCTTTTCAAAATATATTCTATTATTTTTCTATTTTCTTTCAAATATTTTTCACTTCTTTTCTTCTCTTTTTCAATATATTTTTCTCTCTATTTTTTCTCTTTTCAACATATATTCTTTTATATATTTTTTCCTTTTCTTTTTCTATTTTTCAAATATTTCTCTTTATTCTTTTTCTTTTTTTCATAATATTTTTCTTTATTCTTTTTCTTTTTTTCATAATATTTTTCTTTATTCTCTTTCTTTTTCATAATATTTTTTCTTATTCTTTTCTCCACATAACTATACAAAAAGAAAAATATAAGGGAGGGGGGTGCAATCTGTTTACAAGGGTGATAAGCAGAAAATAATAAAAAGCAAGGAGGGCCCAGCCCAAAAGAAATTCAGAAAAAAAAAAACCATTGGGAGGGGGTGCTGAATGTGAATGGAGGGTGTAGTAGCGAAATATTGGTTTCATTAGGCCCAGCCCACTCTCAGCCAAAAAACGTGAGGGGAGGTGTTTGCAAAAAAACAGGGGTGTATCCACAATTGGGCCTGGATCCAGCCCAATCCCTTCCTCTCCTTCCTTCTCTCCCTCTCCATTCTGAAAAAACCCTAATCTTATCTCCTTCCTCATGGCGCCGCCGCCGTCTTCGTTCTTCTCTTCTCCCTCTCTCTCAAACTCCCTCGTCTCTCTTTGTTCTTCAACTTCCTGTTCAGTCTTTCTCCCTAACCTCTCTTGATCTCCCTCTCAAACACCATGCTTACTCACAACAACACCAAAACTTCTAACACGCATGTTCCGGAGAGGGTCTTCGAAGCACTTGAGTGTTCTTGAGGACGCGTTTTTAGACGAAGACGAAAATGTAAAGGGAGCTACTCGCGGATAAACATCAACGAAAATAACCGCAAGAAAGAACCTGGAGATCTGAGGGTTAACTCGTGTTCTTCGTAGATCCAGATGAAGACGATTTGGACGCATTTGAAAATCTGGGAGCGTGTTGAGGAAGGTTTTCAAAAGACCTTCTTGAAGATCTGTAACCTGGAGACGTCCTCTGATGAACCTTCATGGAGGAATGAGTTTGTTGGATCCGGACGAAGATATTTTAGATCTTCTGGGATGAAGACCTAACGAGGATGGCTGAAGATTCTTCTGGATACGCCTTGAAGATCTTCGTTCTTCTGGAAATTCCTTGTTGGAAGACTGGGGATTGTGGTGAAGAACCTGATGAGTTCTGGAGAAGTCTCGGTGGTGTTGAAGTTAACGGTCGCGTTCAAGAACACGAAGAATTCCTGGGAATGAACGATGAAGATCCAAAGATCTTCACCAAAAGTCTTGAAGGTTGTTCTGAGGATCACTTGAAGGTCTGGAAATCTGTTCTTGAGGATGAGTACCCGACGTTGCGTCTGAGTTTGCTGAAGATTCTTGTTGGACCAAAAAAATGGTGGAAGGTTGAAGGATACGTGATGATGACTTTCGTTGATGATCTTAAGTTCTTGTTGAGGATGTTGATCGGAAGCTGGAAGAGCATCGTTAGTGAGGTTTGATCAGAAACTGGAAAAAGTTGTTGATGATTGGAGTAGGGACGATGAAGGTTAGGTTGATGTTGATCGGATTCTGAGATTTTGGGCGTTCTCCGGTGAGGGGCGCGGTGGAGGTATGACCAGAGATTGGATCGGAGGTGGGAGGAAGATGAATGTTGGAGGTTTCTGGGATTTCCTGAGCTTTCCGGTGGAGATTGATGGTGGCCGCCGGCCATGCAGGCCGGCCGGCGGGGTGTTTCAGGCGAGGGTTATGGGGCTTACACGTGGTGGTGTGGATGGAGAAGTGTTACGCATGTGTGCCACTTGGCCTGCGCGTGGCAGTGAGATGAATGCTGAGAGAACGCGTGGCGTGGTCTGAAGGTGAAAAGTGGGGCCATCCCCTTGTTCACACGTGGCGGGAGCTATTTAAAGACTTGGCATTTTCTGGACAACTCTAGAACCTTCTGGAAACTTGCTGAAAATTCTGGAAATTTGCTGGATCATTTGCTGAACTGAAGCTGAACGAATTGGGCCGCGAATTGGATGACAAAGGCCCACGAAAAAACTGATAAAAAACCACAAAAATCTGAAAATGAGATAAAAGAGATCAAAAACTAATACTAATTAACTAAATGAATTAAAATCTGATTATTATTCTAATTAATTCTAAAACTCAATTAATCTAATTAACTCTAAAAAACAATTAACTACTAACTTTTATTTAAATTCTATGAAAGAAAAATCTATTCAATTATTAAAAAATGAAAAATCTATACTATATTATTTCTATAAAAGAAAAACAAAACTATATTCTTTATATCTAAACTCTATTATTTATTCAAAAAATGAAAAAATGCTATTTAATTCTATTAAAAAAATTCTAAAAACTATATTACTCTAAAAGAAAATTTATAATATCTATTAATGAAAAAGAAAAATCTATCTATTTCAAAATCATTTAATATCTAATATATTCTAAAAAATGCTAAAAAATGATTTAAACCTACTTATTAATCCTATTAAATCCTAAAATGATTAAAATCTATTTAAAAAGAATTAAAGCTATAAAAAAAAAATCCTATTAATATTCTAAAAATTAAAAATGCTATTAACTAATTAAAATCTATTTAAATCCTAAAAATAGCCAATAAAATCCAGAAAAATCACCATAATTCCCGAACGACACATAAAATGATTCTACCTATTTAAACTGATAAAAAAAACACCTGAAACGCGAGACGAGAGCTATGATCCCTGATAAAATCAAAACAAATGAGAAATGCACTGTATGCAATATGCAGATGCGAATGCGATTATGCGTCGAAACATCGAGCCAAATGCGAGACCCGGTTGGTCAAATTTTGGGGTGCAACAAACGTGAATCACAAACCGAATTAATTCACTTCACTAAAAAACACAAAAACAATCTTCAAACTTTTTTCCTTCGGGATTAATCAGAAAACTTTTTTCATAAAAAAGAGTGTTGTTAAGCTTTGGTTTTACCGCAAACAGGCATCGTCCCTAACTGCTGGAACGAAGGTTTAACCCTACTCGGTTAAAACAATTGAACCAAATGGTGTTCGTGTCGCCCGAACTACGTTTGCTCTGATTTCTCATACCATATGAGGATACGTAGGCACAAGATTTGATGTCTTAGCGAGCAACCTTTCCCCTCTTTTCGCCCGTAGTTTCCCGAACTACGTTGACTCTGACTTTCCCATTGCACGAGGGAATACGTAGGCACAGAGCGGCGATGCTCTGCCGAGTCTCTTTTCTTTTCTTTTTGTTTTGTGAGCTTGTAGCGTAGATAGTTAAACACACCCTTAGATAGACAACAAGCGTGGATCCCGTCGAGTACGACGGACGTGAGGGGTGCTAATACCTTCCCCTTGCGTAACCGACTCCTGAATCCAGGACTTGGTTGCGATGACCTCGTCTTTTCCCTTTTTCGTTAGGTTTTTCTGGCCGTTTCCTTTCCCTCTCTTTGGGATAAATAACGAAAGGTGGCGACTCTTCTGTTTTTCGCTGGGTGTTTTTCGCAGTTGCAACAGCTGGCGACTCTGCTGGGGATCTCTGGTTCCCTGTGCGAGTTAATCCTAGCGCTTGTATGTTGCGTCTTTGGGTGTTTACTTTTGTGTAAATATTTTACTTTATGTACATATTTGTTGTATATTTTTGCATTTGCATTTTATTATCATATTGTGATGCTGCTGTGCTGTGGGATGGGTTGTTCCATTGAGAGATAAGCCGAACCCGGGCTTGAGTATACACACGGGATTAGTGTGAAGAGTAGCGGGAGCTTGTGTTGCATTTGGCCATGCAATAGCTCGTGTGAAATTCACGTTCAGACGAGGTTTTTCTTTAGAAATATTCTATCCTCCGCGTCTGGTGCAGTTGAGGGAATATTGACTTAGGGAGACTGTCGACTCTGGAGACCGTTCATTTGGGAAGTTAGCTAAGTGAGGCCGCTTCGTTTGAGTATGATGCCAAATCAGAAATGGTGAACGTATCATCGTTTCTCAAAAGTCTATGATGCTGACCACCCGCATAAGATGTTGTACCTTTTCAAGACTATAACCCACATGTGAGAGGGGATGGGTTTTGCAGGAAACCTGGCCTTCAACCAACCCTGGTTTTCTTGTCAGTGCAGACTTTTGATCTTGAATACTTCGGTTTTCTGTTATCTCCAGTGTTCTGATTAAAGCGGAGCTCTGGTTGAGTTCAGTCAACGGCACAACAACAAAGTTTGAGCATTGGATACCTTGATCCCATGTTTGCATCTGCATAATTATCCTGCATTTGACATGGCATGTTTGTGTATGTTACAGGTTCTTGTCTTTACCTTGATTCTGGTACTGATCTTCTGTAGAGATGGAAGCAAGCAGAAAGAGGATTGTTTTGTACAAGTTTCCTGCGCCTGAGTTAGGACCTTTATTTGTTCTGATTTCCCTGGCTAATCCTGGTGTTCTGGAAACCTTCAGGGAAGATTATAGGGGTATTCTGAATCTTGTCCGTAAGATCACGAGCTATGAATATGGTGCTATTCATACCCTGTTACAGTTTTATGATCCGCCACTATGTTGTTTCACATTCCCAGACTATGTGTTGGCTCCGACTTTGGAAGAATTCGCCTTCATCTTAGGTGTTCCGATCCTAAATAAGGTGCCCTTCTTCAGCTTCGAGGAAGAACCTAATCTTGAGAAGTTATCCGCCATTCTTTATTTGAGCGCCTCTGACTTGGTAGACCATGTTATAAGCAGAAACGGAGTTTTCGGCTTTACTTTATCTTTCTTGGTGGACAAATCCCGAGAGTATGCTGGAAAGGGTTGTTGGGTGGTTTTCAGTGCTATCTTGGCTCTGTGTGTCTATGGTATTGTGTTGTTTCCCAATGTACCAAACTTTGTGGGTTTCGATGCTTTTCATATCTTCGCTTCCGGGAACTCCGTACCTACTCTTCTGGGAGATTTGTATCATTCGGTACATTACAAGAATGAGAAAAGAAGAGGAAATATGGTTTCTTGTTGTGCACCACTGTTGCATAAGTGGTTTGTTGATCACCTTCCTCGCTCTGGAGCTTTTATGGATTTGAGGAATTCGTCTGAATGGTCAAAGAGGCAAATGGGTTTAACAGAAAAGAATATTGTCTGGTTCAACCGAAACCTGCTAGTTCGCGAGCTTATCTTTAGTTATGGTAGCTTTCCTAATGTGCCCTTGATAGGGAGGAAAGGCGGCATCAACTATAATCCTTCTCTGGCTGTCAGACAGTTTGGTTATGCTTTGAAAGGACCTCCGAAAGAAGAAGAAGTGCAGGAATCTCTGTACTTCACAGGTGCAGTTGATCATGGTATCTCAGCCAGATTCATGGATGCTTGGGGTAAAATTTAAAAGAAGGGAAAGCTTTCTTTAGGCAAAGGAGACTGTAGAGCCTATGATCCCTACTTGGAGTGGATTCAGAAGAGGGTTGAAGAGGTACTCTTGCCATTTCCTGTTGAAGAACCACTGTATCCCTTAGTTATTGAGCCGCCTACAATCGTCGACATCCTGAGATATACCAAGCTTTGGGGAGAGAAGGAAGAGTTACACAAAGAGAATGAAGAGTTGAAGCAGGAAATAAGTTAGCTGAAGCATGACAAGGGTGAAGCTGTTTATTTGGCCAAGACAAAGTCAGAATCCTTGATCAAGTTGGAGAAAGAACTTGCTGATCAGGTACAAGCACGGAAGCAAGTCGGTCTTAATCTGAAAAGCACTTGTAGTGTCCTGAAGAGTAAGAAGGAGGATTTAGACAGAGTCTATCTGAAGATATCTAAATTTAATGAGCAATGGAATGCAACCTTGACTGCCAACAAAAGTAGGGAGGACCAGCTTCGTATTCAGGTTGATAAGTTGAAGGCACAATTCAAGGCTAAGGAGAGGGAGGTATTGTTAGAATTGTTCCGCAGAAGCACGATTGAGCAGAAATACCAGGAAACTTTATCAACACTTGAAGAGTTCAAGATTCAAGCAGAGGTGAAGAAACCTAGGCTTGAGGATGCCTTCGGCGAGGATGCTTGGGAGGATCATTGTCATTATCTCCGGGATGTGTACGCAAGAGGGATGTCCTCGTCAGAGAGTTGGTTGCTAGACCAGATCACCCAGATACAAAAGAGATGCTTAAGGAGTCTCAGGATTGGATTAGAGATCATGGCTACTAGGGAGTTTTATCTTTTGTAGTTTCATTTGCTTTTATATCTTGATCATCACCATGGATGTTGGATGAGATCAGTACATCTTTGTATGTGGATATTTCTCATTTGGTTGTATTATCTCAGCTTTATCTGATATGTGAGAAGATTATTATGATGTTTTTCCATTTCTGCTTCTTGTTTATTAGAACTGGAATCAAGGGGGATATCTCCTTGTGCATACATAGACATGTTTGCATTTTGCATCTTGCATTTTCATTTGCATGGCAGGTGTGCTCGGTGGCCTTCTGTTCCTAACTCTGTTTGGTTTTCTTTGAAGTTCAGGATTGAGGAAGTTGAGGAGTTCAGTTTCTACAGGTATCCAACTCGAGGGAATCAACGAAAAGTGATGGATCAGGTTCAAGCCGAATTGCAGGAAGTCAGGGCTCGCATGGCCCAATTCATGGAGTTGATGCAGACTGTTGCTAGTGGGCAGGAACAGTTAAGAACTTTGGTCCATCTAATGATAGCACGGGTTGATGAAGATGGTGTTTTGCATGGAGGAGCTGGTGTTATTCCTCCACAGATCGGTGGATCTATCCCACAGGGTATTCCTACTATTGTCATACCTCCGGGCGGAGGAGCTACGAATGAGAATGGTAATGTTACTGGTAATGGGAGTGTGTGCGCTGTGCACGGGGCTGCTGGCCCTCATTGGGAAGATAACCAGGATGATGTGTTTTCCATGAGAGATATGGAGGGTGGTTTACCGACTGAAGCTGACCGAAGGTTTAAACTGATCGAGGAGAAAATGAAATCGTTTGAGAATCAGAAATCTTTGGGCCTTGATATGTCTGATCTTGGTCTAGTTCCTAGGGTCAGGATTCCTCCCAAATTCAAGGTGCCCGATTTTGATAAGTACAAAGGGACGACTAGTCCAAGAGTGCATATTCGGGCGTATTTCAGGAAAATGTCTGCCTACTCCAATGATGAAAAGCTGCTAATGCATTTTTTCCAAGACAGTCTGGCAAGGGCGTCTTTGGAGTGGTATATGGGACTTGAGAGAACTCATGTCCGCAGCTGGAAAGAATTGGCCGAGGCTTTTGTGCGTCACTATCAATATAATAGTGATCTGGCACCAAACAGGGTACAATTGCAGAGTTTGTCGCAAAAAAGTACTGAGAGTTACAAGGAATACGCCCAGAGGTGGCGGGATTTAGCTGCAAGAGTGCAACCCCCTATGGTTGAAAGGGAACTGATCGACTTGTTCATGACTTCGCTGTCTGGTGTGTACTTTGAGAAGTTGATAGGCTGCATGTCTGCAGGGTTTTCTGATCTGGTAATGGCTGGTGAGAGAATTGAAAGTGGAATCAAGTCTAGTAAGATTCCGAATGGCAGTGGATCCTCTTCGGGAGGAACAAAGAAGTCGTATTCTGCAAACCCCAAGAGAAGGGAGGCGGATGCAAATGCTATTGCTCACAAGGGTAAAGGTAGAGCTCGGTCCCGTTATTCTCAATAAGTCGCTACAGTAGATATCCCCGCTGCAGCTCAGCAGCAAGTCAATGCTCCACGACCTTATGTTGTCAGGCGCAGAATGACTGATAAGCAGTTCGTGAATCCTCCGATGTCGTATTCTCAGTTGTTACAACATTTGCTGCAGTTACAATTGGTTCAGAAGAGGACTATGGCCCCTCTCACTAGTCCACCACCTGCGGGGTACGATGTGAATGCTCATTGCAATTTTCACTCAGGTGCTCCAGGGCACGATATTAACCACTGCAAAGCTTTCAAGCATAAAGTACAGGACTTGCTTGATTCCAAAGCTATCAATTTGACCAACGATGGACCGAATATGACTCAGAACCCGATGCCGAATCATGAGGTGGCAGGAGCCAATGTTGTTATTGAAGGAGAAAGATTAAATCTGATAATTGATGTTGGGGATTTGAAGACTCTGCTGGGGTTTGTGAAGGCTAGTCTGTTGAAGAAGGGGGTGTTTCCTGGTTGTTCTGCTGACTGCTCAGAATGTGAAGTGCAGCCTGAGGGTTTTGATCTTTTGAAAGAGGGTATTCAGAGAATGATTGACGAATACTATTTGCAATTTGATAAAGTTGTGAAAGAAGATGCTGAGAATAAAGTGAGTAATGATGGAAGCGAATTTTCTACGATCTCCATTCCATATCGGACAATCAATATTTTAGCGCCTGCTAGGCCAGCTCCGGTTATCATTACTGTACCTAGACCTGTGCCATACGAGATCACTAAAGTTATCCCATGGAATTATAGGGGAGAGGTGTTCTGTAATGGGCAAAAGCAGTAATGGACAGCGTCTACAGAAGGAAGTTCGTCGGTTGAGAATATAGTTGGGGCCGGAGGTATTACCAGAAGTGGTAGGGTTTTTTCACCACTGGAGGTTAATGCTGATAAGAATGACAAAGGTAAATCTAAGGTCGTGATTGAAGAGAATGTCCAACCACAGGTCAGGGTTGATGATCTTTCGAAGAATGCAAAGGAATTTATGAGGTTCATTCGAAAAAGTGACTACAAGATTATAGATAACTTAAATCAGACTCCTTCGAAGATTTCTATCCTGTCATTGTTGTTGAGTTTGGAGGCGCACCGCAATGCTTTATTGAAAATCTTGAATGCAACATACGTACCCCAGGAGATTTCTGTTAATTAGTTGGAGGGGGTAGTAGCTCACGTGAACACCGATAATGGTCTCAGTTTTACTGATTTGGATCTGACTCCTTCCCGGAGAAACCATAACCGTGCTTTGCATATATCCTTGGAATGTAGAGGTTCTTTGATGTCGCATGTCCTGGTTGATACAGGATTATCCCTCAATGTGATTCCAAAGAAGGCGTTAATGAAGTTGGACGTTCAAGGTTTGACATGCACACCAAGTGATTTGGTCGTGAAGGCTTTCGATGGATCTAAGAGATTAATGTTTGGGGAGATCACGTTGCCTATTCAGATAGGACCAGAGATCTTTGATGCAACTTTCTACATTATGGATATCCAGGCAGCATACAACTATTTGCTTGGTCGACCCTAGATACATGCTGCAGGGGCAGTCACCTCAACATTGCATCAAAAGTTAAAATATATGGTGGAAGGGAAGATAGTCACGGTATGCGGTGAAGAGGATATTATGGTCAGCCATTTGTCATCCTTCAAGTACATGGAAGTGGATGGGGAGATCCACGAAACACTCTGCCAGGCGTTCGAAACAGTTCAGATTCAGGGGAAGTATCCTGTGGAAGCCAAGGGCCCAGAGGTTTCGATGTCATTGCTCAAGGAAGCTCGTGCTATCGTAGAATCTAGCTCGTCTCAGAAGTGGGGCCAAGCTCTTAATGTTCCCGTCAAGCAGGACAAGTTCGGTCTGGGATATAAACCCTCCAGTTCTTCTCAGAGCATTCTGAAGTACAGGGGGCCTGTTCAGTTCACCAGCAGTGGTGTGATATTTGACAGGATTAATGTTGTTGGAGATGATAAGGGTGACAGTGATTGCGATATGGATGCCTGGATTCGTCCATGTACTCCTGGCCAGAAGTTGTGCAACTGGACTACCGAAGAAGTCATTCATGTTACTGCTGCAGAGTAATGTTCTTTGTTTTGATTATGTTCAATCCTACTTTCTACCCAAGACGTAGTGACCCATTTGTGGGGCCCTCTTGTTATTTGCACTTTATCATTAAATAAAGGACATTTTCGCATTCAAATATTGTGATCCCTGTTTTTCTTGTTTTTGTTTTGCATTTATATTAAACAGAAAAATGTCAATGTGTTTTGTTTGTTGCATCGCATAATAAACATAAACATCCTTATGCAGGTATTTTCTATCAGATGCCATCGATTCAGGTTCGGCTATGACTTTGTATGACTTTGATAATCCTATTTATCAAGCTGAAGAAGAGACTGACGAAGACTGTGAACTACCTGAAGAGTTAGCCAGGCTTCTCAAGCAAGAGGAAAGGGTCATTATACCTCATCAGGAGGATATTGAGATTATCAATCTGGGCACCAAGGTTGATAAGAAATAGGTCAAAGTAGGGGCTGCATTGGAAGACAGTATCAAGAGAAGATTGGTTGAAATGCTCCGTGAGTATAAGGATATCTTCGCTTGGTCTTACCAAAACATGCCTGGGTTGGATACAGATATTGTGGTACACCGGTTACCTCTCAGAGAAGAATGCTTGCCAGTCAAGCAGAAGTTGAGACGGACAAGGCCTGACATGGCGGTCAAGATCAAAGAAGAGGTTCAAAAGCAGTTGAATGTTGGGTTTCTTGCTGTCACAAATTACCCTCTGTGGGTCGCTAATATAGTTCATGTACCTAAGAAAGATGGAAAGGTCAGGATGTGCGTTGATTATCGAGATCTGAATAAAGCGAGCCTGAAAGACAATTTCCCGCTCCCTCATATCGATGTGTTGGTTGATAACACCGCTCAGTATTCTGTGTTTTCGTTCATGGATGGCTTCTCTGGGTATAACCAAATCAAGATGGCCCCAGAGGACATGTAGAAAACTACTTTCATCACATCATGGGGGACTTTTTGCTACAAGGTAATGCCCTTTGGATTGAAAAATGCAGGGGCAATTTACCAGCGGGCGATGGTCACTTTGTTTCATAATATGATACATCATGAGGTTGAAGTCTATGTTGATGACATGATTGCAAAGTCACAGACGGAGGAAGGACATCTGGTCGATCTTCTGAAACTGTTCGAAAGGTTGAGGAAGTTCAAGCTGAGGCTGAATCCTAACAAGTGCACCTTCGGGGTGAGATCTGGAAAGTTACTGGGTTTCATTGCCAGTGAAAAGGGTATTGAGGTAGATCCTGCCAAAATAAAAGCTATACAAGATATGCCTGAGCCGAGAACAGAAAAAGAGGTTCGTGGTTTTCTGGGGAGATTAAAGTACATTGCAAGGTTTATATCTCATCTTGCAGCCACTTGTGAACCAATATTCAAATTGCTAAGAAAAGATCAAACGGTCAGGTGGAATGAAAATTTCCAGAAGGCGTTCGAAAGAATAAAAGAATATTTGCGGGAACCTCCAATACTCATGTCTCCAGTTGTAGGGAGACCACTGATCATGTACCTCACGGTTCTTGAGAATTCAATGGGATGTGTGCTCAATCAACAAGACGAGTCAGGTAGAAAAGAGCATGCCATCTACTACTTGAGTAAGAAGTTCACTGATTGTGAGTCGAGATACTCGATGCTGGAAAAAACATGTTGTGCACTCTCTTGGGCTACTAAGCGTTTGAGACAGTACATGTTAAACCACACAACCCTATTGATTTCGAAGATGGATCCAATCAAGTACGTCTTTGAAAAACAAGCACTCTCTAGAAGGATTGCCCGATGGCAAATGGTTTTAACGGAGTACGATATTCAGTACGTTTCCCAAAAAGCCATTAAGGGAAGCGTTATATCAGAGTATCTAGCCGAACAACCAATTGAGGATTATCAGCCGATGAAGTTTGAGTTTCCAGATGAAGACGTCGTGTTTTTGAAGATGAAAGACTGCGATGAGCCTTTACCTGCTGAGGGTCCTGAGACTGGATCTCAGTGGAAATTGGTTTTTGACGGAGCGGTAAATTCATATGGCAATAGAATCGGAGCTATCATTACTAATCCTCACGGTTCTCATATACCGTTCACTACCCGATTGACTTTCGCCTGCACCAATAATGAAGCCGAGTAAAAGCGTGCATATTGGGTTTGGAAGAGGCCGTTAATATGAGGATCAAGAATCTGGATGTATACGGTGACTCAGCGTTAGTCGTTAACCAAATCAAAGGAGAATGGGAAACTCGTCAGGCCAACCTGGTGCCTTACAGGGATTATGCAAGGAGATTGTTGTCGTTCTTTGATAGAATCGATTTCCATCATGTTCCAAGAGTCGAGAATCAGATGGCAGATGCCTTGGCCATACTATCTTTGATGTACAAAGTGAACTTCTGGAATGGAACTCCAGCCATCACCATTATGCGTCTTGATAGGCCTGCTTTTGTGTTTGCAATTGAGAAAGCATCAGATGGAAAGCCTTGGTATTTTGATATTAAGCATTTTCTCAAGACTCAAGAATACCCATCTGGGGCATCTGGCAATGATAAGAGAACCTTGAGAAGGTTAGCCGGTAACTTTTATCTGAACAAAGACAATGTGCTTTACAGGAGAAATTTCGACATGATCTTGTTGCGGTGTGTTTATGAACTTGAAGCAAGCCTGTTGATGGAAGAAGTCCATGAGGGTTCTTTTGGCACTCATGCCAATGGACATGCAATGACTAGAAAATTGTTGAGAGCTGGGTATTATTAGATGACTATGGAGCCCGATTGCTTCAAATACGCCAGAAAGTGCCATAAATGCCAGATTTATGCGGATAAAGTGCATGTGTCACCGGCTCCTCCGAATGAGTTAACGTCTCCTTAGCCTTTCTCTATGTGGGGAATCGATATGATCAGAAGGATTGAGCTGACTGCTTCTAATGGAAATCACTTCATTCTGGTCGCGATTGATTATTTTACGAAGTGGGTAGAAGCAGCTTCCTTTGCCAATGTCACAAAACAAGTGGTCGCCCGATTCATAAAGAAGGACATCATTTTCCATTATGGAATTCCTGAGAGAATCATTACTGATAATGGTTCAAATTTGAATAACAAAATGATGAAGGAATTGTGTCAGAGTTTCATGATTGAGCATCACAATTCTTCTCCATATAGTCCGAAGATGAATGGTGTTGTTGAGGCAGCTAACAAGAATGTCAAGAAGATTATGCAAAAGATGGTAGTCACCTATAAGTACTGGCACGAGATGTTGCCCTTCGCTCTTCACGGTTATCGTACTTCGGTGCGTACGTCAACCGTGGCAACTCCTTTCTCACTGGTGTATGGTACGGAAGCGGTCATGTCATTAGAAGTTGAGATTCCTTCTTTAAGGGTATTGTCGGATGTGAAGCTTGACGAAGTTGAGTGGGTGCGAACCAGGTTGAATCAGCTGAGCTTGATTGACGAAAAGAGATTGGCAGCCATTGCACATGGCCGGTTGTACCAGAGTAGGATGAAGAAAGCCTTTGATCAGAAAGTGCGTCCTCGGTGCTTTCAGACGCGTAATTTGGTGTTGAAAAGGATCCTTCCTCCTCAGACAGATCACAGGGGAAAGTGGACTCCTAACTATGAAGGTCCATATGTGGTAAGAAAGGTTTTCTCTGGAGGAGCCTTATTGCTATCTACCATGGATGGTGAAGATTTGTCGTCCCCTGTGAACGCAGATGTGGTTAAGAAATACTTTGCTTAAAAGAGACCCGCTGGACAGAAAAAAGAAAAGTCCAGGAAAAAAGGGGGAATCCCGGCGAACCACAAAAGGAAAAGGTTCGGGAAAAAATTAGGGATAAATGAAAAAGAATGAACCCGCAAAGTTGAAAACCTAAAAAGGCAACTTTGGCAAAAATGGATATCCCGGTGGATTGAAAACCCGAAAGGGCAGTCCAGGCAAAAGTTATGAATTCAAAAAGCAAATGATCAGGGTCTGCGTTCGATCTTAAGCTTGTGAGCAGTTATCCTGAAGGAAAGGAATCAGTCCAGTCAGTCTTATCAGAAGGCGAAACATGGGGAACATCGAAGACATACAAGTCATAGCTCAATCGACACATGGTGGTTATCTGTTTCCATATTGCCGATATTTGTATATTTTATTTTTCTTGCTTTTGAGCAATTACCTCTTTCCAGGAATTGCATCTGAATTGTAATTCGCCTATATACAGGCCTTTCATCAATAAAGTGTTCACTTTAGTCAAAGAGCGTTCTTTTTCTTGTTTGTTTTACTGTTTTGTTTGCGAAATATCTGTTTTTTTGGTAAACATTGCAGGTAAAAACAAGAGGCTTTACAGAGCATAATGAAAGCGCTGACTTTGCTTAAGCAGCAAGTATCATGAATGGTAACCGAGGTAGCTATTTCGCATATAAGATATTCCTGGTGTTTTCTTTGTTGCATGTCTGCAGGGTTATCCTCAGTAGGTTGAGATTGCCCTATCCTTAGCATTTTAAAATCGCAGCAAATGGCAGTTGTTCTCAGCAGGTCGAAGTTGATACCTCTGGTCCACTCATCCCCAAAAGGTTGAATGCAGTTAGGCATTTTGTTCAGTGAGGATGTTCGTTCCCCATAGCAGAGATTTTGCTTCCCTAGTGAAGTTGTCACGAAATCTCATCGTCGAGTCCGAAATGTTGTAGCCAGTGTAAGTCTAGTGTGTCTCCAGCAGAACAAAGCCTTGTCTTCAGGTGAAGGTTAATCCCCAGCAAGGAGAATTTGTTTCTAGCAAAGCAAGGTGTAAGGATGTTCCCTCAGCGGCAGGATAGTTTATGATCCGATATTCTTTTCTAGCGGAGGCAACGGCTGTGACGCCCTTTCCCAACAGAGTCGATGTTCTGGTGTTTTCCTGGTAATATCAGTATTCAGGATTTTCTTCCTCTAGCAGAGTTCAGTGCTGATTCTCTCGACAAAGTAAGTGTTAGAACAGAATCATGGGATTTCCCCAGTAGAGTGGAGTTCCCAATAGGAGTATCTGATATTCCTCAGCAGGACAGGTTGATATCTGATGTAATCCCAAGTAGAGTAGATTCTTTCCCAAGAAGGGTGAAGGTTTATGGAAAGCCTTTGCAGGGCTGATTTCCCGGGTAGAGTAAAGTCAACCTCGACGGTTGGTTGTATTTCTACTGCAGAGTCGGTTTCCTCAGTAGAATAGAATTGATCTCAGTAAAGAACTGCTTGTTTCCCAGCCGATTTTTCTGATTCCCCAGAAGAGTTGTGTGCTGGTAGGACATCCAAGGCTCTTTCCTCAGCAAAATGTGATTTAATCCCTAGCAGAGTGGATTTTTGTTCTTGAAAGAGCGGTGCTACCCAGGTTGCATTTCGGGAAACCACTCAGGGTTTGTTTCCCCAGTAAGTCCAATCGTATTTGGTGCATGATATCTCTCCCCAGCAGAGTTGGTATCTTTTCTCTAGCATTTATTTTACTGGGGTGGTTCTTTTGCATTTGCATTTTGCATAGCATCCTCCCAAATGTGTAGCATTTCCATTTCGTATGAAGCATTACGCCATTTTCAAACATACGCATGTGAAACATGAGCCAGATTGTTGCCTCTTTGCTTTCAGGCGTATCTCCCAGGTGATCGTTATCCCTGCCCGTGTGGTTTTCAGACCCGGCGAACCGGACGCGTTAATTTCGCTCTCGATTTATGGTATTCCCCAGAGGTGTTGTCAAATTTCAGTTTGTGATATTCTATTCTCTAAGTCCGTGCAGGTGTTCAGACCTCGGCAGAAGATGTGTGATAGATGCGTTCATCTTATCATGTGATCCTCATCAGAGTTGCTTGTTCAAGTTTTCTCTTTCCCCAGCGGAGCTTCCTTGCGATTGTTATCAGGGATGGTTTTAGATTCGTGTGGATCCGATCTTCGGGTTATTGCTCGCTTTTATTTAGAGAATTCCAGGCGGCGAGGCCAGATGTCCTGATCTTTGGGTTCAAGTATTGTTTGTGTTCAACAGAGGACTGGCACCGATGCCAGAGGTTTATCAACTTGGTGAATGTCTGATGGCGATGCCAGGTGATTATCAGTTTCTTGCCTATCCAGTTTTTGGGTTTGTTACTCGCTTTTATTTAGCGACTGCTTGGCGGCGAGGCCAAATGTCCTTATCCCTGGATCCGATGCTTGGTGTATCCTTGGGATTGTCTGACGGTGATGTCAGATTCTTTTATCAGCTTAAGGTTTGTTTGACGGCGATGTCATGTTATCCTTTAGTCATACGGCAAGGCAATATGTTTATGGTTTCTTGAGGCGATGTCAGATGTGTATCAGGTTTATGCTATCCGGCGGCGATGCCAGATATTCAGTCTTTTTGTGTATCTGGCGGCGATGTCGGATGTTTATCAGCATTGGGTTTATCCGGCGGCGATGTTGGATGTCTATCAACAGTGTGTTCGTCTGACGGCGATGTTGGATGTTTATTGGTGCATACCTAACTGTGTGGAGTTCTGGTGGCGATGTCAGATGTGTTATCCCCGGCAGTTGGTCTGGCGGTGATGTCAGCGGTTTTACTGATCAGCTATTTTATCAACGCAGGGTTGTTCTGGCGGCGATATCAGATGTTTCTCAGCATGATGTTTTTTTGGCGGTGAAGTCAAACGTTTCTCAGCTTAAGGTTTGTCTGGCGGCGATGTCAGACCTTAGTGACTTTCTGATGTCGAGGTCAGATGTTCAGAATTTCTGGCGACGATGTTAGAATTTTCACCCCCCGCAGACACTCATGGTTTTCTGGTGGCGATGTCAGATGTTTATCATATTGGTGTTTCTGGCGGCGATTTAAGATATTTATCAGATTGGTGTTTCTGGCGGCAATGTCAGATGTCTATCAATTTTGTATTTTTCTAGTGGCGATGTCAGATGTTTGTCCATGCAATGGTAGCCTGGCGGAGAGGCCAGAAGTTGTTTATCCCCTACAGAGAGCTGGTGGCAAGGTCAGATATTCTAAGTGTTTAGACAGTTACAATATATAATGAAAGGTAAAACCAATTACAACTCAAGACAAACTTTATTCCTCTATATAGGAACGATACAAGAAAATAGAGTTTCACAACACAAACTAACAATGAAAACAAAAGACACTGTAAAACTAAACACGCCTTGGTTATTGCCTCAAGGTCAAAGTCTTTCTCATGGAGAGCTCCTTCTTAAATAGAAAATAAAATCTAGTTGTATGGTCCATTAGGAGTTTGAAACATTTCATGCGACTGAAGTAAATCCAAAAAGTGCAAGACATTAATCTTCATTAATTGATTTGCAACCTTTGATTTGATAAATCTCTACCAAATTGATTTTTTATTTTTAGATCTTGAAAAATTTTATTTTTGGAAAAGCATTCCGTTTTTCAAAAAAGGCACATAAAACACACAAACAATAAAGGAAACAAATCTTATCTATTGGTTTGAGCTCATAGAGATATAATGTCTCAACATAATTTCATGGCATCTTAATTCATATTATTCTTACAAAAATATGTCAATTACATTTAACCAAAATCTTCCCTTTTGGTTGTTTTTTAGGTAAATACAAACATGCAAGATGTGCAGTAAAATTCTGAGAACCAATGTCATGACATAATTCAAATATTATCTGAGAGTAGCAAAAAATATAACATGCAGATAATGCTAACAATTTTAAGGATATAAGAAACTTGCATAAACTTTTCTGCATGAAAAAAAAGTCTTGCAAAACCACATAACTTGTTCTCCCCCTTATTCTCACAAAATGATGAAGGGGTAGTGAAGTAACTATCCAAGGAGAAAGCAACCCAAAAGGGGAACAAAAGAGAACGAAACAAATCAAGAAAATGGAACCAACCCAACTAATTAATGGGTAAATGGGGAAATTATCATGCCCATAGGGTTATTGACCATATATCAAGAACACCCAGACAAGGGGAATAAATACTAGAATTACAAAAAAATATTAATCAATAACTTTAATCTTCAGATTCACTACAAGAAACTGACTCATAGTCATCCTCACTTCTAGTTCCTTAAGCCTCAATCATTGCATCACCCTTTTCCATATCACTTTCGACTTAATTCCCTTCATTAATACCAACAACATAGGATGTAGATGCTTTAACTCCCTTAGGACCCGTCATTTTGATTTAGTCATCCAGCTTGTTCTTTCTAGTTGTGTAGGTCATAATCACCTCCTATAACGACTTAGAAACTTGCATCAACTCTATAAAAACATGAATTTTGGATGTGCTAGACATGGGAGGAACCTCAAGAAGATTTCCTTCTGCGGTAAGATCAAAGTGTTGAATCTCTAGAAGATAAATGTCTAGGAAATGATTCCTAGCACACAAATGATAGCTAAAATTCAAAGTATTGGAACTACCACCAACAACATTCTTACTATTTAAAATGTCAGACTTTGATGAATAAGAATACCATAAATAAGATATAGAAAAGAAATAGGTAACTTCACATTGAAGGACTCAACTTGATTCAAGATTTGTTCATATATGTATTCACCAAAATCTAAGGTAGCCTTAATGCTTATTTGATAAACCAAACGAGCTAGAGAGGAATTAATACCGAGGTTGTGATTAATGGGAGCCTAATTGAAGACTCCAATCTTGTTCAGAATGACATACTTCACACTAAAGCTTGCAACAGGAAGTAAACCTTTTCGAGGCCAATCTTCATATATGCTTCCAATGATTTCTTGAGAAGTGATCTTTAGAGGAAGAACCTTGTCAGCTGTATTTAGTTTGCTTCTTCCCAAGTACTCATTGATTACGGAAGGAGAAAATCTTATACAACATCCGTGAACATGAACCTTTTTGTAATCTTTGCTTCCATCATTTCTTAAATCTTTAGGAATATTAACAAGGAATTTTTTTTCCAAGCTTAGGATAGTAGGGACTAAGGTTTTCCACCATCTTCATCATTTGAGCATCCTCCAGCATCTCAACAACCTCCTCACATGTCAAAGCTTCCTTTGACAGTTCCCTCTTAGGGTCTATCCTTATGCGATATACATTCTTCCATTTTAAAACATTTTCTTCATAATAGAATGACACGTTGTCCAAGGGAGTAACAAAGATATTTGTGGGGATCTTCTTGCCACAAACAATTTTATTATTCTTTTTGAGAGGAGATACCATAATGTCGTCAAGATTTTTTTCTACATATTCTTCAACATCTTTCACTACAGGAGTAGTTTTCCTATATGTACTTGATTTCTTCATTCCTTCTGATCTCTCAAAGGTTGTTATATCGTTCTTCTTCTTACCAGAAATTTATTTCTTTTTGATGTCTTCCTAGCCATGGCAGGAGTAGACACCTTCTTGGAAGAAGTTTTCTTTGGTTTAAGAGCATCTTTCGTTTAATATGCCTTATTTTTTGTTTTCTTCACAAACTTCTTACTCATATATTTATTGTGAATCATATTAACATGGGCTTTATCAATTTCAACATTTTCAAGAACAAGGTCTTCATTCAAAGAGTCACCGACATTTTCTTAAATGTTGTTACTCATTGTTATCTGTAGCACCCCAAAAATTGTCCTTTCGTTTTAACCTTAACTGGCTTTTGTTTCTTTGTATTTTTCATTTTTCGCATATCATAGCATTCGTTCTCGAGGCATGGGATCAAGGCATTCCTGTGGCTCAGACTCATTTTGGCGCAAAGGACTGAAAGATCGAATAGCGAGCATCAGAGGCTCCGGTATTTATTTTGCCCAGCGGCCGATTTTATTTTATTTTGCAGGATAACTTCTAGAAGCGGCACTTAGGCTCATATCAAGCAGTTGCAACATTCAAGAACGAGATTCAAAAGCTTAACAGAGCTCCAAATAGTTGAATTAGGGCAAATGTATAGATTTCCCTCCAAAAGGCGCCAAATTCAAATTTTTGAAAGTGTTAATCGATTAACCAAATGTGTTAATCGATTAACCGAGTCAAAATCAGGCCAGATTTGAAATTTTAACAGTTTTAATCGATTAACCTAAACTATTAATCGATTAACCAGTGCAGATTTTTCCTCTGCGCGTGAATTTTCAAAGGGGTTCATTTTGGGGTCCAATTTTGGTCACTTGGAATTTCATTTTTACACTTGGGAAGGATCTAGAATTATTTTAGAATTTGATTAATTTCATTTTTCCTCCAAACTCTCATTCCACATTCCAAACCAAATTTCCTAAAACATCTTCCAAACCTTTCATTTGGATCCAAACCTAAGGAGTATTTAAGTGATCTACTCCAAACCTCACACATCTAATCACTCATAATTCACTCATTTTTAGAATTGATCTCATTCTCTCTCAATTTTCCAATCTCCAAAACCTTCACCAAAGCTCTTCTCATTGAGATCATTGATTCTTCATTGGAATCCTCGATTTCTAAGAACTAAACCTTCATCCATTCTCTCCATTGAATCAATTTCTTCAACCAATTTTCGTGCAAAATTAGATTTAAACTTGGAAGTGATTTTGGAAGTGATTATTTGGCTTGATTTGGTTTGATCTTGAAGGATCTTCATTGCTACTACAAGAATTGGTGTGGATCTTGAAGTATTCCGGACTTCTAGCATTGGATCCGTTCAATTACAGTTGAATCAACACTAACCGAAGCAAATCTCCGCTTCGAAGGTTGGATCCGAATATGTTTTTAGCTTATTTGCATAATCATGTGGATTTTCATATTTGATTAGATTTTGGTTAATTTGATCCGATTGATTCATGATTTGATTGTGTTAATCTGTTCATATGCTGTTTGAATCATGATTTGCTAGTTTAATTTCGTGATTAAGTGATTATGCGATCATCCGGTTGATCGGATAAGTGCTTATTTGCTGAAAGTGCTTTTTTGTTGTTGTTTTCTGCTATTGGAGCAGTATAAATCGATTAACGTTTGGTGTTAATCGATTAACTAGATCAAACTTTCAATTTTTCTGTAGTTCACACAGTGTTAATCGATTAACGTAATCTGTTAATCGATTAACACATTCAAACTTACATTTTTTTAAACTATTCATCAATGGTTAATCGATTAACACCTGTTGTTAATCGATTAACACTGCTCCAGCAGTTCTGTTTTGCTGTTTTTCTTGCTTGTTTCGGTACCGTTTCGCTTCGAACCATCATGGATCAGTGTGATGCATTAGGAGTGAAATGTTTTAGATATATGTTGATGTTCGTGATTGTTTAATCGTGATTTCATCGACACGCGTGCTTGCTTTCCACTCGGATACATACTCTCGTATATGTTTTTCAAAGTGATGTGCGTTTTATTTTGTTTTGCTTGAGTGTGAGAATCAAGTGGTCGAGATGCGCTTGTGGCGGATGCTGCCCCGCACTTCTTTTCCTCCCACTTTTCTCCGATTGTTGATCGCCGATGGTCGTAGGAGTTCGCTTCTCCCATCCTTTCTCTTTTGTGCTTGCATTTCCGTATTTGCTTGCCTTCTTGCATTTCTCTTTTGCATTGCATTCTTTGCTTTCTTTCAAGAGGTCGAGACGCGCTTATGGTGGCTGCTGCCCCACAGTATTTTCCTCCCTCTTTACATGTTCATTTTCCATGTTTGCATCTCTTATTAGTGGTTGATCCTTCTTTTTTGTCTTTCTTTGCCATGTTCCCTTAGGACTTCTAATCTTCCTTGTTTAAGGTTGGTTATGATAGACATTAGGTTCAAACCATGCATGCTAACATTAGGGTAGATGTTTCCCCTTTCAATCCTAACCTTAGGACCATTTTGCATGACAACGTTAGGGCCAAGTTTCCCTTAGACCTTCTGTGCATCTCTCTTCTTCTCATCTCAAAACAATTCTAATTCATCTAATAAATACGATGAACACTGTGCGCTACGAGCCTTAAGCTACATGGGGAATGATGAGTGAGGGGTCTCCTCTTGTTTGTCTAGAGTGTTTAGTGTATGTCCCGTTTGGGGACGATATACGACGCATTCGCCCCTATGTCATAGTTTGTAGTGCAACGTGAATCACAAACCGAATTAATCCACTTCACTAAAAAACACAAAAACAATCTTCAAAATTTTTTCCTTCGGGATTAATCGGAAAACCTTTTTCATAAAAAATAGTGTTGTTAAGCTTTGGTTTTACCGCAAACAGGCATCGTCCCTAACTGCTGGAACGAAGGTTTAACCCTACTCGGCTAAAACACTTGAATCAACCGGTGTTCGTGTCGCCCGAACTATGTTTGCTCTAATTTCACATACCAGATGAGGATACGTAGGCACAAGACGTGATGTCTTGGCGAGCAACCTTTCCCCCCTTTTCGCCCGTAGTTTCCCGAACTACGATGACTCTGACTTTCCTATTCCACGAGGGAATACGTAGGCACAGAGTGGTGATGCTCTGCCGAGTCTCTTTTCTTTTCTTTTTGTCCTGTGAGCCTGTAGCGTAGATAGTTAAACACACCCTTAGATAGAAAACAAGTGTGGATCGCGTCGAGTACGACGGATGTGAGGGGTGCTAATACCCTCCCCTTGCGTAACCGACTCCCGAATCCAGGACTTGGTTGCGATGACCTCGTCTTTTCCCTTTTTTGTTAGGTTTTTCTGGTCGTTTCTTTTCCCTCTCTTTTGGATAAATAACAAAAGGTGGCGACTCTTCTGTTTTCCGCCGGGTGTTTTTCGCAGTTGCGACATTATCAACATTATTTTTAACATGATTATCAGGGTTCAAAAACTTATCCTCCTTCTGAGTTGGAGACTTTATCTCTAACATATAAGACTAGTTATCTAGTACATCTTAATTTACATCTTTATTCCCAAATCTAGTTCATGTGTTGCATCCTCAACATCTTATTGAATTTCTTTTTCAACAAGTCTTCCATTTTTGTTTCAATCTCTCCTTCAAGCAGATTTTCCTCAACTTCTTCAGCAATTTCCTCGGCAGTTGTTTCTTTGCTAGCACATTCGTTATATAAATTTATTGCCACTAATGTTTCTACAACATCATGAGTTTCATAATATTCATTACCCCTGTTGACATCATCATTCACAACATTACCTTCCCAACCTCTAGGCTCGTCATTATTTGAGTTTACACTATTAACATCTTTCCTATTTAGAATGTCCTCAAGGAACATATTTATTACTAATACATCCATGATCGGTTCTTTCACAGACTTATCTCCTAGTATTTTGTAAATGTTATCTTCTCTATGAGGTTTATTGTAAGCATTAAGAGAATCTAGGGTTAAGGTTAGGTTTTTCGAATCTTGAGTCTAGGTACTTTTTTTTTGGAAACCTCAACGACATTCTTAAAGGGTTTGGTTTTAGAAACATTACTTAATTGGATTTTGGAAGACCATATGAAGTGGCACAATTTCATGGATTTCCTTTGATGGTTTATCTGCAGTGTTAGCATGGTTACTGGGGACATCATTGACCTTAGACATTTTACTTTCGTCATCTTTTCCCTGACTTGTAAGATCGAACATGGTCAAAGGCACTCTGATTATGTGATCAACATTCATCTTCAGTTTTTTCTTTCTAACCTCTTTTGATGGTTCCATGGTGGAAGGAGCTCCAGCCAGACCATTTGCCTTCCTTCCTAGGACCACTCCTTTCATTTTAACAATGTGTATGTTGATCATCGACCTGTCTTCCACAATTGATTTCTTGGATTTCTTTGTTGTTTTCTTTCCTTTGTTAGAGGTATTGGTTACTTGCCTTGTCCCTACCATGATTGCACAGTTTTTTAGAGGAAGATGAGAGGATTGGTTTAGGTTTAGGGAAATGAGAGCGGGGAGAAGTTCTGAGAAGATGAATGGTTGTTTTAGAGGTTTAAGGCACGTAACGTAAGAAAACAAATTAATTTCAATAAAACCCATTTTAATAATACTAATGGGAGAAACAAAAGTTTGTGCATGTACCTTGGACTAGATGGCTATGAGAGATAAAAGAACGACACAATAACTCACATGTTATCTAAGCATTAATTTCTAGAAAAACTCCATAAAACTCAAATATATAGTATTTCTTAATTTTTTGAATTGAGCAGCATAAAGTGCCTTGGTAAATATGTTAACAAGTCGAATTTTTGTTGACACATGATCTAGAGAAATTATTTTTTCTTCAACAATATCTCTAATGAAATGATGGAAAATGTCAATGTATTTTGTGCGACTATGTTGAACTAGATTTTTAGAGATATTGATGGAAATCAAGTTGTCACAATATAACGTCATAACATCTTGCTTGACATTGTAATCTTTTAGCATTTGTTTCATTCATAATAGTTGAGAATAATTACTTTCATCTGCAATGTACTCAACTTCAGCAGTGGATAATAAGACACAATTCTGCTTTTTGCTAAACTAAAAAATGAAATTTTTTCCCCAGAAAGAAACAACCACCAGAAGTGCTCTTTATATCTTCAGCATTGCCTGTCCATTCAACATCAGAATACTCAACTAAAATGGATTTTGTGTCATGAGAGTACATGACACTGTAGTCACAATTTCCATTTATATACTTGATGATTCTTTTGACTTGTGTGAGATAACTAAATTTTGGTTTTTTTTGGAAACAAGCACATACCCCTACTAAAAAAGTAATATCTGTGTGAATGGAAATGTGTTATAAAATGCTACCAATCATGTTTCTATAAAGACTTTGATCCACATCAACTCCTTGATAATCTAAAGTTAGCTTGATATGAGTTGCAATAGGTGTACGCTTGTGTCTCACACTCTTAAGACCAAACTTCTTCATAGCATTCTTAGCACATTTTCAGTGGGACACAAATATTCTTTCTTTAATTTATTTGACTTGAAAACCAAGGAAGTAAGTAGGTTCACATGCCGAACTCATTTTGAATTCTTATTGCATTTTTTGCAAAAAAAATGCTCTGCCATCTTGTTTTACATTTCTCCAAACATCATACCATCCATGTAAATACGTGCAATCATCAAATTTCCTTCTTTTTTTATTGACAAACATGTTTTTGTCAATACGAATCCTATTGTAACCATTTGTGGTGCGAAAATTTGTGAGACGTTCATACCAAGCCCTTGAATCTTGTTTTTAACCCATGGAGAGTCTTCTTCAACTTATAAACATGATTTAGATTGCTTGGATTAATGAATCCTTTTGGTTGTTCAACATATTCTTGTTCATTCAAAACTCCATTTAAAAAGCAAACTTTTAACATCCATTTGATACAAATTAAATTTCAAAAGACATGATATACCCAATAGTAATTTAATGGATTCAAGACGTGCAACAGGAGCAAAAGTTTCATCAAAGTAAATACCTTCTATTTTTGTGTATCCTTGAGCTAGTAATCGTGTTTTATTTCTTATCACATTTTTTGTTATTGTCAAACTTTTTTTATGGTCCTCTGAGTTCCTATGATGTTGACTGAATCAAATATGGGAACCAATTCTTATACTTTGCTTCTTTAAAACTGAACAAGTTCTTCCTACATGGAATTTATCCAATAATATTCAGTTAAAGCTTCTTTAACATTTTTAGATTCAATTTTGGAGATAAAGCACATGTTGAAAATTACTCCATTAGATTTGGTAATGACTCTTTCATTTAGATTTCTGAGCACGTTTTCTATAGGATGATAATTCTGTAATCTAACAGATGAGCCCTTGTTTGTTGAAACATTATCTTCTCCATCTTTAGAGTCTTTAACTTCAGGAGTCTGAACAATGTTAGTTTATTTATTTGGCACATCAGACATGGAATTTTTCTCATTTATGGACAAGTAATCCTCTTCTTCATCACTTGCTTTATTTTGAGGTATGTCATATACAACAACATTAATGAATTCCATAATGACTTTTATGTAATTATTATACATTTAATATGATCTATTATTGATAGAATATCCTAATAAAATCCATTCATCACTTTTGTGATCCATTTTGTATCTTTGTTCCTGATCAACCATAATGAAACACTTGTTGCCAAACACGTGGAAATATTAGATATTTTGTTTTCTTCCTTTCTACAACTCATAGTGAGTAACTTCGGTTCTAGGACAAATGGATACTTGATTATGGATATGACAAGCTATGTTCATGGATTTAGCCAAGAAATAATAAGAATGGTTCTTAGCATGAATCATGACTCTTGCTATTTCTTGCAATGTTCTATTTTTGTGTCTAACCATTCAATTTGTTGGGGAGTAATTGGTACAGAGAACTCATGAGCAATTCCTTATGAAGAGCATAATTCTAAAAAATTGGTGTTTTCAAATTCTCTTCCATGGTCACTTCGTATTCAAAAAATCTTTCCAATATCACTTCCTTTGTCACGTTGAAGACGCTGACACAGTCTTTCAAATGTGATTAAGGTGTCATATTTGTCTTTGAGAAAATCAATCCAATTATACTTTGAGTATTCATCAACACACAAAAAACATATCTCTTTCCTCATAAGCTTTCTACTTGCATGGGTCCCATCAAATCCATGTGAAGTAATTCCAAGACCTTTGAGGTGGTATGATGTTGTAGCTTCTGGTGTGACATCTTGGTTTATTTACCTAGCGGGAAGTCTCCATAAATTCTTCCTTCTTCAATCTTGAGATTAGTAAAAGGTCATTTATATCCTTTTTAGATATGATCTTCCTCATGCTTCTATGATTTAGACGACCAGGTTTCTTGTGCCACAACTTGGTTTCATCCTCTTTAGTATTTAAACATTTGGAAGGTTGGTCCTTTGATTGATATCTCCACATGCAGCTGTTATCTGATGATATTGTTCCTTTCATGATTTGCTTCGTATTTTTATTGGTGACAATACATTAGAAAACAATTAAAATTGACACAAAGATCTCGATCATATAGTTGGCTGATGCTAATGAGATTAGAAGTTAACCTTTCCACTAAAATAAAATCTTATAAATTATGGAGGCTTGGATAGTCCAGTTTCCTTTTTCCCACAATATTTTCTTTAGTAACATCACCAAATTGAACATAGCTATTAAAATAGGGGTTTACCTCTTTTAAATAGTTCTTCTCTCCTTTCATGTGTCAGGAGAAGCCACTGTCAATATAACAATACTCTCGAGAGAAGAATCTTATATATGTATGAGAAATGTGACTTATAATCATCTCCTTCACTTTCTAGACCTATTGAACACAGTCATTTCTTGACATGTTTTTGATGGGATGTTGTTGGTAATGATAGTAAGGTCTTCCGTATAGTTTTTAGCAAAAAGGTCATATATAACCTTATTAGCCACAATAGTGACATCTCGAAGATGGTTTTTTGTAGATATTTTTGTGTTGGTAGTAATGTCGAGCAAGATGTTGTAACATGTAGTCTGTCATCAGGAACTCAATTTTCTGCTTAGAAGGATCAAACTCATTTTTTGCATTCATTGAGTTGTAATCAAAACCAATTCCTTTCATGTCTCTAGAAATATTCCTACCCCCGAGGATTTCATCAATAGTATGAGACCCACAATTTAACATACAAACTGATTTGGTCATACCTTCAAGCTTAGAATTCTAGAGAGTAACTTCTTCCTTCATATCTGATATGGTTGTGATAAGATTAGTCATCTCTTTAAGCAAGACGTTTATTTTTGCTTCTTTTTTTTTCATTCAGGTATTCTTCTTTCAACTTGCATACACTTGTCTGTAAGCTTCAACAACATCTTCATCTGAGGGTTCTTCATCATTGGATTCACCATCATTTTGTTCACTTGGTTTGTAAACCATACGAGAAATGAAAGAAATCACACTATTGGCCTTTTATTTATCACTTTCTTCTTTAGATTCTTCATCTAATATGGTGGTAGTGTACCCCTTCTTCTGCTTGCCAATGAAAATGGTATAATACGCCTGAATGTGTCCAAAGTTTTCACAATCATGACACTAAATTCCCTTGATTTTTATTTAGTTTGTCTCCTTCTCCGCTTTAGCGCTAGGGATTAAAGCCTTTAGAGTTGTCAGGAAGTTTGTCTTTGAAATTTTTCATGACGTTATTCCTTGATCTTTTGTCAAGTTTTCTCACCGCCTTGCAAAATCTTTTTGCAAGTAAAGAAATAAAGTTATACAAGTTATCATTTGTATCTTCTTCTTCTTAATCCTTATCACTTTCAACATCAACTTTAAATGTAACACCTTTGTTTTTTTGTTCTGATTTGTCATTGATAGCCATTTTAAAGGTGAGTAGTGAACTAATAAGTTCATCTACTTTGATGGAGATGGTGTCTAGTTTCTCTTCATACATTTTTTCACCAAGAGAAAATTAGATGTTGGCTAAATCACAAAGTCGGACATTCAACTCAAATTTGGTACTAAGAAGTTGAACACTTGACATGTAAAATTTTGAGGTGCCTTCATGAGCAATTTTGAGTGTCTCTCGTGCTTCATTGGAAATGGTATGCGTGTTGGTGAGTCTAAAGACGTTTTTGTCAACTCCATTGAATATTGCGTTGAGAGAATGAGAATTTTTGTAAGATTCGACATTTTCATCTTTAGATTCGTCATTTTCATCTTTGGACCAATCTTCTTCAAGCTTTAGGGACTAAGTTCCATTTTGCCTTGTAAGCATTAGGGGTGTCCATCCTTTAATGACTGCCTTTCAAGTTTTCTTGTCCTTATATTTGATGAAGGCGACCATGTGGACTTTCCAATAATCATATTTCATGCATCTAGGATAGGTGGCCGATTTACAGATCCCTCTAGAGATCACCCAACTAGAACATGTTGCTTGCTCTGATAACAATTGAAATTATGTTCTTCCACTGGAAAGATGTCAGACACAACGTGATGTAGAATATGTATAACAAGGTTAATGTAATAATGAAAATTGCAAATAAAGTAAAAAGGCACAAGGAGTTGTTAACCTAGTTTGGTGCAAAGTAACCTACGTCTATGGGGAATTAACCCAAGTAAGAAAATCCACTCTTAATAGTAAAAGTACAAAATTTTCTTAGTTGAATATTTTTAGTTCAAAGTCTTTCTTAATACTACCTGTGAATTTCTATTCAAGACTCCCCCTGAATATGATACTCCCTTCAGTTTCTCTCAAACACATTCTCAAGTGTTTGAACAATTACAATATAGAATAAAAGTTAAAACCAATTACGACTCAATACAAACTATATTCCTTTATGTATGATACGAGCGAATAGAGTTTCACAATATAAACTAATAATAAAAATAAAAGATACAGTAAAACTAAACACACCTTGCATGTTGTCTCAAGGTCTATGTATTTCTCATGGAGAGCTCCTCCTTAAAAAGAAAATAAAATCCACTTGCATGGACCATTAGGGTTTGAAATATTTCGTTTCGATGAAGCAATTTCAAAATCACAAGACATTAATCTTCATTAATTAATTTGAACTATTTGATTTGATAAATCTCTACTAAGTTGATTTATCATTTTTAGGTCTTGAAAATTGTTCTGTTGGAAAAAACTTTTCTTTTTTAAAAGGTTCAGAAAACACAAAAACAATAAAGGAAACAAAACTCCATCAAGCGCAAGATTTACTTAGCGCAGTCTAACTTCTGAGTGAGGCAGACAGTCTTACAATGTGTGAAATATCTTGCTCCACATCTTTCCTATAAGTTTGAACTCATAGAGACACAATGTCTCTACACATGTCATGGCATCTTGCTTCACATTTTTCTTATAGAAATATGTCAATCACATGTAACAACAATATTGGTGGATGGTTTCTTTTTGTTTGTATGTTGCTTCCTCTTTTTCTTTTTCTTTTTTTGCTGGTGGTACCTCTTTTCCCATTTTTCAACCCCAGGATGTGTACTCTTGGCCTTTAGGGTGTCTTTATATATATATATATATATATATATATATATATATATATATATATATATATATATATATATATATATATATATATATATATATATATATATATATATATATATATATATATATTTGCGTTTCAAAAATATTAATGATGATATATATTTATCAATTAATGAGAATCTTATTTACAGTCACAGGCGGAGGAAACATTTCTTTTTCAGTGAGTTACATGTGGTTGATAACCTTTTCTCTGTACTTCAGAATTCTATTCTTTCTGGATAGAGAAATATGGAATTAGGAGTGTACATGAGATAGTATAGTCTCTGTTGTCACTGTTTATCATGTTGAGTTGGACTTTTGTTACTATTGAAATGAGCTTTTACCTCGGTTGAAATTAAGATTTTACCTTAATTAGATGGGTGAGGGAACTTAAGGTGTAATAGAAAGTGTGTTATTTTTTCTCTCAGTCCACTTGGCCGAGTTGAAAAAATTAAAGCGCATTTATTTGATTATTTTTGTATGATTTTCTTTTACATATTGTTAAAATGTATAAACTGATTTAAGAAACAATTGACCCGTATACATAATTGTTCGAACTGAACTTAAGATAATTGTTCAATAGATAATGACATTAAACATATTAAATTATCTATTGTGTTCAAGAAATTAGTGCGCTTTAAAACTTTAACTAACATTAATCCTTCTAATACATTAGGGAATCATGTTAGAGAAATAGGTTTTTGAGCCAAGGCATTTGCTTTAACTTGTTTAACAAAATTTTCATAATTTGAAATGAGTAATTATAAAATGTATACCATGATTACGAAGTTGAAATTGAAGAGAAGATTCAAATGATCTAATAGTATTTCTCATTGAATTATTCATAAAACTTATTTTTCTTCTCCATCCAACATTATATGCTTAGTATACCCCTGATTATACTACTTAAATAGCTTGATAATTGTTGCATTTTAGAAATTAGAAACAACCCTTGTAGATACGGGCTTTTATATTATTACGTTATGGGATTTTGGTTACACTTGTAGAATAGTCAATTAACCACATAAGTATAATTTTTTTTATTAGGGTGTGTTTGTTTTATGAATTTAAAATTTATGTTTAAAAATGTACGAGGTTGGAAATCATATTCTCACGTTTGTTTCAAATTTTATTAAATTATACCCGGATATTTTTTATTCATGGAAATATGATTTACTCATAACTTTGATACTTTTTATTCTCATGTAAAAGGGTGGGAATCTTAGATTCTCACGAGAATAAAAGATAACCACCCATAACCTCCTACTTCAAATTAATTTAACTTTTTTATATTTTTTTTTAAATTAAATTAAATATATTTTATAAATATTCCAAGGAAATTCAATTACTTACCAAACACAGGAATAAAATTTCTGATATTATTGTTCAAGAGAATAATATTCTCAGGATTATAAATTTAATCCTTTAAACAAACACACTTTAGTTATATCATTGGAAATATTTTAAGATATAATTTCACAATAAAATTCGTTAATTTAATAATACTAAAAAAGAAATGCATTGGAAATATTTTATATATCATTGCATAAACCATCATTATGCTCAAAACAATAAAGAATTCCATGTTTAATAAGTCAAACACAATATGATTTAAAGAATGGAAAAAGCTGAAGAAGAATGACGACTTATTTCTCTCAAATAAAAATTAAGAAACATATAAAATGGAAAAGTAATGTCTACTTGCTAAAAACGTATAATAAGAGTGGCCTTATATATGGAGGATTATATGTAATGTATAAGGTTGTTGATGCTGTTTAGATCTTACTCACGCAGAGTCATGAGAAACTATGTAATTGGTTTTTAAATGAATCATTCAACCCCCATGGTCTTAAAGTAAAGGTATTAATAGAGATCTCTTAGGTCTGGATCCTTGTGTTAGAACACAGATTGATGTTTAATATATCTTTATGTTTTGATGATAACACTAATAAAATTTTGTATTAAGAAAATATATACTCTAATTTTGTTCAAGTGTTTTTGTTTCAGATATTAAATTAAATATTCTTATGGAAGCAAAAATGCATCTGAACAATAGTCTACGCAAAGCTCTGAAGTATCAGAAGCAAGTCATCAGAAGACTCTGAGCGCTGCCATAAGAGACTCTGAAGTAGAAGCTGCAGAAGCATCTGAAGCGTAGCTGAAGAGTTTGTATGAAGAGTTTAAAGCATTGTTTCAGAAGACTCTGAATGTACTTTACGCTGCAAGTACAGAGGCTCTGATAAACAAGTATGCTCTGATCAAATCACTCACGCTAAAGGACTATTGCTGCAACTCTGATATCATTGAATCTGATCTGAAGAACAAGAAGCACATCAGTGGATCTGATGTTGTTTACGTTTGAAAAGATGTCAGCACGTGAATAGACTTGGTACTATTCTCGACGTCCTCTCCAACAGAACTATTCCTTATTTGTGATAGACACAAGGATTCATGCAAAAGGCATTTCTCTGAACATTCTACTTGTGAGAAAGGAAAAGTCATGTGAAGACAAAAGGCTACATATACTCTACTTGCACAGTCTTCAAGCATTGGACTTTCAGCACTATAAAAGGACATCTTCAACATCTCTTCAAGGCTAACAAATTACTAACGAATCTACAACAAATTATTTCACAACTCTCATACATTCATTCAAAGCTGAAATAGTTTTATCTTTCGTTCTTAATCTAAGTGTAAAAATCACAGTTTGTGATATAGCTTTTTAGAAGCATCTTAAACACTTGTTTAGTTTACATTTATTTGTAAAAAGTTCCTTAAGAAGACAAAGTTGTGGTCAGGATTTCTTGAGAAGACTAAGACAGTTGTTCTTAGTGGTTGACACTGTAATCTGTTTGAATATAGTGGATTAAGTCCTTGTGGAGAAAGGCAAATCACCTTGATAGGGTGGACTGGATTAGTTGAGTTCAACGAACCAGAATAAAAATATTGTGTTGTTTTTATTGCCATAATATTTTCTAAACCCTTATTCAACCCCCCCCCCCCCCTTCTAAGTGTTTTTCTCACCTTCAGTTGGCATCAGAGCTCCGGTTCTGTTAGTGCTCTCACTTCACCGTGAACAGAAAAGATCCAGTTGAGAAAACTCTTGATATATTTTGGTTGATACATTATGGATGAAGCTTCAACATCCAACAACAACAGATATGAGGACAGAGATAGAATCAGCATTAAACCCCCTATGTTTGATGGGGAGAAGTTTGACTAGTGGAAAGACAGAATTGAAAGCTTCTTTCTAGGGTATGATGCTGACCTTTAGGATTTAGTCATTGATGGCTATGTTCACCCCACTGATGGGGATGACAAAAAGATAGAAAGAAAATCTATGACTGAAGCTCAGAAGAAAGAATTCAGGAATCATCATAAAGCAAGAACCATACTACCAAATGTTATATCTCATACTGAGTATGAGAAGATTACTAACAGAGAAACAACATTTGGTATGTTTGAATCTTTGAAGATGACTCACGAAGGGAATTCTTAAGTCAAGGAGACCAAGGCTCTGGTGTTGATCCATAAATATGAAGCCTTCAAAATGGAGGAATCTGAATCTGTAGAAGTTACGTTCTCTAGATTCCAGATTCTCACAGCTGGCTTGAAAGTTCTGGACAAGGGTTACTCCACTACTGATCATGTTAAGAAGATCATCAGAAGTTTGCCAATTAGATGGAGACCAATGGTCACTGCTCTGAAGCTTGCTAAGGATCTGAACAAGATCACGCTGGAGGAACTGATCAGCTCTCTGAGGAGTCATGAGATTGAACTAGAAGAAGATGAACCCCAAAAGAAAGGTAAGTCAGTTGCTTTAAAGTCTAACAAATCTGCCAAAGCTTTGCAGGTTTTAGAAGAAAGTTCTGAAGAATCTTCTTCTGAAGAAGAAGATGAATTGTCCCTACTGTACAGAAGGATCAACAAACTCTGGAAGTATAAGCAGAAGAAATTCAGAAACTTCAGGAAACCAGATCAACATAAAGAGTCTTCTGGACACAGAAGATCTGGAAAGAAAAAGGTTGTCTGCTATGAATGCAAGGAACCTGGGCATTACAAGAATGAATGCCCAAAGCTTCAGAAGGAGAAGCCAAGAAGGAAGTCTGATAATAAAAAGAAAGCTCTGATGGCAACCTAGGATGATTCAGATGCATCTGAATCTTCATCAGACTCAGATGAAGAATGTGCAAACATGGCACTCATGGCTGACGTAGAAGACCATGCAGAAACATCTGGATCAGAATCAAAATCAAAATCAGAATCAGACTCTGAGGAGGTATTTTCTGAACTTTCTAGAGCATAACTTATTGAGAGTTTATCTAAAATGTTGGAAAACTATAGTAAGATTAAGCTCAAATACAAGAAGCGTGAAAACAGTCTTGTGTCTGAGAATGATCTTCTGAAATCAGAAATTGATGAGCTCAAGGCAAACAATTTGAAAATTAAAAATGAATTAGAAAAAGCTCAACAAGATTTTGAAGTTGAAACTAAGTCAAAATCTAAAAATATTTTAGAAGAATATGACTATAGTTTTCAGAGATTTCTGGCAAGAAGCCTAGAGAGAAGCAAGATGGCTTCAATGATCTATGGTGTAAGCAGAAATAACAGGAAGGGTATTGGATATGAATCTTCTTCTGAGAAAGATTTAAATCCAACATCTGTTGATAAACTAATCATTAAGCATACTCCTTTGTATTCTACTTTTAAGTATGGTCATCTTAATGATATTAAACACACATGTTCTGGTCAGAACATTCCTGTGTTTAAACCTAAAGTTAGTCAGAACAAACCTGTTGTCAAAAGACAGAAGTTTAGATAAAACTTTAAGGCAACTAACCCTAAAGGACCCAAAAAGATCTGGGTACCTAAAGACAAAATAATATCTGTTGCAGACATCTTTAGCAACAAAGTCAAAACACCAATCTTGGTACCTGGACTCTGGCTGCTCGCGTCACATGACGGGAAAAAGGTCTATGTTCCAAACCTAGAACATAGATCTGGAGGAGACGTCAAGTTTGGAGGGAACCAGAGAGGCAAGATAGTTGGCTCTGGAACTATTGGCAATGGGAATCTTCCTTCCATTTCTAATGTCTTACTTGTTGAAGGGTTAACACATAACTTATTGTCCATAAGTCAATTGAGTGACAATGGTTATGACATAATCTTTAATCAAAAATGTTGCAAGGCTATCAGTCAGAAGGATGGCTCAATCCTATTTAATGGAAAGAGGAAGAACAACATTTATAAAATCAATCTTTCAGAACTTAAGGTTCAGAATGTAAAATTCCTTCTGTCTGTTAATGATGAGCAATGGGTCTGGCACAGAAGATTGGGGCATATTAGTATGAGACGTATATCTCAGATTAATAAACTCAATCTGGTCAGAGGACTTCCTCAGTTGAAGTTCAACTCAGATGCTCTTTGTGAAGCATGTCAAAAAGGAAAATTTTTAAAATCTTCTTTTAAAACTAAAAATGTTATTTCAACCTCAAGACCATTAGAGTTACTTCACATTGATCTGTTTGGACCAGTGAAAACTGCATCCATCAGAGGCAAGAAGTATGGATTAGTCATTGTTGATGATTACAACAGATGGACATGGGTGAAATTCCTAAAACACAAGGATGAGTCACATTTTGTGTTCTTTGACTTCTGTAAACAAGTCCAGAATGAAAAAGATTTTAAAATTGTTAAAGTCAGAAGTGATCATGGTGGTGAATTTGAAAACAAATATTTTGAAAAATATTTTAAAGAAAATGGGATTGCACATGATTTCTCCAGCCCTAGAACTCCTCAACAAAATGGAGTTGTAGAGAGGAAAAATAGAACATTGCAAGAAATAGCCAGAACCATGATCAATGAGACTAATCTGGCAAAACATTTTTGGGCAGAAGCAATTAACACAGCTTGCTATATCCAGAACAGAGTGTCTGTAAGACCTCTTCTGGAGAAGACTCCCTATGAATTATGGAGGAATAGAAAGTCCAACATTTCTTATTTCCATCCTTTTGGATGTGTGTGTTTTATGTTGAATACTAAAGAGAATCTGAACAAGTTTGATTCTAAAGCACAGAAGTGTTTCATGCTTGGGTATTATAAACGCTCTAAAGGCTACAGAGTATACAATACTGAGACACAGATTGTGGAGGAATCTATACATGTTAGATTTGATGATAAGCTTGGCAATCAAAAACCAAAGCAACTTGTTAATTTTGCAGATAGTGAAGTAATTCTCACAGACTCTGAAGACTCAGAGGCAGAAAAGGCTAAAGTGAAAGAACCAGAAGCAACGCCAGATGCAACTCCATTGGTTGCTCAGATGAACAATTTAAATATTTCTGAAGAACCAAATGTTAAGGGATCATCATCCAGAATCAAAGCCTCTCACCCAGAGGATGTGATAATTGGGAAGAAGGATGACCCTATTAGAACAAGGTCTTTCCTCAGATCATCTGCAACGTCACTTTTTGGGTTGGTGTCTATCATTGAACCAACTTCTGTGGATGAAGCTCTGAATGATAATGAGTGGATACTTACTATGCAAGAAGAGTTAAATCAATTCACCAGAAATGACGTTTGGGATCTGGTTCCAACACCAAAAGGATTCAATATTATTGGAACTAAATGGGTCTTCAGAAACAAATTAAATGAGCATGGAGAAGTTGTAAGGAACAAAACAAGACTAGTTTCTCAAGGGTATAGTCAGCAAGAAGGAATTGACTACACAGAGACTTATGCTCCTGTGGCCAGGTTAGAGTTTATACGCCTACTCATTTCTTTTGCTGCAAAAAATAACATCACTTTTTTATCAGATGGATGTTAAGAGTGCCTTCTTAAATGGTATTATAGAAGAGGAAGTTTATGTTCATCAACCTCCTGGCTTTGAAAATGATAAGTTTCCAGAACATGTTTTTAAACTTAAAAAATCACTCTATGGTTTAAAACAAGCTCCCAGAGCTTGGTATGAGAGATTAAGTAATTTTCTTATGGAAAAGAATTTTATCAGAGGCAAAATGGATACAACTCTCTTCTGTAAATCATTTAAGAAAGATTTGTTAATTTGTCAAATTTACGTAGATGATATTATATTTGGATCTACCAATATTACGCTGGGAAAGGAGTTTGCTCTTTCTATGCAAGCTGAATTTGAGATGACTATGATGGGAGAACTCAGATTCTTTCTGGGCATCCAAGTCAATCAAACTCCAGAATGCACTTACATACATCAGACTAAGTATATGAAGGAGCTTCTGAAGAAGTTTAACATGACTGAAAGCAAATCAGCAAAGACTCCAATGCATCCCACAAGCACTCTTGGAAAGGAAGAGGTAAGTAAGAAGGTAGACCAGAAGCTCTACAGAGAAGATCTGATGATTATAAATTAGTTTGATTCTGTGATGCTGACTACGATGGAGACAGAGTTGAAAGAAAAAGTACTTCTGGAAGCTGCCAGTTTCTTGGAAGTCATCTGATCTCTTGGTTCAGTAAGAAGCAACCCACTATTGCACTTTCAACAACAGAAGTAGAATACATTGCAGCTGATAGTTGTAGCACTCAGATGCTCTGGATGAAGAGTCAACTAGAAGACTATCAGATCCATGAGAGTAATATTTCAATCTTCTGTGATAATACTTCTGCTATATGTTTGTCTAAAAATCCTATTTTACACTCTAAGGCAAAACATATAGAGATAAAACATCATTTCATCAGAGACTATGTTCAGAAGGGTATTATCAGTTTAAACTTTGTTGATACAAATCATCAATGGGCTGATATCTTTACAAAACCCCTTGCTGAAGATAGATTTAAATTTATTCTGAAAAATATAAGTATGGATTTCTATCCATAATAAAATGTTTATTAGAAGAAAATTTTCTCAGATGAAAATGTTTTAACACTGAAGTATTACATCTATTCATTAATTGTTTATTATTTTATTCATTTGTGTGCAAATCTGAACTAACAAACCTTAGAGGATCTGAACGTTGGCTAATGTTTCATTTCTCAAAGAAGTTTCAGAAGCACATGCAAGCAAACACGTGTAACTCTAAATCTGAAAAGGTGGAGTGCACATTATTGAATTGACGTTTGAGGTACTGTTTTTGAATATTGAGTTTCTCGTTTTCCCCCCAATTGTCAGAATCATTAATTGCTTGAAATGATTATATTTTTTTATTAAATGCTAAATAGTAAGCGTGTTGAACGTGTGACTCTTGTGTGCCCTAATTTATTCTATAAATGCCACAACTTTACACATTTCACACTTTTCATTCTCACGAACACCCTTGTATGCATTTCTTCTTGTTTCATTGTTTTCATCTCTCTCCCAAACCCAAAACTGCTCGTAACCCTAAATCTTCAAGAACAACAATGGCAACTTCTTCAACAATGGCAACATCTTCATCAACATCTCAACAACTTCAATCAACTATGACTGCTATTTCCTCAGCAAATATGGGTATTGTTGCTTTTAGGGAGCCAGTTAGAACCCTACTTACTCCAGTTGATAAGCTTGAAGTGTTATGTGAATCTATCGTGGATTTTGAATCCATTGCTGAAAATGGGTATGATCTTCGTCCAGTTATTGATGCTAAATGTTGGACAAAGTTCTTTGATAGGCTAATGGGTCCAGTGTATCCTTCCTTGGTGAAAAAGTTTTGGATCCATGCAATCACTTACCCTAAGTTCATTGTATCTTTTGTTCTGGGAAAAGATATAATCATCACTGAAGAACTAATAAGGAAACTCATTGGGTATGAAGAAACTGATGGAGTTACAAATCTGCTAGCTGGGCGGATTGATATGTCAGATGTTTATGCTGAAGTCTGTACTTCTGGTGAAGTCTCCAACAAGGTAAAGGATTTGAAGCCAGTTTACAGGATCTGGGCTAAGATTTTCATGGGGTGCATTCATCATAGAAAATCTTCCAATTCTCTAGACTATGTTAACACTGATCAGCTATACTTTATGTATTGTCTGAGTCAGAAGACTAAAGTGGATCTGCCACATCTTCTTTTCTCTCATCTGATGAGTCACATCAATATGTCAAGAGAAACTGTTAAGATAAAGCACCAGAAGATCAGAAGTTGGATACCAATGGGAAGATTGATATCAGACATTCTGACAGAGAATCAATTGGTTGCTCACTTGACAGAAGCTAGATTAACAGAGGATCTTGCTTATTTAGTTGGAAAGCCTTTAAATGGGAAAAGTCTGCAAATAATGAAAGTGGTTGAAGAACTATCATCTAAACCTGCTAAGCTCAATGTAGAAGCAGTTAGTCAGAGGAGAGTTCCTTTGGATGACTATCCTATTTTCTCCACTGAAGAACCAAGGCAGGCTATTCTTGAGTACGTTCAGTTGTGCAAAGCAGAAGGAATTCCTATTCCCGATGATCTTATTAAGAGGGCTAGAGAACCTAGACCAGACTCTTATGAGGAGAATATGAGGGAGAAAAGACAGTTAGAAGCAGAAGAAGCTTCTAGTCAGAAGAAACAGAAAACTGCTAAAGAACCACAAAAGAAGAAGAAGAGAAAAGCTTTTGAAGAAGCTTCATCTGTTAAAATAAAGTGTGTCAAGAAAACAGGTACTGATTCATCTTTACCTATTATTTCTGAAACTGCAATAGAATCATCAACAATTAGCTATATTCCTGAACCCCCTTCTTCTCAAACTCAAACCACTTCTGTACCTTCTCAATCATCTATACAACCACCTCCATCATCTGAACCCATTACATCTGATCAACCTGAACAACCAAAAGTCTCTGAACCACAAATTTAAACTGACTATGTTCCCACTGAACCAATACCTTCTACACTCCCAGAGTCCACACCAACAGAATCTGTACCATAACATACATCTGAAACTCCCCCACCAGAACCACAAACTTTAAAACCTACAGAACCAACACCACAAGAACTAGAACAACAATAACAACCACAACCAGAACAATCCATTCCTTCTATTCCTCAACCAGAACCTATCCAACCATCTGAATCCAATATTTCTGATTCAGATATTCTGGACATCCAACCCCTAACAACTGTCTTTGACATTTCTTCCACATCCTGTCATTCATCTGAATCATCTGATTCATCTGAATCTGACTTACCACCAGAAAATAACTCACCCCCTCACTCCGTGGATATGAACCAAGAACATCTGAGTTTGTTTCATTTGCTTCATTTAAACCTCATCCCTCTGATCCCCTTCCATATGGTCTAAAACTCAAAAACTTTTATATCAGAAGAGAAGCATTTGAACCTACCATTCCATTTAAACCTATTTCTTCAACTATCCTTCCCTCTATACTTCAAGATTATCTAAAACAACAACCAGATATCATTCCATCAGAACCTTTGCACTCTCAAAATTCTGTTTTTATCCCCTATACTTCTACACCATTTGATGTCATTCCCTCTGTATCAAATTTCAAACAGTTCTTGTTTCCAAAATCATCTTCATTCATATTTAAAGCTTTCATTTCATCATCTGAACATCTTTCATTACCTTCTTATCCTCGTCCTCTGTTCATTATCCCAACCTTTACTATACCACCCCCACCAGAACAACCCAAACCATCACCTCTGAAAGCCTACCTTAAACCTAAACCTATGCTGAATGTTGGTGTTTTATTTGCTAATTTCAAGAAAGAAATAAGGATGAGTTTAGACTCTGTGAGGAAAGAATGTCTCTTAAGCATTAATCCAGAAGCTTCTGAAGAATGCTTGATTAAGTTCATTGCCAGATTCAACTCTGTGGCTTCTAATCTGAAGACCATTTTCTCTAATGACGCAAAGGTCAGATTTGCTGAAGTTGTCAGACATACGCTATGGAATGTGAACAGATCTCCAACATTGCTTTTTGAGGATGCACCTTCAACTTCTAGAGTAACTGCTACTTCTGAGACTATTGAAGAATTTGCTTCTGAAATCTCTCTGGAAACCAATCCATTAGCTCTGATGATTGTAGACCAACCATCTGAATCTGTGCCTCCAGAATCTGCATCTGCAATGATCATTGACTCTGCTCCTACTCCTGCATCTGAATCTACTCCTGCTACTTCTTCTGAAGTTAAGAAAGAGCATCCAGACCTAGAAGACAAGATTGTTGTGCTGGAAGCTGGTCAATCTGAAATTAAATCTTGGATGGCAAAACAAGATGAGAAGACAGACAACATACATAAATGGATGGCTAAGCAAGAGGAATCTACTTCTGAGATGACCCACATCCTTAAACTTCTTGCATCACGCTTATCTTAGTTCTTATGTTTGTGCACGTTAAGTGTTATTTTGCTCTATTTCTGCTTTCTCTGAATCATGTTTTGTTCTAGATGTACTCCGATTATCTCTGAATGAATATGTTTATTTGATTATTTATTTTACATTTGTTGATGTTATAAGCTTTATCCTATTTACTTCTGTTAACCTTTTATTTGTCTTTAAAAGTTTTCTTTTTGATATGACAAAAGGGGGGAGAAAAAGAAATTCTAATTGTTCAAAAATAAACAGTTACTAAAATGAAATTCATACATGATAAGTTATATTTAACATGAATTTTTAGTGTTTCAGAACTAATGAGTTTATCTGACAAAATTCATTGAAGTTACCCTGAGAATCCCCAAACCAGATCTTAATTCAAACCAGGTTCTGAATACCAGACTCTGATCCTAAAAGTAAACCAGGCTCTGATTCTGGAAAGAAGATCAGTAAAAGTAAACCATGTTCTGATGCTGGATAGTAAATCAAGCTATTACCAGGCTCTAATTCTGGAAAGAAAATCAAGCTCTGATTCTGGAAAGTTTATTCTAACCAGAATTCTAACCAGGCTCTTAACCTAAAAAGTATACTCATGCAAAGGGAAGTATTTTCTTCTATTAGAGTATTCATTTCAGGGGGAGATTCTTTATCTCATGGGGAGTTATATATTTATCATTTTATTAAACAAAATTTCCTATGTTTTTGTCATCATCAAAAAGGGGGAGATTGTTAGAACACAGATTGATGTTTAATATATCTTTATGTTTTGATGATAACACTAATGAAATTTTGTATTAAGAAAATATATAATCTAATTTTGTTCAAGTGTTTTTGTTTCAGATATTAAATTAAATATTCTTATGGAAGCAAAAATGCATCTGAACAGTAGTCTACGCAAAGCTCTGAAGCATCAGAAGCAAGTCATCAGAAGACTCTGAGCGCTGCCAGAAGAGACTCTGAAGCAGAAGCTGCAGAAGCATCTGAAGCGTAGCTGAAGAGTTTGTATGGAGAGTTTAAAGCATTGTTTCAGAAGACTCTGAATGTACTTTACGCTGCAAGTACAGAGGCTCTGATAAACAAGTATGCTCTGATCAGATCACTCACGCTAAAGCACTATTGTTGTAACTCTGATATCATTGAATCTGATCTGAAGAACAAGAAGCACATTAGTGGATCTGATGTTGTTTACGTTTGAAAAGATGTCAGCACGTGAATAGACTTGGTACTATTCTCGACGTCCTTTCCAACAGAACTATTCCTTATTTGTGATAGACACAAGGATTCAGGCAAAAGGCATTTCTCTGAACATTCTACTTGTGAGAAAGGAAAAGTCATGTGAAGACAAAAGGCTACAGCTACTCTACTTGCACAGTCTTTAAGCATTGGACTTTCAGCACTATAAAAGGACGTCTTCAACATCTCTTCAAGGCTAACGAATTACTAACGAATCTACAACAAATTATTTCACAACTCTCATACATTCATCCAAAGCCGAAATAGTTTTATCTTTCGTTCTTAATCTAAGTGTAAAAATCACAGTTTGTGATATAGCTTTTTAGAAGCATCTTAAACACTTGTTTAGTTTACATTTATTTGTAAAAAGTTCCTTAAGAAGACCAAGTTGTGGTCATGATTTCTTGAGAAGACTAAGACAGTTGTTCTTAGTGGTTGACACTGTAATCTGTTTGAATATAGTGGATTAATTCCTTGTGGAGAAAGGTAAATCACCTTGATAGGGTGGACTGGATTAGTTGAATTCAACGAACCAGGATAAAAATATTGTGTTGTTTTTATTGCCATAATATTTTCTAAACCCTTATTCAACCCCCCCCCCCCTTCTAAGTGTTTTTCTCACCTTCACCTTGGACTCATGAGTGGTTATTCTCCTACTTCCTTCAAAAGTGTGGGATAAATGATAACTATTTTCCGTTATAATCACGGGGGATGTGGTTCTTCTTAACTGAATCATATATTATGTTAGTGTATATGGTCACGTCATCACGCACATTCCTTGGACATTTGGATTATGAAAAATATGGTGGAAAGCCCAAGCTTAATCTAGGCGTCTTACAATAACTCATGGGCCACCTAAGCGTGACATGAGTGCTCGGCCGATATTCCTTCGGGCGGTGTCACCATGGTACTCGCCCATCCCTAGTGATCTTAGCATTATTTCCTCAAGGACTTCTTCTTTTAGGCCTAATAAACTTATACCAATACACAATACTTCAAGCACGAGGACTTGTAAATGGCGAGGTAATTTAGTTTGAGTGTTTATGTTGAGTCCTTTAGGCGAGACTTTCAACTGAGTCTCTCTCACACAAGAATTTAATTTGAGTCCCTTAGGTGAGACTTCCAATTGAGCCCCTCATGCAAGACTTTAATTTGAGTCACTTAAAAGTTAGTTGAGTCCCTCAAGCGAGCCTTTTATTTAAGTCCCTCAGACGAGACTTTTATTTAAGTCCCTCAAGAGAGACTTTTAGTTGAGTCCCTCAGGCAAGACTTTCAATTAATACTCTCAAGAGAGACTTTCAGTTAAGTGCCTTAGGCAAGAGTTTTAGCTAAATCCCTCAAATGAGACTTTTAGTTGAATCCATCCGGAAAGACTTTAAGTTGTGCCCTTCACTTCATTGTCTATTAAAGGGTATGCGACATAGTGCACTTTAGGATCTAACAAGAATGTCAATAATGAGTGGTTCGTTGAAGCTTGATAATCCTTCAGTACTCATTAAACATTCATATTTCCTCTTAAGTGACAAGGATTATTTATATATGACCCATCATTTATATTTCCTATTGGCGACAAACATTCCTTAGAGAGGATCCAATATTTATATTTCCTTTTGGGTGACAAGCATTCTTCAGAGAAGATCCAATGTTTATATTTCTTCTTGGGAAGCAAGGATTCTTCAGAAAAGATCCAACATTTATATTTCCTCTTAGGTGGAAAAGTTTCTTCAAAGGAGATCCATAATTTATATTGCCTCATGGGTGGAAAAATGATAATAAAACATTTTTAAGAGAGTTTATATATGGCCGATAAAATGTTTCTCACTTTATTGAATAAAAATGGAAAATGGCTAACTATAGTAATATCTTAGGTTAAATAAGTTCCACTTCCTAGGAACGAGTATTCAATCTAACCATTTGAGTTTGTAAGCTCCATAAGGTAGCTTTTGATATGTGGTATGGACCTTCCCAGTTAGTTTGTAGCTTCCCCATGCAAGATGGTATGAAAACATGTTTGAGCATGAGGTTGCTTTTTTGTATTTCCCTCGGGACCACTTTGGAATTGTATCTCTTTAAATCCTTATTTAGAGGTAAATTTTCTAATATGGGTGACATCACGAGTTTCTTTGATCAAGTTGGTTGAAAATCTAAGTTATGCCTCATTTTCCTCTTCATTGAACAGAGAGTGCCTCCATATGGGTGTATCAATTTCGACAAGCGGGATGGCACCGACTTCATATACCATTGTGAATGAAGTTTCTTTGGCAATTTAATGGGAGGTGGTTTGATATGACTATAGTATTTGTGGACATTTTTTGTCCTAGAGCCCTTTGGCTTCGTCCGACATTTTCTTTATCCCATTCAATACTACTTTGTTCATCGGCACGGACTGCCCGTTCTCTTGTGGAAGGACAACTCAAAATAACTTCATATGCAATCCTAGGTTTCGACAGAAATTGACCACAACTAAGTTGGAGAATTGAGTTCCATTGTCTAACATGATAATTCTTGGTGATTTTGGAGAAGACTCCAGCTTTTATCTATTTCATAAAGTAGTCTACTCCAAAAATCATTAACTTCAATTGGCTAGGCGCCAACGGGAAATGGCCTAGGATGTCCATTTTCCTTTGGTAAAATGGTCATGGATATGTGACAGAGTGAAGGATATCGGGTAGCATATAATGTAGGTTGGAATGTCTCTGGCATTTGCTACATTTTCTGACAAATTATGCATTATCCTTCATGACAATGGGCCAATAATATCCTGCTCTAAGAAATTTGTTAGAAAGTGCCCACCCACCACTATTGTATATATATGTGCTTCCAGGTATTACATTTGATGTCGTGATCATGGATCATGGTGGTTTTAATGATGACTCTGATGTTCGGTGGAATCCTCTTATTTTATCCTCTGTTTGATCATGGTGATCCCATATGTTAAATTCCCAACTGTCTCTGATGATGCTGCTCATCCTAAAGTTATCTCAAACCTCATCATAGAGAATATTAAAGGTTCTAGAATGGTGTTAAAGTCAAAGATAATGGATAAATGAACTTGAAGCTTCAAAGTTGTGACAGAGAGGAAGTGTGAAAGATCGCCTTGTTAGTTGTAGACTTAACGTAATATTTAAGTGACCAAAGTGTTGTAAAAATGTTGTGAATGAAATACATTTGTGAGATTCTTGTTATATTGTTGTTCAGCTATTTTATCAAGAGTATGTTTCTTTTGAAGTTTCTCTTAGTTGGGTGTTGAGGTTGTCCTACTAAAACATCTATTTGGTTTCCAAGATCATTCGGTCAAAATTTCATTCTTGGTTTGTAGGTTTAGCCTGTGAAAATATCCACTTGGTTTGAGAGATCAGCATGTCAAAAGCTCTCAGTCGAATGTAATAATGTTTGTGGTCATAACCTAGTAAAATCTCAAAAGATATTATTAATGGAACTCTCAAGAAAATTTTCTTGAAAATATGAGTATGTCAAGATATCGATCGAACCTCTATAAATTATGGTGCATCTCGAATTATTCGTTTAAGGTAATTTTCGAGGGCAAAAATCTTTTAAATGGGGGAGGGTTGTAACTGCCCAATTTTTAATAATTAATTATTTATGTTAATTAATTGATTTATGTGATTTCTTTAATTTAAATGAATGGGTAGATATTTTGAGAGAAAAAAATATGATGGAGAGGAATAGAATAGAAAGAGATATAAGAGAAAGAAGAGAGAAAAGAAAGGATAGAAAGAAAAGAAGGAAATGAGAGAAAGAAAGAGGAAGAAGAGAAAAGAGAAGGAAAATAGAGGAAAAGCTTGGATTCATCAAGATAAACCCTTAGAAGTCGATTTAATCGGGTAAGGGTGTGAAATCTTATTATCTTACCAATGTATATGATTACGTATGTGTGTGTTTGGATTGTTTGGGTGTTTTCCATCTTTTTCCATTCTAGGTCAGAAATGGTTTAATCGGTAGAAATCGATGATTTAGCGGTTAGAATCTGGAATTAATGGTGTAGTTTAGTTGAGGAATGTTAGGCTAAGACTACTGGAACTTGTTGGAATTGAATCTGGTGATTTTGGGAATTTTTGAGGTTTTTGGACAGTTGGGGTTTTTGAGTACGCAGACACTCGCTAGCACGATCGCTAGGCGAGCAGGGGGCGAGTGTTCGCTAAAGCGAGCTGGTAGCGAGCTGCCAGCGAACGTCCCCAGACTTGGGCAGAATGGAAATGACCCTTATTCGCTGTGGTGAGAGATGTAGCGAGTTGTTCGCTAGGCAAGCCTCCAGCGAGCCAGTAGTGAATCCTTCCAGTAGCTTTTGTTTGCATTCGCGAGCTTGTTCGCTAGGCGAACCAGCAGCGAGCGTTCGCTATGACCTCGCTAGGTGAGTGGTCCAGCGAGCGTGACAGTGTTTGATTTTCTTGCTGTTCCATCCAATGTTGGTTGTTCGACTCGATTGTGGTCGATCTTTCTGAATGCATAGTTGTATGATGTGATATGTTATGCTGTGGGTAGCCGTATGGCGTGAATCCTAGATTATGGAGTCGATTGTAAATTGTGGCTGTCTGGCAATTATATGCATTGTTTAATTGATTAAAAGTGTATGATGATTGTGATGGCGTTCATTGCCGTTTGGCGCAATAATGTGAATGCATATTGATTGTATGCGATTGTATGTGAATAATTCATGAATATGTATTTGTGATTGAATCTATTTGATTCTTGTATACTACTTGATGAATATAGTGATGATGTTGAAAGTATGAATACTTTGAGGAATATGTTGTGTGTGCAATCATGTTATAATTCTTGTGTGATGAATTATTTGAGTATGCATGAGATTAAGATGCGAGAACGGTCTTAAGTGCATATGATTGTTGATTGCATATGCATCATTTGGTCAAGAGGCAATGCTTGCTAGTTTCGTGGAGACTAGTGTCTTGTCCCAAACCTAGAGAGGGGTTTGAAAGCTTAGAGGATGGGCTTTTGTTTGTTATTGGTCTAGAGGACGGACCCAGTTTAAATGTAAAAACCGAAAAATAATAACAAGTGTTGGTACCACATGGCATGAGTTGCATTGAGTCTCATGGCATAGATAATTGTTGTATGAAGTATGCATATGTGTATGGATTGTTGAACTGAGAGTTGTGAATTGATAAATAAACATAATTGTAAATGTTTATGTGGAATGAGTGAATTGTGGATGTATGCATGATGAATATGCTTGGTGATTATCCATATATATATATATATATATATATATATATATATATATATATATATATATATATATATATATATATATATATATATATATATATATATATATATATATATATATATATATATATATATATATATATATATATATATATATATATATATATATATATATATATATATATATATATATATATATATATATATATATATATATATATATATATATATATATATATATATATATATATATATATATATATATATATATATATATATATATATATATATATATATATATATATATATATATATATATATATATATATATATATATATATATATATATATATATATATATATATATATATATATATATATATATATATATATATATATATATATATATATATATATATATATATATATATATATATACACATTGTGATGTGTATGATGAATTGGGTGAAAAATGTGGAATATGTGTATTCTACGCTTGTGTGTGTGTGTGTGTATATATATATATATATATATATATATATATATATATATATATATATATATATATATATATATATATATATATATATATATATATATATATATATATATATATATATATATATATATATATATATATATATATATATATATGCATTGATTATTATGATAATATTTCTCACCCTTCTGCTGTTTTATGATGCTCTTTGAGGCATTGCAGAGTAGGTTGGCTGGAGGTCATTTTTGTGAAGCGTGCCTTCATCTTTTGGTCGGTTAGCTAGGATGTATAGGATTCTTTTGTGATACATTGTATATGTATCTAGTCGTTGTGTCGATTCATGCTCTGATTATGTAACACCGGGATCGCTTGGTTTATATATTTTAAAGATACATGATGTACTCTATACTATGTTTTTATATTTATCGAATTATCATGATGTTGGCCCCAGTGCCTAATGATGTTGATTTAGGTGGTGAATTCAAATGTTTCTTTACGAAGATTGTGATATAATTGAATCCGATGTTTTTCAAAGTGAAACTTTGAAAAGCATGATTATTTGTTGAAGTGTTAATGAGCATGATAGATGGTTTTGATGTTTGAAAGTTATGTGTGATGCCCTTTTGTGAATGCATGATTATTTACTCTGATTATTCATATATTTTACGTGGGGTTTGTAAGGGTGTTACATGTTACGCTTGCTTGCTTGCTCGCTAGTCGAGCCTGTAGCGAATGCTCACTAGCTTGCTCGCTAGGCGATTCTGTAGCAAATGCTCGCTAGCTTGCTCGCTAGGCGAGTCTTGTGGCTAATGTTCGCTAGCTTGCTCGCTAGGCGAACAACGCGATAATAGCACAACCTGCTACGATCAGACTTGCTCTCTACCCAAAATACTCATACGATTAATATACCCAATGCTCCTAAAACATCTCCAAAACATCTCTAAGGTCATACGGCAATAACGGCACAACATCTATAGTTTATTAGGCCAATCTGACAACATTTGCACTACCTAAAACACTATTTCCTGCAATTGCTCTGAGTACATTAGAGTTACTTCACATTTGAATATTCTTATTCCTACAGGGTCAAACATATCACAATCCAAGGATTTGGCCACGAAGGCCTAAGGTTTCCTTTCTCATGTTACACATCAAACAGTCCGATAAGGTTTCCTAAATTCATGTCAATATTCAGTGTTACACACCATTCCTCCTAACCTCAAAGCTTTATCATCAAATTCCCTATTTTCCCACAGTCAACCCAAAATATCTTAAATCATAAACCCCACCATAAACACAACGAAAGGCATACATAGAAAATCATGAAATGTGATACTCCTCATACCTTAGTCGATTCACAACTTTCACGATTAATTTTTGGGATCTTCTGCTTCCAGCCTTTCCTTCAGATCTCTGGCCACCAACTTTCACGTTAAACACAAAATGAAATCTAATTTCCTTTCAGAACTCAATTTTGTCTAACTTAGTCTTGGGCCTCACAAATTGGGCTCTTCCCTCTTTACCCTTACTAACTCTTCATAATGCCCAATTTACCCTTATTTCACTTATATGCATTTTAATCGATAATAATACTAATATTCTCATATAGTGTACTATTAATTAAATAAATAGTCCAAAATGCATAATTCCCCAATAATTCTCAAAACCACCGAGAACACCCAAAACACCAAAAATACGAATATTCTTAATTAAATAAATAAATTAAATTATTCCGATTAAATTCGGGGTGTTACAATATTGTTCATCCTAAAGTCATCTCAAACCCCACCATAGAGAATATTAAAGGTTCTAGAATGGTGTTAAAGTCAAAGATAATGTATAAATGAACTTGAAGCTTCAAAGTTGTGACAGAGAGGAAGTGTGAAAGACCGCCTTGTTAGTTGTACACTTAACATAATGTTTAAGTGAGTTTTGTAAAAATATTGTGAATGAAATACATTTGTGAGATTCTTGTTATACTGTTGTTCAACTATTTTATCAAGAGTATGTTTCTTTTGAAGTTTCTCTTAGTTGGGTGTTGAGGTTGTCCTAGTAAAACATCTATTTGGTTTCCAAGATCATTCGGTCAAAATTTCATTCTTGGTTTGTAGGCTTAGCCTGTGAAAATATCCACTTGGTTTGACGGATCAGCATGTCAAAAGCTCTCAGTCGATTGTAATAATGTTTGTGGGCATAACCTAGTAAAATCTCAAAAGATATTATTAATGGAACTCTCGAGAAAATTTTCTTAAAAATATAAGTATGTCAAGATATCGATCCAACCTCTATAAATTATGGTGCATCTCTCTAAATTCTCTCTTTTTAGTTATTTACTTTCTTTTATATTTTTGTCTTTCCATTTTCTGACGCTATTATCTATATTTTTTTTAACTATACTAATATAACTTGATATTTAAAAAATTAACTTTAAATTATAATCAAGATTTTTTAATACCACAATCCACTCCCTTTTTCCTTATACTTATATATGGATAAGCTCTTGATGATGTATCATTTACTCTTGCTCTCTTGGATGCTATTCATACACTTCATTGAAGCTTTAAACAAAAAATTATAAAGTTAGAGTTTGGGGATTTTAGAATGGATAATATGGAAGTTTTTTATTTTTTAATATCGTAAATATAGGTGTTAATGATGATTGATAGGAGTGTTGAAGATAACAAATGTGAGTGTCTATGAAATAATGATTTTTGAGTTAATGGGTGTTTATGGAAGTTTTGTTTTAAAAAAATATATATATTTGTTTATGGAGGTTAGAGAAGTTGAAGAAGTTTTGTTTTAGAAAAGAATATGGGATGATGATGAGAAAATGAGGAGTAAGGGCTTAAAACTTGTGTTACTTGTTTAAAAAGTTATTTTATTGTGATTTTGATGCTTACACTATGTTTTAATTCCTTCATTAAATTATTTAACACAAACTTTAAGATTATAATTTTAACTTGATATTTAATTTATGATTAATTATTTAACAAAAACTTTAAGATTTTCTTTAAATATTCAACAGTGATATTAGAGTTTGATTCTAATTAAATAATTAAATTTGAATACAGTTTATACATAAAACTGATTATAATATGATGTAACTGTAATAATATATTTTTATGTGATTTAGATTGTTTAATTATTTAATTTAATTTAATTTAATTTAATTTAATTTAATTTAATTTAATTTAATTTAATTTAACTTGGCTATTTTTTGTTTGTGTTAAGAAACGTGAATGCTGTTATGCAAGTGTTACATTGTTGTCGGTTTCCGTAACGGTTGCGGTTCGTAACATGCTTGAATTTATGCATATATCGTATAACATTGTGCTTGAAATATGCTTGGTATATACTCAAGAATTATATGAGTAATAGAGAGAGCTGTTATATGTTGCAAAGGATATTCCTCACGAATATCACAAGTGTCCATGAGTTAATAGTAAAAGAAAAAAAAATAATCTTGTTTATTTATTTTAAATAGAACATGTGTGTGGCAGATCATTTTATTTAAATACTATTTATATGTTACGTCATCTAATTTGGTAATAATATTGAATTTGTCAATATTATTTTTTTATTTATTTATTTTAATATTTTAATTGTTTAGAGAGATGAAAACGTCAAGTAATAACATTGATGATGAAGTTTGAGAATATTGTTTGTCGGTTAAAGAATTATAATAAAATAGTTTTTTCGGGCAGGGTCTAGATTAAAGTTTTGCTTAAGATACGTGATTGGAGTCTAGTTTAAGAAACTTAACTTAAAGTCTTGTCTAAGAATTTGATAGAAGTCTCTCTCGAGAGGACTCATGCCTCTCATGAAGGATTTAAAGTCTCATCAGACAGACTCAACATAACCTCAGTTTAAAGAATGAGAGTCTCATTAAAGAGGTTTATCTAAACTCCTCACCTAAGGGACTTGAAGTTTTCTCAGGCGAGATCTAACATATAATCACGTCTGAGGGACTCGACTATTAAGTATCACTTGAGAGACTCGACAACTAAGTCTCGTCTGAGGAATTCATTATAAATTTTCTTAAAGAAAAAGCCACATGGTATAGAACCGTAGAAGGGAATCTTAAGGATGTGAGCACTCTTATGATTCACTTCTCCCTTTTACCAAGTCCTCGTGGTAAGAGACTGCGTAGTTATATATTTTATTGGGTCCTAATAAGGAGTACCCTAAAAGAGGCTAGCACCCAAAAGAGGGCTAACACACAAAGAAATGGGAGCTGCCCCAAGGCTAGCACCTGATAGCCCAAAAATGGCCGCTCCTATAGTTGACACTTGGTAGTCAAAAAGTGGTCACCTAAGAGATAGCACTTGGTAGTCCAAAAGTAATCGCCTCTAGGACTGACCCCTGATAACCCAAAAGTGGTCGCCCCCAAGACTGACACCTGGAAGCCCAACGAGTGGATAAGCACCCCTCTCGCGCCCGCCCCCAATGGGCTAGCATCTAGTAGCCCAACAGAGAACAAACCCACTTTGTCAGACTTGGGTCAAGATAAATAACCGTCCACTAAATTTACAACTTAAAGCTAAGAAAGTTCTATCCTTGAGAACTAGAAATAAGTCTTGTGGTTTTGGGTCAAACCAAGATAAACATAGTGCATTCGTTTATTATCCCTTATCTCGTTGTTTCTCGTAATGTTTATTAGCCATATTCTCCTTCATCTAACTTCTTAAAATCGTTTTTAAAATGTTCTTTATTTAATCAAATTTTTGAAAACTTTTTATATAACAATTCAACCCCCTCTTTATATTTGAAGTTACTTGATCAATAATATATATGAGATATGATGTCTCATGTTTCTTCTACACATGTTGTATATTTCATCCAAACACCTCACATTTGAGGCATAACTAAAATCCTTTGAAAATGTTTCTTCCAAATGCTTTGTGCTTCTAGAAAAATAGAAATGTTGAATTATTGATCAATTTCTTGAGGCACACTCTACAAATTCAAATTAACTTATTAATGTGATACTAATAACTTGGTAACCATGCTAATTTGAATCGTGCACACATTTATTTTATTTATATTTTGATGCATCATAAATGTGTTTTAATTTCCCTACTTATATAAACCATTATCAATCATTCATTCACGTTAACACATTTTTTCTAAGAAGTTCATTCATCTCAAATTTTATTAAAAACTATTTTGTCATTTGGTTTTGAGTGATCATTGTTGAGAAACTAATATGTGATTTGTTTGTACACGAGTGTTCTGTTTGATATATATTGTGATGCAATTAATCAACGATTCAAACAAACAAAAAGATTAATGAGACAAATTCATAGTTATGTTACCAAAACATTTCCCTTTTACTATTTTCTAGAAAAGAAAATTATTTATTCATTTATGAAAAGTAACCATCTATCTATCTATATTTATGTAAAAAGAATATGCTGAAGTTTAATTTTCTTTTAAGTAAAAGAAGTAACATGAGCATAGCGATTTGAATAACGGCACTCTGGTGTGTGTGCGCATGATAACGACATTGATATAAGTGTGATTGTGTTGTTGTAAAGTTACAGCGCCGTGACGGTGACGGTGACGTATCAATAAGAGGCTCTTTGAGTTTGACTCTGAATGCTATAGGTTTTCTAAACCAAAATGAACGGTAATTTTGTTTTTTAAATACTCCAAAATGAGATATATTTTATTTTATTTTGGTATTTAACATTGTAATTTAAAACACTTAGCCTACTATTTAGCGTTTTGTTAGTCTGTTTTTTCTTTTGCGAGTTAAAGAAAGGGTAGTGTAGTAATTATTCGTGGTTTTGAAAATAATAAATTAAAATTTTGAGATTTGAATAAGTATTAGAAATTGTTACGTGCGTGTGTAGATAAAGGATATTTAGAAATTTTTGTAGTTAAGTATGGTTAGAGAATACTCATAGTGGTAAGAAATTTTGTTTGATGATGTTTATGGTTGTGAAAGATGGTTAGCTCACGTGAGGTGAGATAATATGTGTATAAGTGTTATAAAGTGGGTATAATGATATATTCCCACTCACTTGCTAAGGGTAAAATATTTACTTAAGGGATTACTCTCTCAACATTAAAATTGTATGAAGTGCGTATGAACATTTTAGGAGCAAAGTGAGATTAGAAGATTAGGATTATTTTTAAAATACTTGTATGCTTTCAAATGACCACAATACCTCCATTTATAATAAGAAAATTTAGGCAAATTTAAAAACTTTGGAAATGCTAAATTCGGTCCATAATCAATTATGCTACAACATTAATCAATTATTAACAAGTAAAAAAGAAAAGTTTTGATATATCTAAAAAATAATTGATATAGATGTTTCCTTTAAATTTTATTCTAGGTAACTCAAACTCATGGTCTAATGTGATCATCCTAGCCGTTTCGGTCTTAGGAGTGTCTTCAAAGATCATTATAAGAGTGTCTCACATTTCTTTAGTAGTAATATAGTTTAAGACATGAAAGAAATATTTTGTCCCTAATGCATTAATTATTAAGATATTAACATTCAAGTTATGTTTCCATTTTATCTTTTGTCTATGATGCATAGTAATCTTGATTTATTAAATACTTCATTGTTTACATATTGAATCAGAATAAATGGACTATTTTTTTACAAAATCTCACACATTGATATCAACAACATTAATATAATCGTATGAAATCATTCTTCCTTTATAGATGATTAGTATTTAAACAAGAGTTAAGTTCTGATGTAACTTGTTGACCAAGTGACTTTAAACACGAAAAGAAGGTGAACTGTGATATAAAAGGTTTCAAAAACTTGATTAAATAAAAATATTTTTAAAAGGTTTTTAATAAGGAAAGAACATATTGGATTTATCCTATTTCGGCCTAAAACCATGATACATCCATATAGTCATCGACTTTCAATTTTATCAGAGTTCAACCCTTAACCTATTATACCAAACTTTATTTTAAGGTTCAACATGCAACCTTTATATTATATGGGTTCAAAATGACAACCCTCTCTAGGTTTTATATTTTGATATAAGAGATCACTATATTGGACTACACAAGTTGCAACTTAAGTTATTACTCTCTCAACACTAAAATTTATAAAGTGCATATGAAAATTTTAGGAGAAAGGTGAAAAAAAAAGTTTTTTTTTTATAGAAAACTTGTGTTCTTTCAAATGAATACAATTCCTCTTTTATTGGAAAAAAATTTAGACAAATTTAAAAACTTTGGAAAAGCTCAATATGGATTATATACAAGTCAAAAAAGGAAAGTTTCCTTAGATCTAAACCATAATTGATTACCCAATATACATAACCGATTACTAAGGGATACATGCCTCGTAATCGATTACATTACTACCATAATCATTTATAGGCCAAATTTGGATGCATGGTCAGTGTAAAAAGGTATTGGCTTATTTCAAAGGTTTTTTCAAAAGAAGTTGAAATAAAATATAGTTTTGAAAAAATTCTTGTGATTGTGTGTATGATTTGAGTATTTGAAGAACACACACTTATTTTATATAAATGTTCCTAGAAATATATAAACTTGAGATCTGAATTAGATAGCGAACTTTTAGCAATTAAGTCAGTTTTTATGATAATGTTCATATGCATTTGATTTTTATGCCAATCATTATAAAATTCTCTATTTTCACTTAAGTTATTATTTCTTATTCATTCATTGATGATGTTCTTAATTTCTTACTTTATTCCTCTTTGACATCATCAAAACGTGTTATGCACATAGAAACACACATATGTCATTTTTAAGGTTTTTACTGCCATTTTTTTTTAAAAGATGATGTTCTATAATGATAAAAGCTTAGAAAGAGTAAAATATAATATCTTAAGATTTATTGTTATAAGATTTTAGTAATTTTGGGGGTTCTATATGAATTGGGAAACATCTCTAAATAAATTAGGATTGTGTGAATCATGTATTGAAAAGACGAAAGATTGAGTCACAAATCGGGTATTAAATAAAATATGTTCATATGAACATGGAGATATGTTTTCCTATAACTACTGTGTAATATCTTGATTATAGACTTTTGATTAGAAGTGAATTAAAAGATTTTCTTCTTCTACAATAGATCATTTTTGGATTAAATTGGTTAAAAAATGTATGTGTGTTGTGTTCTTTATCTTGCTATAATGATTTTGTTTTTACTAGTTGGTAGATTAATTTTGGTTTAGCCTATTTAGTGTGTTAGCTTTTGTTTTTTCTCCCACATGCCATATTTTTTATATGTGTTTGATCTTAAATTTCATAGCAAGTGGCTCTCACTATAGGCGAAATCTAATTTTACAAGTTATCACCATGTGTCCTAAATGGGATATCAAAAAAAAAAATTGGATTCAAATGTGTAATCAATCTTGTGGAAGCAGTCTTATCGAAAATTTTTGAAAAAAAATGCAAGCAATCTTGATTCGACAAAGTGTGTGGAAGCATTGAAAGATGAGGTAATTGATGCACGTAAGCCTAGCATAAGAAGGTGGGTCCAGGATTTAGGATGCTATTACCACATGCATCCAAGGAAGAAATACTTTAGCTAAAAGAAAGTGGATTAATTCGACTTGGTAATAATAATGCTAATGTTCATGGCACTAGGATGGTCCGACTCAAGATGTTTGAATCCAAGAGTTAATTTTATTCAATGTGAGGTATATTCTCAAATTTAATTGAAACTTATTGTCTATAAGCATGTTTAATTATTTAGGCTATTTCACTATAATCGAACATGGAATGTTAAAAATTTGGCATGGCACATTAATAACTACTAAAGGGTCTACAATGTGTGGTTTGTATAGGGTTTTTAAAAATTTCACTATAGTTGAATGGTTTTTAAGTAAATAAATGCACATCAAGGAAATACGCTTTTTAGATGAGGAAATGTGGACACTATAAAATACTTGTTTTGTTTTTGTGTTTACTTTGTTTGGGACGCTCTCAGCTGGAAGTAAAATTAAAAATCCATTTTAGAATTTTCTACAAATCAAGCTGAGTACATTTCCTTAGTTGAAAGGGTTAAAAAATCCACATGGTTAACAGGCATGATATGATTGTGTCAAAGAAGATTATTGTAGCTCAAAATATTTCATGGAAGACAATATAGCGAATGTGCTCTCCAATTCATTACCTAGATCAAGGTTCAAACATTGCTCAAACTTGATCAACTTTATCGAAGAGTGATTCAATTTTAGAGAGATAAGCAAGATGGTTTGGTGGGTGAATTCACATCACAGTTGTTTTTTTAAGTAAAAATGAAGATTTATGGAGAGTTCCTAAAAAAAATTAAACTGAGGTGTTTTATAAAAACGTTGGGAGTTTGGGAGATGCTTTTATGAAGGATTTTGGTTATGCCTCAAACACGAATAGAGCTAAGTACTTTTCTTGGGGCCAATAGTTTTATTAGAACTTGGTACTTGTATTGAATTACCAATTAATGTTAATAAGACATTTCTTTATTATGTTTGTTTTTTTCAAAATAATAAAGTCCTTAGAATGACTAGTCTATTTAATAAAATATTAAGTGTGACTTAACCATGCTATCCCATTAAACATAATGATATAATTCTTAAAATATATGTAGTCGAACTTTATTGTTAAACGGGATAACATTAAATTATTGAGACTATTAGCTCGATAGAATGATGATAACATCTCGTGGATCATAGATAAAAGTTTATCAACTCTTCACATAGGTATGAATATTAGGTGTAATATTTATACAAAACTGATCCACCACGAGAATAATACATAGAATTGTTATGTAAGTGTCATAAGTTATTCTCAAGGTAATAATGATGTATATCACCCTTCCACCTGAAATTACTATGGACCTAGATGTGGTGTCAAGTACTTTATTGCTAATCAAACATTGTATTTAATCATAAACATGGTTGATGAGTATTCTACAAATCATATTGAGGGATATGAGTGACCTAAATGGAATTTGTTCATCCTATGTAATAATATATATGTCTAAGTGCCCAACATTGAATTAAAAAAAGGTGACACATTCAATGCCTTATTTTCAATATAGACATGAGGGAAAAGAGTAATTGTACACATAAACATTATCACTGAAAGTTTTTTTGTAATATCATACAAAACTTTTGTGAGTTGAGTAGCAGTGATGTGTTGCTAAATACAACTTACTATTTATTATATTAAATATGTGATTTGATATAATTGTTAACATCACGAGATTCTATAGTCACACATATAAAGAGAGATTAAAGAGAGAGATAAAATGAATAAGTTAAGTGTTAGCATTAGCTAGAAAAATGCGGTACACCACTAGAGATGTACGTGAGCCAGTTTGGATTGGATTTGGCCAAACCCAATAATCTAACGACAAAGGTTACTCTAGTTTGGATGATCTAAAATAACCACTTGTTACACCATTGACCCGATTTAGACAAACCCGCTAATTTATGGGTTGGGTTGAGTTGAGTAGAGGGTTATCCAAATAAGATTTTGATTTTTAAATATTAAATGACTAAATGATGAGTTATTATTTTTTTCATAAAAATTACTCAAACATTTTTTTTATTTAAAAAAAAGCATAATAGAACTATAAATGATAATATCAAATAATAAAAATAATAGTAAATATTTGAAATAAACTAAAGTTGCATGACGTAAAATCGTATTAGTATTAAATAACCAAAAAGTTAAACATTGAAAATTAGTTAAAGTCATAACTCATTCAAATAGTAAATGTTCAAGAGACTAAAATTGTAACAACTAAGTCAAAAATCATTGAAATCATTAAAAAAAATTAATAAAAAATGTTTAATTAGTGGGTAAATGGGTTTTTTTAGGTCTGGATCTGATTTTACCTGAAATTCATTTTTAATGGATTTTTTTAGTTTTTAAATCCATATCTACCTAATTATCCAACCCGACCCAACCTATTTTTTTTGGGTGAGTTTGACCGAGTGTTTTGGGTTAACCATACCCATGTACACCCCTATATACCATATTATGGAATACCATAAGGTATTGTGAACTTAAGCGGAATGCAAAATATCGTAAGGTACGATGTTGCCGTACCTCGAAAAAATAATACGATCTCGCGAAGCGCAATCGTACGCTTGTAAGATGAACTTAATAGAGTCGTCACCAAAATTTATTTATTCCCAAAGAGGGAAAGGGAAAATATTGATAAAACCCCTAAAAGAACGACAATGATAAGGTCATCACAACTAAATCATGGTTCAGGAGTCGATTACACAAGGAGAATGTGTTAGCACCCCTCACGTCCGTTGTACTCAATAGGAACCATTTGGTTATTTGTGTGTATTAGTGCTAGCTTAGAAATGTTAGGCTTCTCGACTTATTAAGGGAAAGAAGAATATGCCAAAAGGTTTATTATTTTTTTATTAGGGTGGCTGACGAGACTTAGAATCTTGCTTCTATGTATCTCAAGGTGCGATGCAGAACTCAAGGCTTACGTATTTTTGGGTAGAAAATATTTATTTCTTGGTCGATTTTAGTGAAAGTTATTTTGTCTCAGTCAATGAAAAAATATTCCTTGCTACCCAAAACAAGTGAGGAGCAGGCGTTTGCATCACATAGAATGAATTTCTAAATATCAACATTCACGAGAAAACGTCATGTATCTCAACTCACACGATTATGGACGAATCATTATTTTGCATCGTCTCAAGACGAAATATATTTTGTTTTGTGAAAGGGCTTTTGAAGATCGCATGACGGAGAGAAAATATTTTGATGTGTTAGATGGATTTTATATGAAAATTAGATCTTTGCGGAATTTGAGTAAACATTTGAGCATATGTGTGCACTAAGCGCATGTTTACTTGGGATACACATGGATGTGCTTCCATTGTCCTTTTATTCCAAATTTGGTTAACGTGTTTTTAATTTGAAAGACAAGTAGTTGTTTTGAATATGAAGTGCTTCGAACGCTTGACTATTAAGGGGTGTAAAGAGATACGCCTCTCTCGGTCCTTTGTTTTTCACTTTTTATTATGAAAAAGCTTTTTGCGTATCAACGACTTAACGTTGGATCAAGTGCCTCAAATGATAATGAAAGAAAGTTTGAAATGAGGGTCGAAAGTGAAATGGATTTGGAGTTAGAATTGTGGAAAATTGGTGTTGATCTTGAAAAGAGGCTTGGTGTTTAACAACGTGTATATTTTTTATTTGGGAAAAGTCCTTGATATAGATTGAGGGTATAAATCTCATTACAAGAGATTAATTTTGTTGTGTGCTTTATTTTATTTCATTTAGCAATAAACATAGTCTAAAAGAAAGGGTAAAGAAATGGACAAATAAGCATACACATTCATACAAACTAGCACACAAAATCCAAACCTAAATTCTATATAAAAAATTGTCTTTTGAAAATAATTTAACAAGATAAAAACCTAGGCCATGCATCTAAATATTTTTAGTTTCCATGTTTTTATTTAACACGTGCCACAAAACACAATCGAGACCAAAACACTCTTACCACTTTTCTTCTTGTACAACTATTTGAAAGTGTGACTAATAATGTGTCCAATAGGTGATTGACTTGATGATTATCCTTGATGTTGGACTCTCAATATTGTTCAATCATGATGATTATCTTACTCCTACTCATGTTTCATCATTTTAGGTTGACCACTCCCAATTTGATACATTTGAGTATGTCTTATTGAAGATAAACTTGCATTATTGAACATAATACCTTTCCAACACTTCTCAGATAGAACATTAGTAATCATTCACACACATTTACCACTTAAAGAAAAACACTACTAGTTAACTTGATTGGCAACATAATCCCCCTTGTTAGTCACAAAGATCAAAATACTAAGGATATTTCACTGTGTTGTGCCTTGATGCTCCATAAACGAGATCCCATACACTCTTTCATAGTGTCAATATTTTTTTCTGCATGATTAACAAATAGTGCTAGGTACCTAATCTTCATTAGGTCCTTGGGGATTAGTAAATCTTTGGTTGCATCTAGGAAACCATTGAAATGCACCATTAGAAACCAAAATTTTTCTAAATTTGCACTTAGTAATGGTGTGACTCTTTTTGCAACAATAGTGACAATACAAGTTAAGTTAAGATAATCTTTTGCTATTTGGTTCCTTTTTAACGTAACTATACCTTCAATAAGGATTATAAGACGGTAAGTCATATTTGGAAGTATCTATAGCAAAAGTAACCTTATGTTGCAAAGCCTTATCTAATTTAGCTTTAAGAGTCCTTGACTCCTTTTGCCAAATGTGACAAGTTTTACAACCAAACTACAAGGACTTAGGATCCTTATCTCGATCCTTTAGAATATCTAACATGGATTTTCTTAGTGCTTCCATATTCTTTTTATTTTCTAAAATCTTAGCTTCTAAATACGAAATAATACGTTTAATTGAAGCTAATATTTTGAAAGCATCTATGACTTCCCTTTTTAAATTTAAAAAGATTCTTGAAGTTCAGAAAAATCTAAATCATGAAAAACTTGAAGTTTAGAGTGACTTACAACATTTTTCTTTCCGTTGTTTGCCATATAGAAAAGCTTGACCGTTTCATCACTTGAGGTATATCTAGCATCACATAATGAATCACTTTCTCTCTCCCAAGCGGCACATGCTCTTCTAGTTTTTCTAGACGAGTTGTGACAACCCATTTCCTTTACTTTATTGGTTTTAGGACACTCCGGCTTGAAATGACTGGGTTTACCACAGTTGTAACAAGTACTTCAAGACTTACCATTTTTATTGTCAACTTCTTTTGAGGAACTTGACAACCTTTTGATTTGTCATGGTGTTTGTTGGGATCTTTGTTACTATGTTTCAACGTGTATCTGTTAACTCTCTTTATAAATAATCTCATATCTTCTTTGTTGGATTCATTATCATCATTAAATTCACAATTCCTTTGCTCATTATGATAAGGCCTTGAACTAGAAGTCTTTATAGCTACGAACTTATTCCCTTGTTCTTTGTCTTTCCCTTTCTCTTTATTCACTTTCTTTTCACATTCTTTTTCGTATTTCATTAAGTAAGTGAGCTCTTGCTCATGTTCTTCTAACTTACCAAACAAAGTCATGAGATCAAGTGACTTAAGATCATTTCCCTCCTTGATGGCGGAGACCTTAGTATGTCATTCCCTACTTAAACACCTCAAAGCTTTGTTAGTAGCAAGTTCATTGGAAAGAGGATTACCTAGCACATTTAACCGATTTATGAGACGAGTAAACCGTTTTCGCATATCCGTAATGATTTCACCATGCTCAATATGGAACAACTCAAACTCTTGATTTAATATGTTTACATTAGCTTGTTTGACATTATTAGTTCCCTCATAGGCAATCTCTAATGCGTCCCACATAGCTATTGCGGTCTCACAATGAAAAACGTGATAAACCTAGATGTGAGGATGTTTTTCGCTTTCCAATCATGTAACGATAATTTCCAATCATTATCATCTCATTGTGCTTCTGAATTAGGTAATGTAACACCCTCCGTATTGGTCATGGTTATTTCATTTGAACCATTTTGGATAGCGTCCCATATACCTTTGTCAATAGAGTTGACGTGAATACACATAAGAGCTTTCCAATGGCCATAATATTCACCGGGGGAAATTGGTGCTCTATTGTACGCTCCCTTAGGTTTGGTAGCCATTCTTTTAAAGAGCAAATCTCAAGACCTGAATTAACTGAAGCTTTTGATACCACATGTTAGACGATAGGCTTCGATCTAGATGGGGAGGAATAGATCATAATTTTAAAATAAAAAACTGTTGGTAAAAAGTTATTTTCAAAAAGTATGGCACATTGAAAACAACCTGAATTGAATCGTCTAACCAAACCTACTATCGAAAAGCTTAGATATGCATAATGAAAACCAATGGAATGATAATGAACATAAATTGTTCAATCAACAATTAATTCACGGATCAATCAAATACAAAAATATTTGTAATGCTTATTTCCAATGAATACAAAGATAAAAATACTCAGAGATAATTTATCGAACACTTTGTGTGGGATTGATCACATTTGGAAATTCGATTTGTTTTGTTGATGTAAAAAGTCAATCACAATCAAAATGATTATGATGATATCAACAACAACAATTTAAAAGATAGTTGAAAACAATTTTCAATCAAATTAATCGAAACAACAACGAAGTCGATAATTTGCAAGAACAACAATTAAAGAAAAATAAAATGATAAAGAAGATACAAAGATTTGTTTAGATAGTTCCACAATCGGCCTCGCTATGGGTGCATTTGCCCTTAATCTGAAATAGAATTAAGATACTTGCAATTAACCTTATCTTTGCAAAAATGTTTATACAAGAGGTGCAGAAGTATAACCCCATAAACCCTATTGTTCGTTGTTGATTCAACCATCTCCAAACCCTTGATCAAAGCTTAATCAAGTCACCAACAGTGCGGCTATAATCCTCTGATTATCTCGAGCACGCACTTGTTGAACCCAAGATTCCCGAACATGACTCACCGTCTCACGCTACTCCCTTGCAAGGAAACCACCTTGTCCCAAGGCCTTCATTCGGTCAAATCCGTGTTGACGTGATCTTGTCCAATACCTTCAAATCACACTGATCTTGAAGGAAAAGCACACCTTGGTTTTCTTATTTGAAACACATAAAGATCCCAATCCAATATTATTGGTTACACCAACATAATTGGATGTTATCAACCCTAATCTAGATGGTCACCTGATAGAAAAATGATTATGTGTAGTTCAATTGTGTGTATGCATAGAATAGAGGTTGAAGATGATGAGAATGCTGTGTAATATGGTTTCGTATAGGTAATTCACTAGTACGTTGCTATATATATATATATATATATATATATATATATATATATATATATATATATATATATATATATATATATATATATATATATATATATATATATATATATATATATATATATATATATATATATATATATATATATATATATATATATATATATATATATATATATATATATATATATATATATATATATATATATATATATATATATATATATGGAATTTAGGAAAAATGGATGCAAGAAAAAATAAGATGCTACAGGTCGGCTTATGAAAGCAATAGGTCAGCCTGTCAAGGTGTTTAGGACGACCTAAAAAAGGCGACCTATGGACAGAATCCACAGGCTTCAATATTGGAGCGTGGGAGCCGACTTGTATTCATATGTGTCTGATAGAAAAAACTTTTATAGGTCGGCCTGAGCTCGTACAGGTCGGCCTATGCAGTTGTGTTTACACATATACCTTGTTTTTTTATGTGTATGGAACACTTAACGCTTTTCAAAAACATTTGTATGCATCTTAGGGCTAAAATGATTCAATGCACATCTAAATTTTGGTTGATGTCGTCCAATATACAAAAATGCTAAGTCTAACTCATACTCCTAGTTTTTACATAATTCAAAACATTGCTATGTTGAAGAATGCACTAACACTTCTTTTTGTTCGTACTCTCTTCTCTCGTTCACACTCAGGCCACCCCTAATCAAATCCCATCCTAATTCCTGACCTAACCCTAATATGAAAAACACCTAATAAAATAGTCAAAAGCCTATGATTTTCAAACTCTTAAACCTATGCTTCGATCCAAACTACAACATAACAACAAACAAAAACACATAAAATTCCTAACCCACATATGAACCCCACTCAAAACACCATAACATAAAGAAAGAAAGTCATAACCCCACTCCTTTGCAATCTAAATACCCCTCTATTTTTGTTATTTTTGAGTTACATTGCACAAGCTGCATTAGATGGAAACCATCATAGTTGAAGGTGAGAAAATACTTAGAAGGGGGGTTGAATAAGTAAGACAGAAAATAATCAAAGATAAAAACTCAAGTATTTTTATCCTGGTTCGTTGAACTCAACTACTCCAGTCCACCCTTTTCAAGAGTGATTTGCCTTTCTCAACAAGGACTTAATCCACTATTCAAATCAACTGATTACAAATAGCAACACCTAAGAACAACTGTTCTTAGTCTTCTCAAGAGCTACTGATCTAACCTAGATCCTCTTAAGGAAAACTTCCTTTACAAATTAATGTAATACAATGTAAGAGTAATAAAATGCTTCTATGAAAGCTATAAACACAACTGTGTTATTTCTCTAAGTTTAGAACAAAGTATGAACTATAAAGAATATGAGAGCTTGAGAGTTTCTTCGCTTGAGAATAAGTTTGTCAAAATTCGTCACTGAAGAAAGTGCTATGATATCCTTTTTATAGCCACTTGAATATTGGAGAGAATATAATACCGTTGGAGAAGATATTTCCAATATCAAATAGTACTGTCCTTTGTACTATTGCAGCAGAGAAACGGCGCACAAAATGTGGGTGTAGCAATTGTCTGCTGAGCTGTGAATTTACCATATATGGAATGTATCAGAGGAATAATATTCTTGCAGAGATTTATGTCTATCCCAATTAAGGAAAGATTTGCTGGCATATTCCAACGGATATATTAAAATAATCTTCTTCAAATAATTCTTCAGATAGTTCAGATCAACAATCAATATCAGAGTCTTCAGTCTTCAGAATCTTCTGGAAACTTCAGAGCCTAAGATGTTCTTCAGATGTTGCTGAATCAGAGTCTGGTGCAGCTGTGTGCTTGAAGCGTAACATGCTCTTAGATCAGAGTCTTCACTCAGATCAGAGTCTTCTCTCATTCAGAGTCTCTTCACTCAGAGTCTTCTTTCATTCAGATTCTTGATAATATATGCAGCGTGTTGTATCTTCAGAATCTTGATGACTAAGCTCTTATACTTCAGATTCTTCTAATCTTCAGATGCTCTTGAGCCATTCAGAATTTATTGTACACATCAAATTTGCTCTTTAAGATTAAAATCTTTTGTGCCTGTAGAAAACAGTTTAGAACAAATTTAGAGAGTATAATTCTTGTATACAAATTATCATTAATGTTATCATCAAAACATAGAGATATTACTAAGACACAATCTGTGCTCTTACAATAGTTAAATACATACCAAGCATAGAAAAACGCAACAGGGAGCAACAATAATATAGATGAATTAAACTCGGTCTGTTTCCTGATAATTTTTATTTACCCAATGCACTTGCTCTTCTGTAATTTGTTGATTTGTGTGTAGCTTAGCTCTATTTACTTGAGCCTCAATGTGAAGCTCAATAAATTTAGAAAAGGGAGATTTATTAGGTTAGGATTATGCAAAATCAGTGATGTTTTTTCAATGTGTCAATGTTACGTTTCTGAGTTTTAGCATCTAGGTCTTTTTCTTCTTATTGGCTAGAGTTTTTTAAGGTATCATTGTTGTGTATCAATGCTGCTTTTTATATTGGAATTTTTTAGGAGGTATTTTTGGGATAAGACCAAAGGGATTAGTACAAATAATGAGCTATAAATTTGGTGGAATTTGGAAGAGTAGTGGGATGAGCAAATTCTGTTATGCACTGCTGTATATTTTTTTGTTGCAAAAGTTGTGAAATTGTTGTTGTACTATGTTAGTGTGGTGATTTTCTTGCTCCTTTTCCTTCCTTTTTTGAATTTGCTCTTTAGGTTAGGACTCCCACACCTAAGTCAATTTTGAATTCAAGATGAGTGTAGTCAAAATTGGAGATCATAAAAGTGTACATTGTGTATCAAGTGTGAATTCTTTTATACATAAGGCTTTATGGAGTGGACACTTATCGGATTGAGCTTTGCCTTTTGGGACCTTTAGCTGGCCCAGAACACAACCCAATGTGGATATATCGGGCCGCTACCACTTTTGTTTGCTATAAAAATTAGACAGCGCCTTCGTTGACTTCTACTTCTCTGGCTGTAAAAGAAGAGTGCTACAATAACCACCACAACACCCCATTGCACCTAATGATCGACACTTAGGCACATTTTGAAAGTAAAATAGGTTGTGAAACTTGTTTTATCGTCTCCACAGAGATTGTTTTGATATCACTTGCCATTCTATAGTTTATGAAGTCTTAAGTTAGGTTTTCAAATGTGTTTTGTTTGGTATCATAATTTGATCCTATTCTCATGATTTACACAGAACTTTATCCTGACTTGGTTCAACAAGGGCTGATCACTACAAAGGCTTTGCCACCTCCTCCTAATCCTCCTCCAGCTGGATTTAAGGTTGATCTCCATTGTGTTTTCCATGATGTTTGTTTCTTTGTCCCTGATGTTTGTTTCTTTGTTCCTGATTATCAAATTATTAATTAATTTGAATCGCAAATCTTTAATTCACAACCGGTCTTTGATTTATCTGGAGGAAAGGTCAAAGAAAGAAAAAACCTATTTTGCATCATAAACACAATGCGGGGAGAGATCTAAGGTTCGGGGGTTGGTTAAGCTTAGGGAAGGTATTAACACCCTAAACTTCTGTAGTACTCTACAGGAACCTCTTATTTTAATGTTGCTATTTTGCTATAATTATCTGCTTAAGGGTATATGCTAAGGGTTAAAGGTGAAAGAGAGACCTAATGGTTAGTCCTAAGTTTACTCGCCAAGACTCGCATCTTGTGCCTACATATCCGAGGTAGGGGATGGAATCAGAGTAATCGTAGTTCCCCTCGAAAGGGAGGAATTGAAACTTCTTGACTGTGGTCAAAGTTTCATGGGGATGCAAATGTTCACAAGGAAGCGTTTATGTAGAGTGTGGAGACTCCAATTCCTACGTTGAAAAGTTGAATTGAAAAGGTTAAAATATTCCACGGTGGGAACTTACATCGAGTGCGGCAAATCCTTATCCTAACGCTAGGGTAAAGGGTAAAATTGTCCATGGTGGGACACCTAAGCATGAGTACGGCGACTCAAAGTCTCAAGGTTTGGAAAAGGTAAGAGTGTGTCAACGGCGGGACGCCTAAGCACGAGTACACCGACTCGGATCCTAAGGCTAGGATGGGCGAGGGTAAAGGAATATTGACGCGGCGGTCAAACAGTTAAACCTTTCCTTCAGAGGGGATAAACAGTATAATAATAAACGGTGAAAATTACTAAACAATGAAAATTAACATAATATACAAGTGATAATGGAATGTGAAATAGTAACCAGAATGTCAGATTATGTACAAGTAAGAATATAAAGAAAAGCTAGTAACAGGTTCATGGGCAATCGAGAATGATACTAGAAATGGAGGATTAAAATTAGAAAACAATTAGAAGTTAGGTGATAATCGTTTTGAGAAATTTGAGAAAAAAGTTTGAATTATAATTAAATATAAAAGGGTGTTAGAATTTTTAAAGATAAGAAAAAGTTAGGAATTTTGATTAAAAAAATAAATAAAGTTAGAACTTTAATAAAAAAAGTTAGAAATTTTAAGTTAAAGAATGAGTTAGTTTTTAATTTTAGAAAAGGGTTTTAGTTTTAATTTTAAAAAGGTTAGATTTTATTTATAAAAAAAAAGGTTGATTTTGATTTTAAAAAAGTTAGATTTTATTTTAGGTTAGAAATTAATTAGAATCTTAATAATAATAAAAAGTTAATGTTAATATAAAAAAAAGTTAGATTTTATCTTAAAAAAGAAAAAGTTAACTATTTATTTTTAAAAAAAATTAGATTTTACAAAGAAAAATTAATTAAAAAAAAGTTATTTTTAATTTTAAAAAGTGTTAATTTTAATTATAAAAACCAAAAATATAAAACAAAAACTGAAAATATTAAAAAAATAAGGAACTGGGTCGAGTCTGGGTTTGCGACGGTTTTGTGATGACGGTGATGGTGGATAGATTTTTATTTTGATGGTTTTACGGTTGATGGCTTCCGTAGTTTTTGGCCAATGATGAGAATCTCCGAGGCTAGGAGATTTTGGCCGCAGATGATGAATTTTTTGAGGAAGACTGTAAGAGTCTTTGATACTTGCAGATCTGTCGTTTTGTTGTTCTTGAGGGTCCTTTTTATACTTGATTTTTAAATCTTTTTCAATCTCGGATTTGATTTGAATATGTCAATCTTTTTCAATCTCGAATTTGATTTGAGTGGATTTTGTGTTGATTTCAAATTTGATTCCATGATGGTGATGCTGATATTTGGATCTAATTTTCTTATGATGATGATATGATCTAATTGATTTGATTTCGCTCCATCTGTGATTTATTGTGATTCAATTTGATTAAAAAAGTGTTGGGATTTTTTATTAAAAGAGTGTTGAAAATTAAATTTAAAAATGTTAGTAAAGAAAGTTAGGGTTTAAAGTTTAAAAAACATTAGAGTTTTAAGTTTTAAGTTAAAAATAAATAAATAAATAAGTTAGTGTTTTTTAAAAATAAAAAGAAGTTAGATCTTAATTTAAAAAAAGTAAAGGGTATTAGAATTTAATTTAAAAAAAAAATAAAAAAATAGAATTTTAATTTAAAAAAGAAAGGTGTTAATATAATAAAAATAAAATAAAATAAGATTTAGGTTTATTTTTTATTTTTTAAAAAAAGTGTTAGAAATTAATTAAAAAAAGGTTATATATTAATTTTTTTAAAAAATTTACTCTTGAAGAAAAGAAAAAAAAAAGTTAAATTTTAATCCTAAAAGTTAGTAAAAAAGAAATTAAAATGATTTAAATAAATAAACTAAATAAAAGAAGGTTAATAAAAAAACATTAGTAAAGTTATAAGAAAATTTTAATTAAATTATTATTAGTTTAAAAAAAAAAGAAGAAAAGAAAAGATTTTAAAAAAAGGTTAATTTATTAAGTTAATCAGAATTTTAAAAAAATATAGAAAATAGAAAATGAAAGGGTAAAATTTGGGGTATGACAAAGATCTATAAAGATCGACCATAAAAACTACTTAGCCTAAGTCATAGTATATACATATGGATCTGACCTGATCAGAAAGAGATCACGGACTGGCCACACTCTGTTGGACTGCTGCTTGCTCGATGGTGATGAGGAAGAAAAAAGGGGGGTGTACCTGCAAAACACTCCGATGCCAAAGTGAGAAGTTGGGCAGAGCGATGGCGAAGTACATAAAAAGGGGTAAGAAGTGTGTTACATGACCCTCTTGAGGAATAGGGTATTTATAGAGAGACCCCAGCGCTGGGCCAACGGTCATTTGAGATGGGCTGGATGACCAGGCCCAACCCTAATGACTGCTAGGGCTTACGTGGCATAGTGAAGACCAGAACGTGGTCTTCGCCCTAGTCCAACCGTCCCGTGATCTCCAGAAAGTGGGTTTGACCTGCTCTTTCGGAGGTGGGCAGTTGGGAGATGACGTGTCCCCGCGGAGGGGAGCACGTGGAGAACGCGCGTCGGGCACGTTGTCCTCCCCGCGGAGGGGAGCACGTGGAGAACGTGCGCCGGGCACGTTGTCCTCCCCGTGGAGGGTGCTCGCGAGGTTCCCCGGAGGGCGTTGTTCTCCCCGCGAGGATGTGGAGCAACCAAAGGTCTCACTTCGACGCATCAGGGTGTGTCTTGTTCGGTCGACAAGAGAGGATGTTGAGAAGCCGTCGGACGCGTCGCCTGTGGCTGGGGACGTGCCCTGCCCGTCCTGTGGGACGCGCGTGCCCGGTGTGGCCAGTTCACTTATTGGGTCGTGCGTGGTATTGGGTTGGACCGAGGTTGGGCCCAGACCAGAACAGGAGCCCCCCAAGTCGAAGCTCTGGGAAAGAGCGAGGACTTAAGGTTGCTGTGTCAGGGAGAGAGGTACTGGAATGGGAGGTTCGTCGGAGTCTTGTGCACGGTGGAACGGGCGCTTGCACGGGGGTCTCCCGTCGCCGGCGGAGCGGGGTGAAGGCAGGTGAAGGGGCGTGTTTGTCAGGTTGCCGCCACGTGTCGCGCGTTAAGCGGCCGTAGGGGCGGCTACCCTATGCCATTAATGAGCCTAGCGTCGCTTCGAATCCCGCACCGGGTTATAAATATGGGGGTCCTCGCTCATTTTTCTACTTTTCACTTTGCTGTTTTACCTGCGAAGCTCTAAGATCCTTGCCTGTTCGGCGTTGCCATTGACCGCCGCCGCACCGTTTGGTTCTTCCTCCCGTTCACCGCCGTTACAAGTGAGTTTTTCTTTCTCTTCTCCTTTTACTTTCGCCGTTTGATTAGAATGTGTGGTCGGGGCGTGATGAATGCCCCGAGGAGGGACGCAAGATCCGCCGTATCTGGAGATTTTCTGACGAATGCCCCGGGGAGAGTCGGTTGTTCCGATGAATGTCCCGAGGACGGGGGCTTTCTCCGATGAATGCCCCGGGGACGCGCGCTTTTTCCGATGAACGTCCCGCGGAGGGATGGTGGGTTGGCCCTTAGACGCCCCGAGGAGGATCGGCGGGGAGCGCCTGTTTGCTTGTCGTTCTCTGGCCTTTGTCGCCCTTTCACTTGACCTGCGGTGGAAGGGTGGATTTGATCTTGGCTATCGAATTCACCGTTGTCCTCTGCTTTTCAGGTGTAGATGTTGGCCTTGGTACCAGGGACGATGGTCGAAGATAACGAACCCGAGGTCCCTGATTTTGACGAGCGTGTCGTCCCGGTCGAGGAATGGGTGGCCGAAGAGCCGCTGTCTACCCCGTCCTGCTTCGTGGCCGATGCGTCCGACGTCTATGCCACTGTCGAGGACACGCCTGTAGGGGAGCCGCAACATTGGCAGGTGTATCGCCCGAAGGAGCACCATCGCATCTGCTCGCGATATGGGCGGCGGATGTTTCCTATGCACGAGTTCTACTTCAAAGAGGCTCGGCTCAGGTTGCCGTTCTCCGCCTTCCATCTGGGGCCCTTCGATTGGTTACGCTTGGCCCCATCCCAACTGCACCCCAACGCCCTGGCCTTTATTCGTGCCTTCGAGGTGGTGTGCTTCTATCTCGAGGTGGAGCCCACGGTACCGCTGTTTTTCCACATCTTCCACTTACAGCGCCAGTCGGTGAACGACCGTCAGGGATGGGTCTCGTTTAAGCAGCCGACCAAGCTCTTCAAGACGTACAGTGATTCCGTTAAAGATTTCAAAGGTCGCTTCTTCCTCGTGAAACCGATCACTCAGCAAGGCTCAGACACTCTTTTCGCCGAGGGCGAGCGAATGGTAGACGGCCAGCGGTTCCTCGCGTGGCTTCCCAAGATACATCTGTTATGGACCGCGGAGCACTTCAACCGTGGCACGGATAGGTATATCGTACGAGCAGGGACCCTCGACGAAAAAGATATGGCGCTTCCAGGAAAGATGCTGCGCGCTTCCAGGAATGCCGTGGTCCCGAAGACGCGGGTGATTCAATTGGTCGGATAGGAGGCTGTGACGCCGGGAGGGCAGAGTTCGTCTTCTTCGCCTCAAGGGAGTCAGTCTCCTACGTCTCAGGGAGCAGCGAAAAGACCGAGATCCGAGGAGCCCAGCGGTTTGATCGATCTGACGGCCGGCTCGGCCGAGGAGGGTTACGTCGTCCCGCCTTGCCATCAGCATCCGAGCTATTTTCATGGTGCTCGATCTCCTACCGTCTCTGCTGGGGAGGTGAAGGCTGTCCACGAGGCTGATCGAGAGTCTCGTCGATGTATCCTGGCGGAGGATTTGGCTGCGATGATGCGGACGTTCACGACGGCCCTTGTGCTGAACGAGGAGGGCTGCTCCGCCGCCGAGTTGTCCAAATTGCAGGGGGACCTTACCTTTATGCAGTCGCGTTTGGCCAAGCTTACTGAGGAGCTGGAGAAGAGTCAGAAAGATGTTGCTGACCAGCGCAAACGAGCGGAGGGTGCTGAGGGGAAAGTGACCTCGCTGGAGTAGAAGCTGGGGGCGGCAACGGCCGAGGTGCAGGCGCTGAAAGTCCGTATGGAAGTCCTGGACAATGCGCTTCGTCCGGGCGAGGACGAGACAGAGGAAGACCAGCGGTCGATCACCCGTGCCGATCTGATTGCCCGGATTCGGGTGCTGGAAGGTGATTGTTTTGAGGCCGTCGAGGTCGGGTTCAAGAGTGTTGTCGCGCAGATCCAAGTTGTCAACCCCGGCGTCGCGCTGGTCGTGGATGGGATCGGGCCGTATCACGAGATCGTCGGCGGGAAGGTGGTTGACCCCGAGCTTGTCGTTCCCGAGGAGGTCCCCGTGGTTGCTGATCAGGAGGGTGAAGTAGCATAGGTTGTCGGGCCTGCGTGCTCGTTGTTTTTATGGCCTGCATGCCGATATTTTGTAACTTGCTTTCCTTTGGGCCTGCGTGCCCTGTTTGTGTAATATTAACTACTGGGCTGGTGCCCGCTTTTGCTTAATATATATTTTTGTGAATTTTCTAAGTGTGCGCTCGGTATTCGCATGATATTTATGCTCGGTTTTCGTATTTATTTGTTTACTTGAATGATGTTTGATGTGCATGCCTCGATATGCTCTGGGTCTGTCCGGGTGTTAGCTCGACAAACTTGTTACCAGTGGTGAAGGGAACCGGCCGGTTTGGCCGGCGGAGTGGCCGGGCCTTTTCGGGGGTAGTTCTCCCCGTGGCGTGGACGTCCCATCGTGAGCTGGGTGTCCTGCCGATTTTGGTACTGCGGCGAGGGATCTCGGTTGAGGTGTTCCCCGCCGAGCGAGGCCGTCTGCCCGCGCACACAATAGGCAGGGCTTGCTTTTCTTTGGTTGCTAGTGGACGCGTGGGAGTGCGGTGGTACCATGTCGCCCCCTAGTGGCCGGGACGATGAGTCGTCGTGGGAAATGTTCTAACTGTAGTACCGCTTAAGCTTCGCGGTGTTCCATGGTCGAGCTAGTTGTTCACCGTGCAGGTTTTCGAGGTAATAGGCCCCGTGCTCCGTTTTATCCCGGACTCGGTAGGGGCCTTCCCAATCCGCAGCCAGTTTGCCCTCGTGGGAGTCTTTCTGGTTTCTGCGTAGAACTAAGTCGCCCGTTTGGAAGTCGCGTTTTAGGACTTTGCTGTTGTGGCGGAAGTGTGACTTGTTGTTTCAGCCGGGCTTCTCGGAGGGCTGCCCCTGAACGGATTTCCTCGACGAGGTCGAGTTCTTCTCGTAGGGCGCTGTCGTTGTCGTTGGTGCCCAGGGGAGCTTCCGTTCGTCGGGATGGTTCGCGTATTTCGACGGGTATCACGGCCTCGGTTCCGTACGTGAGGCGGAATGGGGTTTCCCCCATGGTTGAGTGGGGGGGTGGTGCGGTATGCCCAGAGGGCGTTGTGGAGCTCTTCGACCCATGCTCGCTTGGCGTCGCCGAGTTGTCGTTTGAGTCCCCTGAGTATGACCCTGTTCGCGGATTCAGGCTGGCCGTTTGTATGAGGGTGTTCGACCGAGGCGAAGTGGTGTTTGGTTCCGATTTTGGTGACGAAGTCGCGGAAGTTTTTGTCCATGAACTGTGTGCCGTTGTCGGTGACGATGGCGAGTGGGACCCCGAATCTGGCGAGGATGTTGCGTTTGTAGAATCGGAGTATGTTGTGGGCCGTGATTTTGGCCAGGGCTTCGGCCTCGATCCATTTGGTGAAGTAGTCGACGCCCACGATGAGGTACTTGTTTTGGTAGGATCCTAAGGGGAAGGGCCCGAGGATGTCCAGTCCCCACCAGGCGAATGGCCATGGAGATGAGAGGGATGTGAGGTCGGTTAGGGGTGCGAGGTGCATGTCCCCGTGTCGTTGACATTTGTCACATCGTTTGACGTGTTCCTTCGCGTCCGATTGCATTGATGGCCAGTAATAGCCTGCTCGTAGGGCCTTTCGTGCTAGGGATCTTCCGCCGAGGTGCTGCGTGTTGATGCCTTCGTGGATTTCCTCTAGAACGGCTGCGCTCTGGGACTTATCTATGCATTTGAGGAGTGGGATTGCGAAGCCTCGGCGGTACAGCCGTCCTTCGAGGAGAACGTACGAGCAGGCGTGTGGTCTGGTTGCGCTAGCCTCTCCAGGGTTGGCCGGAAGGTGGCCGGTGTTGAGGTAGGTGTGGAGCGGGGTCATCCAGCGGTCAGTATCCCCGACGATGTTGATGTCGAGGGGGGTAGTGGTCGCGTTGGTACTCGGTTGCGACAAGACTTCTTGGATGACCGACTTGTGGCTGCTTCGCTTTTTGGTGCTTGCCAGTTTGGAGAGGATGTCGGCGCGGGTGTTCTGCTCACGGGGGACGTGCTGAATCTCTGCTGTGTCGAAACCTCGCAGTTTTTCGGTGATGAGCGCGAGGTATTCGGCGAGGTTGTCGTTCTTCGCTTGATATTCTCCTCGGACTTGTGAAGCGACTAGCTGGGAATCTGTGTAGATTCGGATGTCCTTGGCTCCCAGGTCGGATGCCAAGCGAAGGCTGGCCAGAAATGCTTCGTACTCGACCTGGTTGTTGGTCGTCGGGAAGGCCAGCATGAGAGAGACTTCAATGAGGGTGCCTTCTTCGTTGTCGAGAACGATGTCGGCGCCGCTACTCGTGGAGTTGGAGGAGCCGTCCACAAAAATGGTCCATATGTGGTTCCTGGCGGTAGGGCCGGGTGGTGGGGTCATCTCGGCGACGAAGTCGGCCAAGGCTTGAGCTTTGATGGCGTGCCGGCCCTCGTAGGTGATGTCGAACTCAGAGAGTTCTAGCGACCATTTCAGCATGCGTCCGGCCATGTCGGGGCGGCCGAGGAGCTGGCGGATGAGCTGATCGGTGCGGAGCACGATGGCGTGTGCGAGAAAATAATGCCGGAGTCGGCGCGCTGCTGTGATGAGGGCTAGGGCGACCTTCTCGATCAGCTGGTATCGGATTTCGGGGCCGTGGAGGGCTTTGCTAATAAAGTAGATGGGCTGTTGGCCCTCCCCGGCTTCGTTGACGAGGACGGCGCTGACGGCTTCGTTAGCCACGGCCAGGTATAAGTATAGGGTTTCGCCCGTCACGGGACGCGTCAGCACTGGTGGTTCGGACAAGACGCGTTTGAGGTGGCAAAAGGCTTGCTCGCATTCGTCCTTCCATTCGAACTTGGTCTCCTTCCTGAGCAGTTTGAAATATGGGAGGGCGTGCTGGGCGGACTTGGCAACGAACCGGGAAAGGGAGGCGAGCACGCCGTTGAGGGATTGGATGGACTTCTTCATGGTGGGCGTGGTGATATTTGAGAAGGCGTGGCATTTGTCCGGATTGGCTTCGATCCCCCGTTCGGTCAAGTAGTAGCCGAGGAACTTACCGGTGCAGACGCCAAAGGTGCATTTCTCCGGGTTGAAGCGCATGCGGCAGGACCTCGCGGTCTCGAAGACCTTCCGGAGGTGTGCCGTGTGGTCGTCCGCCGTGCAAGATTTGACGATCATGTCGTCCATGTATACTTCGAGCATGTCGCCAATTTCGTCGTGGAAGACACTGTTCATCATCCGCTGGTACGTGGCCCCTGCGTTTTTGAGGCCGAAGGGCATCACGTTGTAATAGTAGTTGCCCGACGCCGTCATGAAGGTCGTGGCCTGTTTATCGTGTTCGGCCATCGTGATTTGGTTGTATCCCGAATATGCGTCCATGAAGGATAAGAGCTTGAAGCCCGCGGAGTTGTCGACGAGTTTGTCGATGTTGGGGAGGGGGTAGACGTCCTTAGGACATGCTCGATTGAGATCAGTATAGTTAACACACATGCGCCATTTTCCATTATTCTTTTTAACGAGTACAACATTGGATAGCCAGGTTGAGTACTGGGCTTCCGAAATAAAGTTTGCCTCTAGGAGGTCTTTTACAGCTTTTTTGGCTGCCGCCGATTTTTCGGGGGACTGGCGACGCCGGCGTTGCACAACGGCCTTTGCGGTCGGCCTTTGCCGTTGTCGTCCCGTTGAACCCCTGAAGGTCGGAGCCTACGTAGGGGGAAATGTTGGATTCTTCGAGCTGGAGGGTTGTGAACAGGTGCGCGTACATGATGTCAACCGAGCTTCCGCCGTCGACGAGGAGGCGCCTGACATCGAAGTTCGCCATCCGTGCACGGATGAGCAGGGGTATGTTGGAGTTGGGGGATCCCCCGGGGAGTTCCTCGAGGTAAAATGTGATCGGGTTGGATCGGCCTTGGAATTTCTCGAGCGTGCTCATTTTACCGGAGTTGTTCGCGATAAGCTCGTCGAATTTTCTCTTCATGGATCCTACGGACAGGCTCCTCGTCGCTCCATCTGAGATGACCATGGCTCTGGCGAAGTATTCCCAGCGGCTGGTTGGTCGGATTGGCTCGTCGATTAGGTCGGGTCCTTCGGGGAGACCGAATTCTCTGCTCGCGAACCAATCCTCGGGGCGGCTGACACACAGCGCAACCTGGAGCCTGCTGTTGTCCTCTGGTGAGGGAAGTTCCTCGACCTTCTTGGCCTCTGGGGCCTCTTGCCTCGGTGGTTTGCCTCCTCGGGTGTATCTCTTCAGGTGACCGTCTTTGATCAGAAATTCGATCGTGTCCTTGAGATGAATGCAGTCTTTTGTCACGTGCTCGTGGCTCCTGTGGAATCGGCAGTATTTCGATTTGTCCACATTGGGTTTGGGGGGTGTTGGTCGTGGAAAACGGACACCTCCTTGTACGAATTCGGTTTTGGCGCATTCGACCAGTATGCGCTCGCGGGAAGCGACTAAGGCCGTGTACTCTGTGAATTGGCCGGCAGGGCCGCGCGGTTCGCGTTGTTCGCGGGACTCGCGACGGCGGTCCTTGCGACGGCAGTCCCCTCCCCTTCGATGGCTCGAGGCTCCGTCGTCCCGGTGCCCGCGGGGGGCCTCCCTGTCTCGGGTGTCTCGAGCGGAGTTGGCCGCTTGTGTTTCTTCGAACCGGATATAATGCGCGGCTCTGTCGAGATAACCTTGGAGGGATGTTGGCCGGTGTATGCCTACGGCCTCGTAGAACTTGGAGTCGTGGCGTAGACCCTGTTCCATTAAGTAGCGCTTCATCTCGTCTGACGTCGTCACTTGCACTGCTTCTCGAGTGAATCTTTCGATGTACTTTCGGAGAGGTTCGTCGGGGCCCTGGATGATCGCCCCGAGGACGGCCTCCGTCTTCGGGTGGCGTCGGGACGCCGTAAAGTGTTTGGAGAACAGGTCCTTTAAGACTCTCCATGACGTAACTGATTCGGGCTCCAGACTTTTATACCAGGTCATGGCGCCTTTCCTCAGAGTCGTCGGGAAGAGCCTGCACTTGATAGCTCCCCGGACGTTTCGGTAGTCAAGCATGGCCTCGATGTCCTCTAGGTGATCGTCTGGGTCGGAGGTGCCGTCGTACGTCGACAGCGTCGGTGGCTTCTCCGTCCCTTGGGGTATGGGGGCAGCCATGATTTCTCGGGACAGCGGGGTGCGGTAATCGTCCTCGTCGCTGGGTGCCGGGGATCAATGGGGAGACGAGTCGTTCAAAGTAGGGCCCCGGTTTCGGGTTCTCGACCTCCTACCTGAGTTTTCGCCTCGGGGATCCCCGGTCGGGATCGGCGCGGTGCTTTGGTTCCTCTCGCGAATTTGTCTTGCTGGGGACCTGGTGCGTTCTCGCGCTACCTGTGCGCGGTGCCTCTCCAGCCGTGGCCGGCGATTTCTGGGTCGAGGTGAAGGGCTCCTCGAACCTCCGTTCTGGTCTTCCCGCGGGGGGTACCTCGGAGGGTCGACGCGTTCCAATGCTCCAATTCTCGCGTTTTACTGGGCCAGCAGCTGGTTCGTCTGGTTGATGGCCGTGAAGAGGGCGGCCACCGTCGGGTCTGCTCCCGCCGGGATGGGAACGGGTTGGAATGCTGGCAGGCCTGGGGGGCGGTGGTCGGCCTGAAGGGGCCGCTCTGCGGATGACGGCGAGGCAGTTTGGCCGTCCCTCTCGTCGGTTTCCGCCGGACGCGTCGTTTCCGTCTGCTTGTTTCCGTTGGTGGCGACGTTGAGCGTGAGGTCGTGCGGAGTGCCGTCGCGGTGTGGGTTGACCATGATCGCGGAGTTTTGGTGAAACTTTGGTTTTCTGCTCGGAGTAACGGGGAAGTTTCTGTTCCCACAGACGGCGCCACTGATCTGACCTGATCATAAGGAGATCACGGACTGGCCACACTCTGTTGGACTGCTGCTTGCTCACCGGTGATGAGGAAGAAAAAAGGGGGGTGTACCTGCAAAACACTCTGATGCTAAAGTGAGAAGTTGGGCAGAGCGATGGCGAAGTACAGAAAAAGGGGTAAGAAGTGTGTTACCTGACCCTCTTGAGGAAGAGGGTATTTATAGAGAGACCCCAGCGCTGGGCCAACGGTCATTTGAGATGGGATGGATGACCAGACCCAACCCTAATGACTGCTAGGGCTTACGTGGCATAGTGAAGACCAGAACGTGGTCTTCGCCCTAGTCCAACCGTCCCGTGATCTCCGGAAAGTGGGTTTGACCTGCTCTTTCGGAGGTGGGCAGTTGGGAGATGACGTGTCCCCGCGGAGGGGAGCACGTGGAGAACGCGCGTCGGGCACGTTGTCCTCCCCGCGGAGGGGAGCACGTGGAGAATGTAACACCCCACTTCCCAAATTAAATAAAATATAAACATTATAAATAAACATCAGAGTTTTCCCCAAAATAGTGGGATATCACATCACCAAATTTTTATAAAAATACTTTATTAATTATTCTCAAAAATAATACAGCGGAAAACATTATTCCAACATTCTCGGCCATCCGCCAAATTTCTTAAAATCTTTATTATTATAATTCATAAAAAAAAAGTGATACGTCACAGGATTACAACAAGTTTGACATAAAACAATTAAAACACCCATATCCCGTGTTACGTATCAGAGCATCCTAGACTCGACTGGCACACCACCATCCAAGCTATCTAAGCACCTGGATTATCTGTACTTCCGGAGAAGTACAGACACAACAACAACCAAGGGGTGAGAAAACATGATCAAAAATATATTGGTAATGTAATACATGTAAACAAGGTAGTAAAACACACCAACACACCACCAACAACTCCATATAACGAACCTACTGTTCAAATTACAATATAACATATTATAATACAAATATGCAACTCAACACCATGCATGCGGTACCGACTCATTGGTTCATTCAATCGAACCTGGATAGATCACTTACGCTCCTCCTGAGACATGATCTATCCCCCACCATTCTCCACCAAGGAGTACGGATGAATCACTTACGCTCCTCCTGAGACATGATTCATCCCACCAAAACACCATGATATGCACACACCAATGCATAACTATCATATTTAGGCACACTAAGTGCACACGATCCTCCTGATCATATCATCATACATCAATGCATATATGTGTAGATATATTACACCAACACCATATAAATCAATCAGATAGTAAATAAATTCATACTATAACACCATATATAACCACATCCCAACACCCGGGAACACACGATCCTACTGATCACTACATACATATACGTTAACCAATTGTTCACCAACAATATCAAGGAAAACGAGTACCATCACCAAGTAAACAAGTTCATACTTTATCACCAAGATATAAACACGTCTCACCACTCGGGAATACACGATCCTACTGATCACTACACCATGCTCCGCATGATTCATACACCAACTAATTATCCATTTAAATAATTAGTAATGGAAATCACATACTATCACCGAGTACTAACTCTATAACACTCAATCATCTCCCATATAATCAACAAAGTCCAAGGGCACTACACTCTTAGCGCACACAGCATAACAGCATAGAAAAACCCCATTCTGCTACGCTCGCTACACCCTCGCTAGGCGAGTTCCCAGCGAATGCTCGCTACCTGTTCGCTTAGCGAACCTCCTCGCGAATGACAGCAGTGGCTACTGTAATGATTCGCTATCCAACTCGCCACAGCGAATACCCAGCGAATACTTGCTACCTGTTCGCTTAGCGAACCTCCTCGCGAAGGCAAACAGAACCTACTGGACTCACTCGCTACCTCACTCGCTAGGCGAGCACCTAGCGAACGCTCGCTGCCTTCTCGCTAAGCGAAGTGCTAGCGAGTTGCCTGCGACTTCTCAAGTTCTCACAGTTCAGAATTCTCACTCTTCTCCGATTCAAGCCTATTCTATAACATCCACTTCCTATACTATCTGTATTACGACCAATGCATATTAGGCTTATCAATCTTCCTATAATTCTACTCCAGATCAATATTACGGCACACTACCGGCACTTTAGAGTTACTCTGAACCTTACTCAAACCAAACCAACACCAACAGTCAATGAACAATGGCAACATCAAACATCCGTACATCATCATATACATATTATTCCAAAGTTATCACTTAAACAATCTATCGACACATCAAAAAGGTCACACAGAACTTCCCTAAAACCGTAAACCCAACCTATACGCCAAATTAACCAAAAACAACAATTCACCAACACTCAACATATTTCAATCCATCAACATCAATATAACTCAACAATCAATAGCATGTCAATATAAAACTTCATCAACGATACATTCCTACGGGGTTAAGGAATCCCCACTACCCTATACATGTATATACCATTCCCAATCAAGTTTCTCCCCCCTTACCTTGTTAATCGGTTGATCGATGAAATTCTTCCTGGATTTGTTCTCTTGGCCTCCTCTTTTCTTTCCGTTCTTCGTTCCCTTTTTCCTTCGTTCTTCTCACTTCTCTCGTTCTTTCCTCTTCTCTCTTTCTATCGCTCTTTCTCTCTTCCCTCTTTCTATCGTGTTATTTTCTCTAATACTTCCCCCGCCCCTTCATATTCTATTTTCCTTTTTATTTCCTATCCCAATAATAATAATAACTAATAAAAATAACATAATAATAATAATAATAATATTATTATTATTATTATTATTATTATCACACCAATTTCCCACGATCTATGGTAATCCATTTTCTCTCTATTCCAACTTTTCTAATATCTCCTTGCTACCCCTTTATATTTCCTTCCTCACGGTTTCTATCATGACTTTTCATATTTCCATTCTAACTTCCCAATAACCCTTCCACCTCTTATTTTACTTATTTCAACCACTAATATTCCCAATAATAATTCTAATATAATAATTATAATAATAATATAATATAATACTATTATAATATTATAGTAATATTCAACATAATAATAATAATAGTAATACACCCAACAATAATTATAATAATAATAATAATAATACTAATGATAATAATAACAATTATATTAATACTAATAATAAAATAATATTAATAATAATAATCTTAATATTAATAATACTAATATAATATTACTAATATTAATAATACTAATCATAATAATACTATTAATAATAATAATAATAATAATAATATTATTATCTCACCAAAATAATAATAATAATAATAATAATAGTAATAATATTATTATCTCACCAAAATAATAATAATATTAATAATACTAATAAATATAATAATATATAATAATAATAATAATACCCCCACCAATATTACTATTATTCATTATATTATCATATTCACACCAAAAATCATAATAATATAATAACTATATTAATAATAATATTATATTCTCCATATTAATAATATTACTACAAATATTAATAATAATCATAAATATAATAATAATAATAATAATAATAATAATAATAATAATAATAATAATAATAATAATAATAATAATAATAATAATAATACCACCACCAATATTACTATTATTTCTTATATTATTATAAACTCACCAAATTACCACCAATGATCCTCCCATCTCAGGGACACCCACCAAACATCATCAAATACACCCTACCAAAGTGCACATCAACATATAATATTTAAAATAATAATAAAATGACTAAATAATTAAAATGGGTGTTACAACTCTCCCCCACTTTAATTATTTTCGTCCTCGAAAATCACCTGATGGAAATAATTCCGGATACGCTCCCCGCATCTTTTATTCCAATTCTCAGGTCACACTGCCTTCTGCAGCACCTCCCCATACTACTTTCACCAAAGATATCTCCTCCCTTTGGAGTTGTTCCTTGCTCGCCAAAACGAACTAGCAATGCCTCAACAATCGGAATATTTTTCACTTGTACATCATCCACCTGGTTCAATGTACTTTCTCGACTAAGACACATGAAACATATCATGCCAATTCACAGCGACAACGGAAAAACAGTCTAACATGTTACTCCTCCCATGCCTCCGCTGCGCCACTCTGATACAACTACAAAACACGGTGCGAACTTCTGAGATTTCGAAGCTCGACCAACACCAGTCACCGGCGTGACCCTCAAAACACATATTGCCTCAGATTCTCTCGATCTTCTCAGCCATCTCAAGCATAATTTTCAAGTCTGGGTACAACACTCTCACTCGATTTATTTCAACACAGGAGAGTCCTACACTTCCTATCTCACCAAGCCACATATAGTGTCATTCCGACACTAGGATGGTAACCGTTATTATAGGTAACTCAATCAACGATAATTAATCATCCCACGCTCCACCTTGATCCGACACCCAAGCTCTCACCAATTCTCTACAGACTCAATAGTCCTCTCTGACTGACCATCAGTTTGCGGATGGTAGGTCGAACTCAGCTTCAACTTAGTACCTGAAGCTTCCTGTAAGCCCCTCCAAAATCTCAATATAAACCTCAAATTTCCATCTGACACAATATTCGTCAGTATCTCATCCAACTTCACCACTTTCTCAATATGCATCTCGTATATCCTCAACACGGAATAGTTAATCCACTCCTAACAATTCAAATTAAAATTATGTCTTTACAAATTCTTTGGAAATCTCAACACCAATTTCGTGAAAATACTACCTGATTTCCACTCTGGAATATTTAACGACTACATCAGACTCAATAGTCTCTGATGTTTACTCTTCGAACTCCGACAATTCTAACTAGCATATTCCACCTCTCCTTATCCATGATCTCAAAAACAATCTACTCAAGTTCGGTTACTTCTTCATAGCACTGAGATGGATACTCCATCTACCTCAATGTATTTCTTCACGAGTACTCCTACTCCCTTCAACAACATCTGATATACATACTCTATCATAACACCTCGTGGTATTATTTCCACAAACCCGACAATCCACTCTTCGACTCTAATTTATCAATTTCAACTAATTCACTATTCAACCCAGATTTCTGACTTTCTCGATTCTTCTCAAGGATATCACTAGTCAGATCTTAATAATAAAAGCTTAACTCCATAAGAAGTATCCTTACTCACAAAACGCATATTATGAAATTTCTCAATCAGTTCTAACTCTTTTCACCATCATCTTCAGTATATGCAAATATTTCTAACTCACTGCATCATCTACCATGTCCGCTTTACCCGAATGGTAATTTAACTCGAAGTCGTACTCTTTTCGAAGTCCCAATTATTTCCTATGCCTCATATTCGTCTTATTCAAATTAAACAAACACCTTAAACTCTTAAGATCACCAAACATCTCCGATCTCAGTCTGAACTTTTGAAGACTCTGACTTCAGTACAATCACAATAGTAACCAACTCTAAATCACTGGTCGGATGATTTCTCTTATACACTTCAAGTTGCCTTTTGCATAATTGAAACTCGCTGAAGTTGTCTTTAGCAAATCCCCTAATTATATCAACAAGCATCACAAACACCACAATTAGTTCTATCGGATTCGGCAGAACTTTCCTTACGGAAGTATATCACCGCTCTTTTTCCAACACTGATAACTCCAGTTCCTTATGCTCAACATAATCCTCTATACGCTTCGAATACCTTAAAATATAATTTATTAACACAACCATTGCCTTATATAAATAATTAAAGAAGATCCCATGCCAAGTGGACAAACAAGTTGTGAGTTATAGCAGGAACACATACCGTACCGCCCGTCCTTACCACAACATTCAAACACACTTCATCAATAAATAGCTTAAATCTATGTCAATACTTCACCATCTCATAGATAATTTGAATAGCTTTCCAACGCTTCGAACCGCGCGTCATTCCGAGTTACGGTTCTCCCGTTACGGCAAAAACACCAGAATAACATTTTCTGCCCAGGACCCCTTCGCCAGGCGAACACCGCAGAGAATATGGACGTTTGCCAGTATGCTCGCCAGGCGAACATGACCGTCCCAAAATCCTCTTTTCGACCGTTACCCGACTTCCGAGTGTCCGATTTCGATTCCGTAAAAAGCTGCGATCTCGGAATTTAACGTACAACAACAATTTTATACTTAGGAAGTCATCCAACACATTTTAAATCTATGAATAATTTAAAACTCAATTACTTCCAATCTCAACAGTAGATCTTTGAGCCTCCTAATACGATAGAACTTTTGACCTTCGTTCCATCCACCACAAGAACTCTACTCGAGATCACATGACCAAGGGACTCGCATCCCTCGATCAATTGTTCCATCAAATCATTAACTCTTGGAAGCGAACACCTATCCTTGATAGTCACCCTGTTCACTTATCTATAGTTCACCCAAAGCTTCACAAAACCTTCTATCTGTCTAACCAACAAAATTGGTGCACATTACGGTAGCACACTCAAACAAAAGAACCTCTCTCCTAGACGGTCTTCAAGTTGACTCTTCAACTTCTCCAATCCTAACGAAAACACACCATATGGAGTCACTAATATCGGACTCGTTCCAACAACAAAGTCAACGTGTGAGCTTTACTTCACACTCCGATAGTAAATCACCTACCTCATCCGGAAACCTCCGACAATCGCAAATAATTGACAAATCCCAATTTTTCTCACTTTCCTTCTCATTCCAAGTTTCAGTCAAAATAGACACTTCAACACCGTCTTACGACAAATTCCTCAAAATAATCCCTTAAGCACTTAGCTTAACTCAAGACTATACACTGCTCACGCCACCCAAGCTTGCAAGATACGTCTATCCCATCCAACACAATCTCGTCCACTATTAACAAGAGATTAAGGGTGATCAGTTCCTCAATTTGTTAATAGACAGCCGAAATCATGATGGGGTACAAACCATCTTTACCAAACTATGATATCACTCCTCAACACACTAAGCCACCACACTGTAGCTTTTCGGAGAAATACAACTTCTCCCCCACTGGAATCATTCCACTTCTACCAATGAAGTTAACCAATAACATGTACCGACAGTGTTTTTACACACATGTCGCATACCAGGAAACAATAACACTAGACAACATTATCCGGACGGACCGACCTGCTCTGATACCAATTGTAACACCCCACTTCCCAAATTAAATAAAATATAAACATTATAAATAAACATCAGAGTTTTCCCCAAAATAGTGGGATATCACATCACCAAATTTTTATAAAAATACTTTATTAATTATTCTAAAAAATAATACAGCGGAAAACATTATTCCAACATTCTCGGCCATCCGCCAAATTTCGTAAAATCTTTATTATTATAATTCACAAAAAAAAAGTGATACGTCACAGGATTACAACAAGTTTGACATAAAACAATTAAAACACCCATATCCCGTGTTACGTATCAGAGCATCCTAGACTCGACTGGCACACCACCATCCAAGCTATCTAAGCACCTGGATTATCTGTACTTCCGGAGAAGCACAGACATAACAACAACCAAGGGGTGAGAAAACATGATCAAAAATATATTGGTAATGTAATACATGTAAACAAGGTAGTAAAACACACCAACACACCACCAACAACTCCATATAACGAACCTACTGTTCAAATTACAATATAACATATTATAATACAAATATGCAACTCAACACCATGCATGCGGTACCGACTCATTGGTTCATTCAATCGAACCTGGATAGATCACTTACGCTCCTCCTGAGACATGATCTATCCCCCACCATTCTCCACCAAGGAGTACGGATGAATCACTTACGCTCCTCCTGAGACATGATTCATCCCACCAAAACACCATGATATGCACACACCAATGCATAACTATCATATTTAGGCACACTAAGTGCACACGATCCTCCTGATCATATTATCATACATCAATGCATATATGTGTAGATATATTACACCAACACCATATAAATCAATCAGATAGTAAATAAATTCATACTATAACACCATATATAACCACATCCCAACACCCGGGAACACACGATCCTACTGATCACTACATACATATACATTAACCAATTGTTCACCAACAATATCAAGGAAAACGAGTACCATCACCAAGTAAACAAGTTCATACTTTATCACCAAGATATAAACACGTCTCACCACTCGGGAATACACGATCCTACTGATCACTACACCATGCTCCGCATGATTCATACACCAACTAATTATCCATTTAAATAATTAGTAACGGAAATCACATACTATCACCGAGTACTCACTCTATAACACTCAATCATCTCCCATATAATCAACAAAGTCCAAGGGCACTACACTCTTAGCGCACACAGCATAACAGCATAGAAAAACCCCATTCTGCTACGCTCGCTACACCCTCGCTAGGCGAGTTCCCAGCGAATGCTCGCTACCTGTTCGCTTAGCGAACCTCCTCGCGAATGACAGCAGTGGCTACTGTAATGATTCGCTATCCAACTCGCCACAACGAATACCCAGCGAATACTTGCTACCTGTTCGCTTAGCGAACCTCCTCGCGAAGGCAAACAGAACCTACTGGACTCACTCGCTACCTCACTCGCTAGGCGAGCACCTAGCGAACGCTCGCTGCCTTCTCGCTAAGCGAAGTGCTAGCGAGTTGCCTGCGACTTCTCAAGTTCTCACAGTTCAGAATTCTCACTCTTCTCCGATTCAAGCCTATTCTATAACATCCACTTCCTATACTATCCGTATTACGACCAATGCATATTAGGCTTATCAATCTTCCTATAATTCTACTCCATATCAATATTACGGCACACTACCGGCACTTTAGAGTTACTCTGAACCTTACTCAAACCAAACCAACACCAACAGTCAATCAACAATGGCAACATCAAACATCCGTACATCATCATATACATATTATTCCAAAGTCATCACTTAAACAATCTATCGACACATCAAAAAGGTCACACAGAACTTCCCTAAAACCGTAAACCCAACCTATACGCCAAATTAACCAAAAACAACAATTCACCAACACTCAACATATTTCAATCCATCAACATCAACATAACTCAACAATCAATAGCATGTCAATATAAAACTTCATCAACGATACATTCCTACGGGGTTAAGGAATCCCCACTACCCTATACATGTATATACCATTCCCAATCAAGTTTCTCCCCCCTTACCTTGTTAATCGGTTGATCGATGAAATTCTTCCTAGATTTGGTCTCTTGGTCTCCTCTTTTCTTTCCGTTCTTCGTTTCCTTTTTCCTTCGTTCTTCTCACTTCTCTCGTTCTTTCCTCTTCTCTCTTTCTATCGCTCTTTCTCTCTTCCCTCTTTCTATCGTGTTATTTTCTCTAATACTTCCTCCGCCCCTTCATATTCTATTTTCCTTTTTATTTCCTATCCCAATAATAATAATAACTAATAAAAATAACATAATAATAATAATAATAATAATAATAATAATAATAATAATAATAATATTATTATTATTATTATTATTATTATTATTATCACACCAATTTCCCACGATCTATGGTAATCCCTTTTCTCTCTATTCCAACTTTTCTAATATCTCCTTGCTACCCCTTTATATTTCCTTCCTCACGGTTTCTATCATGACTTTTCATATTTCCATTCTAACTTCCCAATAACCCTTCCACCTCTTATTTTACTTATTTCAACCACTAATATTCCCAATAATAATTCTAATATAATAATTATAATAATAATATAATATAATACTATTATAATATTATAGTAATATTCAACATAATAATAATAATAGTAATACACCCAACAATAATTATAATAATAATAATAATAATACTAATGATAATAATAACAATTATATTAATACTAATAATAAAATAATATTAATAATAATAATCTTAATATTAATAATACTAATATAATATTACTAATATTAATAATACTAATCATAATAATACTATTAATAATAATAATAATAATAATATTATTATTATTATTATCTCACCAAAATAATAATAATAATAATAGTAATAATATTATTATCTCACCAAAATAATAATAATATTAATAATACTAATAAATATAATAATATATAATAATAATAATAATACCCCCACCAATATTACTATTATTCATTATATTATCATATTCACACCAAAAATCATAATGATATAATAACTATATTAATAATAATATTATATTCTCCATATTAATAATATTACTACAAATATTAATAATAATCATAAATATAATAATAATAATAATAATAATAATAATAATAATACCACCACCAATATTACTATTATTTCTTATATTATTATAAACTCACCAAATTACCACCAATGATCCTCCCATCTCAGGGACACCCACCAAACATCATCAAATACACCCTGCCAAAGGGCACATCAACATATAATATTTAAAATAATAATAAAATGACTAAATAATTAAAATGAGTGTTACAGAGAACGTGCGCCGGGCACGTTGTCCTCCCCGTGGAGGGTGCTCGCGAGGTTCCCCGGAGGGCGTTGTTCTCCCCGCGAGGATGTGGAGCAACCAAAGGTCTCGCTTCGACGCACCGGGATATGTCCTGTTCGGCCGACAAGAGAGGATGTTGAGAAGCCGTCGGACGCGTCGCCTGTGGCTGGGGGCGTGCCCTGCCCGTCCTGTGGGACGCGCGTGCCCGGTATGGCCAGTTCACTTATTGGGTTGTGCGTGGTATTGGGCTGGACTGAGGTTGGGCCCAGACCAGAACACATATATTTCAAGAAAGGATTCATACCTATGTAGCATGACTTATGTGTATCAAATCCAATCCAAGGGATGACATGAATAAGAACTCATATGTATCTGCAATAGGATCTATCATGTTTACCATGTTATGTACTCAACTAAATATCTTATATGATTTAAGTGCAATAAATATGACTAGTCGGATCCATGTGATACTCATAAGGTTGTTGTCAAGAATATAATTAAGTACTTGAGAAAGACTAAAGACTCATTCTTGATATATTGAGGTCGGAAAGATCTCGCTGTAATTGGATACAATGATTTCATCTTCTAGATATATAAGGATGACTTTAGATTGTAATTTAGTTCTGCAACTGAGGCCGAGTATATTGATACCTCAAATGCTGCAAAGGAAGTTATTTTGATCAAGAAAGTGAACTTGGAATAATCTATAGCACTAAGGATCCTATTGATCTCCATTGTGATAAGAATATGCCATCACATAAGCTAAGGTTCCTAATTCTCACCAATGATCCAAGCACATACTTAGGCGATATCACCTCATTTAGAGATTATATATATATGAAATGTGAAGATATGCACAGTGCCAACACTTGACAATGTTGCTGAGCCACTAACAAAACCTCTTGGTCACCAAAAGCCTGGTGGCCATATTAGACCTATGGGTAATAGGTGTATGCTTCATTGCCTCTAGTGCTACTGGAAGATTATTTGTGTAAGCCCTAGAGTGTAACGCCCGATTTTTAATTAAATACTTTATTTAATTATTAGCGAATTTTATTCAATATATTTGAATTCTTGGTGTTGTTTGATGCGTAAAGGTATTTTGGTAATTTTATAATTATTGGGGTTATAGAATTGGAGAGCATAAAAATAAAACATGATTTGTTGGAATTATTAGAAATAATTAGATAAATTTAGTTATTTTGTAATAATTTGAGAAAATAAAAAATTTTGAGAACTTTTATGGAATATTTATTTAAATGAAATATTTATTTAATAAAAATAATAATAAATTGAGAATTTAGAGTTGGTGTGAAATTATAATTTTAGTGAAAATTGTAGGGACAAGGAGTGTAAGCCTAAGAATTGAGGGAATGTTGAGAACTTTCATAAAATTCCTTAGGTTATTTAAATAGAAAAATTAAGGGTTTGGAAATTCTTTTGCTAATACGTGAAATTGGAGAAGAGGGAAAAGAGACAGAAAACTTAAAGAACTATAAGAAGGAAATCCATATCCAAAAAACTTGAAGGTTTTACAATTATAAGGTAAGGGGGAATTTCCTTATTGATGGGTGAATTGGGCAGCCAGGACCGTGAGAGTTCCTTACCCTTCCATCAACGCCATGTGTAATGCATTACTTTTTCTTATTTCTTATGATCTATGAATTATTTGGTCAAATAAGGTTTGTGTTAAACCTTATTGGCACGACCGATGAAATTTTATGGTTTTGTTTGAGTTGCTATGCAAATCAAAAGGGATTTGGGATAAATCGCCTAGGACAAATGAAGTGCTATTGTTTGTAGCTTTAACAATTCATGGTGTTGATTGTAATACCATGACTATGGAATTGTGCATATACTGTTGTGCTAATATTTTAGAGTTTTGGGATTTGTTTGTAATTTTGAGCGACTCTATTTGGCCGTGTTTCTCCCAAATTTTTTTGAAGAAACTTTATTATATGTATTTTCAAAAAATTTCAAAAACCTCACTATGTGTTTTCCCTAAATTTTTCCAAATGTCAGAATTTTTTTAAAATTGAATTTTTTTATCCAAAGCCAAAAGTATACTTTATTTTATTTTATTTTTATGGTTTAAATAGTCTTTTGATAACTATAAGTTTGCGTATTTTTTATTTTCATTTCTATATCTTTTTTTCGGGAAATAATCCCTGAATGTTAAAATCTCTTTGATTTTAATCCCTAAAGTTAAAACCCGCAAAAAATCCGAACAAAAATTCATAGGAAACCTACGGATTTTCCTGTGAATTTTAAGGTTAGAGACTAAAACCAAATGAAATTCAACATTTAAGAACTTTATTCAGGAAGAAAAAGATAGAGGGACGAAAAACAAAAACACGCCAACTTACAATGACCAAAAGATTATTTAAGTATATTTTTATTTAATTTTCAATTTTTATTATTATTAATTTTTTTTAACATTTTTATTTTTCCTTTTTAAAATTCAAATTTATTAAAAAGAGAAGAAAAAAATCATAAATGGCAAAAAAAATTGATTATTATTATTTCCTTTCTTAATAATGAAAAGAGTCTCAAAAAAATAAATAATTTTAATATCAAAAGTTAATCACATTATTTTCCTCCCATTTTGTTTGATATTTGTAGTTATTAACAAAAAGACAAATTTGTTAAATTAAGGGTTTTACGACTTGGATGTACGACTGGGCTCGGGGCTATGCGGCGGGAGTTGTACGGGCGGCAAACGTTTTTTATAAGTTAAGATCAAATTTTTATTTTTAAAGTTACTTTTATTATTATTTGAGTAAAACCGTCAGTCCCTAAGGAGTTTAGTAGAGTCGTCATTCATGAAAGTTTTCAGTGAGGCATTTTCGAGTACTTTGAATAATCAAAGGTCATCCTAGAGTTGTCAAGTTTTGTTGGTGAATTGTGTAGAGTTCCTTTGAGAACTCTGTGGAATTATTTAAATTATTTTGAGAGTTGAGAGATGTTGCAAGTGAGTTTTGGCTTTTTGAGAACTCTTTTGAGTTATTAATAACATATAATAAATTTTCAAGACTTTTAGAGCAATTTTTGACATCAGTGACCTTTTGATAATTTTAGAGTCATTTTTGTTTAAATTGAGTTAAACTGTCAGCCCTTAGAGTTAGTATAGTTATCACTTATGAAATGTTTTCCATAGAACACTTTTGAATACTTTAGAGTATGTTTGGGTACCCTAGAGTCATTTTGAGAACTGAGAGGTATGGAGTTGTTTCTGAGTTTTTTTAAGGATTTTGATGAGTTGTGACATATATAATAAAACTTTGAAAAAAATGTATGAGTTATAATTTTGAGTAATAAGATAACTTTACTCTTTTTGATGAAAAATAAACATATTTTAAAACTATATTTTTGGAGATTAATGATCTGAAAGGATTACAATGACGGTTTATGATTGGCGATTTTGGAGATTAGTAATCCGAAAGGATTTCGGTGACGACCTGTGATTGATAATATTTTGGTTCAAGAGTGAAACCATATTATGATGATGTTTTGATGATGATGATGATGATGATGATGATGATGATGTTTTTGATGATGAAGATCTTTTTATGATTGATGAGTTGCATGCTTGCTTTTATACATGATCATACATGCATATATTTTGGAGATAGGTAGGACTTCGATCCAGAGGTGACCTAGTTCAGAGAGGGACTATGGCGTTCTCACTTTCAGAGAGCGACACAGTTCAAGAATAACTAGAGACATGGGCAATCAGTAACATTCCTCTGACCCCAAAAACTCGGTACCACATGAATTTTTTATGAAGAAGTTGGTGGCATTAGCATTTGCATCATTATTTGAGCTTTGATTGTGTTTGTTGAATGATGTATTTGTGATTGTCGATATTTATCATCTTGATGCTAAATTTCACTCTTAACATTTGTAAGGTGTATTGTCACCTTTTTCTTGTTTGTTTTGTTGGCTTTGTGCAATTATTGTATAGATACTCAACAGGAGTAGTCGCTTGTGAGTGGAAGACGACCTTGGAGCTTTATTTATTTATTTATTTTATATTTATCGCTATTTTAGTCGATTTTATCTGCTATGGTCTATAACATCGGGAACGAGAGCGTTATTTATTTTGAGTTTTCATTTGAAGTTTATTTTCATTAAGTGGTTGCTTTAATTTATTATTTGATGTTATGAGGATTATTCGAGTTTCCGCTGCGAGTTTAAATTTTTTTCATGAAGTGCATGTTTTATTTTGAGTAGCATCCTTATTAGTGAAAAATCTCTTTTATATTAAAAGTCGGGGTTTAGGGTGTTACATATAGGCCAATAGTTTTATTAGAAATTGATACTTATATCGAATTATTTATTATTAATAATAATGAAATTCTTTGTTATGTTTGTTTTTTCAAAGTAATAAAGTCCCTAGAATAGTTAGTCCGTTTAATGAAACATTAAGTGTGACTTAGTCATGAGATCACATTAAACATAAGGATATAATTATTAAAATATTTGTAGTCGAGACTTATTGTGAAGTGAGGTAACATTAAAGCATTTAGACTATTAGGTTGATAGACTGATTATCACATCACATGGATCATGGATAAAGATTTATCAAGTTTTCACATATGTATGAATATTAGGAGTAATATTTATACTGGATTGACCCACCATGAGAATACTATATAGAATTTTATGCAAGTTTCACAAGTTAGTGGTATTTACCACCCTTAGATCTGAAACAACTATGGACCCTATATTTATAGTCAAGTACTTTATTTCAATCAAACATCATATGTAACAGGATGACCATAAAGATGATTGATGTATACTCTACAAATTATGTTGTGGTACATGAATGACCTAGATGAAATTTCCTCATCATGCATAATAAGATATATGTGTAAGGTCCAATATTAAACATGACAAGGGTGACATGGTCTAAGCCTCGTGTTCAATATTAACACAAGAGAAAAAACGTAATTGTACATATTAACATTATTACATAAAGGTTTGGTCAAATCACATGACAGTTTAGTGAATTGGATATCAATGATGTGTTACTAAATACCACTCACTTTATTTTAAATATGTGGTTTGATAAAACGGTTAATGTCACAAGAACTTACATGGTCACGTACAAAAACACAAATTAATGAGAGATAAAATGAATAAGAGAAGTTTATTCGACTATAAAGTCTTGTAAAGAACTAGCGTTAATTAGATAAACATGGTACAATTTAAGGTACAATGTACTGAAGTGAAAACGAAACATTGTAAGATACAATGAGCTTATGTGGAATATGGAATATTGTAAGGTACGATACGCTTAAGTTAAATACAAAACACCGTAAGGTACATTGCAATTAAGTGGAATATTGTACACCTTAAGATACAATGCAGTGAAGTGAGCTTGTTTATCTTTCATTCAACATAAGACGTTTTATAAATAAAACCTCTGTGTTGAAGTTTTCTCACTTGATGAATTTTTTGTGTGAAACCCTAGCAATAATTTATTGTATATGTGTGTGTGTGTGTATGCGCGCGTGTGTGTTTGTGTGCGTCTCAATGTCTCAATTCATAGAAACTAGTATTGAGATTGAATGCACTTTGTTTGTGTGAACTAAATAAAGGTGTTGTTGTTATGCGCTTGTGATTGTTCTTCTAATTATGCATTAATAATTACTCCTCACAAGAGGTAATCGATCTATCATTGATCATGTTTATTTGTAAGGATTAACTAAGAGAAAATTGTATCTTCCGTTATGATTTATATCTTGATTTCCCTTCAAATAAAAGGTATGACTGGGGAGTTAGGAATTAGTCAAGAATGTGTGACGATACATGTTATACTCAAAATGTAATTCATTTGTTTAGTCATCAAGTACATCATGAGAGAACAAAGCATATTGACGTCATTTTTCACTTCATTAGAGATATGGTTTAGTCAAAGAAGATTATTGTAATTGAAAAGATTGTATGGGAAGACAATTCGACAAATGTGTCCACCAAGTCATTACCTAGACCAAGGTTCAAGCATTTCTCATATTTGATCAATTTTTTCAAAGAGTAATTCATACTTAGAGACAAGCAAGATGGTTGATGGATAAAGTCACATCACCATATTTTTCTAATCAAGATGAAAATTTGTGGAAAGTACCTTAAGGAAAAAAAAATTTTTTTTGACTTTTTCTTTCTTCCTCAAATGTGAGAAGTTCCAATAAAACATTGGAAATTTAGAAGATGTTTTTATAAAGGATTTTAGTTATGTCTCAAATACAAGTTATCTGAAAGAAATGTGACTCGTATTATCTCAAAAACTTATTTAATGGTTTAGGTCTTTTTACCATTTTTTATAGAGAGATAGAGTTTTCTTATAAGAGAAGTTTAGAGAGACAAAGAGTGAATTTCTTAGGATTTATTATACTAAGATTCTGTAATCTTTAGAGATTGTCTAAGGATTAGGATTTCTAAATAGTGATTCATGTATAGCAAACATGAGAGATTGAATCATGAATTAGGTAGAAAAAAAAGACATATTCTTCTAAAGTTGAACTATTTTCTTAACTCATTGTTAATAGTATATCAAAGATCTACTTTCTTCTTCGTAATAGATCATTTTTAGATTGAATTGGATAAATAATTTGTATGTGTTATTTTTTTATCTTGTTCTTACTATTGTAGGCTTTTTTCCCTAGTTAGTATTGTTGTCTTATACATCATATTTTTTGTGTATTTTATCTTCAATTTCACAATAAACTCATTATTTTTTTACTTGCATCTAGAACTTAAAATTACTTATAACATTGAATCATATTTCAAGGTGATGATGTCTATCACTTCATTCTACTTGACATCTTGAACCACAAAAAATGTAAGTGATTCAAATCACATATACAAATAAACTTTTTTTATTTTATTTAATTGATTAAAATCATCTTATTACTGAAAGTGAATGACCTCCCTCAAAAATCCTATATCTTTTGTCATATGAATAATGAAATAATGTTCTTAACCCACCTCGTCAAATATGAAGAATTTACCTAAAACATATTTTCGATAATATACTTATTTATTAATATATCATCGAAAATACGCTACCAATACTATAATTTAACTGATTTAAACGTATAAAATATAAACTTATAAAATGTGAATTAAAAAACCGTCATCATATTTTCAATCGACCCGCCAAACCTGTCAGTATAATAACTTCAAATTGAAGCAATTAAGAAGTGTGGAAGGAAGTAAACCCCAAAGTCAACTAGAATATTGATAAGCAATTAATAAAAAGTTGTCACAATATAGAAATAATCAATAGTTTGTGATGAACAAATAAAAGTACAAAAACATTAGACGTGGCCCTAAATAAGAGAAAAGATATCACTTTAATGAGCCTATACTAGATAATACATCATTCAATTAGTTAAAGAGACCAATTCCTAACTTCAACTAAGTGTTAGCCACTCATAATTTATCAAATAAATGTCTCTTCTTCGTTAATTTTCTTACCTATAAACTAAGCAAATTTCAGTTGAGACACTAAATAAAGTTACATAAAAGCATTACTACTTTTGGAAATCCATGTTATGGGTTTTGATGTGTTGAGTGATGTGCACCCCTTGACATGATTCTTCAACCTACTCCACTTTCATATTGTGGGAGCTTATCTGTATATTGCATCATTACTCATTAGTTATAAATGAACTGTCAATATTAAATATTTTCACACATAAATGTAAGATTGTATTGGTAAGTATATAATATTTAAATATAGTAATATTATCAATTATGTGACAAAATTTTATAATACAACTAAGTGAGACAAAAGGCATGGATAGAAATGAATATGATGAAGATCACCAATAGATTAGCATAGAAAGAAATTATACAAACAAAAACTTTAAATAAATAATAAAACAAATATAATAACTTGACAAAAAAGTCTTATTTTACTAGTGATTTATACATATTTATTTGAGGTATAATTAATATTAAATAATTAATTGTACATTACAAATATAAAATATTATTTATTTTAATTAGTATATTTTTCTTTTGTTTTTTTTTTATATATATTATATTTTTCCTTTGTTAAGGTGACACACATGAAGATATCATATTATACTTTGTTTTTTAATTATAAATTATATTATTCACAATAGTTATTAATTATTAGAATTTGAAAAATATTAAATTTAAAAATTATTTTTGATATGTTTATTATTGAATAATAATTGCAGTCTATAATTCGAGTAAAAGAATATGTAAAAAAATAATAAACACAATATTTTATAACCAAACAATTAAATTTCACTATTTAATTAATTTGTTTATATCAATCCCAATTCCTTATTATTTTTAATATTGTTTTCGTGTTTTATTTAGTAACACTTTTTTTTTTTTAGTATTTTAATTGTTGAAATTTCATTTTAAAAAGATAATAAATAAAATATTGCGATTTCAAAAAATTAATAACTAAATTAATTATAGGATTTCCTCTCCTTAATATATATATATATATATATATATATATATATATATATATATATATATATATATATATATATATATATATATATATATATATATATATATATATATATATATATATATATATATATATATATATATATATATATATATATATATATATATATATATATATATATATATATATATATATATATATATATATATATATATATATATATATATATATATATATATATATATATATATATATATATATATATAAAACTGTTTAATCACTCAATATTATCTGTCAATACACAAAAGCATAGTAAAGAGAAGGATTATTTTTATTTGGATTCTTAAGATAAAGTAAAATATACTATGTTACTATATATTGCATTAGAATCATTGAATGCATTATCCATTATATCAACTTTGTTACCAATTCTTACTCACTACAAAAATTCTAAAAAGGAGTTGCTTTTGTATAGGTCCATACATAGCGTTAGATCTAACAAGAGTACTTATTTAAACTTTTTAATATATAGATTCTGATTCTTATCCATTGATAGCACCAATAATCAAAGTCCAGCAAAGCAACCCTAAATAGTTGAGACCATTACCTAAGCTTCTTTACATAGAAATGTTATAGGTTACTTTCTAATGTTTAAAGTTAAAGCATAAGATAACATGTGGTTAGTGGCTAAAAATACTAGTTTTAATGGGGACCTTAATTAGAGAAGTAGAGAAGTTCACAACCATGTGAACATAACTAATTAGAGATTAGAGTAATTAAGGGAAACAAGCCTTAAATAGAGGGTTTTAGTGCCTACCACATAACATCTTTTGTGGTTAACAGGTTGTCGTATTTGTCACCAATAATATTGATACGTGTCGAATGGGTATAGTGTGATAATACTGTCATTGATTCGATGTGTTTTTGGATTTATTTATTTTGTCTAGGTTTGAAAAGGATTGATTGATTATTTCGAATTTGGAATTATTATCTTAGTTTTGTTAAATAGTACGAATGTGTACTTTGTGATATTTAAAATTGAAAATGAAATTGAACGAATTCTAGAAGGTAGGGATTAGTCAAGGTAAATAAATAACTTAGGACGATGATTGAATGAATGATGATGTGTTGTGACATTTAACTTGGAATTAAGAAAGCCCTTAAAAAGTATTTTTGCTATGTTAGAAAAATGGGGAGAAATATGTTTTTAGAGTTAAATTACGAGGAACGTTTTTGTCAAAATAAAGTTAAATCACATTTAGGCGTGTATGGTACACATTTTGTCAAAGAGATTAAGGTATGTAATACACATATAGGTAGGTAAGCATCATATTTGAACACCAAGCTAGTGTTAAAACTAAATATGATATATTAATTGGAATTTTTTTTTTTTTAAAGTTGAGAAGGATCTTTAATTTTGTGTATTCATGGTCGCAGAAGTATTTGTGTCTGTTGATGTTCGCTTGATAAAAATAGTTCAATTTTAGTTAAATTTTGAAAAAGTTATATTCTTCTTAAGAATATTGTGTTTTCTTGACCGTTACTTTAAGATATGGTGTCTATGTTGAGAAAGTGAAACTCTATGAAAGAGGAGCTTGAAACTTTTGAATATTCAAGGAAGAAAAAGAAGAATGGATGAAACAAATGTTTCAATTACAATGCTTAACCATAACAATTATAAAAGTGATCAATATATATAGAAGTCGTATAAGCTATCTACGATCCAAATAACTTCTAACCAACCAAGTTTGAAATATAGTAAATGCTTATGATAAAATTTTGAAAGCTAACTAAAAAAGGAAAGTTGTTACACTCTTGTATTTTGGTTAGAATTCTTCATCATTTCAACATCCTCCTTCAAGCTTAAACGTGGTAGATGTCTATCATGTCAAACTTGGAAATGAACCTTTGGAATTTATTGGTGGCCAAGGGTTTTGTGAGGAAATCATCTAATTTTTCTTGTGATGGTATAAGCAACAACTTCGTAACTCCTTGCTTGATCTTTTCTCTTACAAGATGGAAATCAATTTTAAGATGTTGTGTCCTCTCATGAAAATTTGCATACCTGATTTGGTTTGCTATATGTAATGCCTTGTAGAACATTTATGTAAACATCTTCTTCCAAGTCTCCATGTAAGAAGGAATTATTTACATCCAACTGATGTATATGTCAATGTTTAATGGATGTTACTGCAAGCAATACTCCGACTGTGGATAACTTGGATACATGTGAGAATGTGTCAAATAAATCTAGTCCCTCAATTTGACTATATCCTTTGGCAAGCAACCTCACATTGTATCTCTCTATTGAGCCATCAACTTTGTGTTTTATCTTGTAAATCCATCTGCTTCGAATAGGTATAATGTTTGATGGCAAGTTAACCAATTTACAAGTTCCATTGATAGCTAGTTCCCCTAGTTCAAAATGCCTATCTTTTAACCAATTGTCATTTTTGCATGCTTCATTGTAAGTTTGTGGCTCAGAGTCAAGTGTAACTGAATTATTGAAAGATTTATGACTAGGAGACAAAAACTTGAATGGCTAAAAAGATGAGATGGGATAAGGTATACTTGAAGATGATGATTGAGCTTGAGTATTGGAATTATTTCAAACATAGTCCTTGAAGCGAGCTGGAGAATTCCTTGTTCTAGTAGATCTATGTGAGGTATCTTGGTTAATATGGTTGGTTTGTTAGTTAGTAGGAAGAGATACTTCATTATTGGTTTGTATATTTTTGGGGGATTGACTCATCATAAGTGATGTCATTTTGTGAAATGTCAAGTTGTGTGTCATCATTGATATCAACAGATTTGGCTTTGTCATGGGCAAATGATGAAACATCAAATTCTGAGTTTTCATTGTTGGGACATGTTAGAACAAGATTTGTTCTTGACATATTTTCTTTTAGTTTTGATGATAACTAAATTATTTAAAGAACAATGATTTATTTGATGTGTATTTTATTTATGCAGGTTCTTGTTCTTGTACATAAATAATCAGAATCTGTTTTACTTAAGATACACTTGGAGTTGCTTCATTGCTAGCTTCTCGTGGATTGCAAGGCTCAAGAAAAGCTGGTATATTCTATTGTTATCTGCCCCCAATGGCTCTATTAGTACAGAACCCTTTGAAGAATTAAAGGTTAAACGTGTTACACATTGGATTCAAAGTCTATTGTGCATCCATCTTAAACGTCTCTTGTACTATGGGACAAAAGCAAAGACACTTGATCAAGTCAGCTTCTCAACGGCTAGTTTTTGGAAAGGCTATATATATGGCTGAAGATTCAAGCTTGAATTTTAATAAGGATTCTTCTGTTGAAGAAGTTGAAAAATCAAGCAATTATCAACTCTATTTAATATATAGATTTTCTGGTTTGGGTTGTAATTGTAAAATCCTTAAGATTTCTTAACCATGTACATATTTAGAAATCTTAAGTGCTTTAGGTCTTTGTTATGGTAACCTCCTGTACCTCTGATGCTTGCATCATATACACCTTGTTCTCTATTCTGTTGAGCCTTCAGTAGTTTAGATAAAGTCTCCTGCTATGTGCTTAAGCAAAAAGTCTTGTCTCATTGGGATTCAAGCAACAAGTCTTAAGCTAAGATGCTTAAGCCATGTAAATCTCATTACTTTAGTGCTTGAGCTGTGAAAGTCTTATTCAACTAGTCTAATTGATCAAGTGGGGAAGTCTTAGAAACATCTCTAAGCAAAGGTAAGCCTCATCCAGAAGACAGATGAGCAGGCGGCTCAGTCAGATGGTGTGAGCAAAGGGAAGTCTTAGACATGTGTTATAAGTAAAGGGAAGTATCAACCAGAAGAAAGATGAGCAGGCGACTCAGTCAGATGGTGTTGTCGCTACTGCGAAAAACGAGGCCGACAATGACAGAAGAATCGCCACCTTTCTTTATTTATCCCTCAGAATGGGAAAGGAAACAATCGGAAAAACCTGACGCAAAGGGTATAAGACAAGGTCATCGCAACCATGTCTGGATTTGAGAGTCGGTTACGTAAGGGGAAGGTATTAACATCCCTCACATCCATCGTACTCGATGGGATCCACGCTTGTTGTGTTTATCTGAAGGGTTGGTTATATCTATCTACACTAAAGGTCTGGTCTGAAAAGAAAAGAAAATGACTCGGCAAAGCGTCGCACTTAATGCCTACGTATTCCCGTCTGGAATGAGAAATCAGAGTCAACGTAGTTCGCCTAACTACGGGGAAAGGTTACTCCCTGAGATATCGCATCTCGTGCCTACGTACTTTCACACAGCATGAAAGATCAGAGTAAACGTAGTTCGGGACACGAGAGACACATGTTTGTCTTTTTTATCCGAGTAGGGTTAACAGACGGTTCCAGCAGTTTGGTGTATGCAGCTCGACCATTGGAGACTTAGGCATTTACCGTTTGCGGTAGAATCGGGAGTTAACAAAACTCTCCTTCTGAAAAGGTTTCCAAGGGATTAAAGGTCCAAGAGGACAAAAATAGTTTGATCTTTGTTTTTCTGTTTTTTAGAGAAGTGTCTTTTATGGATGTTTGCAACTGATATCGCACTAGAGACTATGACCCGAGAGTGAATGTGTCGCATGTCACCCAAAGGGTACCGTACTGAACATCCAGATTGTTGAAAAGAAAATCTCCAACAATCCTTTCTCAAGTAGCTTAAGGCTCGTAGCGTACAACGTCAATTAACCTTTATTACTGTATTTTGATTTTGTTTGCAGATGAGAAGAGAAAGGACGCACTAAAGGGGAACTGATCCAATCCTAAAGTTGTCATGCAAAATTGAACCTATGGTTAAGGTTAGGAGGGAAGCTAACTAATGTTATCATGCATGGTTAGAATCCTAATGTCTGCCATAACTTCTCTTGAACAAGAGAAGTCAGAGTTCCTAGGGGAACATGGCAATAGAAACAACAGCAAACAGAAAAACTGTACAAGAAATTACTGTAAATAAAATGCATGCAATGCATCACACAAGAAGAAGGAGCCAAGCTCAACTTCTAAACAAACAAGGCACAAAGGCCACACACCACACAGGCAAGGGAACTGAGCTCAACTAAATACCAGCAAGCAAAGCCACACAGTAAAAAAAACAAGCAGAGGGAGAAACTCAACCTCTAATGCAATACAAGCAAAGGGAGAAGCTCAACCCTTAGGATGCTCTTAGGCCTATGATCATCTACATGAAGCCTAAATCTAATGCAACACTCCAAGCAAGTCATATCAATACAGTAGAACAAGAAGAAAACAGACAAACAGGGAAAACAAGCCAGCAATCTCCACAGCAGAGCAATCTTCTGACAACAATCCAATCCAAAGTCTGTAACTGCTCTTCAAGTCCACACCATCTCCAAGAGAAGGAAAGGGATGCTCCATCTTCAAACTTTACCAAGCCACTCTATCAAGAATGAAGAGAATCAACAAGATGAGTATTTGATGATGGGAAGCAGGAAGGAAACCAAAGGAATCCCACCTGACACTCAACCAGTCATCAAAGAAAAGCATCCTCAAAAGTTCTACTCATTGTAAAATGTCACACACCCCTCCAAAGGAGGGATGAGACTTTCACATGAGGAAGAAAGAAAGAAATCAAAGCAATCCATGTTTGAAGAAGAAAGAAAACTACTTCTAAGCTCTCTCCTAATCCCTAATTCCTATAAGCTACAAGAAAGCTACCAAAAGGAAAGAAGAACTACAAGCCAAGCTCCACAATCAACTCCACAGAAGCTACAACATGCCCTTAACACCATCCAAGAAGAATCACAAGCTTACCAATCACCAAAAACCACCAATGAAGGCAAAACAAAACAAGCACCAAGTTGGGAGCACAAAATGAACAACCTAAATGCAAATTCTATCTAAAATAGCAAACTAGATTCTAAAAATCTACAAATTTTCCTAAGGGAACATGCAAGTGTTAAGAACCTATAGTTCAAATATCAGAGCCTAGTTCAATTTATAGGGCAACTAATAAAATCCTAAGTTATAAAGTGTCAAAGGGAAGCCATGAAAGGGGAGGCTCTACAACCCTAATCTAAAACATAACCTATGATTATCTAAAAATCAAGAGAAAATTTCTGAGGGAACATACATCTCTAATCTACAATCCAGCAAAAAATCAAATCCAAATTCAATGCCAATTGGTCAAACAAAAATCAACAAACAGATGTAACAACTATGCAAAAAAAAAAAATATCAAAAATGAGAAAAATCAAATTAAATTGCAAAATCATCAAAATTTAAATCTAACAGCATAGAAAAATCACAAATTAAAAGAGGAGCATGAGCATATTTTTGGATTATTTTTCTGATCAAAAATAAAATTAAAATGAATTAAAGTAAGAAAATTCAATTAAAATAATATGAAAATGAATTAAGAAAAACAAATAAACAAGAAAATATCACACGCGTTGGATCAATTGACTCAATGATCTAATCTAAAGGCTCTCACACGCTCCACCTCACACGCCACGTAGCTGCCAGCTCAAAAAATGAAACGCAACGTTTCATCCCAAAACTCAAATCCTCATATTAAAACACAGCCACACGATGAGCATACAAAGTCACGCTTCAAGACAGATCCAACGAACCATAACCTTCGTATTCATTTGAATCCTCAGATGGAGGGAAGCTCGCAGACGGCGGCCGAAGATGACCTCCAGTTATCTTCTCCGGTGAGCACATACTTACAGGTCATAGAAACTCAACAAACTTAACATCATCTCACTCCAAATTTTTTCCTGATCTCAAATATCACCCTCAAATCCTCTAAATCCTACTAGATTTTAAAACACGAAGAAGATCTCAAAATTCACTTTAATCTGAACTCTCACCAAAACTCAAACTATTGGTATGAATGTAATCCTCATCTAATACTGATCATCACATGCTATTCCATTTGAATCAAAGCCTCAAGATCAGATCAATTCGCATCCAAACAGAAATTATGTCATCACCTAACTTGTCTCTAATCCTCAAATTTCTGATCCAAATTCCATCTATATCTTAAACCAAAGCCTATCCACATACGAATCATACTTAGATCATGCTATAACCAGTGTAAATTTGAAAGCTACATACCTAACTTTGAGCTTCAAATTGAGGTATCTAGAACACGATTCTAACTTCAAAACAATGCAGATCGCTTCAATGCTTGATGAGGAACACTTTTGTAACTTCAATTTGCTTGGATCTGGCTTTAAAATGAAAACACGATTTTCCATTCTCTTCTCCAAGCTCCAACTTCAATCCTTGGTTCTGGTGCGAAATGATCTCCAAAAAGGAGCAAAACCTCTCACAGAGCTTAAATACAATTGGTTTGTGGGCTTTAGGGGTCCAATTGAGGCCCAAAACAGAAAAACCAATTTTCAAATTTCCTTCACAAAACCAACCATGGCGGATGCGTGTTCTGACTTGAAACTTCCCTCATAAGCTTACAATCAACTCCTTGTAGTATGGTGAGGGTGTTTGGAGTGATTTGAGTGCTTGAACTTATCACAAAATCAAATTATGAAGTGTAACTTACTTGTGAAGTAACAAAACATATCACCATGAAATTGATCTCAAATGGAAATTATAAAATTGCCAAAGTGTTTAGAATTGTTTTTCTGATCAAAATGAGTATTCATATGGTACATTTTGAGCATAAATGAATTGATCATGAATTTTTCAATCAAATACCTTTAATTTCTTCCTTTTGCAAAATTCTTCAAACCAAGTCTCATATAAACCCAAATAAATCCATCATGAGTATATGGCTGACCTAAAAACCTCATTTTGAGCAAGTTCCATGTTGAACAAAATTGCATTTGAGGCTTGAAAGATGGAGAAAATGACCTATAATGCCAAATAACCTATAATCTTACTTTCCCAAAATACCACTAACTTGTAAACCTCATAACTGGAGTTCTACAAATCAGATGGAAGACTTTTAGTACAATTTAGAAAGCTAAGATCAAGAACTACAACTTTCATGTTGGCCAAAAGTTTAAGAGAAACATCCTTCTAGGCCAAAAGTTCCTTGGAAGTTGGTAAACTTTCACAGACAAGTTTCACATTCCTCAGATGACCTGTAACTTGTCTGGCCCATAACTTGAGTTCTATAAATCCAATGAAGGACCTTCTAGTACTCAAATTAAAGCTAAGAGCATGCTATACAAGTTTCATGTTGACCAAAAGTGGAAATGAAACTTTCATTTTGAGATAAGTGGTCTTGAAGTTAGGCACTAAATATGGGATTTTACCCTGAGAACCCTAATTTAGCAACTCCTCACACCTTGAACTTTTCTTGCATAGATCTTGGAATATTATCTCATGAGTCACAACACAACTATCCATGATTACAAAGACCTAGAATTGAGCTTTGATCCTCCTCAATTGGTCAGTTAACTTAGGATTACTCAGATGAAAACCCTACTTGCAACACCCTCAACTGTAGCTCTTCACACCTGGCACAATGACTTGATTGAGCTCCACCATGACCTTCAAGGCACTTCAATGAGCTCTACTCACGCCCTCTCACCTTGGTAAATACCTCACCATCCATTGATGATCTTCAATTGGTCCTCAAATTAGGAGACTAACCCCATACAAACAAATGAACTCCTTAAGAACCCAACCTTCTTCCTGATGATTATGGTGACTTCTCAAGCTTGAATAAGACCTCTAGATAGGCTGCACACTTGATCCCCTGTTAAATGAACAATGCTATGCTATGCAAATTTTAGATCAATGATATGCTAATGCAATGAAACATAAACCAAGTAAGAAAAAGTTAGGCAAATTTTGGGGTGCAACAGGTGTGAGCAAAGGTTAAGTCTTAGACATGTGCTCTAAGCAAGGGAAATCTGAGACAATTGGTCTGAGCAGTTGTAAAAGTCTTATGCATAAGCATAAGCAATTGTAATCATGAAGTGGTTATAATGAAAAGCTCTTGTGAGACAAGGGGACTGGACTACTCTCAGTTAGGGGAGGAACTAGTATAAATCTTGTGTGTCTTCTGCTATTATTTTACTTACTTCTGTTGTATCCTCTGCCAAAAGAATTAACTCAGAATATGAACATCAATTTTGATTCTGAAACTCTGATCAGATTCTAAATAATAAGAAAATGCGAAACACAAATCAACCCACCCATTCTTGTGGACTTTTCACACCTTCAATTGGTATCAGAGCATGGTCTGTGTTTAACACTTAACAGTGGTGCAGATATTGATCGAATAAGAAAAGTATATTTCTTCTTCAAAAAGGAATCAAGTGCCACATGAAAAATATCATATTGTTTTTCCTACCATATTCAAATGGGTGATTCCATTGAATTTAAATGATGGAAAAGATAAACATATTTTTAACTCATTGGACTTGATAAAGGGTTACTGAAGGTCTATAGAATATCCTTGAAAAAGGTATTACTATAGAAGTTGATGGTGTTATAGATGATCATCTTCAAAATCTCTTTCACCAACTCAGAAGATGCATATTATATATCTTCAAAGGTATTTGCATTCTGGTAGATGCACTATCTCACTTCTAAGTATATCAACATCATTGATATGTCTAATGCTTGGACTATCTTTGAAGACTTGTGCTTGGTTTTGTGGGGATCATTTTGTGAAGCTTGAAGCAGTTACACTTCATCTAATCTTTTCAAGCAAATTCTGAGAAGATTGTTCCTTGACTTAAATCTAAAGTCACATTTTTTTTATGTTTACATCTTGAATCTGGTGTGTTCTGAAGGTTTGTCTTGTAATCTTCAAAGGAAAGAAATGAAGTTGGATGATGAAAATCTATTCATCATATCACCTTCTCCTTTTAGCTTAAGTTCTTTGGAATGACTAATGATGAGAAACTTAGGTTTCTTGTTAGAAGGAATTTCATACTGGCTGAATGGATTATGATATCTGTTGATAAGAGATTAACTTCAAGAGCTTCTGAAATATTTGTATTTCAACTGATTTCCCAAATCTGAAAGCAAGAAGAAAATTCTACCAGAACCTAATATCAAATGTTCTTCAATACTTAATTGTTTGAAGTTGATATTAGTATGGGATGCAGATGAAAAGAAGAATTTTATTCTGAAATTAAAATCAAGTATTGAAAAGCAAGAGATGTTGTTAAAGCTATCTTATTTCAAAATATTTGATTATATGGAGTTTGTTCTTTAAGGTGATATCTTAAGAAACTCCATTGCTTCTTGGTTGAGGACCATCATGGAAGTTATTTTAAAAAAGACGTTTCTATGAGAAATCTTCAACTTTTCTTTGAGCTCTGTTAGCCATACTGAGACAATACTCTGATCTATTTTATGTCAATCTCTGATAGTTAACGCCATCTGGTTCTGAACTTGTCAATGATTTTAAAGTCAAAATATTTAATCCAAGATAATGAGATTATTGACATTTCTTAGAATAAGATTATGTTCCTATCATATCTCATTCTAAAATCATACCCTGGAGTGACTTATGATCTGCTGTTAGATTGAGATGTAAGGCATGAAAGAGTCTGTTTGTACTTACATGTATGGTCTCATAGGAATATTAGTATCATAATGTATCTGCTACATATATCAAGGAAAGAAGCAGAGGCATCTTCCATAAGGTTGTTTACAACATTGATTGGAAGAAGAGCCAACAAACCAAATTCAAGTGCTGGTGGTACTGAATTTGGTGAGAGTAGTGGAATCAGTGGTTAGACAACCATTGAATCATAACCCACTCAAAGTTGTGTTCAGAATCTATTGGCAAGTCTGAATATTGAATCGAGTATGGTCAAACAAAAAAATGTGTGGTATGTTTGTTTTTCTGGTTTATCTTTTGATTCAATGAAATGTTTGTTTAGATATAAATACAAAGTTTTTGTTAGATATCTAGAGAAGTTCTTTTGAAAAATAGAACTTCATAAATCTTTAAGAGGAAACTCTATTGTGTTTGTCTATATTGAATGTCTTATCAATTCAGATGATAGTCACATTTATGAAAATAATTTTCTTACTTTTGTGTTAATATTGTTGCTTGTTAGCTGTCTAAAGAAGACAATTCAATATTCATCCATCACTCATGACTCTTGTTTCAAGATAAAGTGCTAGTTCTGAATAGAATCTCAGAGACTTGTGACTGACAGATGATATCTCTATCTAAGTCTAGACTTACTAGACTCTGATGGTTGATAGCTTCTAAAAGTTGTCAGCTTCTGAGATTTAGAAGAAGATCCTTTTTTACTGTTATAGCAGTTTAAATAAAAAGTTTTCTTAAAGCTTTTATAATACTTAACGTTTCATACAGGTGAAAATTATCTGGTGGAATTGAAATATCTGTTGGATAAAGAATCTTTGGATAATGATGTTTTCTTTTTTAGTAATTGTTGTTACTATTCCCTATTCTGTGAAACATCATCGTGTCCTTTCTCTGACAAGACTCTTGTTTGCGTAAGATTCTTGTTCAGTTTCTTTTCCTTCTTCATCTTCTTCTTCTTCTTCTTCTTATTTTCTCTTGTTTGTGTGCTGACCAAACCAAACCTGAGATGTGTTCTTCAGTTTATTCTCCTTTGAATCAGCTGGTTGTCAGCAACAAAAAGTTTGTGGATTTTGATGAGTTGTTTAAGATTTGTTTCAACTTCTGGGAGACTGTGTCTAAAAAAAGGTGGAATGGCTACTTTGAGATGCTCTGTGGTTTCACTTATCCAAATCTTATCAAAGAGTTTTGGGTTAACTCCCCCATTGTAGAGTTGAATTCGGAGTATGTTATTATGTCTAGAGTAACTGGTGTTTCTATTACAGTAACCTCTAAAGCGATTGTAAATGTGATCAATTGTAAGGAGATTGAAGAAATCCCAGAAAATCCTGTTTAGGAATACTATCTTCCTAATTGGAGTATCTTTATAGATCCATCTAATACATCATGGTTTCTAATCTTCTTCTTGATGCTGCTGTTTAGAGTCATATTCTGAATTCAAACTTACTGCCTAAGGATAGAGATTTAGACCAAGTGGACCCTATTGAAAAAGATCTGCTTCTACTTCTCAATTCAGATTTAAAGATTGATCTTCCTCAAGTTATGTTTGACCATCTGAAGAGGTCTCTTTCATCTTTTCAAAAGACAAAGACCTTCTCCATACCTTTCGGACGAGTTATTTCTTAAATAATTGTTCAACAATGGGTTAGCATAAGTTTCGAGGCTAGTTCTTCTAAAATTTGGAGAGACAAGTTTGAAGCTATCTATGAAAGATTTTGTTGTTAGATTTATGCATAGTTATGCTTTGTATTGCTGTTGAAATTCTTGTATTAAGCATCTTATTAATAAATTCAGAGTTTGTTCATGCTTGTGTTCAGTTTGAACTAATTGATATTTATTCTTGTTGTTCACTGAGAATCTAAAATAGATAAAAGTACTCAAATTTTGCAACTGATTTTATTAATTAAAAGGAAGATATTAAAAGATAATTAGTTTTTTCTAGTCTAATGGAGGTGTTATGAGGAACTACCTAGGATCATCTGACATGTCTAGATTGTCTAAGAAATCTTGCCATTCTTCCTTAGCAAACTCCAAAGCCTCATTCCTTAGTTTGTTTCCGTTTCTGAATCCAGAAGACTTCTTTCTTCTGTGTGTCTTCACAAAGGATGCTGAAGAGGAAAGCACTTCTGAAGTTGTCTACTTGCTTGCAGGTTCTTCAATTGTTGTCTTGCTTTGATTTGTTTGAGTTGTTGCATTCAGTAATGATGTCTTCCTGAGATCTCTCTTTGGAACCTAAATTTGCTTTTCCTTATACATTTTTGTCTTTTAGGGATTAAGTGATGATGGAAGAAAGCTTACTAGAGTCCTTTTATAGACGTGTTACATTTATTGCCTTGAGTTTAATATTATTTAAGTACTGATTAAATTTTATCAGTATTTTAATAATGACTCTTGGTATTGTAATCTAATAGTCTAACCTACTAAGGTTCTCTTAATAACTATGAGTTTATGATTGATCTATTCTGACTGTCGCTTCTGTGTCAGTTTCACTTTGACAGTGTACCTTCAGAAAAATCTAAAGAAAATTTCTGGAATGTAAATGCATGCTAAAGAAGTATTAGTCTGAAAAACTTTTTTCATTAATTAAATGATGGATTAAATTTTTTTAACAAAAAAAGAGGTATAAGATATTTTCTAGAATTCATCCCTAGCCATTGCATCTCGTGCCTAGTGGCGTCCGCTGTTGTTATAGTCCAGCTCCTCATCTTCTTAATCAATCACTTATTCCTCTTTTATGTCTGGAAGAGAGCGATAGAACGACTTGTTGACCCTCCTTTTCTTCTTTTGTGATCTCTTCATGCTTCTTCTCTGAGGCTTTAAGGAAGCTACTGTTGAACCACTTTCTGAAGGTTGTTCAAGAGCTGCTGAAGTAGCTTCCTTGGAAGTAAGTTGTGTTGAGAGTAGAGGTACAGTTGTAGAGGATTGGATTGCCATGCTTGTATTAGCTCCTAAATTTGACGCCTCAGCTAGAAAGAAAGTGTCCAGAGAAAAAGGTTGGAGAATACCTTGAATACAGGAGAATGGTCGAAAGGAGGAAGAAGCTAAGTCGAAGGACTCACCCCGAGGCCAAGGGTTCGACCGCCTGCCAATGACGAATGGTGCGTCAAAGTATTTGAAATTTGAATGTTAGAGGGAACGATTTTGCTTGTGGAAAACGGAGGGAGACACGTGTCACCTTATGAATAATGTATCCATGCATTTAAGACAAGTGGCGGAAGGAGATTATGGTGGAAGTTATTAGAGGTTATTTTTTGTTACTATAAATAGAGTGTCTTAGACATATCCAAAGTGTGTTGTAATTTACCATTGTACAAGTTACTCTTGAAATTACTCCAAGTATCCGAGTGTAGAGAAAGCGAGTATTGTAAGAGAATGTACGTAATGTAAACACACCATCTTTTAAACTTAATGCAATTTACTTGTTTTTACTTTAAGTTTTACAAAGCTTTTATTGCCTTTATTGTCTTTACCCTTTTACTCTTTACCTTACTTCTCTTCTTTTCTCTTCGCCCTCAATCCAAATTTACCTTTACCAACAAACTTTCTTCCCTTTTATTAGAAGCCTTATGTTACCTTCAAATTAACCCGTAGTTGAATAGATGTTCTTTTAAGATTCTTTTATCCCAAACCTATTCGAGTGTGGAACTTGGATAAATTCTTAAAACCAAAAAATAAATCTTTTAGCACATGTCCTAGGATCAATCTGATCGATCCTGTGAGTCACCAAAGTTAGATTTGGAAGATCAGCGGTTGCTTTCCGATTTTCAAGGGAAACAAAATGGCACGCCCAGTGGGACAGTGCTAGGAAATCTATTTTATAAAACTAAACTTATAAAAGATTCTGCAGTCTTACTGGTCCTTTTTTCGTAAGGTACACTTTTATGTTACTGAGAAGTGGTAAAATTACCGCTATAAACGAAGAGACGCGATCAAGACGAAGCAGTAAGAACATGGCTACGGATACAAACCATCCAGATAACTCCAACCAACAAGGAGACGGTTCCATCGAAGGAATAAGAGACGAGGGAGTTCCCCCTCCGATACCGTCAACTAGAGAACAAATGGTGCTTCCTGTGAGGCCAGTGTCGACGCCTTCAGCACTTGGAGTGGGATCGACAGTGATAAGGCCTTATACTCAACCAGTGTTGGAATACATTGGTCACTAGACATCGAATCCTCAGATTATGTTAGGAGGGAGTTCGATGTCCAGGCAGTTTGTGCCTCTTGGCTTTTCACAGTCACCTAGAAACCCCTCATATGGGATGCCCACTGCTATGATGCAAGGGCTCCAAAGTGCACCCCTTATATTTTCAAATCAGGCGATGGCTTCGCCACTGCAAGGGTCGGGGTCAGGTGTGAACATGAGTCGAAACCCCCAGAGTTTAGGGTATTCGACACAAGGCCCCAATTTGACCAACACGTCAGTTGCGTGTTTGAGACAGCAGATGGATGAAAGTAACCTACAAATGGTTCAGACTTTGTCACAAACCATGGGTGAAATAGCCATTAATCCAAAATACAACCTAGACCAACCAACAATTGGCGGTACAATTAACGAGATTGGATGAATTCATGGGGGTACCTCCCTTAGCTAGAAACTAAGCCGCAATAGCGAACACCCCGCGAGATAACCTGGCGAATGTGATAGAAGTCGACGTAGGAAACCAAGGAAAGGTAGTCCCTCCGGTAGTCGAAGAGATTAGGGAAGAGTCGTTCCAAAACCAATCCCGTGGCTTGGGAGAACGAAATCCAGGAGTGGTGGTTGTGAATCGAAACCAAGATGTAGATAATATAGTCCAGCGTGTTCGTCGAAACAACATAGTCGTAGACAATAATCTAGTGGCCATGGTCGAGAGAATTATGGCCAGAAATAGGTTAAACATCGGTTTTACTAGGCCAAATTACACTTCACCCATAGTAGACTATATCCTTTAGGTAGAGTTACCTCCTAGGACGAAAGTACCTAAATTCACTAAGTTCTCAGGAGATACGACGGAATCCACCGTCGAGCATGTGGCTCGTTACTTAATTGAGGCTGGAGAGATAGCGAACGACGAAAGCCTTAGGATAAAATACTTCACAAGTTCTCTTACTAAGAACGCCTTCACTTGGTTCACGACGCTTCCCCCTAACACGATATGTAATTGGACCCAGTTAAAGCATTTGTTTCATGAACAGTGCTATATGGGCCAGACTAAAATTAGTTTGAAGGAGCTAGCTAGCGTGAAGCGTAAATTCTCTGAACCAATAGAGGAGTACCTTAATAGGTTCCGCTTGCTTAAGGCCAGATGCTTCACGCAGGTCCCTGAACATGAATTGGTCGAAATGGCTGCTGGCGGTCTCGACTACTCTATTAGGAAAAAATTGGACACCCAGTACCTAAGGGACATGGCCCAATTAGCCGATTGGGTTCGGCAACTCCAAAGACTCAAAGACGAAAAGGCTAAATTTAATAAAAATAAAAAGATAGCTTTTGTCGAATTTAATGATAACGTCGAAGGTCTGGGTGACGAGTCCATGAGTTTCGACGATGGTGAAGTGGATCTTGCTGAACTCAAGCAAGGGCTACCTTACTTATGCAAAGTATTAGCTCCCCCACAAGGGAAGAGTTATGTCGAATCTGAAAAGAATGATAGGTTCCCAAAGAAAACATATACCTTTGACATCACAAAATGTGATGAAATCTTCGATTTGTTAGTTAAGGATGGACAAATGATAGTGCCTCCTGGCGCCAAAATGCCATCCATAGAGCAAAGGAAGAAAAAAGGGTTTTGTAAATATCATAATTTCTTGGGTCATAAAACATCTCAATGTTTTCTTTTCAGGGACCTCGTTCAGAATGCGATCCAAGAGGGACGTCTAAAGTTCGGGGAGAAAGCTGGTGGCTAAATGAGGGTCGACTCAGATCCTCTACAGACGGCAGACGCAAATTATACAGAGTTAGTCGAGGCTAATATGATCGAAGTTGTTAGCGGTTACAACTTCTTAATCGAAGTAACAGAGGCTGCTGGCAATCCCATAGATGAAGCAGTGATGGTGAAATTTACCATCAGTTGCAGACATGAGAGCTGTGTCAAAATGGAAGTTGATAGCTGTGACCAGAGGGATGAAATCAAAGGCCCAAGCAACAGGAACAATCTGGGTTGAGAGATAGGGACCAAGGAAACAGCTGATGACTTCGTTAAGATCGATGAAGCTACCAAAGGCGTGGAGTTAAGTTTGAAAAAGCTTAACCTGGCCAAAGAAATTGAGATTAACATGGATCAAATCACTCAGCATGAGGAGGTAGCGGATAGTGAGTCAAACTACCAGGAAACACACACAAGGGAAGCCTACCCAGAACAGGAGGAATCCATCGTTTCTTTCCTTCACCGCTGCCAGCAAAAGGGTTCTAGTGTGATGCTCTGTCCCCGATGCAGCGCCATATTCGACAAGAAGGCTGCACAAAAGTTGGAGGGGACACAAAGGTTGAAGCAAGAAAGCGAAAGGCCAAGATTCAACCCTCGAAGAGGCCTCCAGCAGAGATCTGACCCTCGCATAAGGCCTCTGATGAACAAGTCCACTAGCTTCAAACCCAATGCTGAGGCCACTGATGGAAAGTGGATGAAGCCTAATGAGAACAAGCAGCAAGGGCAGAAGAGATGGAAGAATTTTGAAGTACAAAGGGGATCCTCGTTAAGCTATCGAAAAGAATTTCAGTCTTCGAAGGCTGCTCATGTATCATAAAATTACAAAGGGAAAAATCCCATGTCTCGATCCCAATGGAGACGTGAGCAGAGAAGAAGGAAGGCACATAGAGAAGGTACACACAAAGACCAACCACGGTCCAGCACCAATAATCCTACAAAGCAGGAAGGTCGAACGGAAGCTTTTGGGAAAACACCTGCAGGAAGAAAGTTGTTCCCAACACGAATGGAAGAACAAATAAAGTCGGTCGACGATGAAATGACCGATAACTTTGGTGAAGATTCTGATGATACATTGGATATTCTAGTCAACGTAGTATTAGTGATGCCCAGGGAGTTCGACAGGGTTTCAGTAGTCGAGAACTCAGACGCCTATACGGACTGGGAAATAACGACTCATAAGCCGGTGTGCTATTATGTAATGAACAACGGCTGCGTCGAGGAGCAAAATGCTTTCTTTGAACGGCCAACGGAGGTGATGAAAAACCATCTGAAGCCTCTTTATATCACAACACAAATAGAGAAGGTCCCAGTCAACAAAATATAAGTGGACTGCGGCGCTACCGTGAACTTGATGCTGCATTTCTTGCTGAATAAAATTGGGAAAAGCGAGACAGACACCAAGCCACACAACATGGTGTTATCAAATTATGAAGGGAAGATAGGTTTGACTATGGGGGTCATTCAGGTAAATGTCACGGTCGGAACCATCACCCGTCTGACTGTCTTCATGGTGGTAGAAACCACCGACAATTATAATCTATTACTTGGAAGAGAATGGATCCACGAAGTGGGGGCAGTACCATCGTCGATGCATCAGAGGATTGCTATCTGGCGACCAGATGGTATTGTCGAAAACATCAAAGCGGACCAGGGATACTTTAAAGCACCTATAAATCAAATTAATAGAGGACAGTTTGACAAACATTTGACCAGTATAGGGCCATGTGAACCTGCAGACTTCGACTTTACGCCTAATGACGAACTGTATTGTTCATTGTATCTGCATCCCGTTGAAGGTTTCCGATGGGACAAGGAGGTTCCAGGCGAAAGGTTACCATACCTTGGAGAACTTCCCGTAGACCCCACTGGATGGGGAAGTGAGTTCGATGATGATGACTAAAGCCGCATCGCTTCAAAAGATTTTGGCCTACGTGGCCGAGACTAAACTTCAATTGGCCTTGGAGGCCGCTAATAATAGAATTGCTGAAGAAGCCAATGAAAAATCTAACCAAGTAGGTCCAATTGGGTATTTTGACCCTAAGATTCAATACGAGGGGCAAAGACTCGACGCCATATACGATGATGAGCCTTTGGGTTTCGAAAAGGATCCCTTGGCCAGCGATGCCAAAATGTTGGCGCAAGATCCACTAGAGGAAGTTGACTTGGGAGATGGAGCAATCGCAAGGCCAACTTATATTAGCGCCAGCCTCGACCCCAAACATAGGGTCGAAATCATTCAGTTACTACGAGAGTACAAGGATTGTTTTGCTTGGGACTACGACGAAATGCCAGGTCTAGAAAGAGATCTAGTTGAGCATAGGCTACCAATCAAGACTGGCAAAAAACCAGTCAAGCAGAATCCAAGACGCTTCGCCCCTGAGATCCTCTCAAAAATAAAGGAGGAAATCGAAAGACTCCTCCGATGCAAATTCATTCGTACAACTAGGTATGTCGAATGGCTAGCAAATATTGTGCCAGTCATAAAGAAAAACGGATCGTTAAGGGTCTGTATAGACTTTAGGGATCTGAATTCAGCAACCCCTAAAGATGAGTATTCGATGCCAGTGGCAGAAATGTTAGTCGATTCAGCTGCTGGCCACAAATACCTTAGCATGCTGGATGGATATTCTGGTTACAACCAGATTTTCATAGCTGAGGATGATGTTCCTAAAACAGCGTTCCGTTGCCCAGGGGCCTTAGGCACTTACGAATGGGTAGTGATGCCGTTTGGCCTAAAGAATGCTGGGGTAACATACCAGCGGGAAATGAATTCGATTTTTCATGACTATATTGAGTCCTTTATGCAAATTTACATTGATGACATTGTGATAAAATCTGTGTCAGGGAAGGCTCATGTGGAACACCTGCGTAAATCGTTCATGAGAATGAGGAAATTTGGACTCAAGATGAATTCCCTCAAGTGTGCATTCTGTGTGCAAGCAGGAGATTTTTTGGGTTTCGTAGTCCATAAGAAGGGGATCAAAATCAACCAAAACAAAACGAAGGCCATCATGGAAGTGAAAGCGCCATCCAACAAGAAGGAACTCCAGTCCTTGCTGGGCTAAATAAATTTCCTAAGAAGGTTCATATCGAATCTCAACGAAAGAACACAAGCTTTTTCGCCATTACTTCAAGCTACCAAGGAGAAGTTCGAATGGACGAAAGATCAGCAAGAGGCCTTCAACAAGATCAAAGAATACCTGACTCATCCTCCAGTCCTTACACCTTTGTGTCGAACCAAAAACATGAGATTATACATATCACCATCAGACAAAACTCTAGGGAGCATGCTTGCTCAAAAGGATGAGAGTGGCGTCGAAAGGGCCATTTACTACCTTAGTAGAGTTCTAAATGATGCAGCAACTAGGTATAGTGAAATAGAGAAATTATGTTTATGTTTGTATTTCTCATGTATGAAGCTGAAGCAGTATATAAAACCAGTTGATGTTTGTGTGTCTTCACATTTTGATGTTATTAAGCACATGTTGTCCAAACCTATTTTGCATAGTCGAATCGGTAAATGGGCACTAGCATTAACTGAGTATTCATTGACTTATAGACCGTTGAAAGAGGTCAAAGGACAAATAGTGGCAGACTTTATTGTCGACCATTCTATAAACGAAAATACCTGGAACTTTGTTGAACTAGAGCCTTGGAAGCTATATTTTGATGGGTCTAGTCACAAGAACGGGACAGGCATAGGTCTATTGATCATTTCGCCTGACAAAATTCCAACAAAATTCAAGTATAGGGTCGAGGGCTTGTGTTCTAATAATGAGGCTGAATACGAAGCTTTGATCGCCGAACTTGAAATTTTGTTAGAATTGGGGGCAACCCGAGTCGAAATAATGGGAGATTCAGAGTTGGTTGTAAAACAGCTAACAAAGGAATATAAATGCGTCAAAGAAAATCTCATCATGTATTTCGTAATAGCTAACAGACTGCTCAAAAAGTTTGAATTCTATACCATTCGACACATATTGCGAATACACAATCAGATAGCCAACGACCTGGCGCAAGTTGCCTCAGGATACAGGGTCTCGAAGGAGAACTTACAAGAGGCAATTGAGGCCAGAGGCAAGGTGGTGTCCGTGGGCTTAAGACCATCAGACCTAGAGATCACGAAATTTGGCTACGCCGACGAGGAAACCTTTGAGATTTTTACAGTCGAGGGTCTGTCAAAGAAAGACTGGAGGAGACCTCTGGTCTAATACCTTCAGAACCCTTCATCGACTACAGAGTGAAAGATAAGATACCAAGCATTAAGCTACGTCCTGTTGGGGAACGAGTTGTTTAAGAAAACTTCTGAGGGAGTTTTACTCAAATGCCTCAGTGAATCTGAAGCATACTTAGCATTGTCCTTAGTCCATGGTGGGACATGCAGAGCGCACCAAGTGGGCCATAAGATGAAATAGCTGCTGTTTTTCCAGGGGATGTATTGGCCTACGATGCTGAAAGATTGCATTGAGTTCGCCAAAGGTTGTCAGGAATGCCAAATTCATGCTGGCATACAGCATGTCCCAGCAAGCGAGTTGCATTCCATAGTCAAGCCATGGCCATTTAGAGATTGGGGTTTAGACCTTATAGGAGAGATTCGACCAGCATCTTCCAAAAATCAGAAATACATTCTGGTAGGGATAGACTACTTTACCAAGTGGATCGAGGCTATACCTCTGCCAAAGGTAGACCAAGAAGATGTTATCGAATTCATCCAGAAGTATATCATCTACAGGTTTGGCCTACCAGATACAATAACGACAGATCAAGGGTCAGTATTTACGGGTAGGAAGATGCAGGAGTTTGCTAAAGAAATGGGATTTAAACTCCTTACCTCATCACCTTACTATGCCCAGGCCAATGGTCAGGTCGAAGCGGCAAACAAAGTAATAATTGGCATGATAAAGAAACAGATTGGAAGCAAGCCTAGGAATTGGCATAAGACATTGGATCAAGTCCTATGGGATTGTCAAACATCCCCGAAGGAAGCAACCAACACTTCCCCCTATCGACTTACTTTCGGACACGACGCAGTGTTGCCAGTCGAGATACACATACAGTCAGTAAGAATTCAAAGACATCATGAAATACCTCGAGAGGTTTACTGGGACATGATGCTTGATGAGTTAATTGATTTAGACGAAGAGAGAATAAAAGCTCTAGAACACTTGAGAAGACAAAAGAGGAGAGTGGAAAAATCATATAACAAGAAGGTCAAAGCGAAGAATTTCCTGGTTGGGGATTTGGTATGGAAGGTAATCCTGCCTATGGATCGAAAGGCGAAATCCCTAGGTAAATGGTCCCCGAAGTGGGAAGGATCATTCCAGGTATCGAAGGCATTCTTCAATGGGGCATATGAAGTGACAGAGCTGAGCAAGGATGAGAGAGTATTAAAAGTGAATGGCAAATATCTAAAGAAGTATAAGTCTGCACTTCAAGAGGTGAAAATATCAACAGAGTAATTATAAAAGATAAAACGAAGCCATAAATGGTAATTTAAACATGCCAAAATGGCCCAATGTCTTACAAACAAAAGAAATGGCTCGTAAAGGCCAGTATAATCTACTCTATTACAAAAGCCCAACAAATCAAAAATGAAGATTTGCCTTCATCTTAAGGTAAGTCGACTTTTGAAGTTCGAGGCGGCTGTGGCATTGAGCTTTATCTGCCCTTAGCTGGGCAACTCAGATTCTAAACGACGGGCTTCCTCAGCATAGGTGACGGCGTGTTCATAGCTATTTTTCTTTTCTCTTTCATTCTCTTTCAACTTCCCAGGCTCAAATTGGTGGAAAGAATATCAGATGACACCCACAGGAGCAAAGCGGCGTCGAAGGTCAAACGTTGTCAAAAAATGTGCTTTTCCACGGTCGAAGTTGAAAAGACATTTTTGGGGGGCAATTTGTTAGCTCCTAAATTCGACGCCTCATCTAGAAAGAAAGTGTCCAGAGAAAAAGGTTGGAGAATACCTTGAATACAGAAGAATGGTCGAAAGGAGGAAGAAGCTAAGTCGAAGGACTCACCCCGAGGCCAAGGGTTCGACCGCCTGCCAATGACGAATGATGCGTCGAAGTATTTGAAATTTGAATGTTGGAGGGAACGGTTTTTCTTGTGGAAAATGGAGGGAGACACGTGTCACCTTATGAATAATGGATCCATGCATTTAAGACAAGTGGCAGAAGGAGATTATGGTGGAAGTTATTAGAGGTTATTTTTTGTTACTATAAATAGAGTGTCTTAGACATATCCAAAGTGTGTTGTAATTTACCATTGTACAAGTTACTCTTGAAATTACTCCAAGTATCCGAGTGTAGAGAAAACGAGTATTGTAAGAGAATGTACGTGATGTAAACACACCATCTTTTAAACTTAATGCAATTTACTTGTTTTTACTTTAAGTTTTACAAAGTCTTTTATTGCCTTTATTGTCTTTACCCTTTTACTCTTTACCTTACTTCTCTTCTTTTCTCTTCGCCCTCAATCCAAATTTACCTTTACCAACAAACTTGCTTCCCTTTTATTAGAAGCCTTATGTTACCTTCAAATTAACCCGTAGTCGAATAGATGTTTTTTTAAGATTCTGTTTATCCCAACCTTATTCGAATGTGGAACTTGGATAAATTCTTAAAACCAAAAAATAAATCTTTTAGCACATGTCCTAGGATCAATCTGATCGATCCTGTGAGTCACCAAAGTTAGATTTGGAAGATCAGCGGTTGTTTTCCGATTTTCAAGGGAAACAGCTTGTAGAGCTCTCGGTTGCTTCTGTTACGATAGGTGCATTATGACTCTCAGTTACTTATTCCATATTCTTAGGTTGGTGATTGATGAAAATGACTTAGGAGTTTGATGTTTTTATAATTACTTCTATGGATACCAAGAGTAAAAAATTAGTCCTTGTTTAATTCTTGGAATAGTAACGACCACTAAGACTTTAAACATGCACTTTACAAACCTTAATGAATCTTATTACTTGAGTATTCTTTCTTTTTGGAAACTGATCTTGTAATGATGATCTGAGTTACATTTATTAGTGGAAACTGAACCTATTGAATACATGTTCTGTATATATTGGTAATTTATTTTCTGTTACCTTTCCAGGGCGCATTTTTAACTTTCTTATACATAGTTCTAAGTAAGAGCTTACAAACCTCAGACTTAGCTTATTATACCTAGAAGGAGCTTACAAACCTCGTATTCTGGTGTTGCCAAGGAAAGTTAAAAAGGGAAACATATTTTAACTCTCTTGTACATAGTGTTAAGAAAGAGCTTACAGTTCTCTGACTTAGCCTACCAGACCCAAAAAGAGCTTACAAACCTCATATTTTAGTGTTGCCAAAAGGAATTAAAATGTTGTTATCTTATGTTCTTAAATATGGAACTAAAGAGGAGCTTACAAACCTCAACCTTGAAACTGTTTGACTCAGGGGGAGCTTACAAACCTCAGACCTTGATGTTACTAAGAAAACTAATTTATTTTTCTTGAAAAATGGTTCTTAACTCTATAGTAAATTAAACTCAGCTGTGAGCTATTAGACTTAGAAGGAGCTTACAAACCTCATACCCTTTTGTTGCAGAGAAAATTAAATACCCAATATTGCGCTTTAAATACTTGTGTTTGTCATCATAAAAAAGGGGGAGATTGTTAGAACAAGATTTATTCTTGACATATTCTCTTTTAGGTTTGATGATAACTAAATTATTTAAAGAACAATGGTTTATTTGATGTGTGTTTTAATTATGCAGGTTCTTGTACATAAATAATCAGAATCTGTTTTACTTAAGATAGACTTGGAGTTGCTTCATTGCTAGCTTCTAGTGGTAGATTCTGAAGAATAATTTCTAGTGTGGTTTGATGAAGACTATGAACTGAAGGCCTCAACATTCAAATGAGTTTCTACACTTAGTAATTTTATATCAGCATCTGGTACCATTCAGAGTTAGTGATATTGTTGTGGACTATCCGTCCTACTAAAAGCAAGTTGTATTGTCTTATTAGCCTATCATCTCGAGTCTACAAGATTACAAGGCTCAATAAGAGCTGGTACGTTCTATGGATATATGCTCCCAACGACTCTATTAGTACATAACCTCTTAAAGACTGAAAGGTTAAATGTGTTACACATTGGATTCAAAACCTGTTGTGCATCCATCTTCAACGTCTCTTGTACTACCGGGAAAAAGTAAAGACACTTGATAAAGTCACCTTCTCAATGGCTAGTTTCTTGAAAGGCTATATATATGGCTGAAGATTCAAGCTTGAATTTTAACAAGGATTCTTCTGTTGATGGAGTTACAAGATCAAGTAATTATCAACTCTAGGTAATATGAAGATTTTATGTTTTAGGTTGTAATTGTAAAAGCCTTAAGATTTCTTAACCCTGTACATATTTAGAAATCTTAAGTGCTTTAGGTATTCGTTATGGTGATCTTCCGTACCTCTGATGCTTGCATCATGTACACCTTGTTTTCTATTATGCTGAGCCTTTAGTAGTTTAGATTAAGTCGCCTGCTATGTGCTTGAGCAAAAAGTCTTGTCACATTGGGATTCAAGTAAAAAGTCTTAAGCCATGACGCTTAAGCCACATAAGTCTCATTGCTTAAGTGATTTAGCTATGAAAGTCTTATTCAACTAGTTTTATTGAGAAAGTGGGGAAGTCTTAGACATGTGCTCCAAGCAAAGGTAAGCCTCAACTATAAGACAGATGAACAGACATATCAGTCAGATGGTGTGAGCAAAGGGAAGTCTTAGACATGTGCTCTAAGCAAAGGTAAGTTTCAACCAGAAGATAGATGAGAAGGAGGCTCAATCAGATGGTGTGAGCAAAGGTTAAGTCTTAGACATGTGCTCTAAGCAAGAGAATTCTCAGACAGTTGGTCTGAGCAGTTGTAAAAGTCTCATGCAGAAGTATAAGAGATTGTAATCATGAAGTGATTATAATGAAAAGTTCTTGTGAGACAAAGGGACTGGACTACTCTCAGTTAGGGGAGGAACTAGTATAAATACTTTGTGTCTTCTGCTGTTATTTTATTTACTTCTGTTGTATCTGCTGCCAAAAGAATTAACTCAGAATCTGAACATCAGTTTTGATTCTGAAACTATGATCAAAAGCTAAATAATAAGAAAATGTGAAACATAGTTCAACCCCTCTTCTTGTGTAATTTTCACACCTTTAGGACATGTGTGATATTTCTAATTTGTCTAATATGAAAATATGTGCTCATAGTGAACAACATTTCTTGAAGTGAATATCATTATTATTAATGTCTAAGAGAATTGCACCTCTGACACTTGGCTTGGATCCCAAGAAAATGGATTTTCTACCTCTACGGTCAAGTTTAGTTCTATGGGATTATAATGTGGATGCATAAGCTAAGGCACCAAAAATTATAAGAACATGTAAATCAGGTTCTTCCTTGAATAAAAGATAATAAGGTGACTTCTTATTCAAAAAAAGGACTCGTAACTCTATTCATGAGATACACTGCATGATTAACAATATAAGACCAAAAGGAGTTAGGGATATTAGCTTGAAATATAAGAGCTCTAGCAATGTTAAGAATGTGTTGGTGTTTCTTTCCACTATCCCATTTTGTTGAGGGGATTTAACGCAACTAGTTTGGTGAATAATACCTTTATAAGCATAGAATTGTGGCATAAGCAATTCAGGACCATTGCCATTTCTAATGATTTTTATGTGAGTATTATGTTGAATTTCAACCATCTCAACAAAGTTTATGACATTTTGTCTAGTTTCAGATTTGTTTTTCATGGGAATGATTTATGTACATCTATTGAAGTCATCATTAACATTCAAAAAATATGAATGATCATGCAAAGATTTTATTGCTAAGGGTCCCCATACATCAAAGTGTACAACATCAAAAGGTTGTTTAGCTTTATTGAAACTAGAATTGTATTTAAGCAGCCTTTTGACCAAAATCAACAAAAGGAAACTGGATATGAAGAGATTGAATTCTATAGGGGATATGTGACCTAGTCTAAAATACCATAGGGCACTTTGGCACAAATGGTGAATTGAAGCATTGTTTGTGGTATAGGCATCTCAATGCCTATTCATAAGGATTAAGTGGTACAAGCTTTCAAAGCTTTCATCCAAACTAATCATCTTCATGGTTTTTTGATCCGAAATAAAACACTTAGCGTGGTTAAAACTCACTCTATATTTTAACTGTTTGTATTATTTAGACACTGAAATGAGATTAACAGAAAAACCAGGTATATAAAGCACATTATCAATGATAAAATCAAGGGGAAACTTGATTATACCTATGTGATTAGCTAAATAAAAATGGCCATTGCGTAATCTAACATTAATGGGGGGAATTTCATTGTAAATCTGGAACCAAGAACTCGAGGAACAAATGTGGTCACTAGCTTCTGAATTTATGATCCAAGAGTTTAAAAAACAACACTTATAAGCTAAAGAATGAGATTTACCTTTGTCATTAAAAGGTAGATGACATTTGAATGAAGATGAGCCAACTTGATTATAAATTGCAGAGATGATACTTTGGTTTAGATATGAATTTTGAAGTAAATTTACTAGTGTCTCAAATTGATCTTGAGTAATTAGAGAAAAGCCATCGATGACAGTTGGAGCTGAAGTAGTTGCAACTTCCACATCACCATCATTTGTTGTAGCATTTTTGGCCATAGAAACTTTGCCAAAATATGGTGGGAATCCATGTTTGTGATAACATACCTCAATTGTATGGCTAGTTATGCCACAATGAATGCAAACTTTTGATTTTGAAGTATTGGATGGAGTTATTGAACTACCGTACTTGGGATATGGTTTCTTGAATCCCATATCATTGGTTAATTCATGAGAGTCTTCAATATATGCAAAATTTCCTTGCCTTTCATGTTGAAGAACCATAGACAAAATTTTGTTCATGCTTGGTAAAAGATCTATGAGAAATATTTGAGACCTGACTAATGCAACGTTATCATCCAGACCAGTCAAAAAACGAATAACATGGAGAAAGTTATGAATCCTTCTTGTTTTCCTTATAGCCTCACAAGAACATCAAGTTCTGCATGTGTAGTTAGGCATAGGCATGTAAATCTCAAGTTCTTCCCAAAAAGCTTTCGATGTAGAATAAAATTCAGTGACCGTTTTAGATTCTTGCTTTAGAACATAAACTTCTTGTTACAATTCAGAAAATTGAACAAGATCACCTTGAGAGAACCATTATTTTAGATCATTCCAAACATCTATAAAATTTTCCATGAAAACAATAGGTTATGCAATAATTAATACACATAACTGACTAGCCAAGAATGGATAAGCATATTACATTTGTTCCATGCGTGGAAGGAATGATCAAAATCATCAGTTGGGACTGGTATCAATCTGTCTATGAATTATAACATCATTTTTCCACCAAGAGTTATGCGCATAGATCTAGCCCATGAATGGTAGTTAAAACCTCTAAGAATTGGTGTGACCTTGACAGAAGAAGTTCCATCACTAGGATGAACATAGTAAGGACTGGTTTGATCCACTTGAGGATCAAGATGAGGTGGCATGGTGAAAACGCAAGAAATAAAATAAGAACTAGAGATAGAAGAGTGTATAATACCATGTTGAGAAAAAAGGAGCATGAAGCTCTTGGGTGTTCAAAGAAGAAAAAGAATAAGAATAGATGAAGCAAATGATTCAATTACAACGGTTGGTTTTCCAAAACACTAATTGGTTTTGTTCACTTGCAAGATCAACTAGTGAATCCTAAGAACATAGTTATAGTGTTTTATGCTTTTCTAGAAAATTCATAGAACACTTCGACAATATTCATTGGTTTGTAAAAAGAATCGTTTGATTGTTTTGTTTGAAAAGAGGCTAAACTTTGTAAAAGTTTAGTAAAGTAAAGCAATGAAAAAAATAACTTCAAAGTAAAAAGAAGTATAGTAAATAACAATGAGTAAAAGAAAGTAAATTTCTATTGAATAAAACGTATGGTGTTTCAAACGTACATTTCTCAACAATGACACTTTTCTCACGTTAACTTGGTTACTTTGAGTAAATTTGAGTATAGTACAATAATTGAACACCCGAAATCCTGATACTAAGATCCCTATTTATAATGCTTCAAAATAGCTGCCTATAGCGAACATTTCTTCAAAGGTTGACACATTTCGTCCCTACATGCTTTTGTTTCACCATGGTTCACCACACGTCTTCTATTAAGAAACAGATAAGGATAAAAGACAATTATCCATCCATATTTGAAACTCAAATACCTGTCGAAGGAAGGCTCACATCATCCCTTCATCGAAGTAATTTCCTATTTGCTCAAGCATATCTCTTTACGAGAAACATTTCAGCAGAATCTCACACCAGTCCTTTTTCAAAATCAACCAAACCTAAGAAACTTTCACTTTTGTTTTAGTTTCTAATATGGGAACATGGCGTCAAAATTCCCAGCCAACAAATTACCCCCCAAAAATGTCATTTTCGACTAAAATGAAGAAAAATATAGTTTTTGAAACTTTCTCATTCGATGCCAACATAATATCTTGGACTACTATGACGTCATTGTCATCATGATAACTTTCCCCAAGCATCCCCTCAAACCCATGCTGAATCTTCTTTATCATCACACATCTACTCCCTAGGAGATCATGGGTCAGATCTTTAACTGCTATCGTCTCATCACACCACCCTCACATGACACGTGTCCCATGATTTTTATCATCATAAATGATATACAATGATTGTGCATAGTAACCGTTTCACTTCAAACCATCTATAAAAGAGTGAAAGTTACCATTTTTACTCTTTTCACTTTCTGAACTTTCTAAAATGCGTCTTCCCAAAACTTCATTTTTCTTCAAATATATTTCTTTGCATTCTTACCACAACAATGGCTCCTTCTTCAAAAACCTTTAAGGAAACCAACAAGGACGCAAAAGATTCCAAGAAATCCAAATAAATTCCTCCATTCCATAGGATGCTGGGCCCAAGCGTAGTTGGAAATCAGCAATATATCCCAGAATCTCCAAATGAAGAAGAGAAGCACAAAATATATCAATCTCAGGTACTTATCCCTCTTCTTGTTTCTGGAAAAACCCATGCCATCTTAATTCTTTTACCTGATCTCTCTGCAAACCCCCCCTAAAGTGAAGGAGTTTTTCCTAGCTTATCACCGTTATAAACCCATAGCAAATGGTTTAAAACCTAGAACTGATAAGGAAATAAAATTCGATGAAAAAGCGAAATTAGATGGTCAAGTTTCATCTTCGACCATAGCTTCTAGGACTCTATAAACTTAGATATCATGAATATTAGCTCTACGGTTTTTAGATCACGCCCTTTGCCGAAAGACCTTTCCGACTACTTGGCTTGGTTAGAATAGATAGAAAAAGACAAGTCTCAAATTTGGAAGAAGATGGGTTTCTATGACCTCATCCAATTATCGAAGATAGGACCAGGTTATTGTCCTTATATGCTCATTTCTTCCCTATACTTCTAGGACAACACCCACAACAACTTCCATCTCCCCTGTGGAATGGTTACCCTAACTCTTTTCGACGTTGCTGTTATTACTAGATTGAAACCCATTGGAGTGGACTATGACCCCACCCTCTTAGATGATGACTCGATAGGTTTTGATACCAATAGAGGAGCTGTCACCATTTATATCAAAAATTATCATGACAAAGAAACCAACGAGGTTTCTGACCAAGAACATGTTGCCTTCTTGGCCCTCTAGCTCTCACGCTGCATCTTCTGCTCAAGGTCTCTCCAAGTGGCGAAGAGGTACTTGACCATGGCGAACAAGGTGCATGTTGGACATGACCTTTGTCTCAGTGAAATCATTCTGGCTAATCTGTATGAGTCTCTTGGCGAAGGTGTTACATCATTCAAGTCCATCAAGACAAAAGGAAGCTTACTCCTCTCTGGACCTTTCTGGCTGCTGCAATTATGGCTGAATTCCACTTTCAAAGTCTCCCTTCCTAATCGAAACCCCATTAATGAAGCTTTCATCAAAGTGAAGAGCACAAGAGTTGAAGGTACAACGCTTACGCTGTTGACTCCTAATGATGAAGGAATGAACCTTCACCAGACATTCACTAGTTACGTGATGATGTTTGTTAAACATCATAATTTTTCTTCCAACATGGCCCCTTTTTCCAATAGAAAGGTAGGCTCTGAATGGTTTACAAGAAGATTTCCTCCTGAGTCGAAGGGACAAGAAGCTGAATCTCTTGACATTTGAGAATTGTTCCTTACACCAAGACTGTTGGCCTCAAGGCTCAACTTTTCTAAGCTTCGAATTGCTCTTGCTAGCTATCAACAAAATCTCGTCTCTCGACAGTTTGTCTTAATCCAAATTAAGCCCAAACCCCTCTTTCCCAAAAAAGGTCCATTAATCTATTTCGAAATGTGGCACAATGATGAAGAATGTACCAAGTTGCTAGCCAAGTACTCTAATCTTACAAAGTTCAATTATGTGCCTTTCAAACCAAGCTTTCTTTGCACCAGAGAGTTCGACGAGTGATGGAGAGAATATCATACTACTAAATTCTTTTATGTAGTTGCCTTTAATCTCCATCTAACTAGAGCTTTCTCCCTTGTGCAGGACAAAGTGAAGAAAGGTACTACGCCACACATTAAAGAGATCCAAGCATTCCATAAATACTTTGAAACTGCCTACAGGTCAGATGATCTTAGTTGAACCATTAGCAAAGCAGCCGTGACTTTAAAAGAAAAATTTACAAATAAATTAGAGGACTTAAAACTTCCTTTGTACGTTCGACCTGATCAATGTTACGAATTAGCTTTTAATCTCTATCCTCTAAAATTTCCTCGATTGTTGTCTACTAATTTTGGTGTGGCTTTTAGCCCTCTATTCCCAGATTGGTTCGTCTGTGGAGATTTTATAAAAATTCTTCGACAAGAATCTCAAAGACGTGGTAGGCGAGTGGTTCCGACTAAGTATACTCTTAACAATTTCAAAGGCCACCTTCATATTGGCATATAACACTTTTGTGTGGAGTCTCCAATATATGAAGGTCTGGAACGGGAGGTTCTTTGACACAAATTTTCTTTTCTTTTTTGTTTATATTTTATATTTACTTACTGCATTGATTTTCTTTTGCAGCTATGAAGATTCCATCTAAAAAGCCTACTCTCGTCGAAAAGGAAGTCGTCAAAGAGGAAAAAGAAGAGGACAACACCAAGAAAACCACAACAAAGGTAGACCTTTTGGCCCATCATTTATTCTTCTTGTTATTATATTGTCAGCTCAATCTATCATCTGAAATGTAATATTTTTGTAGGGTGGTTGGAAACTACCTCCGACACCTAAAAGGAGAAAGCAGCAAGAACCTGAGGTTCATGTAATTGAATCCGATGATGGGACGCTTCACCAGACCACTCCAAACACACCAAGAAAAAGAAAAAAATAGACGAAAATGACTGATGTAGGTTTTCATCCTCAACCAAAACCAACAAAAGTACCTGCAAAGAAACCTCCTACCTCAAGGGTGGTATAAATTGATGCTACTCTTGGTAGCAAGAAATCAATCGACAAGAAGAACCTTGATCAGGTAGAGAGTGATAACTCTAGCCCTGGGGATGGAAATCCTAAGATACCAAGATTTCTTCTTCGTCTTTGAGTTTTATGGCTATTTTCTCCTAACATGCTTCTAATCCTTTCTTGATTTCTTCTTCTTAGGATGCCAAAGATAATAAGGGGCATCCCATTGTACAACAAATCATTCCTACCACAAGTAGTGATCCCACCTATCATCTTACAACCCCTTATAAAACTTCTCTTAAGGATTCTACAAAGGAATTTGTTAACGAAGTGATCCAACTAGTTGGTGACCAAAAGAAATCACCACTCAAGGCCACTACTGAGCTCTCATATACCAATGCACCTGATCAAGAGAAAATTCCAACAAGGGAAGAAATCTTAGCTGATGTTGCGAGAGATACTGAAATGCCGTATACAGAATAAGTCAAACTAAAATCTAAAGATGGCTCCCCACCCAATCAACAAGGTGGTGGCGGCGAAAAGGGTGAAAAGGATGAAAGGGAGGAAGAGGACCGCCTATGTTTGACTTTGAAACTGAAATCTTCGTGGAGGACGAAGATAAAGAATAAAAATAGAAAGATAAAACTGAAAATGAAGACGAAAAAGAAAAGCCAGAAGATCAATCAAAAACTGACCCACATCCAGATGCTTCGACTGGTACAAATCCTACCAGCCTTTCACGTGAAGAGTTAGAGTCCTTGAAAGTGCAAAGGCCACTGGAACATTTTAAAAGCCATGATCAGTTATAGATATAGCTTTGGCGATTGATCAGTGCATTTTAATGCACCTTCCTCTATGTTTAGACTTAGGCATTTCTATAGTTTAGTTTGTTTAATTCCCTATTTTATGATGTTTTTACAATTTATTTTATTTTCAGCTTTATTTAATTTTCGTTTGCTATTTTAAACATTAGCAGGTTTTACTAAAAAAATTCATAACTGGAGCTACAGAAATCAGATTGAGGATTTCTACCAGTCGCTGGAAAGCTAAGAAAAAGATCTACAACTTTCATGTTATACGAAGAAGCTGATTCAGATTTCTCGAGTCTAGAATAATTCGTTGAAGTTTTTGACTTGTGATAATGTAGTTTTTATCCCTTTCGGGCCTGGTTTAGGTTTCTGGCCCAGTTGAACTTTTATAAGGTTGTTGCTGTGATGCAAAACAGAACCCTAGTTTATTTTTCCAAATTTCTTTCTTGCTTTCCATTATTTTCATGGCGAACTAATACTAAGGGAAAATCCTCCAGTTTCGAATCCCGTAATTCTTTGAGGTTTATTTCAATTTCGATTTATTTTATTTAATCCCGTTCCAAATTGTTTTATAACTTCGTTTGCTTAATTCCTTAACTTAATCGCGGATTAACTTAGCTTTTTCGTTAATTGGCGCTATCTTTAATCGTCTGCTTAATTCGGTAATTAGGAATAAAAGTCGTGCGGTGTTGTCGATGCTTGTTCAACAATATTGCAATCGAATTGGAATTGGAACCATTTGAAAATATTGAATTATAATAGCCGATGATAAGTTGGGAGTCGAACCGGTGGATTTACCTGTTTTTAATCACTTATTTCAAAATCACTTATTTTTGCCTTTTACTTTCTCAATCAAATTCTTAATCAAAACAACCCTCCAATTCGTCTCAATTAGCTATTTTATAAATAAGAATTCTTGTGAATCGATACCCGAGTTACCGTCGCTTTTACTACATTTTTCAAATAACTCGGTTTTGATCCGCGCGCGACCGCAGATCAGCGATAAAAGTACCAGCACTTCAATTGCCCCAGACAATCAGTCAGCCAATAAGCCTGAGGATGACTTGCTTCCGAAAATCAGAGCAAGGGAGACCACGAGCTAGAAATCACACACATTCAGAATTATTTTCAGTACTAGTTTATTTTCATTTGATGGTTAGGAAGAAATAGAGATTTTTCTTCTTCTCATCCAATCATGTATTTGCTACTTGGAGTTGTTGTGATTGACGAGGTCTATTGTTGTTTATCCAACACAAGAGATCTTCAATGTTTTACTAGGTTGTCATTTCTTTGACATAACTTGCTAAGAATATGTCATCCTGTAATTTCATTCCAGTAGTTTGTACTCAGCTCATTATGAGCTAAACTCGTATTTGATGAGCAAAGTGAAGTTAATATAAAATTGTTCTTATGTTGAAATAATGTATTTAATATTGTCTTATTTTGTTATGTGTTTTAACTCTATACGCCTGCTTCTTAGAATGATCAACTTAGAAAAAGGTACAAACATGTTGTTGAGAGAGATCCAACAACATGTAGATTTCATAACAAAAGTGGTTAATAAAGTAGGATAGAGATATTCACTTAATTCAACTTTCTTAGAGATAAGAAGTTGAGACCATAAAAATTTTCAAAATAAAAACAAGATGCATTTTAGGGTTATAAGTAAGGCTTAGAGATTTGTTCCCTTGCCCTAGTTATGCATGCTTTGATGTTGTAGAGATACACCCCTAGATCACGTTCTGACCTTTTGAGGCATGACACTTCACGTCATGGATACATTTTAGCAAAAATATATAATGGATCTTAGCTCATCATTCATTCTCTCTGATATCTTATTCTCTTTTATTTAGTATTTTAGCTTGTTGTGTGAAATTCTTGCTGCTATTATTATTATTATTTTGTTACCTTGCTCATTGTCATACCCCAAATTTTTACCCCTATATTCCATTATCATTATAGGAGCATCAAACATTGTTTCCTAACCCTAACCTTGTTTCAAGTTTGTTGTTGTTAAATTCATCTGAATTAGGGTTTTGCACCTGTGGAATCAAGAAAACTATTGCTTGATCAGTCAATGTTTTGGATTGATCATCACCAAGTCAAGTGTCCATACATTCAAGAAGCTCATGTTGTTCAACAAGAATCGAGTGCTAATTGATCTCACTACAAGTCAATTGAAGCCTAATTTCATCTGGCCCCAAATTAGGGTTTTTATCAAGAAAAGTCCATTGTGCCTTTGACTTTTGATCCAAACATGACCCCAAGCCTTGGGACATGATTCAACTTATTCATATGCATCATTGAAGTCTATCAAGATGTTTGAAAAGATTCAAAGATACAAATTCCTTTAAGATCACATAATTGAATTCATCTGATTCAAAATTCATCTGACAAAGTCAACTCTTTGACTTTTAGGGTTTTTGGTTCAAATTGGCGCATCCAAGCCAAATTTCATCAAGATATGTTCAATCCATGAGTTTGATCATGAGAAATCAAGATTTGAGAGGTTTCTTGCAAAAGAAGAAAACTTGGATTTTTTCTAAGTGTGGAAAAACCCTAGTTTTGGTGCCAACTTTGAAAGGTCATAACTTATAATCCACACATCCATTTTGTGAGTTCCAAAGATCAATGTGTAGATCTCCTCATGTGCCACAAAATTATCCTAGTGACATATGAGCAAAATATGCTTAGATTTTGAGTTAAGAAGCTTCAAAGTTTGGAAGAATTTCAAAACACTTAGAAATTTTTCAAGACAGCTTTGTTACTCCAATTTTTAGTCAACTTCAAGGCTATTTTTCACCATGATCCCTTGAGATCCAAGAAATTATCAAAACATCAAATTTTTAGGTCATGATTAGAGATTTCCAAAAATTACAAGAACTCCTTCATAGCCTTTGTGAGCTAGGAGTTTTGAAGAGGAGAAGTTAGGGTCCAAAACTTGATTGTTAAGGCATTTTCATGCCAAGAACCACTTGCAAGATCAAGAAAATATGCAAAATCCTTTGATGGAAATCCTTGAGACTTGCATATCTACCTATAATAATAAGATTTCACTACTTTTGAAGTCATTACACAAAGGTTTGAAGCATGATTCAAGTTTCATACCATTTATGGAAGTTTTTGACATAAAGCTTGCAATACCATTTTCAAAAAGCAATTTTAAGTACAACTAGTTTTTCTTGAGACCACAACCTGCTCCATCTGCAGAAGCAATATCTAGAGTATCCAACCACTCAAGATCTCATTGTACCTTTTCCTTGAAACCATGGAAAGTCACCAAACCTCAAGTTGGAATATAACCAAACTTTAAAAACTACCAAGTTACAACAAGTCACAAATTCTGCCTCCAACCTTGCCCTATAAATAGAGATGCAAGTCAAAGAGAAAAGGAAGGGGGGTAAAAGGAGGAGAAAGAGAGAACAAGAGCTTGAAATCATAGGAAACACCCTCAAAACTAGTTCTTGAAAACCAAACACCATTTGTGCTAAAATCTCATTTGTCTCATCTTGCAAGAAGGAAGCTTTATTCTGTTCCAATGGTTTTCATTTGATTTCAAGCATCCCAAAAGCTTTCTTAAGGTCTATTAGAAGTGTCCAAAGCATCACAACAATTCTCTAGCAGCTACCTTGGAAGTTGGCTTTGTGCTTCAAGAGGTAAGTTCACTTGAACTTGAAACTTTGAAAACCATGCTATGCTTTAATGTGAATTGATTGTGAACATTTTTGGTATATTATATCTGATGTGTATGAACCATTATTTTATGCTTATCATGTTTGAATAAGGTTGTGATGTTGAAAATGCAAGGTTGTTACCTTTTTGATCATGCTATCAGTTTTTGCTATAGAAACATTATTAGCCAAAACTAATGGTACCATTGTATTCCTTGGAAAAAATCAAGCAAGTTTGATCTTTGGATCATCTATTTTCATGAAGTATTGATGAAGTTATGGTTTGTTTTGCAAACCTGTTTCTTTGATGTTTGATGACCAGCCATGGCGCATGAGGTTAGGCCTCAGGTCATCTCCAAGCTTATTAATTAATTGGTGGGGGTGATAGAATGTATGTATCACCACCCCAGTGGTTTACCATGCGCTCTTAACACTCTCTTTGCCTTTCCAGACCTGGGTTCGATCCTGCTGGTCAACCCTTTTACTCATTTTCTTGATTTAAATGATGTTTTATCATATATTTGGTTATTTCCATATGATTCACAATGCGCGTTTGGCTGGACGGTCAAGGTTTTGACCTGTAGGCAATGTTGCATGGGTTCAAGCCCCATGAGATGCATTTCCAATTACTTTTATCACTTATTTTCATGTTTTCCTTTACAAATTGATTTAATCATAACATCTTTGATTTTTATCATTTTTGTCCCATTCGTTTTGCTAAATGTTCATGAGAATGCCTATTTTCTTTCCATATCAAGAAAATTACAAAAATGATTATTTTTTTTGCCCTTGTGCATGTTCAAAGTTTATGACTTTTTAAGGTTTCTTAGGCTTTCCTTTGATCTTTGTGATTGATTCCTTTGATTCTCTTTGCTTGTATGAACCTTACTTGATGTATGAGCTTGTATACCCCTGTTGTTACATGTTGATTATCACTATTTCAAGCTCATTTGTAAAGATATGTTTGAATGCCATATTTGGTTGTTACCTTACCTTGAGTGTTCTCAAAAACTTGTTGTTTTATCTTTGGGAACATGATCAAGTATACATGAGCTCTCTTTGAGATGTTTCTCATTATTGTTTATAAATCCGTAATCAAATCCCTTTTTCATGTTTGGTGGTTACCTACTTGTCTAACACGATTCACCACAAATCACATGATTGTTTACACACATCATGTTCAAGTTATTTTGGGTTGTTACCTCTACTTGATTTGTATCCATGATAAGTAATGTTTTAACTTATACATGATTCTCTACTTGTTCCACGCTTAAATATTGTTACGTTTTATGCATGTCAATCTCTGACCTTTGTTATAAATAATGTTTTGACTTATACATGACACTTGCCTTGACTTGTATCCATGCTTAAATATTGTTATGATTTATGCATATTGATCTTTGAACTTTGTTATAAGTAATGTTTTGACTTATATATGATTCTCTACTTGTATCTATGCTTAAATATTGTTATGATTTGTGCATGTTGATCTTGAAACTTTGCCACGGTGTTAGCTCTCATTTTCGACGCCGGAAAAATCAAAATCATCTCAAGTCAGAATGTTATTTGTAAAACATAAGAAGGGTTCGACCCAGCTTTGGTGAAGCCTGGGTCGAAGAGAGGTTGGGAAAATCTCCAAGAAAATTCTAAGTGTTGGAAAGGCCTTCAACCAGGATCATGCCGGAAGAAAATGCGTGGCATTTACCGTTAAGGCCGAAGGGAATTCCTAATATTTGAGTTTCAAATTGGTAGTGGGCGAAAGTGGGAACAGTTGAAGTTGAGGAAAAAAGCGCTAAAAGACACGTTTTGAATAATAACCGTCACTTAGTAGTTATCTGCTAGCATTATAAATAGGAGTTATTTTTATAGAATAAGTGTGTTCATTCGTCTTGTACAAGTTACTCCAAATCACTCAAAGTACCCGCGTGTAGAGAAAAGAGTTAGCGAGAATGTACGTAATGCAACACCATCCCTTTTCATTAATGCAATTTACATATCTTTACCGTTTGTATGTTGTCGTTTATTCTGCATTTTCCTTCGCATGTTATTCTTTAACCTTCATCTTTTATATTTAATTGCCTTTTTTATGCCTTTCCTAAAACTTTATTTTCTTCTACACTTTATGCTATTTAACTTTCTGCACTTTACCTTAACCTGTAATTTAACCTTCTGCACTTTCCTTTAAACTTGTCATTTTCAAAACCTTTTTAATTCCTTTTGACAGTTACTTTCCTGCACTTTTACGCTATTATTTTGCTTTCGACGGCGCACACATTTACATTACTGTCTTTAATTTCAAAGTCATTTACATTATTGTCTTTAATTTTAAAGTCTTTTACGTTTTCCCTTTAACTTTCGACGCATTAAGAATTACGCTCGTTGTTTTACAACCTTGTTAATTTCCAAGTTATTTCTACTTTACAAGTCTTTCATAGTCGAACGTGGAGTTCAAATTAGATTTTCTTTCAAACTTAGCACATGTCCTAGGATTTTTTTGGTCGATCCTGCAAGCTACTCAATTAGACCCAAGATTGATAGACCAGCGGTTGTTTACCAAATTTCACAGTAAACAAATTAGCACACCTAGTGGGCCCCAGTGCTAAGTGTCCCAAAGTTTACATTAAACATATTCATCTTTTGGCGCAATACTTCGTTGTATGTTATTGAGGAGTGGGAAGTTAGCCACAACATACAAAGGAGGACCAAAAGGAAAATATACTAAGAGAATGACAACAAATTCTAGTCAACAAGTTGATCCTCAAGGAAGTGTTTCAAATACTCAGTCAAGTGGCATGGGGTCGCAAAGTGTACCGTCTTCAGTGTCTTCGACGGGAGGACATACGTCACCACCATCAATTGCGTCTGAACCTATGCCGTCTATGGCAAGCACAGGGTCAACATGTGTAAGAACGTACACTCAACCGGTGTTGGAATATATAGGACCACAAATTCCTAATTCACCAACACCCCCAAGAGGAAGTTCACTGCATAGGCATTTTCCTCCTCCAGGTTTCTCACAGCCATTGCCAAGGAGTTTACCTTATGGTATGCCTACGTCAATGATGCAAAATCTACAGAGCACTCCACCTATATTTTCAGAAAACATAGTGCCTTCGCCAGTGCAAGGATCTGGATCAGGTGGTCGAAACCACCAAAGCGTAGGTGTTGGTTACTCTGTGCAAGCACCCAGTCTTACAAATACTTCCATAAACTGTTTGAGACAAAAAATGGATGAAAGTAATATGCAAATGGTACATACATTGTCTCAAACAATGGGAAAAGTTTTTTAATCGTTGATTCAGAATACTACTCAAACTAACCAACAATTGGCGATACAATTAGCACGTATGGCTGATTTTATGGGAGTACCAGCATTTGATCCGAGAGCAACGGTTGTTGAAAATATCCCACGATATCAGCCGCGAAATGTACCTGAGGCGAACATGGAGGATCATGAGATGGGAGAACCTTTCAGAGTCGAACCACGAAGGAACCAAGTACCAATCCATATGAAGGAAGAACCAGGAATAGTCATGGTGGACAGAAATTAAAATGTTGACCAAATCCTTAGACGAGATCAACACCAGGATGTAGCAGAAGAAAATAATCTTGCAGCCATGATCGAAAGAATAATGACTAGAAATGGCGTAAAATTTTGCTTCACAAGACCAAATTATACTTCGCCCATAGTGGATTATATTCTTCAATCTGAGTTACCCCTTAGAACGAAGGTTCCAAAGTTCAGTAAGTTTGCAGGAGATGCTACTGAATCAACCGTCGAACTCGTGGCTAGGTATATGATTGAAGCAGGAGAGATAACAGGTGATGAAAGCCTTAGGATCAAATATTTCCCAAGTTCTCTCACAAAAAATTCTTTTACGTGGTTTACCACGTTACCTCCGAATTCAGTCCATAATTGGGCCCAATTAGAACTTTTATTTCATGAACAGTTCTACATGGGACAAACTAAGATCAGCCTGAAAGAACTGGCTAGTATCAAACGCAAAGTCACTGAGCCAACTGATGAGTACCTAAATAGGTTTCGACTTCTTAATTATGATATTTTGTCGTGTCTCATTGTGTCGTAATTGTATTCGAGTATATTGGGTGAAGTTTAGTCAGGAGATTGGACTGTTAATGTGAAACAAAAGCAAAAGAGCAGAAAGGTGGATTTTGCTGATGTGACGCTCGTCACAAGCATGTTACAGTCGTCACGCTCATTACGATCGTCATGGGACCGTTACGACTGTCATGGCCTTGACGTCCGTGACGTTCATTACGTTCGTCACACTAACAAAATCTGTAACTTGCAGAATTGGAACGTGGCTACGAAATGTGGAGAATTATAGTAACGTTATTCCAAATTTCACTTACCCTTTTTTCCTGTCGTTGTTTGGAGAGAAAAGATAACCGAAAAGGAAAAAGTAACGTAGTTGAGAGAAGTTGATAACAGAAGAACTGTCCATCGCTGAAATTGGAAGATAGTTGCAGGAGAGTTACCGTAGAACAGAACCAGAACCGGAAAGCGTAGAGTTGGTCTCAATTCTAAGGTAAGGGTGGGGTTCAATTCTATAACCTTAGGTATGATCGAATTCAGGTAGGGAATCGAATCATAGATATAGTTTCCATTAATCGATAAATGTTAGGGACGAGGTTTGTCTGTGTAGGAATGAATGTGTTATACCGTTAGTTGTACGATGCTGTATGGTTGCCCTTAATGGGGCAAGATTAGTTTCCCCGTAGTTAACGAACCTTGTCAGAAACTATAATTAATTTAGTGAGTAAAAGTTGTAATGTTGTTCTTACGATAATGTGCTGAATTCTTAGTTGTCGAAAGTATGTTGTTATTGTTCTCGTATATGAACAGGTGGAAAATGGTGATTTCATGAGTGGTATGAAATTATGATGCTCTGTTATGGACAGTTTGGTTATAGGCTAAAAGCCTTGTTGTATGGTTGTTATGGTTGTGTTGTAGTCCATAATAGATGCATTTCATGGCATATCATTTTGGTTGGCCTGTATTGGCGTTTGGTTGTGCCTGTATTGGCATTGGTTGTGCCTGTATTGGCAGCCTTTAATGGCAAATGAATTGGTTGAGGAGTTTTACTCCGAAATGGTACCACATGCATGTGCATAGTTGAGTCGCATGATATCGTATCATTGTGTCGATTGTAAGTCATGATTGTTGCTGAATTTTCTTAATCATCGGTGTATATATGAGATATGGATTTGCTTGCAGTTTATTGTAGATAATGTTTATAAATTTGCGAAGATTATAATGTTGTGATATGACTTCTGACATGATTTTTATCATGCCTTATGTTATATTGTTGATATCTCACCCTTTACGTTGTATGTTACCCCGTTGGTGGTGACTTGCAGGTAACTTGGAATAAGGTGTCGCGTCGTGTAAGGTGTCATCGGTCGCTCTGATACGTAGCACTCTTGGGGAGGGATGAACGATTATTTGTGGTTTTTATTTGATTTCCTTGTTGCATGGATTTTATTGAATACTTTTGTTAAATCAGTTGTTTGGGTTAGCGCTGATGTTGTAGTTGAAACTAGTGGTCTCGAGTCATTACTTTCTAAATTTTAATGACGTTTAGCTGTTGAATTTATTATGAATTGTTGGAAGCCATTTAGGTTCCGCTGCCAAATGACGGGTTGTCGCATTATCAAAACGTTAATTAAGTTATTGCTGTTTGTTCATCCTAATCTGTGCTATGTATGTTACTAAAGGAATTGAAAATGTATGACCGATTGTTTGAGTTGAAATTGTAACGCCCAGAATTTGTGAGTGTGACGTTCGTCACAATTTCCTCACGATCGTCATGACCGTCACGGTCGTGGCAGTCCCCTTACGACCGTCATGTTTACAAAATTTGTTGCACTCTGATTCTGTTTTCCTTAATTATTTGTTGGGTTAGATTGGGGTGTTACATTAGTGATATCAGAGCAGGTCGGTCCATCCGACCAAGTTATCGAGTCAGTCGTCGTGTCTAACAATCGAGTATTGTTGTCTGTGAAATCTGACTGCTGGTTGTTGCAGTTTAAGTTGAAATGGCTGGAAGGAATGATGCTGCAATTGTTGCTGCCCTGCAAGCTTTAGCTAATGCTATGGAAAATCAGCCAAATCCTGCTGGAGATGCTGGGTCTCGCAGTTTTGCAATGTTTCAGCGGGAAAATCCACCTACCTTCAAGGGTAGGTGTGATCCTTATGGTGCATTGGACTGGTTGAAGGAGATGGAGCGAATCGTTCGTGTGATGGATTGCACTCCAGCCCAGAAGGTTCGTTATGGGACTCATATGCTAGCAGTCGAAGCTGATGACTGGTGGCTAGAGACTCGTCCGGTATTGGAAGCTGCAGGTGAGGAAATCACTTGGGTTGTGTTCCATAGGGAATTTCTGAAGAAGTATTATCCGAAAGATGTCCGTGGTAAGAAGGAGACTGAGTTTCTTGAGCTGAAGCAAGGAGACAAATCCATTACTGAGTATGCTGCGAAGTTCAAGGAGTTGGCTAAGTTTTATCCGCACTACAACGCAGAGACTGCTGAATTCTCTAAATGTACCAAGTTTGAGAACGGATTGAAGTCTGAGATCAAGAAAGCAGTTGGGTATCAGAAGATCTGTGTCTTTGATTCATTGGATAAAAGCTGTAGAATTTATGAAGAAGATATCAATGCTCATTACAAGCTGTTGAGTGAGAGGAGAGGCAAGTCACATCAGACTCGTAGTAAGCCTTATGACCCTCCAGTTGGTAAAGGAAAACAGAGAGCAACTGACGGCAAGAAGACTAGTAGGGGAGATGCTCCTGCGGGTATTGTTTTCTATAAGTGTGGGAAACCTGGTCACAAGAGTAATGTGTGTAATTCTGGATCGGTGAGATGTTACCGTTGCGGTGAGCTTGGACATGCTATTTCCGAGTGCAAGCGCAAGGGAATGGTTTGTTTCAACTGTGGTGAAGAGGGACACCTGCGAGACAAGTGTCAGAAGCCTAAGAAGGAACAGACTGGTGGAAGAGTGTTTGCTCTATCTGGGACTCAGACATCCAGCAATGACAGACTCATTGAAGGTACGTGCTTCATTAATAGTACTTCTTTAAATGTTATTATTAACACTGGTGTTTCTCATTGTTTTATTGCTGATGATTGTGTTGAACGTTTAGGTCTTGTGTTATCTCGTATGAATGGGGATATGGTAGTTGAGACTCCAGCTAAGGGATCAGTAACTACATCTCTTGTATGTTTGAAATGTCGTCTGTCAATATTTGATAGAGATTTCCTTGTGGACTAAGTCTGTTTACCACTAAGTAGGATAGATGTAATTTTGGGTATGAACTGGTTGGAGTATAACTGTGTTCATATTAATTGCTTTGATAAGTCGATGAGGTTTTCTACCCCTGAGGAAGAAGGAGCTCGTTTAATGACCATAAAACAGCTGAAGCAGACGTTGCTAGAAGATGCTCAGGTATTTGCGTTAGTGGCGTCGTTATCCGTTGATAACCGAGTGAAGATTGATGAGTTAGAAGTTGTCTGTGACTTTCCGGAAGTGTTTCCAGATGAAATCCCCGAAGTTCCTCCGGAACGAGAAGTGGAATTTTCTATTGATCTTGTACCTGGTATCAGACCTGTGTCTATGGCGCCGTACAGGATGTCTGCATCTGAATTAGATGAGTTGAAGAAACAGTAGGAGGACTTACTTGAGAAGAAGTTCGTTCGGCCGAGTGTATCGCCGTGGGGAGCTCCGGTATTATTAGTAAAGAAGAAGGACGGTAGTATGAGGTTGTGTATTGATTACCGACAACTAAATAAAGTGACGATTAAGAATAAATATCCGCTTCCAAAAATTGATGACTTGATGGACCAATTGGTTGGTGCACGGGTGTTTAGTAAAATTGATTTGAGGTCGGGGTATCACCAAATTAAGGTAAAAGATGATGATGTTCATAAGACGGTGTTCAGAACTAGATATGGACACTATGAGTTTACGGTAATGCCTTTTGGTGTTACTAATGTGCCGGGAGTTTTTATGGAGTACATGAACCGTATCTTTCACGAGTATTTGGATTGGTTTGTTGTAGCATTCATTGATGATATCCTAATTTATTCTAAGTCGAAAGAGGAGCATGTTGGGCACTTGAGATTAGTACTGTAAGTGTTGAAAGAAAGGAAGTTGTTTGCGAAACTGTCAAAGTGTGTCTTCTGGTTGGAAGAAGTTAGCTTTCTTGGTCATGTTATATCCGGTAGTCGAATTGCTGTAGATCCATCTAAGGTTGCTGTTGTGTTGCAATGGGAAACTCCGAAGTCGGCAACCGAGATTAGAAGTTTTCTGGGACTTGCTGGTTATTAACGAAGGTTCATTGAAGGTTTTTCTAAGTTAGCCCTTTCGTTGAGTAAGTTGACTTGTAAAGGTAAAACGTTTGTGTAGGATGCTCAATGCGAGAAGGTTTTACAAAGTTGAAGAGGAGGTTGACGTCGGCTCCAGTGTTGACCTTTCCTAATACCGAAGAACCGTTTGTTGTATACTGTGATGCTTCTAAGTTTGGTCTAGGAGGTGTGCTCATGCAGAGTAATAAAGTAGTTGCTTATGCTTCAAGACAGTTGAGAATCCATGAGAGGAACTATCCTATGCACGATTTAGAACTTGCTGCTGTTGTTTTTGTGTTGAAGATTTGGAGACATTATTTGTATGGTTCAAGATTCGAAGTGTTCAGTGACCATAAGAGTTTGACGTACTTGTTTGATCAAAAGGAACTAAACATGAGACAGTGAAGGTGGCTAGAACTGTTAAAAGACTATGATTTTGGTTTAAATTACCATCCGGGAAAAGCTAATGTCAGCAATGATGGCTAAAGAGTTGGAATTGGTTTAGCAGTTCAGAGATCTGAGTTTAGTTTGTGAAGTGACACAAAAGAGTGTGAAGTTAGGGATGTTAAAGATTAATAATGACTTTCTAGACAACATCAGAGAAGCTCAGAAATTAGACGTGAAGTTGGTAGATTTAATGCCTGGAGTAGGACATTCGGAGAATAATGATTATTAGTTGGATACGCAAGGTGTGTTGAGGTTTCGTGGCCGTATTTGTATTCCAGATGACGCAGATGTGAAGAAAGCGATTTTGGAAGAGGGTCACATAAGTAAGTTGAGTATTCATCCAGGAGCGACTAAAATGTATCATGATTTGAAGAATCTGTTTTGGTGGCCTGGTATGAAGCGTGATGTAGCACGGTTTGTTTATGCATGTTTGACTTGTCAGAAGTCGAAAGTTGAGCATCAGAAACCTGCTGGGTTAATGCAACCGTTAGAAATTCCGGAGTGGAGATGGGATAGCATTTCGATGGATTTTGTAACGGGTTTGCCGAGTACTTTGAGAGGAGGTGATTCGATTTGGGTGATTGTTGATAGGCTTACAAAGTCACCTCACTTTACCCCTATTAATATCACTTTTTCGGTATCGAAATTGGCTGAGATTTATGTAAGAGTAATCGTTAAGTTGCATGGTGTTTCGTTGTGTATTGTGTCGGATAGAGATCCGCGGTTTACTTCTGAATTTTGGAAGATTTTGCAAGAGGCATTAGGTTCCAAGTTGAGGTTGAGTTCAGCATACCATCCTCAGACAGATGGTCAGACTGAACGGACTATTAAATCTTTAGAAGATTTGCTGAGGGCATGTGTTCTGGAGGAAGGCGGTTCATGGGATACCTACCTTCCGTTGATAGAGTTTACTTATAATAACAGTTACCACTCTAGTATCGGAATGGCACCGTTCGAAGCTTTGTATGGTCGGAGATGTAGGACTCCATTATGTTGGTACGAATTAGGAGAGAGTGTGGTACTTGGACCGGAGATTGTTCGGGAGACGACCGAGAAGGTGAAGGTAATTCGAGAAAAGATGAGAGCTTCATAAAGTAGGAAGAAACGTTATCATGATAAGCGCAGAAAGAATTTAGAATTCGAAGCTGGAGATCATGTATTTTTGAGAGTCACGCTTGTGACTGGAGTTGGTAGAGCTTTGAAATCGAAGAAGCTTACCCCTCGTTTTATTGGTCCGTACCAGATATCGAGCAGAGTTGGAAAGGTTGCATATCGAGTGGCGTTGCCGCCTAATTTGTCGAATCTGCACGATGTATTCCATGTGTCGCAGCTCCGCAAATATATTTCAGATCCGTCGCATGTCATTCCTATGGACGACGTGCAGGTGCGTGACAATCTTACTGTGGAGACGATGCCGGTGAGAATTGATGATCGAGAGGTGAAGACGCTAAGAGGAAAAGAGATTGCTTTGATGAAAGTAGTCCGGGTAGGAACGACTGGCGAAAGCTTGACGTGGGAGCTTGAAAGCAAGATGTGGGAATCTTATCCAGAGCTGTTTGGTTAAGGTAATTTCGAGGACGAAATTCTTTTAAGTAGGGGAGAGTTGTAACGCCCGTTTTATTTCGATTAATTTAATTATGATATTTTGTCATGTCTCGTTGTGTCGTAATTGTATTCGAGTATATTAGGTGAAGATTAGTCAGGAGATTGGACTGTTACTGTGAAACAAAAGCAAAAGAGCAGAAAGGTGGATTTTGCTGATGTGACGCTCGTCACAAGCATGTTACGGTCGTCACGCTCATTACGATCATCATGGGACCGTTACGACCGTCAAGGCCTTGACGTCTGTGACGTTCATTACGTTCGTCACACTAACAAAATCTGTAACTTGCAAAATTGGAACGTGGCTATGAAATGTGGAGAATTATAGTAACGTTATTCCAAATTTCACTTACCCTTTTTTCCTGTAGTTGTTTGGAGAGAAAAGATAACCGAAAAGGAAAAAGTAACGTAGTTGAGAGAAGTTGATAACAGAAGAACTGTCCATCGCTGAAATTGGAAGATAGTTGCAGGAGAGTTAATGTAGAACAGAACCAGAATCGGAAAGCGTAGAGTTGGCCTCAATTCTAAGGTAAAGGTGGGGTTCAATTCTATAACCTTAGGTATGATCGAATTCAGGTAGGGAATCGAATCATAGATATAGTTTCCATTAATCGATAAATGTTAGGGACGAGGTTTGTCTGTGTAGGAATGAATGTGTTATACCGTTAGTTGTACGATGTTGTATGGTTGCCCTTAATGGGGCAAGATTAGTTGCCCCGTAGTTAACGAACCCTGTCAGAAACTATAATTAATTTAGTGAGTAAAAGTTGTAATGTTGTTCTTACGATAATGTGTCGAATTCTTAGTTGTCGAAAGTATGTTGTTATTGTTCTCGTATATGAACAGGTGGAAAATGATGATTTCATGAGTGGTATGAAATTATGATGCTCTGTTATGGACAGTTTGGTTAAGGCTAAAAGCCTTGTTGTATGGTTGTTATGGTTGTGTTGTAGTCCATAATAGATGCATTTCATGGCATATCATTTTGGTTGGCCTGTATTGGCGTTTGGTTGTGCCTGTATTGGCGTTGGTTGTGCCTGTATTGGCAGCCTTTAATGGCAAATGAATTGGTTGAGGAGTTTTACTCCGAAATGGTACCGCATGCATGTGCATAGTTGAGTCGCATGATATCGCATCTTTGTGTTGATTGTAAGTCATGATTGTTGCTGAATTTTCTTAATCATCGTTGTATATATGAGATATGAATTTGCTTGTAGTTTATTATAGATAATGTTTATAAATTTGCGAAGATTATAATGTTGTGATATGACTTCTGACATAATTTTTATCATGCCTTATGTTATATTGTTGATATCTCACCCTTTACGTTGTATGTTACCCCGTTGGTGGTGACTTGCAGGTAACTTGGAATAAGGTGTCGCGTCGTGTAAGGTGTCATCGGTCGCTCTGATACGTAGCACTCTTGGGGAGGGATGAACGATTATTTGTGGTTTTTATTTGATTTCCTTGTTGCATGGATTTTATTGAATACTTTTGTTAAATCAGTTGTTTGGGTTAGCGCTGATGTTGTAGTTGAAACTAGTGGTCTCGAGTCATTACTTTCTGAATTTTAATGACGTTTAGCTGTTGAATTTATTATGAATTGTTGGAAGCCATTTAGGTTCCGCTGCCAAATGACGGGTTGTCGCATTATCAAAATGTTAATCAAGTTATTGCTGTTTGTTCATCCTAATCTGTGCTATGTATGTTACTAAAGGAATTGCAAATGTATGACCGACTGTTTGAGTTGAAATTGTAACACCCAGAATTTGTGAGTGTGACGTTCGTCACAATTTCCTCACGATCGTCATGACCGTCATGGTCGTGGCAGTCCCCTTATGACCGTCATGTTTACAAAATTTATTGCACTCTGATTCTGTTTTCCTTAATTATCCGTTGGGTTAGATTGGGGTGTTACAGTGGAGGTTCCTGAAGAGTTCGCCACAAAGCCTGTAATGGTCAAAGCAAATGAGTGCTTCGACCAAAATGACAAACACAAACTGAGAGATGAAGCTTTTGAAGGCTCTAACAAGCTTGCAGACAAGCCAAATGGAGGCAGTGCTGATGATAGTGGTTTGATATTGATAACCAAGAAAATTGTAGATAAGTTTGTTGAGCTGGATAGAGCTGCCAAGGGAGTAGACATGGCACTAAGAGGACTGAAAATGAATGCTACTGAGGGCATTAACATGGTTGAATTAAGTGAGAAATCAGATGCTAGCTCAGGTAGTATCAGCACCAATGAGGCGCTGGGCAGAAACATCTCCAAAGTCGAAGTCGTAAGAGAAATAGAGAACAACATGATGTTGGTAGGAGAAATGATGGAGATGGATGGTTGTTTGTTAGAGAATTGGATATGCATGGAAGCAAAACAGTACTTCAAAACATCTCCTAACATTGAAAGGTTTAATGCTAAAACAGTGGTCAAAGCTGAAGATTCCACCTGGCAGGAGGTAACAAAGGAAGGAGACGGTAAGTATATGAAAAAAAACCACTGAAACTCTGGAGGTTCACTTTTCTAAGATGGAGCTGGAAGATAAGGTTGGTATCAACATGGTCGAGATCACATATCGATAGATTGAAGAGAAGAATGAGGCAGAAGAACAAGAGGAATGTAACAAAGTGGTGTACCCCAAGCAGGAGGAAACCATTGTTGATTTTCTGCATCGTTGTCAAAAGAATGGATCAAGAGTGATGTTGTGTCCTAGGTGTAGCGCCATTTTTGATGAAAAAGATGCTCAGAATCAAGAAGGAATCAGAAAACCCAATGGAAACTAGGGGCAGAAATTTAACCAGGGCCCAGGAGGTGTTGATTCCAAAATATCCTCGACGGGAGTGAAAACCCAAGCTAGGCCAAACACGTTTAAACCAGCTGGGAATATACCAACAGGAAGCTGGATAAAACCTGTAGGAGGGAGAGGGCAGAAGAGATGACAGAAATTTGACGTAGAAAGGGGTTCTTCTTTTGAATATCGAAAGGAAAATCATACAACGAATAAGTCAGCATATATCTCTCAGAACGACAAGGGTAAGAAACCTTTTACCAGGTCACAGTGGCGAAGAGAACAGCGTAGGCGAAAGGCCCTCAAGGAAGCTCAAGTGCCAAGACAAGGAGATTCAAGTACCAATGTGGGAAATCACGTGGGAATAGTTGAGAAAGTGCCTATAAGGCGAAAGTTGTTTGAGGTTCAAAGGTACCATCCAGAAAAAGAATTGAAGATGATGAGAACATGGCTGACAACTTCGAAAGCGAATCAACAGCTTCCTTAGACATCATAGTGAATGTTGTATCTGTCATGCCCAAAGAATTTAGCCGAGTGATAGAAGTTGGAGATTTCGATCAGAATATTGAGATGGAAATGCTTGCACATAAACTTGTGTGTTATTATATAATGAACAATGGGTGTGTAGAGGAGAAAAATGCCCTCTTTGAACGCCCCACAGAGGTGATGAAGGGTCATTTAAAGCCTCTTTACATTACTGGAAAAGTTGAGAACGTACCACTCAATAAAATATTGGTGGATTATGGCGCAACTGTGAATTTGATGCCCCGGTTCTTGCTAAGTAAGATTGGGAAGTGTGACAATGATACCAAGCCCCAGAACATGGTTCTGCCGAACTATGAAGGGAAAGTAGGCTCCACTTTAGGGGTAATCCAAGTTGATCTTATTGTGGGAACTATCACGAGACCCACAATTTTCATGGTTGTCAAAACTAGAGCAAATTATAATCTTCTCCTGGGAAGAGAGTGGATTCATGGCATAGGTGTTGTGCCTTCTTCAATGCATCAGAGAATTACCATTTGGAGTCCAGATGGTATAATGGAAAACATTGAAGCTGATCAAGGATACTTTAAAATCCCTATCAATCATATTGATGGGAGACAGTTTGATAAGCACTTGGCGAACATTGCTCCATGTCCTCCAGCAGATTTTGAGTTTGCTTCAGACGAAGAGACATTCCATTTGTTGTATTTGCATGATGTCGAAGGTTTTAGATGGGACAGTGAGACACCATGAGGAAGGCTTCCATGTTTATGCCTACCTCCAGTAGACCCCACAGGGTGGGGAAGTGAATTCAGTGACCATGACTGAATTTGAAGCATTAAAGAAAAATTCGGCCTATGTGGCTGAAACGAAGTTACAAGCAGCTCTAGAAGCTGCTAATAACCACATGACTGGCAAAACCATTTCTGAGTTTCACCAAGAAGGTCTTGGTAAGGACTTCGACCCAGAACCTCCAGATAAGGTTCAAACTGGAGAGCAAAACCAGAGGTTTGACGCCATATATGAGGATGAGCCTTTGAGGTTTGAAAAAGATCCGCTGGCAAACAACGTCAAAATGCTAGCACAGGATCCTTTAGAAGAAATTGACCTCAGTGAGGGGGCAGTTAAAAGGCCTACTTACATCAGTGCCAATTTAAACCCCCAACTGAAGTTTGAGGTAGTTCAGCTATTGAAAGAGTTCAAAGACTGCTTCGCCTGGGATTATGATGAAATGCTAGGTTTGAGCAGGGAGTTGGTTAAACATAGGTTGCCTATGACACCTGGAAAAAAACCAGTCAAGCAAGGTCCAAGACGGTTTGCACTAGAAATACTTTCAAAGATTAAAGAGGAGGTCAAAAGACTGCTTCGTTGGAAATTCATCCACACTGCCAGGTATGTCGAATGGTTGGCTAATATAGTGTCTGTTATAAAAAATAATGGTTCTTTAAGAGTTTGCATAGATTTTAGAGATTTAAATGCTGCAACTGCAAAAGGCGAGTATTCAATGCCAGTAGCAGAAACGTTAGTAGATTCTGTAGTAGGACATGAATACCTTAGCATGTTAGATGGATATTCTGGTTATCACCAAATATTCACTGCTGAGGAAGATGTTCCTAAAACTTCTTTTAGATGTCCTGGAGCTTTAGGCACTTATGAATGGATAGTGATGCCTTTTGGTCTTAAAAATGCTGGTGACACTTATCAAAGGGTGATGAATTCAATCTTCCATGATTTTATAGAAACTTTCATGCAAATTTACATTGATGATATTGTTATAAAGTCTATTTCTGGGAAGATTCATATTGACCATCTTCGACAATCCTTCTTAAGGATGAGAAAATTTGATCTTAAAATGAACCCTCTTAAATGTGCTTTCTGTGTACAGGCAGGAGATTTGCTAGGCTTTGTGGTCCACAAGAAAGGGATCGAAATAAATCAAAATAAAACTAAAGACATAATGGAAGCGAAAGAGCCATCGACCAAGAAGGAGTTATAGTCATTATTGGGCAAGATCAATTTCTTAAGAAGGTTTATATCCAACCTGAGTAGCAAAACACAAGCTTTTTCACCATTGTTGCGTTTCAACAAAAATGGTTTTGAGTGGGGACAATTACAACAGGAAGCCTTCGACAAGATCAAGGACTACCTAAGTCGCCCTCCAATTCTGGCACCACTTTGTAGAAATAAAAGTATGAGATTGTATATAGCTGCATCAGATAAAACTTTAGGGAGCATGTTGGCTCAAGAAGATGAAAATGGAGTTGAAAGAGCCATTTATTATCTTAGTAGAGTTTTGAATGATGCAGAAACTAGGTATAGCATGATTGAAAAGTTATGTTTATTCTTGTATTTCTCTTGTACTAAATTAAAGCAATATATAAATCCTGTTGATGTGTATGTTTCGTCTTGTTTTGATGTTATAAAACATATGTTATCTAAACCTATTTTGCATAGTCGAATTGGCAAATGGGAATTAGCATTAACAGAATATTTGTTAACATATCAACCTTTAAAGGCTGTGAAAGGGAAAATAGTGGCAAACTTTATAGTTGACGATTCTATAACCGAAAGTGATTTAATTATGTTGAACTGAAATCCTGGAAGTTGTACTTTGATGCATCAAGCCATAAAAATGGAACAGGAGTGGGTATATTCATTATTTCTCCTGACAAAAGTTGAACAAAATTTAAGTACAAGATCGAAGGGCCTTGCTCTAACAATGAGGCTGAATATGAAGCATTGATTGTTGGCCTTGAAATTTTGTTAGAATCGAGGGTAACCAGAGTCGAAATAATGGGAGATTCAGAGTTGATTGTAAAACAAATCACAAAGGAATATAAATGTGTTAAAGAAAATCTCATTATGTACTTTGTGATGGCAAATAGGCTACTAAAGAAATTTGAAGTAGTGGCCATCCAACATATACCCATAATAGAAAATCAAGTTGCTAATGACTTAGCTCAGATTGCTTCTGGATACAAAGTGTCGAAGGAAAACCTTCAGGAAGTAATAGAAGAAAGAGGGAAAGTAGTGGCTGTTGGTTTGTGCCCATCAGATTTAGAAACAACTAAGCTTAGGTACGTAGATGGCAAAAAATTTCAAAGTTTTGCTGTAGAGGGTCTAACAGAGAAAGACTGGAGAAAGCCTATGGTCGAATATCTGTAAAATCCAACGACTTCAACGGAGCAAAAAGTAAGGTATCAAGCCTTAAGTTATATACTTATGGGTAATCAATTATTTAAGAAGATCCCTGAGGGAGTCTTATTAAAGTGCCTTAATGAAACAAAGGCATATTTGGCGCTTTCGACGGTCCATAGTGGGGCCTGTGGAGCACACCAAGTTGGCTATAAAATGAAATGGTTGTTGTTTCGACAGGGCATGTACTACCCTACTATGTTAAAAGATTGCATAGAATTCGCCAAGGGTTGCCAAGAGTGTCAGATGCATGTTGGCGTACAACATATTCCTCCAAGTGAATTGCACTCCATAGTGAAACCATGGCTTTTTAGAGGATGGGCTTTGGATATAGTGGGAGAGATTCGACCAGCATCTTCAAAGAACCAAAGATATATTTTGGTGGGTATTGACTATTTCACTAAATGGATTGAAGCAGTACCATTGGCAAATGTAGGTCAAGAAGATGTTATTGAATTCATCCAAAATCACATTATCTACAGATTTGGTATCCCATAAACAATTACCACAGATCAAGGATCAGTGTTTACAGGTCAAAAGATGCGGGAATTCGCTAAAGAAATAGGTTTCAAACTTTAAACCTCTACGCCTTATTATGCTCAAACGAATGGGCAAGTCAAAGCTGCCAACAAAGTGGTAATTGGACTGATTAAGAGGCATATAGGAAAAAAGCCTAGGAATTGGCATAAGACATTAGACCAGGTACTTTGGTCATGTCTAACTTCCCCTAAGGAGGCTACTAATACTACTCCATTTCGACTTACCTTTGGTCATGATGCAGTATTGCCTGTGGAGATATGTTTGCAATCTGCAAGAATTCAAAAACATCATGAGATCCCTTCTGAAGCTTATTGGGAAATAATGATGGATGAACTAGTAGATTTGGATGAATAAAGGCTTAGAGCCTTAGAGTTGTTAAGGAGACAAAAGAGAAGGGCCGAAGAATCTTACAACAAAAAGGTTAAGTCTAAATCCTTTCTATGTGGGGATTTAGTTTGGAAAGTGATTTTGCCTATAGATGGAAAAGACGGAACATTAGGCAAATGGTCTCCTAAATGGGAGAGTCCATTTCAAGTCATACAAGTATTCTCCAATGGGGTTTATGAAGTCGAAGAGATAGACAAAGATAAAAGAATCTTGAAAGTAAATGGCAAATATTTGAAAAAATATAGGCCTATCTTGCAAGAGGTTCATATCAAAACATAAGTTTCATTAAAAGGCATAAAAGCCAAAATGGGCCAAACAAGGCTAACATGGCATACAATGTAAAAGGGGAATCAATGCAACAATCTATAAAGCAAGCAAAGATCATTCATAGTCCCTCCAATCAATGGACTTGAGGAACTCCATATAGTCTTCATCAGCTTCATCATCAGAATTGTTGGCATTGGGACGCCCTTTTTTTGGGACTTTCATCTTGGTTTCGTTCCTCTTGGCACGAGAGTGTCGCACCCTAATTTTTGACCTTAAGACTCCACCTCTCTGTGCACTCCCTTTCTTATTTCTTTCATTTTACTTTCGTATGTATGTTTGTTATGGCTAACCAACTTGCGCAGAAGCAATAATTCCAAGGGGACCAGCATTCTTCCTCAGAGTTTAAAAATCAAGATTCACGTCTGGATGATTAAGGGAAACTACAAATTCTGAGATGCCAAGGGAACACTTATTTGAATTGATCTTAAAACTCCGATTTTTATGGTACCTCTAAGAAGTGGGTCCTCGTTTCTAAAAAAGGAGAAAAGTTCACATTTGATCTCAAAACTTATAGTTCAAGTTGTGCTTACGAATTCAAGTCAAAACTAAGTTCGGGAAATAAGGGAGTTGTGGTACAAGCAAGATGAAGTTATTCCATATTTGATCTATTTGATGTCATGGTTTGTTTTAAAGAAGAATGTATCTAGAACCATAGCATTATGCTTAAAGATTATCATTTATTTCCAAAGTCGATTTCCAAACAGAGGAAGGCAGCAAGTTAGTTCATATTTTACATGAGAGGACTTATGCTAAGAGACATTATAAGAATCAAGGATCAGTTCCAAATACCATCTCATACAACTTAACACGGCACATTCAACTACATAGGAAATTCAAACAAGTGAATAGAAGCTGCTTGGCTGTATAATAACGAAGGTTTTTTTCATTGTGTTAAAGCATCATACTAAACCTACTTTATTACATGTTCATATAGTTTACAAGGATGCTATCATTTATCTTCTCAATTGGCTTTTATGCCACGACTTCACAAGAGCCTAACAGCAGCTAGCAAAGTTTCCCGCATCTGGTGTAATAGCAACGCACAGGTACGACATCGATAGCTGGACTTGTGATTCAGGATTTCACCGTGGGTTCCTCAACGGTTTGACTCAAGAGATCCGCCAGTCACCCCAACCAAACAAGCAAACTGTTTCTGCAAATCAATCAGTTTACGCCAACCATCGCAAGTATCAGAGAGAATTGATAAGAGATGAACAAGTTAAATATCGCAAGGAGTCTAAGTCGTTACCATCTTAAGAACTGAGGGCATTAAAATTCCGCAAGAACTCATCGCATTTGGGCATAATCAACCTGTTAAAGAAGGCAGCGGAAGGTTAGAACAGTCGACAAAATTTCAAAAGAGTTATAGATCATTTACACAGAAGAAGGCCTTTATACCCCTGTCAGCTTTGTCTGTTCTGCCGTAGACGGAGTCCCGTATCTCACTAAGACATAAAGTTCAAATGTGTGCAGACCCTTGGAGCAGTTCGTGAGGTACTTTGCAGCCCCTGCCAGTTCAATTCACCAGTTCCCTGCGCCATGATGATGGCTCCTAAACCCAACTTCCATCACCTGCAATAACTGCATGAACATCAGCAGGCCATTGGGAGTAAAACTCTGTTGTTACCAATTGAGTTTAATTCAGAAGCCAGGAGTATAGTAGTAAATGACAGACTTTACAAGAATATCGATAACATTACTCACTAAACAACAACCTGCGGAATTGAATAGCAAAGCACATCTTCAGGAGATTCTTTCTTCGTGTTTCTAACCTCCTTTGAATAGCATCGAGCATGCCTTGAAAGTTCCTACAAGAAAGATGATACAACATTAGCTGTGACCGTGATAACACTTGTTATAATGGAGACTTCTCAGAGTAAGAAAACGGAACCGATAAAGGAAGATGGATATCAAAGGAATGGTTGTTACGATATCAGTGTGTCTCCCCTCTCAAACGGCTGCTGCAAACAAGAAAGGAAACATTAGCAAAACTCGGTGCCGCTCCTAACTCAAGACCAAGAGATTGAATTACCGCCTGACATAGCAGCCCAGGGACCTTTGTTAACAGCCATGCCACGAGAACATTGGAAAGTTATTAGCAGAAACTTGTCCCTCAGCGCATTCTGTACGAACCTGGAAAATCAAAGAGGAGCATACGTAACAAATCAGTTCAAAACAGAAACCACAGGGGCATTGTCAAACCTATCCAATTTCCCCCACCCTCACTTTCCTTACCATGAGATTAAGACGGAATGCTGGTGTTGTAGTTGTAGCGTATTGAAGCCACGCACCGGCACACTCATAAGACAAGGCGAAAATGATGACTTGCCTACTCCATGATGATGGTACCTGCCAAAGGCTGCTAGAATCCAATACGAAAAAACATGAGAAAGCATATTTGGGGTGTCCTAGCTCAAATAATCAGAGGTTTCAACAAAGTTCGTTTTATTACCAGACAGAAATGGCGACTTCACTGGGGAGCCCTTAATGGGTTTCCCTAACTTTCTTTTATGTTTGTTTATATTTGCTTATATTTGCTTAATTGTTTACTTATATACTTTTTTGTTTATTACCTTTGGGTTGATACTCTTGAGTGGTGAGACAAAGTCCTACACCCTGATTTGAGTGAACTTAAGATAGGATAGTGATATGTTCGACGAGACTTATAGGGAGTTGAATCCCGACCAAGTTGACTTGAAAATCACGCTCAGTTGAGACCCTTTCGAAAATAGTTCGGTTGAACGAGTAACTGTGAAGACTTTTACTATTTTCGATTGGAGTCTATGATATTGAGGACCATAGTTACCTTAACCCCACTTTGGCCTTTATTAGGATGTAGTGCGGGACTATGAGGGAGTACACCCGAAATAGTTCTACGCGATGCTACACTCAAAAGAAGTTCTCTTGAGAATATTATTAATCACCGAGTAATTGGGAAGTTGATAATATCCGAAAGATGGACTAATGACTTTGGGCACCCCTTAGAACCTTGTTCTACAGATACAACTCACCCCTAGTCCTTGTCCTTGAGGGAATAGGTAGACCCTTTACTCCATGCTTGTTGCAAACCTAGGGCATTTTTGTTTACATATGTGTCCTTATGTGCTTACTTGTGTTTGTTGCATTCATATAACATCATGCTGCATTGGACTTCATGGGATTCCCTTTTGTTTATGAACATTGCAGGTCACCATGGCTTCTAATGAAAGACACACTTTGAAATACACTTTTAAGAGTCCTAAATTGGGTGGCCTAAGGAAGTTGGTGACCTTGATTGAAGACCAGGGCAAGTTCAAGAGCAAATATGGGAAGCTAATATCTTTATTGAGTCGCCAAGTGGACGAAGGACTTCTTTCCACTTTATTGCAATTTTATGATCCGCTATATCACTGTTTTACGTTCTCAGACTTCCAGCTATTACCTACATTGGAAGAGTATTCCTTTTTGGTTGGTCTACCTATCCTAGAAGAATCTCCCTTCCCTTTCTTGGAGAAGGACCCTGAGGAAAGAGATATTGCTAAGGCTCTTTATCTAAAAGTATCTGACGTCAGGAGAAACTTAATTAGTAAGGGTGGTATTTTAGGCTTAACTACGGATTTCTTAATCAGTAAGGCTATATTTTATGCCAATTATACGAACAAGAACCCATTCGAAGCAATCTTCGCTTTACTCGTTTATGGAGTGTTTCTATTCCCAAGTTTTGAAGGATTTGTCGACCTTAATGCTATCAAGATCTTTCTAAAAAAATAACCCAGTGCCAACTCTATTGGGTAATACTTATCATTCTGTACATCTCCGAAACTTCTATAGTGGGGGGATGATCACCTGCTGTGTGCCCTTACTTTACAAGTGGTTTATTTCGCACTTGCCTAAGTCTAGTTCTTTTTTGAGTCTCGATAAAGGGCTTTGGTCTCCGAGAGTTATGGCGTTGACTCACTCACACATTGATTGGTACAACCGAGCGTATGATGGGACTATAATTATTGATGGTTGTGGGGATTTTGCTAATGTGTCGTTACTTAGTTTTAATGGGGGGATCAGTTACAATCCGGTCTTAGCTCGTCGACAGTTGGGAATTCCGTTGAAGGAACCGCCTAAGAGTGTTCAAGTGGAAAGCATTTTCTTTAGGGATGACAAGGAACTCCGAGACAAGATTCTGGCCGCGTGGGATCATTTGCATAAGAAAGGGAAGAAAAGCCTTAGGAAACTTAATTGTGTGTCCTTGGAGCCATACCTTCAGTGGGTCAGAGGGAGAGCAATCAAACTGAAAATGCCCTATTCTCGTCAAGATCCTATATCTCTGAGAAGGGAGCCCCCTTATGTCTTTATGTATAAAGCTGAGAAGTTAGAGGTTGCTTTGAGGAAGTCGCAACATGAGTTAGAGTCATGGAAGAACAAGTATCAAGTAGTGGTTGCAGATAACGATGAACTTCAGAAACAGAAGGGTGAACTTCAGAAGCAGCTACAATTGAAGGATGAAGAATCACTTCCCCAAGAGAATGGGAAAGTTCTAGAGGATTTATTTTCCTCTAATCCATAATGTACTATTTGGAAGCTGATTGTGAACAACCTTATTCGTGAGAAGACCCAGTTGGAGGAGGAGCTCAAGCGGCGGAATTCAGAACTTCCTTAGGGCTTTCATTAGCTTTTATTTAGCTATTTATTTGGGACTTTTAAAAGCAATTATTTGTTAATCCATTTCAAAATTAATAAAACGCTTTATTTTACCGCAATGATTATAAATAGTTGGGATCCCATGAAGTCCTATTCATCTTGTATTGCATTCTTATCTTTATTCACTTCAGGAAACTCAATTTTATTTCACAGGTATTGTAACCATGGACTTCAAGAGAGAAGCATTGGAGTACACTTTTCAGAGTCCCAACATTGAAAGCTTAAGAGAGCTAGCAGATCTCATCGAGAACCGTCACGCTTTTGCAACAGAATATGGAGAAGTCTTCCGTTTTCTCGAGCTCAAGATGAAAGAAGGGCTATTGGAGACCCTTGTTCAGTTTTATGACCCGTTGTACCATTGTTTCACTTTTCTGGATTACCAGTTGATGCCGACCCTGGAAGAGTATTCTGATTTCTTGAAGATACCTGTGACTGCCCGACCTATATTCACCGGCCAGGATGATATACCCAGCCACCAAGAAATTGCAAACGCTACTCATCTCAGCCTAGCAGATGTTCAAGCGCACTTAACCACCAAGGAAGGAGTCCTTGGATTCCCATATGATTTCTTGATCGAAAAGGTCCGTTATCATGCCGAAAGAAAAGAGGTCCTTATCTTGGAAGCAGCCTTTGCTTTATTGGTCTATGGGATTTTCTTGTTCCCAAAGATTGATGATTTTGTCGATATGGATGCGATCAAACTGTTCATACTCAAGAATCCAGTTCTCACCCTGCTAGTTGACACATATCATTCAATCCACTCGAAGAATGCCGAAGGGGGAGGACGTATCATTTGTTGTACCGCTTTGCTGTATTCATGGTTTATTGCTCGCCTAACTCGGCATCCGTCTATTTGGGATGAGGTAGAAACACCCCATTGGTCCGAGATAATTATGGCCCTTAGCCACTCAGATATCGTGTGGTACGACCCTGCTTATGGAGGTGTATGTATGATTCCCAACATTGGAGGATTCACCAACATACCGCTTAATGGGAGAGAAGGATGCATCAGTTACAACCCCGGTTTGGCCCGCAGACAATTTGGGCATCCCATGATCGAAATACCTAACCAAGCTCTGTTGGAAGGGATCTTTATCAAGGAAGGAGAATATCTACACCTGAAGACCGTCATAATTTGCGCATGGAGATACGTCAACAAAGAAGGACTGACTGCTTTAGGATACCCCAACTGTGCTGTCTCTGAAGAATATCTGCATTGGGTGCGAGAAAGGGCTGTCAACCTCAAAATGCCATTCCCTTTTCATGAACCTATGGTGTTGAACTTTCATGATCCTGATTGGTTTGATGTGAGTGAAGTAGATCAGTTGAAGGCTGCCTTGGACGAGGCTCGAAAACTGAAGGCCGCTTGGAGGAACAAGTTTTTCACCCACAAGGTAGAGAAAGAGAAGTCCCAGAAACTTCCAGAGATAGAATTTGCAAAGAAGAGGAAGGCGCGAGAGGATTTATTTTCCTCTCACACCTCTTCCAGAACTGACACCAGAGATGATCTTCCCCCAGCTACTGTGGCTTGGAAAGAATGTGTCGATCGACTCATCATTGAGAAGGCCGAATTGCAAGAACGCGTCAACCAGTTAGAAAAGGAGCTTCGTGCACAGAAGGAGCGTAGGGAGTAGATCTCCGAGTTCTCTTTTGCTTTTGTTCAATGTAATAAACTCTTAAAAGAGTACTTTGCTTTGTAATGCTCCTCGAATATCAAAATAAATAAGTTTGTTCCAACGTTACAATACCGAAAAATAATTTGAGTTTCTTGAAGTTTCATACTCATTTGCATTTTTGCATAAGCATAGCATTGTTTGCATTCCAGGGTCTCACTCTTGCTTCATCTCCACAGACAAGCTGAATCACCGATATGGTACTCGCGCCAATCAACGCCAAAAGATGGACTAGCTCGAACAAGAGAACAAGGTGCTCCGTGATGAAGTTGCAATTCTGAAGGAAAGTTTGGAGAGGTTGAACGGTCTAGTGGAAGCTCTGCCCAATCAAGCCACACTCAGCAACCAGGAAGTTCCGAGGAATGTTATATCCGAAGTTGTGTCAGCATCGATCCCAGTGGTGCCTACTGTTGCCGAAGTGACCTACAGCATGCCGCCAGGTTTTCCATGGGGGAATGCCTCCTCATTTCACTCCTGCTGGCTACCGCCCACCTGTTCGTGAGGTCCCTGTTGCGACCACTGTGCAAGCCATACCTACCACTGTTGCCGTAATGACCACTGCACCACCGCATGTGAATGTTACTCCATGTATCCTGGACGAACCGATCTACCATGGATCTCCGACTGAAACTGTGGGTTTTGAAGAGAGGATGGATGGTTTCCAAGACCAATTTTCCGAGATGCAGAAAGAGTTAAAAGCACTTCGTGGGAAGGATCTGTTTGGAAAGAGTGCCTCTGAATTGTACTTAGTTCCGAATGTCAAGGTTCCGCCAAAGTTCAAGGTCCCTGATTTTGAGAAGTACAAAGGGAATACTTGCCCTCAAAGTCATCTCATCATGTATGCCAGAAAGATGTCTGCGCAAACTGACAACGATCAATTACTCATTCATTATTTCCAAGATAGTCTGACAAGCGCTGCGCTCAAATGGTATATGGGGTTGGATAGTGCGAAGATCCGGTCTTTCAATGATCTAGGTGGGGCTTTCATCAAGCAATACAAGTATAATGTAGACATGGCTCCTGACAGAGATCAGTTGAGGGCCATGATGCAGAAAGACAAAGAGAATTTCAAGGAGTATGCTCAACGTTGGCGCGAGTTGGCCGTGCAGGTTACGCCACCATTGGAGGAAAGGGAAATGACCAAGATTTTTCTAAAGACCCTTGGTCCTTTCTTTTACGAGAAAATGGTCGCGAGTGCACCCAGTGACTTCACCGAGATGGTAAATATGGGAATGCGGTTGGAAGAGGGAGTCCGAGAAGGACGATTGGTCAAAGAAGAGAATGCTCCTAGTGGTGCTAAGAAATATGGAAGTGGTTTTATGAAGAAAAAGGAAAAGGAAGTGAATGTTGTACAAGAAGGAAGACTTAGAAGGAGGTATTCACCAGCGTATCAGGTTGCAGCAATATCGCCAGTTTTCAATGCTCCAACGTATCAACCACAACCACAGCAAAGTCCACAATCTCCTCAACAGAATCGGCCGTTCAACAATCAGGGTCGTGTGTACAGAAAGATAAACTTTGATCCCATCCCTATGAAGTATGTTGACTTGTTTGTAGCTTTGGTCCAGAAGGGTCACATCCAGACAAAAGCTCCACCCGAGGTTCCCAAGAATCTTCCTCCTTCCTATAAAGCTGACATATTTTGTCTTTACCATTAGGGAGCTCCAGGTCATGACATTGAAAGTTGTTTTGGTATGAAAGCAGACGTCCAGAGGCTCGTCAAGTGCGGAATCTTATCCTTTAAGGATTCCAATCCTAATGTGCAAGATAATCCATTGCCATCACATGGCTCACCTTCCGTAAACATGATTCAGGGTTACCTAGAAGGAAGTGATCAGGAAGTTTCAGTTAAGAAGAGCGAAGAAGTATGTGTTATAGTGCCTCACTTCAAGGAGATGGAGCGTATTGAGATTACATATGATAGTAGAAAGTCAGTTGTTACTCCCTTGGTAATCAATGTGCCAGGACCGGTCCCTTACACTTCTAGTAAGGCTATCCCGTATTGTTATAACGCTACAATGTTGGAAGATTGAAAGGAGGTACCGTTACCTACTTTGCCTTCGGTTGTTAATATTGCAGATGTTAGCAGAGTAACTAGAAGCGACCGAGTTTACCCTCCAGTGACTTCGAAAGATAAAGGGATATCAGTAGAGCAACCAAGTGTGAAGGATCCTATTGTGGATCAATCTGGTGAATCCAATCTGTCCAAGGCGGACGAAGTGCTGAAAGTAATCAAGAGAAGTGAATACTGAGTTGCAGATCAGCTTCTGCAAACCTCGTCTAAGATCTCTATTCTACAGTTGCTAATTAGTTCTGAGGCACATAGGGAAGCGCTCCAAAAGATATTGGAGCAGGCATATGTAGAGCAGGATGTCACAATGGAGCAATTTGATAATATCATCGGTAATATTACTGCATGCAACAATCTGGGTTTCAATGAGAAAGATCTCCCAGAGGAAGGGAGGAAGCATAATATGGCTTTACATATTTCTGTGAATTATGGGAATGATTCTCTGTCCAGTGTGTTGGTTGATACCGGATCCTCTCTAAATGTTATGCCTAGAACCACTTTATCCAAGCTGTCTTATCAGGGACCGCCGATGTGACCCAGTCATGTCATAGTCAAAGCTTTTGATGGATCTAGAAAAGCGGTAATTGGTGAAGTAGAGTTGCCGATGACTATTGGTTTTCAGACTTTCATGATCACGTTCCAAGTCATGGACATTCGCGCCGCCTACAGCTGTTTGCTAGGGAGGCTGTGGATACATGAAGCCGGGGCAGTTACCTCCACCCTACGCCAGAAATTGAAGTATGCGTGAGGGAAAAATAGTTACGGTTTGTGGGGAAAGGGCTTTGGTTGTGATCCACTTGTCATCGTTTTCTTATATCGAAGCTGAAGAAGAGGTTGGTACGCAGTTCCAAGCTTTATCTATCGCGGGAGACAGTGTTCAAAAACCCAGAGTACCTATGTCCTCATTCAAGGATGCGCAACAGGTTGTGAGCAGTGGTCCTCAGACAGGTTGGGGCAAAATGCTGTTTTTGCCAGAGAATAAGAACAAGAAAGGTCTTGGTTTTTCTAGCGGGTCTGCTCAACAAGTCAGCAAAAATCAAGAGGTCTCGCCAATCAATGAGGTGTTCCGCAGTGGAGGGGTCATCCATCCTCCTCATATCAATGCAGTGTCAGAAGACGAGTCTGAAGGTTACATATCAGATGGTTCAGCGAGTCTCTCCATTCCATATGAAGATTATGAGCCCTATATGGAAGATCCAGGTTATGTCTCAGATAATTTTGATTACAGTTTTGGGGTCTATGCTGTTACAGAAGAGGAGTCTGATGAAGATGTGCCAAAGTTCGTGACTCCAGGAGTTCTAGTCAAGAATTGGAGTGTGGTTGAAGCCCCTGTTGTGATTCATATATCAAAGTAAACATTTGTTTTTAAATTTTTCGCTCTGCCCAAGGCGAAAATATTGTTGTGTGGACTTGCTTTTAATAATCCCCTTTGCTCTGCCCAAGGCAAAGGTAACCCTGTGGGGCATTTCTTTGTTCGGATTTTTTGCTATCATCAATAAATATTTGTCTTTTTTTATGTGTTTTTCTTTTGTTTCTTTTTTATTATTGCAATGTTGGAAAATAATAATGAGTAGCATCTTGTGTACACACACTTTCCACTTTATAAAACTGAATAGAATAATATCACATGCGCAGATTGCTACACCCACTACATCACGGGAATAATGACCCTCTTCCTTCACCGAACTTTGAATTCCCTGTGTTTGAGGCTGAAGACGAAGAAGATGATGTCCCAGAAGAGATCTCCAGGCTGCTCAAGAAAGAAGAGAAGGCTATCCAACCTCATCAAGAGCTCGTGGAAGTGATCAATTTGGGAACAGAATAAATCCGTAGGGAAGTGAAAATAGGAGCTCTGCTCAAGCCCGATGTGAAGGAACAGTTGATTGAGTTGCTCAGAGAATTTGTTGATGTGTTCTCGTGGTCCTATCAAGACATGCCAGGATTGGATACTGTCATAGTTGAACATCGCCTACCGCTGAAACCAGATTGCCCACCGATTAAACAGAAACTCAGAAGAACCCGGCCCGATATGGCTTTGAAGATTAAGGAGGAGGTACAAAAACAGATTGATGCAAGTTTTCTTGTCACTGCCGAGTATCCACTTTGGTTAGCTAACATTATACCTGTTCCGAAGAAAGATGGGAAGGTCCATATGTGTGTGGATTGTAGGGATCTGAATAAGGCCAGTCCGAAAGATGATTTCCCATTGCCTCACATCGACATTTTGGTAGACAACACTGCAAGATATGAAATCTTCTCTTTTATGGATGGATTCTCAGGATATAATCAGATCAGAATGGCTCCCGAAGACAGAGAGAAGATGTCATTCATTACTCCCTGGGGCACCTTTTGCTATAGAGTGATGCCGTTTAGATTGAAGAATGTCGGGGCAACATATCAAAGGGATATGACTACTTTGTTCCATGATATGATGCACAAAGAAATTGAAGTTTATGTGGACGATATGATAGCTAAGTCGAAGACTGAAGATGATCATGTCAAGAATTTGTTAAAGCTATTCGGTCGATTGAGAGAATACAAGCTTCGTTTGAATCCTAACAAGTGCACATTTGGGGTACGATCAGGAAAATTATTGGGTTTCATCGTCAGCCAGAGAGGTATTGAAGTAGATCCCGATAAGGTGAAGGCTATTCAGGAAATTCCAGCTCCATCTACAGAGAAACAAGTCAGAGAATTTTTGGGACGTTTGAACTACATCTCCCGGTTTATATCTAATATGACTACTAAGTGTAAACCCATTTTCAAGCTGCTTATGTTTGGACCGATGATTGTCAAAAGGCTTTCGATAGTATCAAAGAGTATTTGCTTGAACCGCCTATTCTGATACTGCCAATAGAAGGGAGACCTTTGATCATGTACTTGACTGTGTTGGAAGATTCGATGGGTTGTGTGCTCGGTCAGCGAGATGAGACCGGGAAACAGGATCACGTCACTTATTATTTGAGCAAGAAGTTCACCGACTGTGAGACCAGATACACTATGCTCGAAAAAACCTGTTGTGCTTTGGCGTGGGCCCCTAAGCGTCTACGGCAGTACATATTGAGTCACACTACTTGGTTAGTTTCGAAAATGGATCCTATCAAGTATATCTTTGAGAAACCCACATTGACTGGGAGGATTGCCAGATGGCAGATGCTGTTATCAGAATATGACATCGAATATCGTACTCAGAAGGCTATCAGAGGAAGTATTTTGGCTAACCATTTGGCACATCAGCCTATTTTAGATTATCAACCCTTGAACGATGATTTCTCGGACGAAGAAGTTATGTATTTGAAAATGAAGGATTGCAAAGAACCTCTACCAAGTGAAGGACCTGAGCCCGGTTCTCAATGGAGTTTGATTTTCGATGGAGCCGTCAACGCTCATGGGAGAGGAATAGGCGCGATTATTGTGACTCCTCATGGGTATCATATTCCGTTTACCTCCAGGCTAGCATTCCAGTGTACCAATAACGAAGCCGAATATGAAGTATGTATTATGGGCCTCGAGGAGGCAGTGGACTTAATGTTTAAGAATTTGGATGTATTCGGTGATTCTGCCGTAGTCATTTATCAAATCATAAGAGAGTGGGTAACTCGACAAGATAATTTGGTTCCGCATAGAGATTATGCAAGAAGACTGCTACCTTTCTTTGACAGGGTTGATTTTCATCATATCCCTCGTAATGAGAATAGGATGGCAGATGCATTGGCAAATTTGGCCTCCATGATTGTGGTGAATTCTTGGAATGCATGCCCTTGAATTGAAGTAAGGTGCCTTGACAGACCCGCCTTCGTCTTCGCCATTGAAGATGTCGGAGATGACAAACCCTGGTATTATGATATTGAAATGTTTCTCAGAACGCAAGAGTATCCTTTGGGAGCTTCCAACAAGGATAAGAAGACACTGAGAAGGTTGGCCGGTAATTTTCTCCTGAGTAATAATGTGTTATACAAGCGGAACTTTGACATGGTCTTGCTAAGATATGTCGACAAGAGGGAAGCAAATATGTTAATGACGGAAATTCACAAAGGGTCCTTTGGTACTCATACAAATGGGCATGCTATGGCTAAGAAACTCTTAAGGGCTGGTTATTATTGGATCACAATGGAATCAGATTGTTACAAGTTTGCTAGAAAATGTCACAAGTGTCAGATCTATGCTGACAAGATTCATGTGCCTCCAACTTTGTTGAATGTCATCTCGTATCCTTGGCGGTTCTCCATGCGGGGGATTGATATGATTGGAATGATAGAACCGAAAGCATCTAATGGACACTGATTCATCTTGGTAGCCATTGACTATTTCACTAAGTGGGTCGAAGCTGCGTCTTATGCTAATGTAACTTGGCATGTGGTTGTCAAATTTATCAAGAATCAGCTCCTCTGCAGATATGGGATGCCGAGCAAGATTATTACAGATAATGGGTCCAACTTGAACAATAGTATGATTAAAGAACTGTGCGAAGAATTCAAGAGCGAGCACCATAATTCTTCTCCTTACAGGCCAAAAATGAGTGGGGCCGTTGAAGCCGCCAACAAAAATATCAAGAAGATAATTCAGAAGATGGTAGTCACATACAAAGATTGGCATGAAATGCTCCCGTTCACTCTACACGGATATCGTACTTCTATACGTACATCGACTGGGGCAAATCCTTTTTCACTTGTCTACGGTATGGAAGTTGTACTCCTGATAGAAGTTGAGATTCCCTCCATGAGGATATTGATGGAGACAAAGTTATCAGAAGCCGAATGGTGCCAAAGCAGATACGATCAGTTGAATCTAATTGAAGAGAAGAGGATGACAGCCCTGTGCCATGGGCAGTTATACCAGCAAAGGATGAAGAACGCTTTCGACAAGAAGGTTCGGCCCCGAGAATTCAAAGAAGGCGACCTTGTGCTCAAGAAGATCCAGTCGTTCCTAACTGATGCCAGAGGAAAATGGGCTCCAAACTATGATAGGCCGTATATGGTAAAGAAGGAGGTGCCCTAATGTTAGCCACAATGGACGGAGAAGAAATCACCTGCCCCGTGAACGTAGATGCTGTCAAGAAGTACTTTGCTTAGAACTTGAGAAGTTCTGGTTGATTTAAGAGCAAAATCATTATCCCATTGATGTAATCACTAATTATTATTTTCCAACATTGTAATATTGGAGTCGTGCTATTTTGCCGACCACCATTTTAATAAACGAAGTTTTTTCAATTATGGCACGTTAAATATCTTTATTACGATGGCAAAGTCTCGAATATCTTTTAAAAAGAATACCTTGTGTTTATTTGATATATTAATGACAAGAGGATGCCCATGGATGTTTATTTCATTCACGGAGATAGAGTTTTGTCGTACCCCGTATAGGACAAGTGAAGACTTCCCTCAGGAAGCGACCAGCTTGTGGAGATTCGGTTCGAGTGGAGACTTTGGTTCCCGGCTCGTTGGTTTTGTTTGCATACGCACAACATATAGATAGGTAGCATATCATTTGCATTTTTGCATCTTTTTGTTTGTTTGTTCTGTCGCTTCGGCTGTGTTTATCCCCAGGCGCTTGGGTGTGTCTTATCCCTCCAAGTAGAACTGTCAGCCCTAGGCAAAAAAAGCACAATATTTCTATTTCCCCGCAGAGTTCGATCCTCGTGGAAGACAGTTATTTGAGTACATCCCATCCAAGTTCATACCTCGATGGTCGAGTCTTGCTTAACAGTTTCACCTCTGTTACTTCCCGATGTGAACTTCGGCCCTGGGCGACCACGATATCAGATATCTCCAACTTTCGAACAAGGATTGAATGTGCCTTTATCTAGCACTTTACTACCTAAGAGGTTCTTCCCGAAAACAATTATCGGAGACAGATATTTCTCCGACAATATTACAAGACATCCTCAACAATTTACATTTGGACTGCAAGCTTTCTCTTTATTTGAGCAACTCGTTTTGATTAGGATTTCATTCAAAACAACACATGGTAGTCTCTTCAAGACAATTTGCCCATCCCCAATGGGTTTATCAAGATTATCAACTCGTCAAGACGCATCTCCCCAGAAATCGGTCAGAGAAATGCGTCGGAGACTTTACAGATATTTATCTTTATTTGAGAATTTACACTACAAAGAATACATGCCTTTACAGCTACAACAAGGGTACTCCTCAGGAATGTATTCCTCAGTGAGTTCATTACACAAGTTTATTTCCATCAAATGGCATCTCTCCCGAGAAGTTTGGTGAAGGCTATTACGTTTGATCTCTCTTTATTTGAGAAGACATACTTTGCAAATCAACCGGCTTACATCTCTTTTGAAGATCCCCGGTGAAGTTCTACAATCTCCAATACATTATGGCTCACATCCCAGAAATTTGGCAATCTACGAAGTTCTACAATGACATCTTCAATCTACAAAATTTTAAATCCCCTGTGAAGATGCTCTCACGAGTTTTCATCCTTTCAGGCAGAACTGAGACCCGTCCATGGCAAACACACCATGAAGCGTGGGGAAGTTATTTCAAGAACTGAGACCCGTTCATGGCAAACACACCATGAAGCGTGGGGAAGTTATTTCAAGAACTGAGACCCGTTCATGGCAAACACACCATGAAGCGCGGGGAAGTTATTTCAGAAGCTGAGACCTGTTCATGGCAAACACACCATGAAACACTATTATCAACACCACATTCAAGTAAGAAACATAATTCTTTTTCAATCAAGAAGGTCCGTTTGGTTATTACCATTGTTTGGGCTACCACCCATTGGTAGCAGGTGATCCTTCAATTTCAAGTTTCTCGCCCGTTATCTAGGTCACCATATCTCTTGGTGGTATGTGTTATTTCTTTTGGAGATTCACCGTTGACGTTTGTAGTCTCTGTCCCCGTGGAGCCTCGCTTTGTCGAGCCTGTTCTTCATGTGTCGTGTCCAAATTATCCCTTGTGGCATCGTGTCCCCACAGGATCCTTGTCCGGCATTTCATATCATTTCATACCATTTCATATCATATTGCATCCGGTGGCCTCTTAAGGCCAAAAATTCGTGCAATGTTTGTATTTAAGTCCCTCCTATCTCGTTGAGACGAAGATTTCAATCTCCATATCTCCGGATAGAAGTAACTTAAATAGGGACATCTGTCGCACCCTAATTTTTTACCTTAAAACTCCACCTTTATGTGCACTCCCTTTCTTATTTCTTTCATTTTACTTTCGTATGTATGTTTCTTATGGCTAACCAACTTGCGCAGAAGCAATAATTCCAAGGGGACCAGCATTCTTCCTCAGAGTTTAAAAATCAAGATTCACGTCTGGATGATTAAGGGAAACTACAAGTTTTGAGATGCCAAGGGAACACTTATTTGAATTGATCTTAAAACTCCAATTTATGGTACCTCTAAGAAGTGGGTCCTCGTTTCTAAAAAAGGAGAAAAGCTCACATTTGATCTCAAAACCCATAATTCAAGTTGTGTTTACGAATTCAAGTCAAAACTAAGTTCGGGAAATAAGGGAGTTGTGGTACAAGCAAGATGAAGTCATTCCATATTTGATCTATTTGATGTCATGGTTTGTTTTAAAGAAGAATGTATCTAGAACCATAGCATTATGCTTAAAGATTATCATTTATTTCCAAAGTCAATTTCCAAACAGAGAAAGACAGCAAGTTAGTTCATATTTTACATGAGAGGACTTATGCTAAGAGACATTATAAGAATCAAGGATCAGTTCCAAATACCATCTCATACAACTTAACACGACACATTCAATTACATAGGAAATTCAAACAAGTGAATAGAAGCTGCTTGGCTGTATAATAACAGAGGTTTTTTTTCATTGTGTGAAAGCATCATACTAAACCTACTTTATTACATGTTCATATAGTTTACAAGGATGCTATCATTTATCTTCTCAATTGGCTTTTATGCCACGACTTCACAACAACCTAACAGCAGCTAGCAAAGTTTCCCGCATCTGGTGTAATAGCAACGCACAGGTACGACACCGGCAGCTGGACTTGTGATTCAGGCTTTCACCGTGGGTTCCTCAACGGTTTGACTTAAGAGATCCGCCAGTCACCCTAACCGAACAAGCAAACTGTTTCTACAATTCAATCAGTTTACGCCAACCATCGCAATTATAAAAGAGAATTGATAAGAGATGAACAAGTTAAATATCGCAAGGAGTCTAAGTCGTTACCATCTTAAGAACTTAGGGCATTCAAATGCCGCAAGAACTCATCGCATTTGGGCGTAATCAACCTGTTAAAGAAGGCAGCGGAAGGTTAGAACAGTCGACAAAATTTCAAAAGAGTTATAGATCATTTACACAAAAGAAGGCCTTCATACCCCTGCCAGCTTTGTCTGTTCCGCCGTAGACGGAGTCCCGTATCTCACTAAGACATAAAGTTCAAATGTCTGCAGACCCGTGGAGCAGTTCGTGAGGTACTTCGCAGCCCCTGCCAGTTCAATTCACCAGTTCCCTGCGCCATGATGATGGCTCCTAAACCCAACTTCCATCACCTGCAATAACAACATGAACATCAGCAGGCCATTGGGAGTAAAACTCTGTTGTTACCAATTGAGTTCAATTCAGAGGCCAGGAGTATAATAGTAAATAACAAACTTTACAAGAATATCGATAACATTACTCACTAAACAACAACCTGCGGAATTGAATAGCAAAGCACATCTTCAGGAGATTCTTTCTTCGTGTTTCCAACCTCCTTTGAATAGCATCGAGCATGCCTTGAAAGTTGCTACAAGAAAGATGATACAACATTAGCTGTGACCGTGATAGCACTTGTTATAATGGAGACTTCTCAGAGTAAGAAAATGGAACTGACAAAGGAAGATGGATATCGAAGGAATGGTCGTTACGGTATCAGTGTGTCTCCCCTCTCAAACGGCTGCTGCAAACAAGAAAGGAAACGTTAGCAAAACTCGGTGCCGCTCCTAACTCAAGACCAAGAGATTGAATTACCGCTTGACATAGCAGCCCAGGAACCTTTGTTAATAGCCATGCCACGAGAACATTGGAAAGTTGTTAGCAGAAACTTGTCCTCAGCGCATTCTGTACAAACCTGGCAAATCAAAGACGAGCATACGTAACAAATCAGTTCAAAACAGAAACCACAGGGGCATCGTCAAACCTATCCAATTTCCCCCACCCTCACGTTCCTTACCATGAGATTAAGACGGAATGCTGGTGTTGTAATTGTAGCGTATTTAAGCCATGCACTGGCACACTCATAAGACAAGGCGAAAATGATGACTTGCCTACTCCATGATGATGATACCTGCCAAAGGCTGCTAGAATCCAATACGAAAAAACATGAGAAAGCATATTTGGGGTGTCCTAGCTCAAATACTCAGAGGTTTCAACAGAGTTCGTTTTATTACCAGACAGAGAGGATACTCTAGTAGAGGCTTCAAGCTTCTGGGTTTCCTTAGCCTTTGTTGTCACTTCAGGCTTCTGGGTTTCCTTAGCCTTTGTTGTCACTTCAGGCTTCTTTGAATCATCAGCTTGTTCCTTGATGGTGGGTTTTCTTGAGATGGTATTCATGCTTGCTTCTATGAATGCAAGGCATGGTTCAAGGGAAGGAAGGCTTTATAGAGGAAAAACTTGATCTGGATTGGCTATTAAAACGGTGGAAACACAGGGATTGGTCGTGGGAGTAGGCTTAAGGGGCTACGTTATAAATACAGTTGTAAAGCTATGTCTTTATGCCATTGGAGCATTAAGTAAATCATAAATTTGTATGTTTGCTAAAAAAGAGGTAGAAGGCCTTAATTGCGAAGTTGACCCAGAATTAAGGCCATGGATGAAATACATCATAATGTGTGCCATAAAATTGTGAGTCGAAAGAATTAATGTGGTGCAAATGATCAATTAAAAAATGCTAAAAGCATAAGATTGTCATTACATAGAGGGCCTGAAAAGGACAAGAAATAAATGATGATTAAACAAAATTACAAACAGAGGTCATGAAGACATTAGAAGGGAAGCTTCGACTTCAGTTGAGCAAAGGTCTCCATATGATGCCTGAGGCGAGCCTCACACAAAGATTTATCAAGCCTAGCTGCTACTAGCTCTTTTTCAAACCTCTGAGCTGCATCAATAAGGTCTATGGCACTCTTCAGCTCTTTGGCCATTTCAGGGTCGTCGAAATGATGTAACTCAAGGTTACATTTTTCAGCATTGGAAATTTTTGTTTGGAGTTCCTTGATTGCTGCTTCCAGGCCTCAATGTCCTTCTAGTTGGAGGCTATTTCTTCTTGTCTTCATTTTTGAGCAGCCTCCAGTTGTTCAACCTTGACCTCTGATTCTTGGGCACCAGTCCAAGCTGCACTCTCACGACCTATTGTGGCCATGATGGTCTTCTGGATGGATGGGAGCAGTTTAATTTCTGCAGACAGTTTGTCCACCACAGCAGTCAAATCAATCAGAAAACTAGAAATTTATGGATTAAGAGTTGTAAGATCAAGTTTCTGAAGGTTATCCTTTAGAAAGAGACGTGCAGTTGGGTCTGAAGCCAAGATGTTGTGGATATCTCCCCTGAAGAATTTCTTCTTGATAGACTGGAGAATTGGACTGACAAAGTCATCTAAAGCTGGATGACCAGAAGGAGTCGAAGAGGCAGAAGAAGAACCATATTTTTGACCAAGGATTAGTTTGGCATACTCCCGAGGGTTCAACCACTTGAGTGTCTCCAATGGGTCCTCAGGAGTTAGGATGGGAGTTGAAGTTTTCTCCACCACAGGCGAAGAGGTCTGGTGAAGTTCAGGCCCCTCTTGGTCTTCTTCTTCTTCTTCCCCTTCTTCTTCCTCTTGGTCTTCCTCTTCTCCTTCGTCTTCTTCTGCTTCTTCAATCCCAACTACGTCACCTCTATCATTGGTGGATGGATTGTTATCTTGGTCATTAGCTGGTTGAGGATGTAGTTCACTGGTTTCCTCATGAACAGCTTGACCAAGATTGTCATTAGGTGGTTGGTCTGTAGGAATGCTTGCTTTTTCGACAACCACTTCTTCAGTAACCATGGCTTCAGCTTGATTGAGAGATGGTGGACTTAAAGCGTCATCATCCCCAGAACTGGAACCATCAGTCTGAGCGTGTTGGGTAGTGGTTTGAACCGGGGGAGGAATGTTGTCTATAGTAGGAATAGGTTGATTAACCTTACTCAAACCAGAGTCAATATTAGAAGAAGGATGATAAGTTAGCTCACCTTAGCTATTAAGGAGGATGGTGGCAAAACTGCTTAAAGCTTGTGGAGGATTGGGGACAATGGTATCAGCCTGATAACACAAGGGAAGAAGATAAGGCTAAGAAAGTTGGATGAAAGATGTAAACATAATAAAAAGGTGGTATGCATACCTGAGCAAGTACAGCTGCAGGACTTGAGTTGACACCCCCATGGTCACCAAAAGTTGGCTTCGAGGCCATCATGGAAGGTTGTCTTACGACACCACTTGTAATGGGTGTCTTCTCGAGAGTTTTGGCCACCTTCGAGGGAGGTGGGCCAGCAGGTCCAGATGCCTTTACAGGTTTTCTTCTCTTTTTTGTGAGAATTTCCTCAGGAGACTCATCAGCATCTAAGGGAACAACGATTGAAGCATCCTTCTTGCCTTGGAAGGTGTTGGAGGTTTTCGACCAGCCTAGATAGAGAAAAAGGCAGTACAAATGTGAGAAAAGAATCATATGATGAGAACATAAGCAAGGGATATGAAATATACTTGTTTGTCTTCTAGTTCCTTGCCACTTTGTGAAGTAGTAGCCCTAGTGGAAGGGGTTTTCTTAGGCACAGCTGGAAGACAGGAGATGATTACAAGTTAAATATTGAATGGTTGGTTACATAACCATATGTACAAGGCATCAAACCTTCATATATTTCATATTCGACACGAACATCCTGAATCCCTATATGAAGGTGTCCTTTGAAACTGTCTAATGTATGCTTAGTTGGAACCACTCGTCGAGCTTTTGGCTGAGACTGCTGTCGAAGGAGTTTTAGATCCTCGCCACAAACAAACCAATCTGGAAATGGAGGGGCAAGTGCCACTCCAAAATCAACAGTAGGCAGGCGAGGAAACTTTGGAGGAAAAAGTTCAAAAGCTACCTCATAACGATTCTCACGAGGAACGTTAGAAGGTATTTTTAGTTGATCTAGTTTTTGCAGAAGTTTTCTTTTTAAAGTGACAGCAGCCTCATGAATGGTTCGACTAAGATCATTTGGTTGATAAATAGTTTCAAAGTATTTCTGGAAAGCTTGGATTTCTTGGATATGAGTGAGCTTACTCTTCTTTGTCTTGTCCTGCACATCAAGAAAAGCTTGGTCAAGCAATGAAGAAAAGGTGGTCACATCAAGAAAATGTTCAGCATAATGCTTTGACCACTAGTGGCGGAATGAGGGAGTGCATAGGAAAGAAGGCTCAAAGAACACAGGAGAAAAGACTTCTTTCTTATCACTCCAGTCGTCGAAAATAGCAGCAACCGCTTCTTCGTCGAAGCTGGCAGTATGTAGGATAACCTGGCCCTTCTTCCCAAATAGCAACAGACTCATTGTCAAGATTTCTGTGAGGGCTGGGGAATGGCCTTTTGAACCATATATGGCCACATCTTCTTTCAACAAAGGGTGCCATGCTTGGAGTAAACTCATGGCGTTTGGCAAACTGTTAGCTCTCATTTTTGACGCCGGCAAAATCAGAATTATCTCAAGTCAGAATGTTATTTGTAAATCATAAGAAGGCTTCGACCCAGCTTTAGTGAAGCCTGAGTCGAAGAGAGGTTGGGAAAATCTCCAAGAAAATGCTAAGTGTTGGAAAGACCTTCGACCAGGATCATGCTGGAAGAAAGCGCGTGGCAGTTACCATTAAGGCTAGAAGGAATTCCTAATATTTGAGTTTCAAATTGGTAGTGGGCGAACGTGGGAACGGTTGAAGTTGAGGAAAAAAGCGCTAAAAGACACGTTTTGAACAATAACCGTCACTTAGTAGTTATCTGCTAGCATTATAAATAGGAGTTATTTTTATAGAATAAGTGTGTTCATTTGTCTTGTACAAGTTACTCCAAATCACTCAAAGTACCCGCGTGTAGAGAAACGAGTTAGCGAGAATGTACGTGATGCAACACCATCCCCTTTCATTAATGAAATTTACATATCTTTACCATTTGTATGTTGTCGTTTATTCTGAATTTTCCTTCGCATGTTATTCTTTAACTTTCATTTTTTATATTTAATTGCCTTTTTTATGCCTTTCCTGAAACTTTATTTTCATCTACATTTTATGCTATTTAACTTTCTGCACTTTACCTTAACTTGTCATTTTCAAAACCTTTTTAATTTCTTTCAACAGTTACTTTCCTGCACTTTTACGCTATTGTTTTACTTTCGACGGTGCACACATTTACATTACTGTCTTTAATACCAAAGTCATTTACATTATTGTCTTTAATTTCAAAGTCTTTTACGTTTTCCCTTTAACTTTCGACGCATTAAGAATTACGCTCGTTGTTTTACAGCCTTGTTAATTTCCAAGTTGTTTCTACTTTACAAGTCTTTCATAGTCGAACGTGGAGTTCAAATTAGATTTTCTTTCAAACTTAGCACATGTCCTAGGATTTGTTTGGTCGATCCTGCAAGCTACTCAATTAGACCCAAGATTGATAGACCAACGGTTGTTTACCAAATTTCACAATAAACAAATTGGCACACCTAGTGGGACCCGGTGCTAAGTATCCCAAAGTTTACATTAAACATATTCATATTTTGGCGCAATATTTCGTTGTATGTTATTGAGGAGTGGGAAGTTAGCCACAACTCACGAAGGAGGACCAAAAGGAAAATATACTAAGAGAATGACAATAAATGCTAGTCAACTAGTTGATCCTCAAGGAAGTGTTTCAAATACTCAGTCAAGCAGCATGGGGTCACAAAGTGTATCGTCTCCAGTGTCTTCGACAGGAGGACAGACGTCACCGCTAGCAGTTGCATCTGAACCTATGCCGTCTATGGTAAGCCCAGGGTCAACATGTGTAAGAACGTACACTCAACCGGTGTTGGAATATATAGGACCACAAATTCCTAATTCACCAACACCCCCTGGAGGAAGTTCACTGCATAGGAATTTTCCTCCTCCAGGTTTCTCACAATCATTGCCAAGGAGTTTACCTTATGGTATGCCTACGTCAATGATGCAAAATCTACAGAGCATTCCACCTATATTTTCAGAAAACACAGTGTCTTCACCAGTGCAAGGATCTGGATCAGGTGGTCAAAACCACCAAAGCATAGGTGTTGGTTACTCTATGCAAGCACCCAGTCTTACAAAAACTTCCATAAATTGTTTGAGACAACAAATGGATGAAAGGAATATGCAAATGGCACATGCATTGTCTCAGACAATGGGAGAAGTTTTTCAACCATTGATTCAGAATACTACTCAAACTAACCAACAGTTGGCGACACAATTAACACGTATGGCTGATTTTATGGGAGTACCAGCATTTGATTAGAGAGCAATAGTTGTTGAAAATATCCCACAGTATCAGCCACGAAATGTACCTGAGGCGAACATGGAGGATCAAGAGATGGGCGAACCTTTCAGAGTCGAACCACGAAGGAACCAGGTACCAATCCATATGGAGGAAGAACCATGAATAGTCATGGTAAACAGAAATCAAAATGTTGACCAAATCCTTAGACGAGCTCGACACTAGGATGCAGTAGAAGAAAATAACGTTGCAGCCATGGTCAAATGAATAATGACTAGAAATGGCGTAAATTTTGGTTTCACAAGGCCAAATTATACTTCGCCCATAGTGGATTATATTCTTCAGTCTGAGTTACCCCCTAGAACGAAGGTTCCAAAGTTCAGTAAGTTTGTAGGAGATACTACTGAATCGACCGTCGAACACGTGGCTAGGTATATGATTGAAGCAGGAGAGATAGCAGGTGATGAAAGCCTTAGGATCAAATATTTCCCAAGTTCTGTCACAAAAAATGCTTTTACGTGGTTTACCATGTTGCCTCCAAATTCAGTCCATAATTGGGCCCAATTATAACGTTTATTTCACGAACAGTTCTATATGGGACAAACTAAGATCATCCTGAAAGAACTAGCTAGTATCAAACGCAAAGTCACTGAGCCAATTGATGAGTACCTAAATAGGTTTCGACTTCTTAAAACTAGATGCTTTACGCAAGTACCAAAACATGAGTTGGTCGAAATGGCTGCTGGGGGTCTCGATTATTCCATTAGGAAGAAGTTGGATACCCAGTATCTCAGAGACATGGCTCAGTTAGCTGATAGGGTTTGAAAACTAGAAAGGCCAAGAGAAGAATATTTGTACGTTCGTTGGGCGAATTTACTAGCGAAGGCTCGCTTTGCGAACATCTGGTGAAGTCCCAACGAATGCTCCTAGACTTGAGGCAGTAGCAAAAGGGTTGTAAGTTTGATGGGTGAACAAGTCAGCGAATGTTCACTGTGGCAACACGTCATCGAAGAGCTAGCGAAGCATCCTAGACTTGTGGCAGTAACTAAAGGACCATAAGTTCGTTGTGCTATCTTGTAGGCGAGGTAGGTCGCAGTGGAAAGAATCGTTCGCACGACGAACTTCAGAGATTTCTTAGGGGTGGTTTAATTGTTCAGAGGCACTTCAGGTGCCTTATTTGGGTTTTGCTAGGCGAAGAATCAGCACGCAGTGCGGACATGATGGATTATGAATGTACTATATACGTACTTTTCATCATTTTTAGGGATCATAACCCACTTTTACACCCAAAACCTGATTTTCTGAGATTTCTTCACCAAATCTTGATATTTTGCAAATAGAAGCTGGATTTGCATCCGAGTTCGATTCTTTGATGTGGGTGCTCATTCATCTACTCTCGAAACTTGTCAAGAAAGCTACCATGATTATGGGTAGCTAATCACTTTTTTGTCAAGATTAGTGGTAGATAATTCTCACTTTTGTATGTATTTCGCTTGATATTTTGCATGTGAATATGTTGATGATGAATATATGGTGAAAAACCTTGTTTTTATGATTTATATTTGTGTTGGATCATTATTGAGAGATATGTTTCAACTATTGACCTAACTTTTTCATCTTTCAACAAACAAAGTCTAGAGATAGTTTTGTGAGTTGATATTCACTAATATCACTCGTTTAATGTTATCATATTGATAGTTAGATTGAGAGATCATCTAAGGATCAATATGATAAAACTCACAATTTATTTTAGAGATGAAACATCTTGAGAGGATATGTGATTATATTTATTGTTAATAAGTTCACATACTTTATTAAGAAGATACGTACGAAATGGATTATCGAGCCATAATCTTGACATGCTTTTAACAATCGTTTCAAAACCAAAATTCTTTTACAGTTGCTTATAACTTTTTATGTGATTGTTACGTTACGAAACCAAAATAAACATTTTTTATGTTCTATGTTTAAAACAATTCCAACTTTAAAACGGTGGTAATATTAGAGAAATCCATGTGGATACGATAACAAAAACCCACACTAATATTGTTTCAACACTATTCTTCATAATGTTCATATATCTATCAGACCTATAGGAGAAGCTATTTGCGTGTAGATTACTTAGGGAAATCTAGTTCTTCCTCAATTCTATAATATATCTAAATTGTTCACATGCCACCATCTTCCATGGAAATTTTAATTTGTCCCATTCCAATGATAATACATACTATGTCATCACCCATATAAACAAACCAAAAATTACCTGACCTAAATGTAATGAAGCAGTCTCGGTGCAACGTCATATGGGAAGAACAACCAAAGTCAAGAATCCACTCATCTATGCGCTTGGTGGATGAAACACATAATATACTTTCTTCACTACCAGAATAATAAATTTAAAAAATATTTACATGACTCGATAATTCCTGCTTTTTGTTAAGATAGACCCTCTTTCGATGCCCAATTTGTTTGCAACTATAACAATCAGTTCTTTTTTTATTCTTGGATTTAGACCTCTTTTTTACAGAACCTCTGTTACCCTTATTCTGACTACAATCTTGATCCCTTTCACATGTAGATTGTCTCCTTGATTTCCTTCCTCTACACTTTGTTTCCTTTGAAAATGAGAGAAAAGTATTTTCGTAATCACATCAAGAATGATAGTTCCATTGTTGTATGTAAGAGTAGTCACCATGTGGCGATGAGTATAACAAGATAATTTCATTATCTTTGTCATCAATCTTCTCCTCAAGCCTCACTAGAATGGTGATTATTATGTTAAAGACATTAATATGTTCTTGCAAATCAAATCCTTCCTGCATCTTCAAACTGTATAGTCCCTGCTTCGCAACAATTTGTTCATTTGTATCTTTGAGATATACCGACTCTCTAATTTTACCCAAACCTTCTTTGGCGTCGTCAGGTCTACAATATGATACATCACCTTGTCTGAAACATACATGTGAACCTTGTTGTGGTGAGAATAGGATATCAAATTATTGATTTATTTGAATCACAGGAACCTCTTGTTTAAAAATGAGTTATTGCTAAGGTTATCTGCTTAAAGGGTAATGCTAAGGGTTTAAAGGTAAAGAGAAGGACCTAAGGGGTTAGTCCTAAGTATACTCGGCAAGACTCGCATCTTGTGTCTACGTATCCGAGGTAGGGGATGGAATCAGAGTAATCGTAGTTCCCCTTACAGAGGGAGGGAGAGGAACTTCTTGATTGCGATCAAGGTTCCAAAGGGGAAGTAAACGTTCATAGGGAAGCGCTTACGTGGAGTGCGGAGACTCCGATTCTACATTGTAAAGTTGAATTGAAAAGGGTGAGGTAAGTATTCCACGGCGGGAACTTACATGGAGTGTGGCGACTCCTGATCCTAAGGCTAGGATAAAGGGGTGGATGTCCGCGGCGGGACGCCTAAGCATGAGTACGGCGACTCAAAGTCTTAAGGTTAGGAAAAGGTTTAAAGGTTGAGATATGTCCACGACGGGACGCCTAAGCACGAGTACGGCGACTCAGATCCTAAGGCTAGGATAGGCGAGGGTAAAGGCATTGACATGACGGTCAAACAGGATAACCTTTCCTTCGGAGGGGGATAACGATAAATGAGATGATGTAAGTAGTACAAGATAATATAATTGGTACAACAATGATATAATTGACGAGGATGATATGGAAATAATGTACAACATGGTGAAATAGTTAAGTTGGAATGATAATGAGAATGATTAGATGTGAATTGTGGAATTGATTGAGTGGAATTAAACAAAATGGTGAATGGTGATTTAATTTAGAAACTTAGAATTTATTTTTGACAAAAAAAAAAGATAGATTAGTTAATGAAATTATAAGTTATTTTGAGATTAACTAACTTAAAGGACTTAGATTAATAAAAGTTTTTGTTTATTTTTATTTTTATTATAAAAAACCTAAATTAAAATCTAAAATTATTATTTAATATTTTTTTATTTATTAAAATTCGTTTTTTTATTAATTATTAAATGTTTTCTGATTTTATTTATTAATATATTAGTATGTTAGTTTTTTTTCATTTTATTTATATATTACAACAAAAATAAATAAAACAGAATTAAACAAAAAAACTAAAAAAAACCATAAGAAAATGGGTTGGGCCGGTGTGATGAATCCACCGGACCCAACCCGGGTCGGTCTAAGACAAAAGGGAGAAGGCTGGGTTCGAAACCCTAGCCCCCATTTCTCATACGCGGCGCTGTTTCTCTCTAAACTTCTCAAATCTCTCTTCTTCTTCTCTGACTACGCGATTCTTCTTTTCTCCTTCTTCTTCTCTCACAAGACTCTCTGTCTCTCTCCTCTCCACGAATCTTCTTCTCTTCCGATCGCTGAAAAAGAAACACAAAAATCAACCAAAAACGTTAATAAAAGGGAGGCTTACGGTATGGATTTGCGATTTTGCAGTCCGTTTGTGATGATTTGTAATGGGTTTCGTTGTGGATTTTCTGTGAATGTTTCGCTGTGGGTTGTTGTTCTTGAGCTGTGACGAAAAATTTCTAAGCTCACTTGATGGGTTTTCTGGACGAAGGTTTGTTGATGGTTTTCACGATTTAATGCTTCTGGGTTTGTGGTTGAGGACCGATGATGAACTTTTTGTTCTGAGGTTGTTATGATGATTTTCGGATGTGGGATTTGAGGATTTTTTTTTTCCGTATGATTTCGTCCCTTTTTATACAGCTTTTTCTTTAAAACGATTTTGAAGGAGCTTTTAAGATCTTTCCATATTTACTTGAACATGTTTTAACATGTTGGTGCCTTCCGTTTTTGTTTTTGGATCTTGAGTTTGGACGGATCTAAAGCCATATTTATGATTTTGGTGTTGGTGAATTATTATCCTACCATTTCTGGAATTGTTGTTTATTGGATATTTGCTGTCCATTTCGGATTTTTGGATCATTTTTGAAAATGTTTTAGAGTCGTTGGAACTTTGTCACTTTTGGATTTGGACGCTTGGAACTTTGTTGCCTTGGACCGTGTTTGGAAGAAAAATCATTTTTCTATTTTTTCTCTTTTTTAGCACAAGAACAGACATTGCCTTGGTCTTTTTTCCTTTTGGTTGCTGTTGGAACTGGAAGTTGGTAGCACTCGATGCTGCCCTTCCGAAATGCCCAATGATTAACTTTAATTCTAAGGGCTGAAAATAATTCAAAGTCCTTTCCTTTTTTTAAAATTTTGTCTTACTGCTATTTCTTATTGTTTTGTAGGGATTTGTTGAAGATAGCAAGTATGGAGACAAGTTTGAAGGCTAGAAGATAATAGTCTTAGGATTAGAAATTGTGAAAAAAAAATATTGTAACCTTGAATATTCCTTAGCTAGAGTTTTGAATTTTTGGTCCTTGCTATAAAAATCAGACTTTGAAATTGTACATGAACTCAACATTATGAATAGAAATGTGGATTTAATTAATCTTGAATTTAATTGCAACACACATCCTATTATGAACAACTTTGGATTTTGCAATTCGAACTTGAAGCATCTGAAAACTTGCGATTACATGAAACCAATTGATGTCCATTGTGAATTCGACGCAACCCATGAATTGTGGCATCAAACTATGCCTTTGAAAATTAACTTGTAACCTGTGAATCCGACCTTTAAGTAATGAAATCTTGAACAATGAATCCACATGAATAATGTCTTGAACCCGACTATTTGCATGAAGAATCCTTTTTACTGGAATAGAAACCAGTGAATAAGGATCTAGTCTTGTTTAGATAACCTTTTTTGAAAATGAGGACCTTCCGTAATGCCAACCACCACAAAATTCTTAATAGTCTTCTAATGATCATAGTTTAAAACCCATGGGTAGAAACACCTAAGTTTCAATCCTCTCTGGAGAAATCTCAGAGAAAAGCCTTGGAGGGACATTGACCCTATTCTGACTGAGGATCACAATCATAGGGGTACGTCTACTCTTTATTTCAACACATCTTGCAAAGACTAGGACACCCATTAAGCCTTGAATCTCCTACAATAAACTTGTCCTCATAAAACAAAATGGACAAACTGATTAAACACTTAGTTAAAACGAAAGATGAAACAAAATGAAATGCAAATGATTAGTGAATCTAAGGGTAAAATTTGGGGTGTGACAAACCTCGTCCTTCATCTCTGCTCAATCATTATTCTCTATGTCGTTCGATTTTATCGCATGCAGGGCCTTTTGTATACTTTGTTGAGCCAACATATCCTTAATCTTCCTTTGCCATAATTAGAAACTACATGTACAATTAAACCTTGTTACTTCAAATTTCGTACTGGGGTTAATCGACATCGAATATTAATTATTATAATAGCACCAATATAGAAGAATAAAGAGAAACAAAAGTAAAAGATAATGAACGCAGTTAATCTTTATTAACACAATTCAGTCAATGATTCCTACCTTTTTGACTATATAGAAATTGTAATTGCCTTGATTTATATATAATAATTAGGGTTTGTTAGTGTTACACTATTACAATATATATATATATATATATATATATATATATATATATATATATATATATATATATATATATATATATATATATATATATATATATATATATATATATATATATATATATATATATATATATATATATATAATACTAGGGCTTAGTTTGCAATAGTACCCCCGAAGACCCGCACCTTAAGATACCTATGGATAATAATATCCACAATTTGAACCATAATCAATAATAACCAACTAAAAGAGAAGTAACAATCAAAGATATATATCTTCATTGAGAGGAACCAACAAAGAGAAGATGAGAAGCTAGAGATATGAAGAAAAAAACCAAACCATGTAGAAAAAGGCAAAAAATAGAAGATCCCATATAGTGAAGAAGTCAAATAGAAGAACCAATATAGAGAGAACCAAACAAACAAAAGAATTTACATAGATAATCATCAAAATATAAGAATTAATAAAGAGAGGAGCAACCAAGTATAAGAACAAATAGATAGAAGCAATGAAACAAAATTAATCAATAGAGAGTGTATCGACCAAACAAATAGATGAATCAAGAGAAAGGAGGAACTGTCAAAGGGAAGAATCATCATACAAAATAACTAAACTAAATTAAACAAAACCAAATAGAATCAACCCAAACTAAAACAAATCAATTTGAACCAAATCGTATCATACAAAATTAAACTAATCAAACAAATATAAACAAAATCAAATAAAATTAAACTAAACTAAAAATAATCAAACCAATCCAAACCAACAAGGAGAGGAGCCAAATAAAATCAAACGATATTGATACTTGAAGAGGAGTATTTAAGTATGAAAAATTCCTCGCTTTCAAATCATAGGATGTATTTTTAGTTTCCTCGTATTACCAAACCTTTTGGAGTTTTTCAGTAAAAACACCATCCACTTCACTTTTAGTGATAAAATGTCTATCGATGATTGCCTTCTAAAGCATTTTGTCTATAGAAATCAAGTGTACATACATATTTTCCTTCCAATAAGCATATTTTTTGCCTTTGAAGGTTTGGGATCTACTATAAGCTCTCTTTGGATCGTCACTACCCATATTCCCAAATTTTGAGTTGATTAGACATGTTCAAAAGACCAACTCTTATGCCAATTGTTAGGAAATAATATGAGGATGAAACGGTCTAGAGGGGGTGAATAGACCTATCAAAAATAATTTTACCAATTTGAAAAAAAATTAATTTGAAAAACTTATCAGACTTTATGAAACAATTTGTGTGGCGGAAGCAAAGTGTGTATAAAATTGATTATGCTTATCAGACGATATATACACCAACACCTTAATCGATATAAAAATATGAAAAATTGGATCAAACAAATAATTTAAATAGTCAAAATGGTATATTGAATTATGATCAACTTACACGAGTAGAGTAAGTGTACATAATCAATACATATGAATTCTAAAATCACAGTTTTGAGTCTTAATCAATAATAAGAGAAATTGGCAGTGCCAATCTAACAAAACCTACGCTTAAATGATAAATCTCTATTAAGGAAATAAAACTAAAAACATATGATTATAAGAAAGTGATAAAAATAACATAAAAATGTTATTACACAAAATTAAAATTGTATGTGTGTGTGTGTGTGAGTGTGTGTGTGTGTGTGTGTGTGTGTGTGACACACACACACACACACACAGAGAGAGAGAGAGAGAGAGAGAGAGAGAGAGAGAGAGAGAGAGAGAGAGAGAGAGAGAGAGAGAGAGAGAGAGAGAGGAGTGTACACCGATGTATAGTGTTTTGGCTATTTTCCTCGCTAAGCCTACTCCACTCTTCAATGGTTTTCCATTTAAATTTTTGTTCATCCACTATAATTTTTGACAAGAACTACAATACGTTCAATACAATCATAACCCAAATAATGCTTAAAATATTAAATATTTAATCTGAAACCTCGTTGACTTGTTCACAATATCCAAAACTGAAACCGTTAATTTTTTACTCGAAATCGTCTTGAATCTTCCATTACCAAGAATGTTTCTCTGAATTCTTCATTATACAATGATCTTACCTTGATCCTACTGATATCTTGAGCCTTAGTATGTCCAAAGATTAAGAATAACTCCTACTTTGTTCGTAGGTTTCCAGACAACACTACCAAAGTAATTATAGAGAGAAGAACCTCATTCTTTTCCGTTGTACTTGTCTTAACCAAACATAATTTGCAAAAACACTGAAATCTCAAGAAATCTTTAAAGAATTGTTAATCGCAATAACAAAGCCTCCTCTCAAATAGCATACATAAAGGATGTGAGTTATACCCAAACAAAAGTGTGTTGTGAAATTTCCAATCAATAGTGAGTCTTTATGTTTCTCAACATTGTGAAAGGTTTTGAGAGAAAATGCTTTTATATGTGTTGGAGATCTAACATAAAAATGAGAGAAAAATGATGTTTTTAATTTGAGTCATAAGAAAAGAGTATGATTCAAGTCAATAGATGAAGTGATTTGGGTCAATATTCAATAAGTAACAAAAAATAGATTATGTGATTCAAATCATGAGATATGTGATTCGAGTCAAATGATTTGAATCATGAAAACATATAATTTGATAAGACTCACACAATTAAATCCCATAGGAATACAGTCTTGTCTAATTCGAATCAGACAATCTATGATTGGAATCAAGCTTCTATTATCCAGATCATGGATGTTGTGATTCGAATCATGGCAAAGCAAAAACAATTCAGTGGCTCTCTATAAAAAATTCTAATTTGAGTTATGGAAGTGTGTGATTTGAATCACACTTCTAGAATCTCAGATGTCCTAAGAGATGTCGAGACACTGATTTCTAGTTAATACACAAGGACTAAGGTTCACAAACTTAAAGATACATAAAATAACAAAACACAAAGAGTTGTTAACCCAGTTCAATGTATAACAACACCTACGTCTGGGGGCTACCAAGTGTTGTACCCCAAAATTTGTCCAACCTTTTCTTTTACTTGGCTTATGTTTTCACTACATTATTCTAGCATTTGCATTGCATATCATTATTCATTTGCAGGGGATCAAGATAGGTGCGCATAGAAAGAGAAGGTTTTTCAAAGGTTCCAAACAAGCATGAGTGCTCATGAAGTCATCAAAAGCTGGTCAGAGCTTTTTGAGAAAGTGAATGGATGCATATTGCTTATCTCCTATCTTGGAGAGCAATTGAAGATCATCTGAAGATCACAAGTTCATGGATATGGATATGAGGTGTTGTGAAGCTCATTGAGTGCTTTGAGAGCCATTGTGGAGCTTATTTAACTTGTTATATCATGTGCAAGAGGTTGCAGTCAAAGGATTGCACACCAAGGGTTTCATCTGCCTAGTGCTAGATCCAATGTGGATTTGAAGGAAATTAAGACTCAATTCTAAGTCTTTGGATTCATGTATGGTTGAGTTGAGGCATCTCAGATTTTATTTCAAGATCAATTCAAGAAGAATCAAGAGTGTGAGAAGTTACTAAATTAGGGTTTCAGAAGTTTGTCAGTGTAAAATCCCTTATTCAGTGCCTAACTTCAAGACCACATATCTCAAGATACAAGTGTAATATCACTTTGACATAAACATTATACTTGTAGATCATGTTCTTAGATTTCTTTTGAGTACTAGAAATCATTCATTGGGTTTCTAGAACTCAAGTTATGATGCTGACAAGTTATGGGTCCTCAAATGAATGTATTTTCAGTCAACAAAAGTCAACCAACTTTCAAGGCATTTTTGACCTAGAATCATGTTTCTCCTCAACTTTTTATGAACATGAAATTTGTTCCTTATGATCTTAGATTTCCAAAAAGTCTTAGAAGTCCTTCATCTCATGTGTAGAACTCATGTTATGAAACTTACAAGGCAGGGGTATTTTGGGAAAGTGAGATTATAGGTCATTCTCATTATAGGTCCATTTCATGATCTTGTGCACTTCAAATGGAACTTTCTCCAACATGAAACTTGTTTCAAATGATCTCAATTCCATCATGGAATATCAAATTGTCATGGATATGAAGATGGGTGAAGAAATTCAATGGAAAAAGGACTTTAAAGTCATGATTTGAATTGAATTGATTTTAATTCCTTTTCATGCCATGTTTGTGCATATTTTGATTCACAATATCATACTAAGTAGAATGCACAAATTGGATTTGAGTTATGCAAATTAGAACACATGAAATTTCAAGTAACTTCAAGTAGAAGTTACACATTCAATCTTCACCATTGGATCAATTCAAGGAGCAATTATCATCCACATCATCAATTCCAAGTCCCAACAACTGATTTGAATGATTTTCCAAGGGAATTGGCGCCATTTTCACATGTGAATGAACTCAATTTCCAACTTTGGGCATTTTTGCATTACACCATAACCAGGCCAAATTGGGCCTCCAAATGATTTCTGATCCATAATATAAAAGCTTATGATGAAGATTGAAGCTTCATTGGTGCATTTTGATGGAGAAAGAGCAAGAACACAGTTGGAAAATTCAAGAGAAAAAGTGAAATCGTGAATTGAGATTTAAGCAATTTCCAAGCAATTCAAAGCCAGCATTCTCTTTCTTAAACTTCCTTGAGTGAATCTGGACATTTTTTTAGCAAGCTTAGGCATAATTGAAGCCCCAACGGAGAGGCTTCGTTAGGCAATTTCCTTTTTAACATTTCTCACTCAATATGCATTGATTCATCTCCATTTTTGTTGCATACTGAAGTCCTACATGTGTAGCCAAATTCTGGATAGGTTAGGATGATGTTTGTGATAATTTCAGTTTGATGCTTGAATTTTCATCTGTTCGTATCTCTTTATTCTTGAGTGATAAATGAAATCTAAGCCTAGAATCATGATCTACATAACACGAGCTTTAATTTGGTATAAGATTTCGCGCGTTTTGGTTAAGTTTTGGATTATCAACTCTGGTGGTGTGACCGGAGCACAGTGGTCCGTCGTCTGGTAATTCTCTTTGTTTGGCCTACGTGTGCGCCACATGTGCTTGTTGAAAGTTTGACCTGCGTTGATCAACGGATCATATTAGATCTGACTAGCCTGCGTATCCTTTGACCTTGCCATGTCATAAGTGATACGCAGCGTTTCACTTTGCTGCTTAGTTTGGGCTTATCTCGCTAATTGCACCCCCTCTTTGCCTTGGTCCAATGATTCCAACTGTAGAAATTGCTATTTGCCACGCCTCTCTTATTTCTTTTATTTTCTTTTTTTCATTTTATTCTGTTTTGATTTTAACTCATTTAAAATACCTCCAATAATATTAAAATTCCACAAAAATATTTTTAGGACACTTTGAGATGTCCTTTAATTTTAGAAAATTTTTATTTTATTTTTTTGGATCATTTTTTTAATTAAAAAGGAATTAAATATTGGGAGGTGTTTTAATTAAACTTTTAATTGTTCTTTTTGGATTCATGCTTTGTTCTTGATTCAATCCTTTGATCCAATGAATGAAAATAATTCCTCATTTCAATAATGAGTTGAATGATTTTTTAGGACCATTTTTCCCCTGGTTTAAGTCATTTTGGTTTGACTTTTAAGTCATTTTTGTTGACCCTCGACAATCCTCCTTCAAAGTGGAGCATCCTTGGGAATCAAATTCTTTGATGATGCTTTGAAGTGACTTTGATTGTAATCTTTTGGCCTCTGGTTGCCAACTCTTTAATGTTCATTTGATATTTTATTTGGCTATTTTTGAACCTTCTTCCTATTTTTGAGGTGACTTGCAAGTCAATGTACTCCTAAGGGAGGTTCATACAAGTACTTGACCTAGTTTGCTTTGGAAATGACAATTGTGGATCCATTGAGCTCTTAATATTTGTTGATTCATACTTCTAACATGTTGAGGTATTTGAATGTTCATCTTTAGGTCATAAACATGTTCATTGTGTGTTGAGATTTGCATTCTTTTTAGGCTTTCCACTTGAAGTTCAAGTGTTGAATGTGCTTAAGACTTAGGTCTTTCTCCATGCCTATTCTTGCATTCTCTTTTGTGCTTTTCCTTATTTGGTTTGTGAACCTTATCCTCTCACCTTTGCTTATGTCCCATGACTTTAGAATCCCATTTGAGATGGCTTAGTCTCTCCTTTGGAAGTACATGAAGCACATCATGAATGGTGATTCTTTGAGGACTTCTTTTGTTGTGTTCTTGCATGATCCTTGAGATGGCCTGTGGTTGAGTTGCCCATGAGAGTTCCTTGTTGTCCTCACATTTTCTCCCACTCTCTCATTTAATCATGGTTTCTTCCCTTTCTTTTTGCTTTGCCTTAGAGCTTGTGGTTGATGACAAATGGTTGTAGGATTCATTTTCTCCCATTTCATCCTACTTTTGTGTGCTTGTTTGATCTCTTGTGTGTGCATTATTTCTTTCTTCTTCTTTGCATCTCTCATATGCCATCTTGAGGTTGAGATGTGCTTGTGGAGGCTACTGCCCCACACTTTTTTCCTCCCTCACTTTCATTCTAATTGTGCATTACATGTTTGGATACTTGCATCTTTATTATTCCATGCTTCCTTCTTCTTCTTCTTTCTTATTTGCCATGTTCCCATAGGATCTCTAATCTTCCTTGTTCAAGTGAGATTATGATAGACCTTAGGCTTTAACCCATGCGTGATAACATTAGGTATCATTCCCTTTTATCCCAATCATAGGTGCACTTTGTATGAGAACACTAGGTTGAGTCTTAGTCTCCCTTTAGAGTGTTTTTCTCTTCTCATCTCAAAACACTTTTAAAACACATAATAAATGCTAAGGATTGTTGTACATTACGAGCCTTAAGTACTTGGGAAATGGTTATTGGGGGGCCTCCTCTCAATTATCTAGAGTGTTTAGTGTATGTCCTTTGGACGATATGCGACACATTCGCTCCTAGGTCATAGTCTTTAGTGCAACATGAATTACAAACTTAACTCAATGCACTTCTTCTTTAAAAAACACAAAACAAACTTCAAATCTTTTTATCCTTCGGGATCTTAATTTGGAAAACCTTTTTCATAAGGAGAGTTTTGTTAACTCTTGGTTCTACCGCAAACAGGTAACGCCTAAGTCTCCAATGGTCGGGCTGCATACACCTAACTGCTAGAACTAAGTTTAAACCCTACTCGGGCCTAAAACATTTTGAACCAACCGGTGTTCTTGTTAGCCCAAACTACATTTGCTCTAATTTCTCATATCATATGAGAATACGTAGGCACAAGACGGCGATGTCTTGGCGAGCAACCTTCCCCACCTTTCACCCGTAGTTAGCCGAACTACGTTGACTCTGACTTTCCCATTGCACGAGGGAATACGTAGGATTAGAGCGACGATGCTCTGTCTAGTCTCTTTTCTTTTCTTTTGTCCCTGAACCTTAGCTTAGATAGTAAACACCCTTTTAGATAGACAACAAAGCGTGGATCCCGTCAAGTACGACGGACGTGAGGGGTGCTAACACCTTCCCCTTGCGTAACCGACTCCCGAACCCGAGATATGGTTGCGATGACCTGTCTTTTCCCATTTTCATTATGTTTTCTCTGATCGTTTCCTTTCCCTCTTTTGGGATAAATAACAAACGGTGGCGACTCTTCTGTCATTGCCAGCCCCTCTTTGCAGCGATGCAACACCAAGCTAGGAAGGAAATTCACTTTTAGTAGTATCAAATCAAAGCTAAACAACCCAGTTTACAACTTCTCATTTAATCCCTACCCAGTGCAATTTCTACCTAAAACACTCCTAGGTATGAAAAACCGCTTTCACTTCCTACCAGTCACGATACTGACATAATTATAACTTTTTCGAAGTTTTAGAAGATACACTTCTAAAGACACACAATCACTCAATGATTAAAATCTTAGGAGTGGTTGACAAAACTTACAACTCAATAAAGACAGTCAAGTTCAAGCATCTGAGTGATGAGTGAATGAATGGCTCATAAATAACGATCACACACAAACCCTAAACAGTCACTCAATAAACAATACGTTTTTCTCAAAACAAGAATTAAGGTTATCCTGCCCTATTTATAAACATAGTGTGGACTGGATTTGGGGGCTTCAAACGCAGCACAACAGCTATTAAGAATCTACAGAATTTTCTCCATAAAAATAACTCTTCAATCAAAAGTTTCCTAAAATGTCTTCAACATTTAAAAAGCATAGAATAACTTTAAATTCAAACTGAATCTATGATTCTTCAATCTTGGACGCCACATAGGATTACTTAATATTCTCAAAATATTTTGTAATCTGTAATTACCTCAGCTGAACAATCCTGCAGACCTTTAATAGACAAGATGTCGAGACATCTTGTTAGGATATATTGTCCAACATGTTGCTGCCAAGTTAGTTTTACCAAAATTACTACCAATCACATACACAGAGACTTAACAATCTCCCCCTTTGACAAATTTTGGCTAAAACAAACTAATGACCTTAGCACACAAGCAACACAAATAATCTAGAAACACGTGGTTTAATAGAAACTCATAGTTTGAAAATATATCAACCACACAAAACAGAAGTAAAGCAGCGAAAACACACAAATATAGCAGAAGGTTAGTGAATCTCCCCCTCAACAGCAGCCAGTAGACAGACAATGATTAGTGGTTAGTGCATTGACCATGACCATTTTTACTCCCCATTTTTAGCCAGAATATGACAAAGGTAAGTAACTTAACCAGAACAGGAATCATATTAATACAAGTACAAACATCACATAGTTCTAAAAACACAATATCCTGGGCATTAAGCTCTTAAAAAAAACTAAACAAGTACTACAAACAAAGATCATCTCAAGTGTCAAAATCGTCTCCCTCTTCTTCATCTTCACCATCAGAATCCTCAGATTCAGCATCTTCATCCACAGTAACATCAACATGTTTAACTTACTGCTCCTCTGCCTCCATCAAAACTTTGATTAATTGCTCCAGCTTTATCTTCCTGGAAGCACAAGTCCTTATGGTGTCATCCAAGTCACGGTAAGTCTCCTTCAGCTACTGAATAATTCCTTCCTTATATGTAATAGAACCAGGAATCTGTGCAGATGTCATAATAATATCTAGAACATGTGTTCCAGCAAATAGTTTGTAGTGCAGGGACAATGGAGATTTTTTTTCATTACATTATCAGTAATTAGCAAAACACCAGGGTGTTGATTCAAGATTATACCACAAATAAGTGAAGGAATACAAATTGGCATCTTCATAGCTGATAAGGAAGCTTGCTTCAGAACTTGATCAAAAATTTATTCTCTAAAACCAAAAGCTCTCTATGTACCAACGACATATATAAACTTCCCAAACCCAGTAGCAATAGTGGAAGTGTGATTCGTGGGAACCTAACTTTCTGTACCAATCCTATGAAGGATTGCATACTTCACACTGAGTTTACCAACTAACAACTTTCCCTTGGTTGGCCAGGACTTCACCTGCTTCCCAGTGATCTGTCTCCACACTTTATCATTAGTGACTTCAAGCTCAATTTGAGCCTTTTCATATCTTCCCAGAAAGTTGTTGATTACTGCAGGAGAGAATGTCACATCATTTCCTCTGACATAGAATTTCCTATAGTCCCCATTCTTTGCATTAGCACATCCCTCAGGGATATTCACCACAAACTCCTTGACTAGTTTTTCATAGCAAGGCACAGGCTTAATGACAGTTTTTAGTAATCCACCAGCTTCTATAAGTTCTACAACTTTTGTACACTTTAAGGAATCCTTCCCTAACTCCCTTTCCAGAGTTATTCTCCTTTGGAAAACATACTTCCATCTCTCAACATTCTTTACAGAATGGAAGGATACATTATCCAAAGGTGCATCAGGCACAATAGTGTAAGTCTTCTTTGCAACATATTTCCTAATGGGAGTGATGTCCTAGACATCCTCTTCAACATCAAATCCAGACTCATTAGATGAAACAACCTTTCTCTTCCCTATAGGAGTAACAACTTTGATCCAAGGTTTAGCTGGACCAACTTAAGTTTCTTGCTTGATCCAACAGATTTTGCCTTAGAGGAAGAATCCTCAAACCTTACAACCTTTCCCTTTATTCCCTTGAGTCTCTTAGCAACCCCAGGGCTAAGACTTATGATTACCTCATTATCAGATGGCCAATCATCTACAGTGATAGTGCCTTCAGCAATATTACCTTTGATCCTAGTAGAAGGTTCAGAAACAGGAACATTGGTAGTAGAAGCCTTCTCAGCATAAGGTGTTTCAACATTGGACACAACATCATTCCCTGCATTTTTAATAACAGAATTAGCAAGCATGTTCAACCCTTCGCCCATAACTTTACCTTCAGATGTACTAGTCTCTGAGGAACTAGTTTCCCCAGTCTCAAGGGAATTAGTGACATGAACAGTACTTGCAGCAGACGAACCAGCCATAGACCCAACAGAGGGATGAACTTGTGAGAGCAGAGTATTGATTCCAGGCACAAAAGATTATGCTTTCCATATAAAAATTTATGCATAATGTTTGAAATATTTCTATGAACATCATATCTTTCTTCTATTTCTTTCTTAGAGGAACCATCAAGAGGGGGTTGTGAAGCATACTTTACTGAAGGTTGCTTTATTCCCTTTACATGCACCATGCTAGGTCTATGCACATTGTTGCACCCCAAAATTTGACTAACATTTATTTACCCATCAAGAGTTATATGAGACTACGAAGCTATCCAAGAAGGTTATTCAAGTATGCAAAGGTTGATATCTTTGTCAGAAAACTCAAGAGATCCTCACAGAGATTGGTTGAAACCAAGGTTGTGTGTCTCATAACTTGAGAGTTGTGGGAGCTCCTCAGATGATTCTGAGACTATGAGGATGGACTTTAAGCTTTTATAAAGCTTATGAGATGTCTTGAAAGCCATCATGAAGCCTAGAGAGGTCATTGTACAAGTGTCAGAAGATTCAGCCATGAGTGGTGAAATTAGGGTTTTGACCAGGTCAACCCTAGGTCAACTGATGATTTGGAGAGGGTTGATACCTAATCCAAGAGCCATGTGATCATGGAATGATGCATTGAGATGCTATAAGGATGATTCCTAGACCAACTCATCATGATTGAGGAGTTTGAGAAGTTTTAAGCTAGGGTTTCTAAGGCTCGACAGTGTAAAATCCCCTAGTTTGATCCCTATCTTCAAGGCAGTTTAGCTCAAGATGTGATTGTAATCTCATCTTCCCCACAACATGAATGTTGTAGAGCTTGTTCTTAGCTTTAATTTGAGTACTAGAAGTCCTTGATAGGATTTGTAGAGCTCAAGTTATGGCTTTGACAAATTACAGGCCATCTGAGGTATGTGAATCTGGGTCCTTGAAAGTCACCCAACTTGCATCCAACTTTTGCCCTAGTAGGATGATTCCTATGAACTCTTGGTAAACATGAACGTTGTAGAGCATCTTCTTAGCTTTCTAGAGAGTACTAGAAGTCCTTGATAGGATTTGTATAACTCAACTTATGGCTTTGGCAAGTCAAGGGCATTTTGGTCATTTGGAGGTTATAGGTCATTTCAAGCATAAGGCCATATCTCCTATTTCCAAGCTTCAAATGGAAAAATCTTCAACATCAAACTTGCTTAGAATGATGTTTTAAGGCTAGTAAGGAGGTCATGAGATGTTGAAAGGGCTTGTATCAAAAAGTGATGAAAATGGCCTAAAATGGAGGCATAAGTTAAATAAGTTGAAATTGAAAATTGGAAATCACAAGCTATACATCCAAACCATGTCATATAATAGGTAATTTTGACTCCAAAGGACATTATAAGAACAATGGTTCAGCCACAATTTTGATTTGACCCCTAGATCATAGGGCTGCTTTGGAAATGGCTTACTTGCATCTTAAGGTACCAAAGCAAAACTCAAAGAAACTCAATGAACAAGTTAGTTATGCATTGTAACACATCATAAATCTCATATGGGGAGAATTTCAAGTCAGTTACAAAGGTTACAAGGACTATGGCATGAGATAGCATATGGTGAGAAGTGAAATCAAAATGTCATGACATGAGATTTCCATATTCTCATTGGAAGGTCCTAGATGGTTCTAGATGATTCTAAACCACTCTATATAACATGTATAACCTGCTCAGATGCAAGGTTGGTGAGAGTTGGTGCAGAGAAGAGAGAGTGAGATCAAAAATCTTCCATTGCAAGTCACAATCGGTTTCATCAATTCTCTTACAATCAATCCATTTCTTTGGTGCAATTCAATTCCATATGTGTTTCTGAAGGTGTGTCAATCAAAATCAGAGAGGTTTCATGCTTGAATCGTGTTCTTGACATTGAGCTTCACCACCTGTAACTCCAGATCGGTTTCCAAGAATCAAGCAGTTTCAACCCTTCTTTTTGCATACAGAAGCAAGAATACTACTCAGTGAAGGAATTGGGAAAGATTGAAGGTCTGAATTGGAGGTTTCGTGCACCTGTTCATCCCAATTACACAGGTTTGTAACTTTCTCTCTACACCTTAATTTAAGTAGAATTGATTAGATTTGATAAGTTAGAATGGTTAGAAATCATTAGGGGAAGCTTTCTGGAAAGTTTGAAGAGAATTGGTGATGATTTTGTTATTGACACCATTTCTTTATGGACCAAGAACTCCTTGAATCTTGAGTAATAATCTTAGTTCTTTAGTGGAATTTGACCAGTGATAGGAGGTGAACATTTTAGTGTAAACAATTTCAAGAATCTTGAGTTTTGATTTTCAAGCATAATTTGAAGTTGCTATCGGGTTTCAAGTTTGAGTGAGAGTCAATGGAATTTGAGATCATAGCTGAATTCTTGGGGAAAATGGAGCATGTTAGGGTTTTACATTTTGGATTTTCATGAAGTTTTGAGGAGATACGAGATTGGGGAAGAAGAGGTATGAAGCTCTGTTTCAATGGAGTTCTCCCTCCAGAAATTTGAAATTGAAGAAGATGATGTTGTGGCCCTAGGATCAGAGGAGACTTTTGACTGAAATCTTGATCTAACGGCCATCCACGCGTTTCAGTTTGTGAAGAGGTTTGAACAAGGCGAAACGCAGCGTATCACTTAAGTCCTGGCTTGGGCTTAAGTGATCTTTTGATACCAACACCCCCTTCACGAGGCCCACCTGATTTTGAACTAAATTCCATTACTTCCTGCACCGTTTATTTTCCATTTTCGTTTCATTTTTCTAATTGATTTTCTGATTAAATTGGGCTTAGCGCTTATACTACCTACACCCCTCCTTTTTAGCCCATTAATGAAATGAACTGCATCTGGTTACTATCTGCACCCCAGTTTCATTCTTTAATTTCATTTTTTTCCATTTTTTGTTAAACTTTGAAAATTCATATCAATTTGAAAATTAATGATTTTTTAATGGGAATTTTTGCTCCCATTTCATAACGATGTGTAGAAAATTATCAAATAAAAATATTTTCATTTCATGCATTTTTTATATTTCTTGTGTATTTTTCATTTTAATAGCTTTTTATTTCTTTTATATTGATCCATGAATTTGTAGAATTTTGTTTAGGTAGTTCCCTTAATATTTTTAGGCCATTCTTTTTAGGATAGTTATATATATGCTTTAGCTTCCACCTGGATTTATTCCATAATTTTGTGATGAATTTTAGGATAGTTTTGATTAGATGACATTAGGTTGTGTAGAATTAGGTCAATCCTTAACATAGGTCCACAATAACATTAGAATTTTGGGTTTCTAGGTCAAGTTAGGTATTGGGGCATATAAGGGTATTAAGGGTAGGTATGTAGGATCCCTTATAAATTATATTAGGTTTTAATATAGTAGTATACTATTTTTAGATGATTTTTGTAGTTGATGATTGCTTGTGTTGCCCTTGTGGGCTTGTATTTTTGTTTTCTTTGCTTTGTGGGCTTGGAGAGCTTGGTTTTGTTCTAAGGAGCATTGAGGAGCATAGTAGGAGCATTGAGGAGCTTGAGAGCTTGATCTCTTTTTTGTTTTGTTGTTTGTTTTAGGGTTAGGGATTAGGAAGAGTTTAGACCTAGTTAACTTCTTTCTTAAACATGGATGGTATCTTTCACCTCCATTCCTCCCTATGATTCAAAGTCCTTCCATGGTATACACCTCTCTCCTTTGGAGGGATAAGTGATTATACCTAGGAAGTAGAACTTTTGAGGGAACCATTCCTTTGATGTTGAACCCTTATAGGTCACCTTTGGTGGTCAATAAGTAGTTCAATATCCCCAGCTTATCCAGTTAAGTGATTTCCTCTGGTTTGATTGTCTTGAGAGATGTTGAGCTTGAGTTTGAAGATGAAGACTTCAATGAAGAGTATGGAAGAGGATGAATCCTTGAGCATTGCCATTCCAGCTGAAGCTTGAAGAGCAACAAGAGCAAGTTGACACTTGAAGACCCCTGAAGATGAAGTAAAGACTGAAGGATGAAGTTGATACTTCTAAGTGATTGAAGATTATTCTGAAGAGCTGAAGCTTGAAGAACAAAGGAAGTTGATACTTACTTTGATACTTGGAGATCCTGAAGGAGCCAAGTTGATACTTGTGATTGATAGTGAAGCCTGAAGGTGGAGCTGATCAAGAAGCTGAAGCTTAAAGGAGAAGATAAGTTGAAACTTATGTTGAAGGGTTGAAACCTGGAAAAGCAAATTGATATTTGTCAAGAGTAATTGGAAGTCTGAAGACTGAGTTGTTGTTCGAAAGGCTGAAGCTTGAGGTTGAGAGAGGAGTTGATCTGCTTTCTTTTACTTTTTCTTTTCTGTATTGATGTGTTTTGTTTGACTTGCTTGATGCATTAGAATAAGTTCATATCTAGAATAGGTAGAATCTAGGAGCATGATTGCACTAGAGGTTGAGTTGCTCCCTCTGCTTGTATTGTTACTGTGTGGCTTTGCTTGCGGGTATTCGGTAGAGCCCAGCTCCCTTGCCCATGTGGTTTGTTTGCCTGATGGCATTTTATTTCATTTCTTCTGTATGATTGCAGTTTACTATTATTGCTCGATAGCATGTTGTTTATATTTCAGTATGATTACTGTTTTTCATTCTGGCTTGAGGTTGAGATGAGCTTGTGGAGGCTGAAGCCCCACACACATTTCCTCCCTCACTTGCATTGCATGCATTTTACTGTTAAGCTGATGCTTTGTCTGTTTTGGTGTATCATTGACATGATCCCTTAGGACTCTCATTTCCTTTGATAAGGAATTGATGATAGAACTTTAGGTTGAAACCTATGCATGACAACTTCTAGGAGTTCCCTGTTCAAACCTTGACCATAGGATGAATCCATGGCATGACAACAGTAGGACTTGATAGTCTCCCTCCTAGTTGGGCCTGTTCTCTTCTCATCTCAAAACAGTTTAAGGTACAGTAATCATGAATGATTTCTTTCGTACGGTACGAGCCTTAAGCTATCTGAGAAAGGATTGTGGGAGAGTTTCCTTTCCACAGTCTGGATGTTTAGTATGGTACCCTTTGGGTGACATGCGACGCATTCACTCTTAGGTCATAGTCTCTAGTGCAATTGAAATCGCAAACACAATAAAAAACACTTCTTTCGTAAAAGACAGGAAATAAACCGTAGTTTCCCGAACTACGTGAGCTCTGATCTCTCATACCTGTTGAGAGTACGTAGGCACAATACTAATGTATTGGCGAGCTACCTTCCCCCATAACCCGTTGTAGGCCGAACTACGTTGACTCTGATTTCTCATTCTCTGATGAGAATACGTAGGCATAAAGTGCGACGCTTTGCCGAGTCATTTTCCTTTTCTTTTTAAGCCAGCCTTGATAGGTAGATAGAATAAAACCAACCTGTCCAATAACACAACAAGCATGGATCCCGTCGAGTACGACGGACGTGAGGGGTGCTAATACCTTCCCCTTGCGTAACCGACTCCCGAATCCAGACAATGGTTGCGACGACCTTGTCTTACCCTTTTTCGTCAGGTTTTTCCGATCGTTTCCTTTCCCGTTCTGAGGGATAAATAACGAAAGGTGGCGACTCTTCTGTTGTGCCGGCACCTTATTTTCCCGCAAGCGACAGCTGGCGACTCTGCTGGGGACCGAACCCAGAATCTCTGGTTCTCCGGTTCCCTGCGAGAGTCAATCCTAACGCTTGTATGTTTACTTGTTGGGTTGCATTTATTTATCGCATTTTACTTCTCGCACTTTATTTCCCGCATTTTATATTCAGTATAATATGATTATCTGTGTTGTTGTGGGATGAGAGTTCTGATGAGTGAGAAGCCAGACCCAGCCTTGAGTGCACCATAGACTTAGAGTGGAAATTAGTGGGCGCGTGCTTGCTTTGCAGGCACTAGTGTCTCATGAAATCCACGCTCAGACGAGGTTCATCCGGTTGGATTCTCTTTCAACCCTTTGGGTTGAGACGGTTGCTGGTTTGGTGGATTGTCGACTCTGGGGACCGATCATTTGTGATTCAGCCGAGTGAGGCCGCTTCATGAGCTGGTGATGCCACACCTTCTGGGTATCGTATCACCCCTCTTGAATGTCTGTGACGCTGATGAACGCATAGGATGCCGAACTTGAGTCAGTTTAGGTCCACACCTGTGAGCAGGGTTGGGTTTATTGCAGGAAACCTTGACCTTCAGAATACCTGGTTTTCTTGACAGTGAATCAGTTTTGTTGGTACTGGAGTTTCTCAGTTGCAGATTGGTCTGTTCTTGATAGAGCAGGTTTTGATCAGAGGATCTTATCATCAGATGTGTTGGTTGTTCTTGATAGAGCAGATTTGGGGTATGAAGATCTCATCAGCAGATGTTGTTTGTTCTTGATAGAGCAGATTTTTGATTAGGGTCTGAAGATCTCATCAGCGGATGTATGTTTGTTCTTGATTGAGCAGATTTTTGATTGGGGTCTGAAGACCTCACCAGCAGATATTTCTTGATCCTATGTCTCAGGTCCTTATTATCAGACATTTGTTCTTGACAGAGCAGAATTATGATCCTGTGTATATGGTCCTATCAGATGGTTGTTCTTGGCAAATCAGATTTGTGGTCCTATACCAGGGTTTTCTTCTTATCAGTGGTTGTTGATACAGAATCTCCACAGCACCAGTTGCCCAGATCTATTATTGCATGATTGCATTTTGCATTAGTTTGCATATTCATTTGCATTTCATTAATGTGTGTCTGTGTTGCAGGTACCGTTTTCCCCGATCCAGGATTTCTTGCCTCCTATTGTATCGTTATGGGCTCCCTGAGGAAGACTGTGGCTTACAAGTTCCCGGCCCCCGATGTGGTTAAGCTGACTGGTTTGATAGCTCTAGCAGATGATTCTGTGAGGGATGATTTCAGAAAATCTTACGGCAGGTTGCTCAGTTTGGTTCATAAGCCTTCTGTGTTCGAGTTGAATGGGTTGCACGCTCTGCTGCAGTTCTACGACCCTCCGCTGAGATGTTTTACTTTTCAGGACTTTGTTCTCGCGCCTACGCTGGAAGAGTATGCTGATTTGCTAGGTGTGCCTATCAAAAGGCAGATGCCTTTTGTTCACATGGATGCTGAGCCTGATCTGGCTGGGTTAGCTCCTTCACTTCATCTGGACGCCTCTGAGTTAGTGTTGACTAGTTGGAACAAGGTTCCTGGGTTCTCCTTGCAGTTTCTGGTGGGTAAAGCTCAGCAGTGTGCCAAGGACGGATGTTGGGTCGCGTTTAATGCCATCCTCGCCCTATGCATATACGGCATCATTCTGTTCCCCAATATGCCCGATTTCGTAGACTTCGATGCATTTCACATCTTCGCATCAGGGAATCCAGTACCTACCTTGATAGGAGATGTCTATCACTCAGTCCACTACAAAAACGAGAACAGGAGGGGGAAGAATGTCTCGTGCTGCGTACCCTTGCTTTACAAATGGCTTGATAGTCATCTGCCCAAGAGGGGTTCTTTTGTCTCGTCTGCAGCCACAGTTGAATGACCTGAGCGTCTGATGAGTTTATCTGCAGAGGATATCGACTGGTTCGACAGAGATAGGTTGGGTACTGAGGTGATCTTCAGTTGCAGCGGGTTTCCGAATGTGCCTTTGATAGGTAGGAAGGGCTGTATAAACTACAATCCGTCGTTGTTGGTCCGACAGTTCGCGTATGCTTTGAGAACTCCGCCGAAGGATGAAGAGGTACATGAATCTCTGTACCTCACTGGTCTTCTAGAGAGGGATCTGTTGTCCAAGCTTCAGCGCGCGTGGAATGGTATCAGTAAGCGAGGAAAGCCATTGCTGGGAAAAAGCAACAATCAAGCCTACCCCCCGTACGTGACTTGGATCAGAGCCAGGGCCGATGCTATAGGGATGCCGTTTCCTCATGCCAAGCCAGAAAGCCCTCCAATGATCGAAGAGCCTACTACTGTGCCCATTCAGCAGCATAATCAGGTGTTAGCTGAGCGGGATGAATTGAAGCGGGCAAACGAAGAGCTGGAGAAGGAATTAGCTTAGCTCCGAAGCGAGAGGAACGAAGCCGTCCATTCTTTCAGAAGGCAAACAGAGTTGGTGAACCAGCTAGGTACATGCCTGACTAAGCAGATAGCCGAGCGTGAGTGCATGGGTCGAGACTTCAAAGCTATCAACAACGTACTGGCTATGAAGAAGTAGCACTTGGACGAGGCATATCAGAGGATATCCAAGTTCAACCAGCACTGGAAGGCTTCCCTGGCCACCAGGAAAGAGCGGGAGGATAAGCTGATGCTACAGATCTCCAAGCTGGAAGCCCAGGTGAAGGACAGCGAGAAAAGGTTTGATGAAGAAACCGGCCGCAGATACGCCGCCGAAGGCCAGCTCAACAAAGCTCTCGCTAACCTGAAGGAGCGCAAGCTGACGTTTGAGTCCAAAAAGCGGAAGTTAGAAGATTGCTTTGGCGAAGGAGCATGGGAGGGTTCGGTCGAAGGACTCCAGTATACCATTGTGCGGAGGGAATTGCTCGTCGAAGGGTTACTCACTCTGCCAGATCATCCAGAGACGAAGGAGTTGTTAGAAGAGTATCACGCCCGTGGCCGTACTTGACTATTTGTATTCCTTTTGTTTTGATCATTGTTGTATGCTGACCATCACCAGGCTTGTTGGCTGAGGTCATGCTGTTGATTCATCTTGTACTCGCTGATGCTATGTACTGCCTTGATAGGCTTTCTTTATATATGAGATTGCTGTTTCCATGATTGGACTCGGACTTCTTCTTCTTATTATTATCAACACTGGCACTCAGGCACTAGGATCGGGGGAAATCTCCCAAACACACAGACACACGCATGCATTTGCATGAAGCATTTGCATGACGAGCATCTTGTTGTTTTTCCTAACCCTTTAGTGTTTACAGGTTTTTTCAGGTTCACAGGTGTCCCAGGCTATTTCCGGTGGTTCCAGGATTGATCAGAGACTAATTCACCGTTATCCGACTAGAGCTAATCAGACCAGGATCATGGATCAAGTGCAAACTGATGTTCAGGAGCTCCGCGAAAGGATGGACCGCTTCATGGAGCTCATGCAGGTGGTCGCCAATGGCCAAGATCAGCTCAGAACTTTGGTTCAGCCTTTGATCTCCAGGGTTGATAGTAACGGCGTGCTCCACGGTGGGACCGTGCCTACTCCTCCACCAGTTGAAACTCCGCAGAACGGTGTCCCCGTGGCCAAGGGAAACGGCAGTGCTCATGGTAACGTAATGGCCAACATCGGACTCAATACGACGGGCGCCGGTAATGGGAGTCTGGGAGCTAATGTCAACATCGGGCCGGGCAACGGCAGCGCAGGCGTTGGGAATTTGTTGGTGCCTCAGCCATGGCTTGAGGATCATCAGGATGATGTGTTCTCTCAAAGAGGTGCTGAAGGAGAGCTGAATGTCGAAGCGCGACTCAGATTCAAAGCACTTGAAGATAAAATGAGAGATATTGAGAATCAGAATACTTTGGGCGTTGATATGTCCAAGCTGGGATTAATTGCTGATTTCAAGGTACCTCCTAAGTTCAGGGTACCTGACTTTGAGAAATATAAGGGCGCCACTTGCCCTCGTGTCCACCTGAGATCGTACTACAGGAAGATGTCTGCTCATTCCGAAGACGAGAAGTTGTTGATGCACTTCTTCCAAGACAGTCTTTCCGGACCCTCCCTCGAGTGGTACATGGGTCTGGAGCCCACTAGTGTGCGCACATGGAAGGATCTTGCTGAAGCATTTGTGCACCACTACCAATACAATAGCGACTTGGCCCCGAACCTAGTTCAGCTGCAGAACCTGTCGCAGAGGAATAATGAAGGATTTAAGGAGTACGCCCAGCAGTGGCGTGAGTTGGCAGCCCGGGTTCAGCCGCCGATGGTTGAACGCGAGCTCGTGCAGATGTTTGTAGCTACCCTCCCAGGGGTTTACTATGAAAAGTTAGTCAGCGGTATGTCTGGGACATTCTCAGCTCTCATTATCATGGGCGAGCACGTCGAGAATGGAATCAAGATCGGGAAAATTCAAGGTGAGTCATCCTCAGCTGGAGGAGGTGGAAAGAAACCTTATGCTGGCAAAAGGCGAGAAGGAGATGCGAGCGCTGTGACCAACGCTCGAAGGAAGGGCAAATGCCCTCAGCAGCAAATAGCCAGTATAAATATCCCAGCAGCTCCGCAGCAGCAGCAGCAACCGAATCAGCAGGGATATAGAAAGTACCAGAATCGGGCATCTTTGACAAACCGTCACTTCGAAGCACCGCCCATGTCGTATGCGCAACTCTTGCAGACTTTGCTTCAGCTACAGTTGGTCCAGAAGAGGACGATGGCTCCCTTGACAGGGGCACCTCCACCAGGGTACGACGCAAATGCCACTTGCGACTTCCACTCAGGGGCACCAGGCCACACAATCGAGAACTGCAAAGCCTTCAAGCACAAGGTGCAGGACCTGGTAGATGCCAAGATCATCAACTTCTCCGATAATGTGCCCAATGTCATGAAGAATCCTATGCCGAATCATAGAGGAGGCGGAGTGAACGCCATTATCGAAGAAGAGAGTGCAGATCTGTTGACTGATGTCAGAGACCTAAAGACGCCACTTAGCTTCGTCAAAGCTAAGTTGTTGAAAAGAGGGTTCTTTCCAGGGTGCGGAGAACTATGCATGGACTGTGCTACACGATCTGATGGATGTGAGCAGCTGGTAGAAGGAATTCAAAGTCTGGTGACTGAGGTGATTCTGCAGTTTAGCCGGAAGGCTGAAGGTGGACCAGGAGAGGTAGTGCTGAAGCAGGCCGATGAAGTCGCCACCATCACCATCCCTCTCCGGCCAATAACTATTTCTGCGCCCATACTGCCCACCATCACTATTACCAAAGCTGGGTCGATACCCTTCGAGAGCACTAACGCCGTTCCGTGGCATTATGGGGCTAAAGTCTATTGCAACAGACAGAAGTTGGAGCTGGAACCGTATGGGTCGACGGTGGAGAATCTTGCGGGAATCAGTGGTATTACTCGTAGCGGAAGAGTGTTTGCACCATCGGAGGTCGTGGCGGATAAAGCGGTCAGAGCTGATGCGGCCGATAAGGGTAAAAGCAAAGTCGTCGAAGAGGCCCCGTGTGGGGTAGAGAAAGATTTGCTTGTTAAAGATGCCGAGGAGTTTATGTGGTTGATCAAAAAGAGCGACTACAAGATTGTAGATCATCTCCATCAGACGCCCTCGAAGATTTCCATTCTCAACTTGTTGCTGTGTTCTGAAGCACACCGCAACGCACTGCTGAAGGTGTTGAACGCCGCCTACGTACCGCAAGAGATATCAGTGAATCAGCTAGAAGAGGTAGTAGCCCACGTTAATGCTGGCAATGGGCTAGGTTTCACAGACTTAGAGCTGACACCAAAAGGGAGGAATCACAATAGCGCCCTGCACATCTCGATAGAGTGTAGGGGCACGATCATGTCGCACGTGCTGGTGGACACGGGTTCGTCGCTTAATGTTCTTCCGAAGAAGGCGTTAATGAAGTTGGACACTCGTGGTTTGGTTTGTGTCGCACCTCAAAAAATCCATTTCGAACATACGACCCTCGCGCGAAAGGCGCGGAAATATGGTTCGACATAGTCGCCACCGAACTTTATTTTTCCCGAATGAACGGGAGAGGAAAATATCGAGAAAACCTCATAAATGCGGAAGGAACACGGCCATCGCAACCATATTCCTGGGTTCGGGAGTCGGTTACGCGAGGGGAAGGTATTAGCACCCCTCACGCCCGTCGTACTCGACGGGAACCTCTTAATTCGAGTTAATGGATGTTAGCTAAACTTAATTCTTCTCTTCTCACTATTAAATGCTAAAGGATATTATAAAGGGGTAAAGACACTAGGGGATGGTTAGAGGATAGGGTGCTCGCCAAGGATTGGGGCCCTTGTGCCTACGTATGCTCATTCGGACGAGAACGAGAAATCAGAGCGTCGTAGTTCGACTACGGGAAATGATGGGGGAAATGGGAAGATGGAGGGAATTATGCTCGCCAAGATCATCGCAATCTTGTGCCTACGTATCTTACATTCGAGAGTGAATGAAGAATCAGAGCGTTCGTAGTTCGTGGTAACGACCATGAAAGAAACTAGTTTGAATTTGATTGAAGTGGGTATGGATGACGATTATTCGAAGCTTAAGAAAGACTTCTCGGACCCCAAATAATCGGGAGAGCGAACTAAAGACTTGGAACACTCTCTTTTTCATCTTGAAGATAAGGTTGTACGAAAGGGTGAAGTTTGAAATGATGACGACTACTTGAAGCTTAAGAAAGACTTCTCGAACTCCAAACAATCAGGAGAGCGAACCAAAGACTTGGAACACTCTCTTTTCCATCGCAAGAGATGAAAGTGTTTGAATGGTGTTTGAATGGGTGGTTGAAATGATGACGATTAATTGAAGCTTAAGAAAGACTTCTCAAACTCCAAATAATCGGGAGAGCGGACCAAAGACTCGGAACACTCTCTTTTTCATCGTGAAAGGAAAGTTGTTTGAGTTGGAAATAGTTGAACGATGTCGAGTTGTTAATGTTATTTAGAGGCGTCAATTGTTCACACCCGAATAAGACAACTCGCAAGTAAACAACTGAAAGCAAGATCAAAGACTTGAACCTTCTCTTTACACCTTGAAAAGAATTAAATAGTTGTTAATTGATTGATGTTTTGTTTCGAAAATCCGCTTGACGTTGGATCAAGGGTTTGACTCGTTATCGCGTGCAAAGCGTGTTGAAAATGAAATTGTTTGAAAAAAGAGACCGACTTGACTTACGCATCAAGGGTCGAGTTGTAATAGGTTGATGGAGAATGCATATGAGCACTCGACTTACGAGGTTGTTTGAAAGTGGCTCGATGATGAATCGAGAATTAGTTTGAAAACAGTTTGAATCTGCTCTAGTCCCTATGGGTGCTCCTAGGAGATAAACTAATAATCAAAGAAATAAGAAACATACATCGGAATGGGAGAGGGGTACATGTAATTTACACGGGATTGCACGAAATAAAGGGGTCTCATTGTCAGGTAGCCCAAGAGAAAGCCGTGTGTGTGCATTTGTGTCCTAAACTACGCCTTGAGCAAAGCCGAGCACGACTTAAAATTAGGATACCCGCAAATGACCAAAGATCCAACAGTCCACCAATTCGGCTTTTAAGATTTTGATATTTTATTAAGTGTTTTCGATTATGGGTGAATGAATGAATAATGAGATATGATATGTGAATAATAGTATGACAATAATGAATAAATAATATGACAATAATATAGTAAGATAAATATAACAATAATATGAATAATATGGAAATTAAATTTAATGGTCAATTAATCGAAATAAAATCGGGAGAAAAAAGTGGTCTCAGATCCTTTGTTTCACGCCACTAATGTGACGGTTAAACGGTGGAAGTCTCGTCATCGACCCAAAAAAAAAGCGAAAAGTGTCCAATAAAAAATGCGAAATAAAATTATCTCTGAAATAAAATACTATTAAAGTATGAAATAGAAAATTGTTAAGAAATTCAAACAAAACTTTGAATGAAATTCTATAATAAAATAATAGAAACTCTAATAGTTCTAAAGGAATATAACATAAAGTAAAAAAAGAAATAATAATATATATAATATAGGCAAACTGTTTTTAAAAATTGAAATAAGATATAAAATATAAACATAATTGGTATAATACATAATTAAAAAAATAAAAATATATAATAATTAATAATAATGATAATATTTACAAAAATTAAATAATTCACATTTAAAAAAAAAAAAAAACAGTGGGGTGTATGTAAAATGAAACGGAGCGTGTGCCAGTATTTCAAAATGGGCTATCAGCCCAAAAAGACCTCCAACTCATTCATCAGTATTCTAACACCCAAAAAAAAACAATAATAGCTCAAAAACAAATTAGAAGAATTAAATTTGAGCCGCCCACAGTAAACCAGCAAAACGACAGCGAAATGGCCTCCTTAATCACATGAAATGAACGAAGTCCAAAAGCAACACAAATCTGAAAACAAATCCAGCTCAACTCGTTTCGCAACTCACTCGGTTTTTTCGTTCTTATTCGTTCGATCCCTTTCGCCGTCGTCTTGTAATCACGCTCAGATTTTACTTCCTAATCTCTCCTCTATTCTCTTTCTCTGGGTTTGATTCGTCGTAGGTTCCTTTATTGTGGTTTGGTTCGTTGAGATGGGTTTGATACAAGATTGATTGAAAGAAAGGTTGAAGAAAGACTTAGGGATTTGAAGGTTTGTGTAGTTCTGAGAAAGGGGTTGCGAAGGTGATGAGTTTTGGGTGTTGAAGGAGAAGAAGAACAATAAGTTGGGTGTTTTTAAGGAAGACCGTTGAAGAAGAGAGGAATGTTTATGGGTTGAAGGCGCTCCTCTTTGAAGCTGAAGAATAAGTCCAGGTTTATGCTTTTGAAGGTTAGAGTTGAAGGTTTACTACTGAGGAAGGTTTTGGAAGAAACTTTTGGAGGAAGATTTCTGCCGCCATGGATGAAGGATTCAGGATGAGGGTTTTGCGGAATATGAAGGTTGAATAGTGAGGAGTTTGTGAGGACTCCACTTCGAAGAAAGTATTTTTTTTTAAAGGTTTTGGGCTGAGTGAAAGTTCAGCTGAAGGATATTGTTGGAGGTGAAGATGGCGGCCAGGTTTTCATTTTAGGGTTAGGGTTTCGGTTGGAGGCTGCTCCGGTCCCCCTTACTGTAGCCTCTCACCTTGTTTTATATGGAGAGGGATTGAGGGTAAAAACAGAAATGACTTGTGAATGGTGAGCTGGAAAATTTTGCAGGTTAACATGTGCCTTGTGCTGTAAGCTCGTACGATTTGCACGAGACAGTGACTTATCTGGCAGGTACAGATCACAAAAGAGGTGGGTATTTGGGGAAACAGGGGCCTTTTCGTAATATCTTTTGTGGGCAATGGTTGTGATATGGTGAATTAATATTCCTACGGTTTATAACATTTTGTCTGTTGTGGAAAATTAACTCAAAACTTGTTGTCATAGGCAGGGGTCACCTTGTGGTAAAGTGAATCAAATCTATTGAAGTTTTTTTGTTTTATTCACCACTCATGAATTCTGATGTTGTATATCTCCTTCTGCTCCCTATTTTCAGGTTTCGATTGTGAGCACAATATGGAGGGAAAACCGACGCGCACATGTTAGCGACATGGAGGCCGAAACGCTTCAAATTCATACGCAAGAAGGTGTGTTTGCATGGACTGGTACTTCCGCATCTCCAAGAGCAAAGCGACCACCATCATTGAAGGGGCATCTATTGGTGTTCAACCATTTGCGACACAACTTTGCTTTCCTTCTTTAATAATTTGAGCTGTTTAATTGTTTATTGCATAGGATTTTGCCATGACTGATTGTTACAGATTGCAATAATTCAGGTTGTGGCTTGGAGTCTTCAAGCATCACAAAACTAAACGGATGGTTACCGAGAGGCATAAGTTTTACTTGGAGATGGCTTGAAGAAATGTCTTGAAGAACTCCTCTTGCTTAGTCATAGACCGACATTCATCACTTAATTCTTTACCGCTGAATTTGTGAAGTTTGACTACTTCGACTACATTACTGACACATGAACCTTTCTTTGACTTAACAGGTTACTTCATCTTACCATCCGTGAATATCTTAGACGCGTAGCTTGGTAGAACATGTCCTTCATAATCCTTACATTTTGTCTCAGGTGATCTTATTGAGAATATGCCAATTCATATCATTTTGAAGTATTTTTACTGTTATTTTGCCTGACGGATGATTTCTATGAAGTAGGCAAGGTGTGAGCATCATACTTGTAGCTACCGTTGTTATTTTGCTTCAGCTGCTATGAGTCACTGTTGTAAATTATATACCTCATTTACATGGCTTTGCCTTAGAATTATCCACATGTACTTTGAATTTCTGCTGTTGTTAAAGAAATAAGTTTGTGTAGTCCTCTGTATGTCCTTGAATTTGAGTTCACTAATGACAACATCCTTGTTCTCCTTGTAGTGACTTCATTCATATGGAGGATTTCAGCTTCACCGGGTTGCTTTGTGATATTTGAAGTCTGTGTCCTCTCTCCTCCACCCTGACTTCATCCGATGTAAGGGTAGCTGATTATTGGTGTTTCAAAGTGCAGGACCTGGTTATGAGTGGCGTGAAAGCTTCAAAGTTGGAACGGTATAACTTGTATCTTTTGTGAATCAGTGAAACCCAATTACTCAAGGTCTCGGTTGATGGCTGGTTTGATGTGTACGTGAAAGTTGGTTTGTAACGTTTGTTACGTTTTGCAGGCCGTGGCCGATGGTGGGTCGCATAATTGAAAATGTTGCAGAATCCAAGCTGCCGCTGGTTTTGTAATGGAAATGCGTGGAACCTGCGTGAATTTGTTTGGCGGGTTGTTGTGTTGTTGGTGATGTAACAATTCTGCATAACCGCTTTGTAAGAACGATTCTAGTGTGGTTTTTTTGACTTTGTCGCTTTCGCAACAACTTCTTCAAGCTATGCTTTATGATTCCTGTTTTTTGTACAGGTCACATGCTGAGACTTCATTACGGAGATGTGGGCTGTGCGGAAAGTGACGGTCGATAACTGTAGCAGAATTTAAATAAATGGAAAGAAGCAAAATACACAAGGCTGGTTTTGGAATTGTTGTGAATATAATTTCTTCTGCTTTTTTCTGTTGCTGCAGGACAAGCTGTGCTGGTTTGTTCTATGCCGGGGCGGATCGTACATGTTGGAAATGGCTCAAAGAGAACAAAAACAAATTATGGCGTTACACTGTATTCACTTGGCAGGGCATTCAAACAGTGGCCGAGAGTGCCGCGTGAGAAGTTCTGCGTTGTATACACCATGTTGAAATTGCAAATGTGGGGCCTGTAGATTATTGAATTTGATACGACTGTTGCGGATGGGAAATGCAAGAATATCATCATGAACTGATGCCTCACAATCTTACTTTTATCTCTTAATTAGATTTGGAATCATATGGAAATTAGTAATAAGAATGACCCCTTTAATGGGCTGTTGATTTGTTGAACTTTTGTAATTTTGTTTATTGTAATGATGGACTCAAAAATTAGTACAAGCTTCTTAATGATTTCTTGATTCCTTGCCCAAAAATCCAAAATGATACTTGATACACACAAATTTATCCTCATAAAAATAAAATTCTATCCATGATTTGCTCCTTAAAACACATTCCAACATGAATCTCGAAACAAACATGAAACACCCTTTCCTTGAAGCATGACTTATCATAAAGTGCACAAATTTGAAATAAATCCAACCATAACCTAGCTTGCTTAATTCTCATAACCTCAATATTGACCTTAAGATATGACTCCAGGCACATTGAAGCATTATTTGGGATTATCTTCAAAAATTGCTTAAGAAAGGTTAATCACGCCTTGAGAGAGATAAATCCTATTATTTGTCTCATTACCCTCGAAATAAAAATCCAGCTTAACCAAAATTAAGTCTAATCATGAAATAAAAACATCATTGCACACACCAATGCCCTGGTAATCTCACATGGACCCTACTTCTTGAACAAATCCTTGACATATGATTGAAGGTGTACCCAACTCGAAAAACATCTTGAACCTTGATGAGTCCAAATATTCACCATGCACCAAGTGAATAGGGCACATGCCTTACTTGAAACTTAATTCAACCTAGTAATTCCTTGATCAGAAACAACTTATTTTATTAAAACAATTTTGTGTGAATATGAGGGGTGGAAAGGATGTACCAAATGGAATGCAAAAGTAGGTAGGACAAATTTAGGGTATGACAGATGCCCCTATCTAGCTGGCTTAGACCGTGTAATATGAATGGCTATGGCACTCACTCTTTCAAGGTAGAAGACAATTAGATATAAAGAAGACCCTAAATTTGTCCGAAAAGAAAAGGAAAGTTTGGGAATTGAAGATGCCGGATGAGGTGTGTCTCTGAGTAAACTGTGGATAACTGGAAAAAGGTCATCATCACCAAAAGGATGATGGGATGAAACACACACGGCTACTATCACCAAAAGGATGATAGAGCAAACACATTTAGCTGCTACCATCAAAAGGATAGTAGCACAAAACACATCGCACAATCTATCATTAATGACCATGACAGACCCCCCTCCAAAAGGATGATAGAGCAAACACATTTAGCTGCTACCATCAAAAGGATAGTAGCACAAAACACATCGCACAATCTATCATTAATGACCATGACAGACCCCCCTCCAAAAGGATGACGGAGCGAAACACAAATAAACTATCGCACAATCTGACACCAATCCAAGTGACAGACCCCTCCCCCCCACCAAAAGGATGACGGAGCGAAACACACACCAGTCACTACCACCAAAAGAATGATAGGACAAACACTATCGCACAATCTGGAATCGACGAAATGCCAGACCCACCACCAAAAGGATGACGGAGCGCAACACACACCAGTCACCACCACCAAAAGGATGATAGGACAAACACAATCGCACAATCTGACATCGACGAAATGCCAGACCCACCACCAAAAGGATGACGGAGCGAAACACAAACAAAATATCGCACAATCTGACATCGACGAAATGCCAGACCCACCACCAAAAGTATGATGGGATGAAACACAAACTAAATATCGCACAATCTGACATCGACGAAATGCCAGACCCACTACCAAAAGGATGATGGAGCGAAACACAAACAAAATATCGCACAATCTGACATCGACGAAATGCCAGACCCACCACCAAAAAGATGACGGAGCGAAGCACAAACAAAATATCGCACAATCTGACATCGACGAAATGCCAGACCCACCACCAAAAGGATGACGGAGTGAAGCACAAACAAAATATCGCACAATCTGACATCGACGAAATGCCAGACCCACCACCAAAAGGATGATGGAGCGAAACACAAACAAAATATCGCATAATCTGACATCGACGAAATGCCAGACCCACCACCAAAAGGATGACGGAGCGAAACACAAACTAAATATCGCACAATCTGACATCGACGAAATGCCAGACCCACCACCAAAAGGATGATGGAGTGAAACACAAACAAAATATCGCACAATCTGACATTGACGAAATGCCAGACCCACCACCAAAAGGATGACAGAGCAAAACACAAACAAAATATCGCACAATTTGACATCGACGAAATGCCAGACCCACCACCAAAAGGATGATGGAGCGAAACACAAACAAAATATCGCACAATCTGACATCGACGAAATGCCAGACCCACCACCAAAAGGATGACGGAGCGAAGCACAAACAAAATATCGCACAATCTGACATCAACGAAATGTCAGACCCACCACCAAAAGGATGATGGAGCGAAACACAAACAAAATATCGCACAATCTGACATCGACGAAATGCCAGACCTACCACCAAAAGGATGACGGAGCGAAACACACACCAGTCACTACCACCAAAAGGATGATAGGACAAACACAAATAAAAGGTTACCAACATCGAAAGGATGCAGGCTATGTTGAACCGACGAAGTTCGGCTATCACCAAAAGGATGATAGTAAGGCAATTGACAACGGTCACGCTTGCTGGGTACAACTCAATGGGGGACCCCCCAAGAGGAAGATTGAATTGAAATGAGTCAACGGGGTATGCCCACCGTCTTTGTTTGGAGATCATAGTTTTGCTGAAATGATTTCATGGTTACGCCCATGAGTTTTGAAGAGGATGCCCCTGACTGGGCTGAGTTTGTTTTGGGATTGTCTTGCTCAACAAAAGGCTGAACAACTTCATGAGGAACGCTCACGGCTTTGCTGAAGATGCCCCTACTCGGGCTGGATCTTGCTCTGAACTTCTTGGATTTGCCCAACAAAAGGTTGAACAACTTCGTGGGGAACGCCCACAGTCTTGAATGGTATGCCCCTGACATGGGCTGAATACTGGTTTGAAGATCTGATCAACCACAATGTTGAAATACGTCATGGGAGACGCCCATGGTCCTCGAAAAATTCCCCTGACTGGGCTGAATCTTGCTTTGAATAACTTCAAATTTTGTGGGAGAAATCCACAATTGCAGAAGATTGCCCCTGACTGGGCTGATGATTGCTTTGAAGCTCTTGAAAATTGTGGGACAAACCCACAATCTTACAAAAATGCCCCTGATTGGGCTGATGATTGTTTTGAAGATCTTGTGGAAGATGCCCCTGATTGGGCTGATGATGGTCTTGGAAACCTTCAAGATTGATTCTGGACCTTGACTTGCATATATGAATGCTGGATGATAAATGATATTCTATATGAGTGGAAGTGCAAATGCAAATGCTGACGCACGGAGATGCAAGAGCTGGGGAAGTAAGGTATGATTGGAGCATGTATATGATGCAGGATACTTATGATAGTGAATGCCATGCGTATGATGCGCATGATTGTAGACAGGTGATTGGAAATGCAGGGAGACGCCAGCAATGGTGGATTTCTGGTAGTTGCCAATGCATGTTGGACTTCGGGTGGTGGGAGGGATTGACTGCCTCGACACACAGTTTGCTGAAGACGCCATGATTAGAGTAGAAGATGTCCTTGATGCCCCGAGTCTGGGACATTTGGTGACTGTGAATTTGCTTCAGAGAGGGTTGCAACTCTGCTTGATGGTCAGGACGACCTGATCTTGCCCCAGTTTGAACATGGCAATGGTCTTCCCCCAGCCTAACCAGTTTTGGCATATGGAAGTTGAACTCAGATGACTTGCCCCTGCTCGAGCTGTTGAGTGATTTGCCCCAGCTTGTGGGTTCTGAGGTAGTCTCACTTCGTGTTGGCCACTGGAAGTCAAGTTCCTCCTTGATTGCCCCTTGTTGAAATGTCTTTGAATACCTAGCACTGTTTTGCAATTAAAATTGTACACCCATAAATGGTAATATTAATGCAAAGTTCAATGTAAGTTTTGAAAAAGTGTGTCATTTATTGAGAGTGTCGTGGTGGTGAGATGAATGAACAGTTAGCCCAAACGTTGTGCTGTTTTGATTGGTGTAAAAGATATAACAAGGATAATGACACCAATGCTGATGATTAACAATCATGTGAGGAGTCAGGTTACGCAACCTTGCGATAGTATGCTTTCAGAGTAAATCCCGCCTCAATTAGGTCTTTTGAGGGCTATAACGTGGTCTGGTTCACGGTTATGAAACAAAGGATATTAGGCTCAAAGTATAATTTGTACCCACCCCTTCTTCTTAATGATCTCCAGTCCTACGCTCAATTAATCCTACACTTGTCTCGACGGTGTAAGTTTGATGGTTCAAGGTATGCTCGAAATGACAATCACCTTATTTGGTTGGATATCAGTGACCCTCTCGATTGGGTGACCACTGAATCTTTCTTTGTTTTTTTGTTGAGGGTTTCGGAGTCCTCTTTTACTTTTGTTTTTGATCCCTAACTTTTGCATGGATTGACTTTGCTTGTCAGATCCATCGGGATTGCCTAAGTCCCCTCTAAGGTGTTTGACTTAGCAGGCTTTTGATGTTTTTTTTATTTTGTTAGAAGGTTGTGACTGTCATGTTATGGGTCATTGAAGAACAACCGTCTTCTAGATTTTGCTTGTTGATTCGAGTGCGGAGTTGGATTGACTGAACATTACCCTGCCCCAGGTTGAGTATAAAGGTTTGAATATCCGAAGGAAACTACTACTTCTAGGCTCGAAGTGGTTTACTAGGGGTTAACTCCTTATATCTCCAGTGTTTGGGGAATTGAAGCAATGCCTGTACATCATTGACGAGATTCGGTCTGAAAGTATACGGTTTGCAATTATGGGTATCTCGTTCTCATCATCCTCCCTCAAATCATGCTAAACAACAGTGAATAGAGTGGAGTGAATAAATGTGTCGGTGATAAGTAAAAATGAGTGAATACGACATAACTAATTCAAAATAGGCATAAACGATACATTAATTGAAAACCAAATACGAATGACAATTGTTCAAAGCATACAATACTTAAACAAACAAAGACAAAATATAAGAACTGCGAATAATGAAATGGCAACATGACTGCCTTCTTCGAGGAATGAACTTGACTGGACTTGATCTGATGTTAGCACTAGTTGGCTGGCGGCATCGGGTTGTTGATGGCACTGAGATACTTCCCATCAAAGGTGAGAGCTTCCTTGTCAATCAGGTCTTGAATTTTGTGCTTGAGAAACCTGCAGTTCTCAATGTTGTGACCTGGAGCGCCCTTATGAAACTCACAATGAGCATTCGCGTCGTAATCAGCAGGAAGGACAGTTGGGGGAGCTAGATCTCTCGGAACGATAGCCTTTTTCTCCATTAGTTGAGCAAAGATATCTGCATATGTCATTGGAAGACTATCAAATACTCTATCTGGCTTCCATGTTCTGTGTTGATTTTGCTGACGTGGTCGTTGAACGGCTCGCTGTTCTGATTCCTTTCCAGTTATGGAGAGGGCTTCGAAGATCTGATCCATCTTTCTGTTGAGGGATTCCAGCTCCTTCCTGATAGCAACTTGCTCTTGCTGAATCTGCTCCATCATTTGTCTCGTATTAGTTCTAATTGCGTACTGGTGTCGAGGAATCAACTTGATTTACTGGAGAAGAAGGAACAGAGACATGAGAAACTGCTGAAGGAAGGAGAATGCAAGATGCACAACAAATGAGATGCAATGCAAATGATATGCAATGCAAGATGCAAGATCCAGGATCACAGGATCACAAATTCAAGTAATTCTGAGATTAGCCGGGTGAACGGTTCAGGGATCACGGTCACTGCTCAAAGAAACCCCCCACGGGTAGGATTCTAAAATGGGTAGGTGCCTAGAGTCATGGATATCTTTCAAAGATATTACTGCCATGACAAAGCCTCATCATGATGATAATATCCTCCATAGAATCTCCTCTAGGTGAGGTTCTTATATCTTCCACGCGAGAAAGACTTCTCGGGGGCATCAACTACACAACCATCGACACACGAATTCTAGAAAAGGTTCTCAGAGTCATAGATCGAGGTTGAAAATATTACTGTGAGGAAGTAATACGTTCAAGGGATCTCATCTGATTGGGGCGTTCGTATTAATTCACAAAGAATTAACACTACCAACCACCATGGATAAAACGGTTAATGGTCCTTGGGGTCAACGATTCAGACTCGAAAACATTATTGTTATGGCGAAGACTCACCATAACAACAACATCTCCAAGGAATCTACTCCAAGCGGGGTTTTCGCTTCAACTTAATGTGAAAGACTCCACGCAAGTCTCCACTACACAACCACCATCCTAATCCTAGGGATATACTCGGACTCGGGTGTAGAGCCATCTCACAACATACCCATAAGCAGAACAACCCCACAATGCCTCAGGCACAAGTAACCAAGACAAGGATACCAATAAAAGCGAGAAGAAAATAAAAGACAACAAGCTAACAACTCAAACTAAGATAGGCTCGACTCTCTCTTGCATGGAGAAAAGTCCCCAGCAGAGTCGCCACCTGTCGCACCTCGAAAATTCCATTTCGAACATACGACCCTCGCGCGAAAGGCGCGGAAATATGGTTCGACAGAGTCGCCACCGAACTTTATTTTTCCCGAATGAACGGGAGAGGAAAATATCGAGAAAACCTCATAAATGCGGAAGGAACACGGCCATCGCAACCATATTCCTGGGTTCGGGAGTCGGTTACGCGAGGGGAAGGTATTAGCACCCCTCACGCCCGTCGTACTCGACGGGAACCTCTTAATTTGAGTTAATGGATGTTAGCTAAACTTAATTCTTCTCTTCTCACTATTAAATGCTAAAGGATATTATAAAGGGTTAAAGACACTAGGGGAAAGAGGATGGTTAGAGGATGGGGTGCTCGCCAAGGATTGCGGCCCTTGTGCCTAAGTATGCTTATTCGGACGAGAACGAGAAATCAGAGCGTCGTAGTTCGACTACGGGAAATGATGGGGGAAATGGGAAGATGGAGGGAATTGTGCTCGCCAAGATCATCGCAATCTTGTGCCTACGTATCTTACATTCGAGAGTGAATGAAGAATCAGAGCGTTCGTAGTTCGTGGTAACGACCACGAAAGAAACTAGTTTGAATTTGATTGAAGTGGGTACGGATGACGATTATTCGAAGCTTAAGAAAGACTTCTCGGACCCCAAATAATCGGGAGAGCGAACCAAAGACTTGGAACACTCTCTTTTTCATCTTGAAGATAAGGTTGTACGAAAGGGTGAAGTTTGAAATGATGACGACTACTTGAAGCTTAAGAAAGACTTCTCGAACTCCAAACAATCGGGAGAGCGAACCAAAGACTTGGAACACTCTCTTTTCCATCGAAAGAGATGAAAGTGTTTGAATGGTGTTTGAATGGGTGGTTGAAATGATGACGATTAATTGAAGCTTAAGAAAGACTTCTCAAACTCCAAATAATTGGGAGAGTGGACCAAAGACTCGGAACACTCTCTTTTTCATCGTGAAAGGAAAGTTGTTTGAGTTGGAAATAGTTGAACGATGTCGAGTTGTTAATGTTATTTAGAGGCGTCAATTGTTCACACCTGAATAAGACAACTCACATGTAAACAGCTGAAAGCAAGATCAAAGACTTGAACCTGCTCTTTACACCTTGAAAAGAATTAAATAGTTGTTAATTGATTGATGTTTTGTTTCGAAAATCCGCTTGACGTTGGATCAAGGGTTTGACTCGTTATCGCGTGCAAAGCGTGTTGAAAATGAAATTGTTTGAAAAAAGAGACCGACTTGACTTACGCATCAAGGGTCGAGTTGTAATAGGTTGATGGAGAATGCGTATGAGCACTCGACTTACGAGGTTGTTTGAAAGTGGCTCGATGATGAATCGAGAATTAGTTTGAAAACAGTTTGAATCTGCTCTAGTCCCTATGGGTGCTCCTAGGAGATAAACTAATAATCAAAGAAATAAGAAACATACATCGGAATGGGAGAGGGGTACATGTAATTTACACGGGATTGCACGAAATAAAGGGGTCTCATTGTCAGGTAGCCCAAGAGAAAGCCGTGTGTGTGCATTTGTGTCCTAAACTACGCCTTGAGCAAAGTCGAGCACGACTTAAAATTAGGATACCTGCAAATGACCAAAGATCCAACAGTCCACCAATTCGCCTTTTAAGATTTTGATATTTTATTAAGTGTTTTCGATTATGGGTGAATGAATGAATAATGAGATATGATATGTGAATAATAGTATGACAATAATGAATAAATAATATGACAATAATATAGTAAGATAAATATAACAATAATATGAATAATATGGAAATTAAATTTAATGGTCAATTAATCGAAATAAAATCGGGAGAAAAAAGTGGTCTCAGATCCTTTGTTTCACGCCACTAATGTGACGGTTAAACGGTGGAAGTCTCGTCATCGACCCAAAAAAAAAGCGAAAAGTGTCCAATAAAAAATGCGAAATAAAATTATCTCTGAAATAAAATACTATTAAAGTATGAAATAGAAAATTGTTAAGAAATTCAAACAAAACTTTGAATGAAATTCTATAATAAAATAATAGAAACTCTAATAGTTCTAAAGGAATATAACATAAAGTAAAAAAAGAAATAATAATATATATATATATATATAATATAGGCAAACTGTTTTTAAAAATTGAAATAAGATATAAAATATAAACATAATTGGTATAATACATAATTAAAAAAATAAAAATATATAATAATTAATAATAATGATAATATTTACAAAAATTAAATAATTCACATTTAAAAAAAAAAAAGACAGTGGGGTGTATGTAAAATGAAACGGAGCGTGTGCCAGTATTTCAAAATGGGCTATCAGCCCAAAAAGACCTCCAACTCATTCATCAGTATTCTAACACCCAAAAAAAAACAATAATAGCTCAAAAACAAATTAGAAGAATTAAATTTGAGTCGCCCACAGTAAACCAGCAAAACGACAGCGAAATGGCCTCCTTAATCACATGAAATGAACGAAGTCCAAAAGCAACACAAATCTGAAAACAAATCCAGCTCAACTCGTTTCGTAACTCACTCGGTTTTTTCGTTCTTATTCGTTTGATCCCTTCCGCCGTCGTCTTGTAATCACGCTCAGATTTTACTTCCTAATCTCTCCTCTATTCTCTTTCTCTGGGTTTGATTCGTCGTAGGTTCCTTTATTGTGGTTTGATTCGTTGAGATGGGTTTGATACAAGATTGATTGAAAGAAAGGTTGAAGAAAGACTTAGGGATTTGAAGGTTTGTGTAGTTCTGAGAAAGGGGTTGCGAAGGTGATGAGTTTTGGGTGTTGAAGGAGAAGAAGAACAATAAGTTGGGTGTTTTTAAGGAAGACCGTTGAAGAAGAGAGGAATGTTTATGGGTTGAAGGTGCTCCTCTTTGAAGCTGAAGAATAAGTCCAGGTTTATGCTTTTGAAGGTTAGAGTTGAAGGTTTACTACTGAGGAAGGTTTTGGAAGAAACTTTTGGAGGAAGATTTCTGCCGCCATGGATGAAGGATTCAGGATGAGGGTTTTGCGGAATATGAAGGTTGAATAGTGAGGAGTTTGTGAGGACTCCACTTCGAAGAGAGTATTTTTTTTAAAGGTTTTAGGCTGAGTGAAAGTTCAGCTGAAGGATATTGTTGGAGGTGAAGATGGCGGCCAGGTTTTCATTTTAGGGTTAGGGTTTCGGTTGGAGGCTGCTCCGGTCCCCCTTACTGTAGCCTCTCACCTCGTTTTATATGGAGAGGGATTGAGGGTAAAAACAGAAATGACTTGTGAATGGTGAGCTGGAAAATTTTGCAGGTTAACATGTGCCTTGTGTTGTAAGCTCGTACGATTTGCAGGAGACAGTGACTTATCTAGCAGGTACAGATCACAAAAGAGGTGGGTATTTGGCGAAACAGGGGCCTTTTCGTAATATCTTTTGTGGGCAATGGTTGTGATATGGTGAATTAATATTCCTACGGTTTATAACATTTTGTCTGTTGTGAAAAATTAACTCAAAACTTGTTGTCATAGGCAGGGGTCACCTTGTGGTAAAGTGAATCAAATCTATTGAAGTTTTTTGTTTTATTCACCGCTCATGAATTCTGATGTTGTATATCTCCTTCTGCTCCCTATTTTCAGGTTTCGATTGTAAGCACAATATGGAGGGAAAACCGACGCGCACATGTTAGCGACATGGAGGCCGAAACACTTCAAATTCATACGCAAGAAGGTGTGTTTGCATGGACTGGTACTTCCGCATCTCCAAGAGCAAAGCGACCACCATCATTGAAGGGGCATCTATTGGTGTTCAACCATTTGCGACACAACTTTGCTTTCCTTCTTTAATAATTTGAGCTGTTTAATGGTTTATTGCATAGGATTTTGCCATGACTGATTGTTACTAATTGCAATAATTCAGGTTGTGGCTTGGAGTCTTCAAGCATCACAAAACTAAACGGATGGTTACCGAGAGGCATAAGTTTTACTTGGAGATGGCTTGAAGAAATGTCTTGAAGAACTCCTCTTGCTTAGTCACAGACCGACATTCATCACTTAATTCTTTACCGCTGAATTTGCGAAGTTTGACTACTTCGACTACATTGCTTAGACATGAACCTTTCTTTGACTTAACAGGTTACTTCATCTTACCATCCGTGAATATCTTAGACGCGTAGCTTGGTAGAACATGTCCTTCATAATCCTTACATTTTGTCTCAGGTGATTGTAATACCCCAAATTTTACCCTTTCTTTTTTATTTTTATTTTAAATTCTTATTAACTTAATAAATTAACCTTTTTTTTAAATCTTGTTTTTTTAACTAATAATAATTTAATTAACCTTTTTTATAACTTTACTAATGTTTTTTATTAACTTTTTTTTTTCTATTTATTTAAGTCATTTTAAGCTCTTCTTACTAACTTTTAGGATTTAGATTAAAATTTAACTTTTTTTTTCTTTTCTTTAAAGAGTAAATTTTTTATAACCTTTTTTAAATTAATTTCTAACACTTTTTTTTTAATCAAATTCTAATACTTTTTTTTAAATAAAAATCTAATACTTTTTTTTAAAATTAAATCTTTTTTTCTAACTTTTTAAAATTAAATCTTTTTTCTAACTTTTTTAAAGTTAAATATTTTTTTCTAACTTTTTTTAAAACTAAATCTTTTTTTTCTAACTTTTTTAAAGTTAAATATTTTTTTTCTAACTTTTTTTAAAACTAAATCTTTTTTTTCTAACTTTTTTAAAGTTAAATATTTTTTTCTAACTTTTTTTAAAATTAAATCTTTTTTTCTCTAACTTCTTTTTAAAGTTAAATCTTTTTTTCTAACTTTTTTAAAAAAAAATTAAATCTTTTTTCTAACTTTTATAAAATTAAATCTTTTTTTTCTCTAATTTCTTTTTAAAATTAAATCTTTTTTTTCTAACTATTTTAAAAATTAAATCTAACCTTTTTTTTATAAATTAAATCTATCCTTTTTTTTTTTAAATTAAATCTAAATCTTTTTTTGACACCTTTATTTTTCAAATTAAAATTCTAAATTCTTTTTAAAATTAAATTCTAACGCCCTTTTCTTTTTCTTTTTTTTAAATTTTAAATTCCTTTTAAAATAATTCTAACATTTTTTAAAGCCAACATTCAAATATTTTTTTATTCTAACTCATTTTTTTTTAAAACTCTAATTTTTATTTAACTTGAAACTCTAATCTTCTTTGCTAACTTTTTAAATTTAAATCTCAACACTTTTTTAATCTAATCCAATCTTAATGAATTCCAGATAGAGTTAAATCAAATCAATCAGATCAATCATCATCATAAGAAAATCAGATCTAAATATCAACATCACCATCATTGAATCAAATCTGAAATCATCATAAAAATTCATTCAAATCAAATCAGAGATTGAAAAAGATTGAGATATTCAAATTAAATCTGAGATTAAAAAAAAAAAGATTTAAAAATCAAGTATAAAAGGGACGAAAATCATAACAAGAAGGGGAAAATTTTTTCGTAAAATCCAAGCAAACCCCGTCAAAAATCCTCTAGCCTTAGGACAAAGCATCATCGGCCATCATCATTCCGTAAGGATCAAAAAATATAATTACAATTTTTGTGTTGCTTTTCATGTTTTTCAGGAAAAAGAGATGAAGAAGACAAATCGGCGGCCATGCAAAAGAAGAAGAAGATAACATCCGTGAGAGGCAAACAAGAAGGAGAGGAACACACGCAAACTTAGAGCGCAGAGAGAAGAAGAGTGATGACCGACCCAACCCTCTTTTTTATTATTTATTGTTTTTCCATTTGTTATTTTATTTTGTTTATCTTTTTTTTTAAAAATCAAGAAGGCCCTTTCTTTTTTTATAACCAAAAACCTTTTTCAAATTAATTAAAACTCTTTTTAAATAAAATAATCAAATGTTTTTTTCAAATAATAAAACTTTTTTATAACTTTAAAGTAAAACGTGTTTTTAACTAACATTAAGATTTTTTAAATTAAACCAATTGTTTTTTTAATGATTAAATCTTTTTTTCAAAATATTATCACTAAAACTCCTTTTTTAGAATAATTAACCAAACTTTCACCTTTTATTAATAAATTTTTTTTTTTTAAACTCAAAACTCTTTTTAATTAAAATTGAATCTTTTTTTTGCAAGTTAGTATTAAATTCTTTTTTAACTTAAATCAAGATTTTTTTTTTATAAAACAATAATAAAAATCTCAAATTTGCATTTTTTTTTTTTTTGATTGCCGCCTAACTCTGCCCACTAACGTCGTTTGTTCATTTTGCAGCTCATTACGTTTACCGTCATTTATTTCATCTTATTTTTTCACTCAAAGTTCATTATCATATTGTATATGTTTCTCGGTTGTAACCTCGCGAATCTTAACAATCGCATTTACGTTTCCGCATTTAAAATTCTGCTGATGTATGATTTAAAGGTCTCACGCTTCCATCACTATTATTCTGTCACGCTACACACCTCCGAAGGAATTAGGTCTAGTTTTTGGTCGCCGCGCCAATAGCCCTCAACTTCAAACCCTCAAAACTTCAAACTACAAACCCTAATTTTCACAAATGCCTCGCCGCAGGCAAGATTACAATTTTACCCCTAGCATTAGGTCAAAGAGCCGCCGCGCTCATTTTAGGGTTTCCCGCCGTGGAATCCCTAACTTAACCTAATTTAACCCTAATTACAACTTAACAATTCAACGTAGAGATTTGGAGTTTCTACACTCCACGTAAGCGTGTCCTTAAGATGCGTTTATTCCCCTTGAGACCTTGACCACAGTCAAGAAGTTTCTAACCTCCCTATTGAGGGGAACTACGATTACTCTGATTCCACTCCCGTAAGGATACGTAGGCACAAGATGCGATGTCTTGCCGAGTAAACTTAGAATTAACCCCTTAGGTCTCTTTTCTCACTTTTAATCCTTTGTACATATATCTTAAGCAAATAAATAAAGCAAAATAGTAAACATCTGAACAAAAGGTTCCTGTAGAGTACTACAGAAGTTTAGGGTGCTAATACCTTCCCTAAATTTAACCAACCCCCGAACCCTAGATCTTTCCCCGCATTGTGTTTACGATGCAAAATAGGTTTTCCCTCTTTTGACCTTTTCCTTCGGATAAATCAAAGAGCGGTTGTGAATTGAATTGCGATTCAAACTCATTAATAGTTTGTGATCCTATTTCCACCGCAACAGAAAATGGCGACTTCACTGGGGAGACCTAAACTTTTGAGGGTTATCCCTAACTTGTTCATATTTATTACTATCTGTGTTATTATTCATTTGCATGTATATATTTGCGCTTTGATTGTGGGACTGTTCCTTGTGCTGTGAGATAGGTCCTAACCCGGATCTAGTGTACCTTAGGTAAATGGCAATAGACCAAGGAAACTGTACGACGTATATCGATACGGTTGATCTGGTGGCCATGGTTAGTGCGACTTCTTGGTTGGTGCTTATATTCCTTAAGTCAAGTTGAGGATAATATTGAGGCTGCCATATGTTGTCAATGCACTAACTGACTTTTAGAACCCTAGTTAACTCATCTTGGCCTTTAGAAAGTAGTGAGGTAACCGGCTTTGGTGCAGACTGAAGTTGGTTGACACTCGATACTACGCTCATTGAGATCTTAAACTTGGAGGGTTTTGGTTGGCAAGTAAGTTGCCTTCTGAACAACCACCCTGGTGAAGGATCAATGATATTGAGATCCCTTAGAACCTGGTTACTTTTGTAGGACAGGATGAACCATCTAACTTCAAGGGAGGGTACTTGCCTTTGAACCTCATGCAAGCTTTTAACCTAGGACTTTGTGTGTTTTCATGCATTGCATCCATAAAGCATCTCATTGCATTGTATTTCATGGAGCTCAAACATCATTTATGGATATCGCGGGATACCATAAATAAATAAAAAATATAAAATGAAAAAACAAGGAAAAGATTTCCTTGGTACCCCACGGCATTAGTAAATGTTTTGAATTCCATGAAATCTTCATTTACATTCACATTTTAGCATCATACTTTTGCATTACATGTGTCTCCCGATTTCTCACACTCGGTTCTCTCACCTTCCAGTTTCGTCACCCTGAGTTCTCGGCACCAATACAACACCAGAGCCCAAACTCGGAAAAGAATGGAGGATCAGGCAAAAGAGATTGATCGCCTTAGCAATGAACTTGAAGACCTTCGAGGGGGTATGGGGCGAATGATGGAATTGTTACATGTCATGAATGCTAAGATGGATACCCAGCCCACTGTTGTTTCTGAGATTACCGGCGTTACTGTGGACCCTCCACCAAGTGTGACCGTAGCAAGGGACCCACCTTATGGTCTTGCTCCGGGTTTTGTGCCTCCTCAAGCCACTGTTCCGATTAATCAACCTGTTCAGCAAGCCGTGCCCTTGTTTTCTGAAGTTTCTAGGGGGGCTCCTATCTTTGCACCACCTGTTGTACACACTCGTGCGCAACCATACTTCAATGAGACAGCTTTTGATAATCTTGATGAGAATGTTGAGGGTTATGAGAAACATGATAAGCTTCGTGAGGAAGTAAACACCATCGTCCAGAGATTGAAAAAGGTAGAGGGTGATCAAATTTTTGGGACCGCTGCAAGGGATGTTTGTTTGGTTTCGGGTTTGGTTATTCCCCCAAAGTTCAAAACTCCGAACTTCGATCGTTATGAAGGTGCCACCTGTCCTAAGAGTCATCTGATCATGTATTATCGCAAAATGGCTGCCCATGTTGAGAATGATAAACTGATGATTCATTGCTTCCAAGATAGTTTGAAGGGCGCTTCCTCCAAGTGGTATTTAACTTTAGACCAGTCTCGCATTAAGAGTTTCCAGGATTTATCTGACGCTTTCATCAAACACTACAAGTACAATATGGATCTGGCTCCTGACAGAAGACAGTTGCTGAGTATGTCACAAAAGAATTCTGAGTCATTCAAAGAGTATGCTCAAAGGTGGAGAGAGACTGCTTCGCAGGTAGAACCTCCTTTGACCGAGAAAGAGTTAGCTGATTGGTTTGTCGACACAGGCCGTCCAGAATTTTACGAGAGAATGGTGGGTAGTGTGACTTCAAATTTCTCCGACATCGTTGCTGTGGGTGTCAAGATTGAATTGGGTATGAAGAGTGGTAAAATGACAAATAATCATGGCGCTTCTAAGGATCAGCCGAAGAAACCTCCGTATAGCTCCCAGAAAAAGAAGGAGAGTGAGACTAATGCTATATCCTCTGGTAAACCAAGGGAACGCTTTTATCGGCATCTGCAAGGTTATGCTCAACCTCAAGGGTACCCGGTCCAATATGCTCAACAACCCTATGTGGCAGCTATTACACCTTCTTTCAATCAACAGGTTCCCATGTATCAACCTATGCAACAACCTCCTGTTTAGCCGCCTCCTGTCAACTACCTACAGGCACCCAATACTCCTGCTCCTCAACAGCCAAAGAGTCCGGCTCCTCGCCAGAATATGCCAAACAGAAGAACGTATAAACCTTGTCCGCCGATCCCGATGACTTTTACCGAGTTGTGTCCCTCTTTGGTCAAGCAAGGTCTCATCACTACTCGGGCTTTGGGTCCGCCTCCTAATCCTCCACCTAATCCATTACCTGCAAGTTACAACGCTACCGCTCATTGTTTATTTCATGAGGGTGCGCCCGGCCATGATCTAGAGAATTGCTATGCTCTTAAGAAAGTTGTCAGAAATTTGCTAGAAACGAAGAAGTTGTCTTTTGGCGATGCTCAGCTGAAGATCGAGACTCCTTTCGGGGTTCCTCACTCGTCAAGTGCAAATTCTGCAAAGCATGCTACGCCTATCAGCCGAATCCAGTCATTATTCAAAGGCCTAGCCCGCTTCATTTCAGTAACCCTCAAGGTGATATGACCGGGATCAACAAAGGATCTGGGAAATTTATTTTGAAGCAACGACTGAAAACTGTTGAAGATGTGACCAGCATAACTGGGGTAAGCCATGACGACTCACAGTGATCATGAACCAGACGTCCTTTCCATTGAGGCTCCGCCAAAGGAAACTGTTACTCTTGAATGAAAGATTTCATAAACATTTAGAAGGATTTTTCCGACAGTTCATTTGTTTATTTATATGCATTTCTCTTTGATTAAGCATATTTAGCATGCACGAACTTGTTTATCTTTGATGCAACACATATGTTTGTCTTGAATAAATCCATTCGCTTCACTCATTCAAAAACGTTTTCATAAATTATAATGCCAACTTTACCCGATCTCTTGTTCTGATGGAGAATTGGGGGGAGGATGACGAACCTAAAACGTCAGATTTCTTGTCGTATGCTTTCGATTGAAACCCGCTGATGATGTAAGGCATTGTTTCAAATCCCAAACACTGGAGATATAAGGATGTTAACCCCTAGTCAACCCTTTGAGCCTTGAAGTAGGAGTTTTTCTTTCTTTTAAAGAACCTTCATCCTAACCTGGTGCAGGGTAGGTTTCAGTTAAACCGATCGAGCGCTTAGACTCTTAAAAAGGAAGAGCAAACCTTCGAGAATTTATCCTTAGCATCTTAAGAAGTCCAATACAATGACTATCCTTCGGTTACCTAAGGAGTGGGGCAGTCACGAGCCTTTCAAAAGATTTACACGACTTGTGCATAAAAGAATATTCAAAAAATAAGAGCCCGCTAAGTCAAAAACCTATGAAGGAGACTTAGGCAAAACTGGGGCATCCCGCTGGACTCCAAAGTCAGATCAAAAGACGTTGTCCAGACAAAAGTTAGGGAATAAAAGCAAAACAAGAGGGTACAATAAATAGTCCCTAGTAAAGAACAAGATCGTGTAATAGGTGAGCGACTGCCATGTCCAAAGCCTTGATAAGTTCTCGACCATAGCAAATCCGCTTGAGATATGAGCGTTCGTATCCGGTTAACTGAATTAGGATTGGAGAACATCACGAAGAATGGGTGGGTACAAATATAACTTTGAGCCTTTATCCTTTTGTTTCTTAAACCGTGAACTGAGCCACGATACAACCTTTAAAAGACCTAATTGAAGTAGGACTTCGGTTGAAAGCATACTCGACAAGATCACGTTTCCTGACTCCTACGAGCTATGCTCAGAAAAAATTCATGATGGCATTATAATTAAAACTTATATCCTGACTAGTGATTTCGGTCACAAGTTGTTGCGATATCTTTTTTTTCAAAACAAAAATTCAAGACAAATATATGTGTACATTGACAAGCTCAGGATAGGCATTTCAGGCATGACAACTTTGCTTGATATCTTAGAGATTTACATATGGACATAACCCGTGGAACTTGAAGATCCTGCTGAACAGGGGCAGGCAGTTTCCCAATTCGCTTACCAACGCGAGTCTGACATTCTTAAGAGCTATTTCCCAAAGATTTCGTCGTAACACGATTAATTTGTGCCAGTTACGTCGAGACCTGACAAATCTCTCAAAGAGTTTGAGAACAATGGGGCAACCGGACTCGGTGTTCTCTATAAAATCCTCTTGAGATGACCCTACATCGCAACGCAAGTATCCTGGGGCACCATGTTTTTGAAGAAACAAATGGCGGCTACTATAAGGTCCTGCAAGATCAAAACCATGGGATTTCACAATTTTTTCATGCACCCGATGGATTTTACTCACAGCGGCCTTCATACCCCAGTAAGCCTCAGTGTTGCAACAGACTCCTAAACTATTGCCTCATCACAGTCCCCAGAGAGACTATAAGCTGACAATTTTTTTTTCTTGGGTAACTCGAAAGTGTCCCTCAGGTTTTCTTCTCCCCATGCGAAGACGTGGTACTATGCACCCAAGCAGATTACCTTCTCCCCAGAGAATTCAGAACTTTAAAACCAGACTTGGTTCTACCATTGATCCTTCTTACCCATGATTGACGTATTGGTTGCAGAGAACGCAGGGTATCTCCGTCGAGATGTTTATTTCATCTCTCGTCCCATCTCTAGTCTGTTTCGTCAACGTACGCAAGGGCATAAGCATCACATGCTTATTTCATTACATATTCATTACATACTCATTACATACTCATTTCATAACATCCTGCATATTCACATACATCAACGTACATTCACATTAACATATGCATTAACATGTGCATTAGCATTCACAGGTTCATTGTGTTTCACCATCATTTGGTTGTTACCGCCGAGTAACTGGGGTTCGTCAATTCTCTCCAAATAGATTGTCAGTCTTAAGCATAAAATACCTACTTATTTCCAGCTTCCCCACGGAGCTCGATCCTCGTGGATGACGGTTACTTCAGCTATCTTTCCTCGCCAGGATAAGATATCTACCCTTCGAGTTCATTCCCTCGATGGAGTCTTGATTACCAGTTTTCTTTCTAGCTCGATCCTAGATTGAATCTCAGTCTTGTCGGTCGTCGAGCCCAATCGGACGTGCATTTATTTTGCACCGTCTAAAGATTTTCACCATACCATGGCAAATACGCGACTGTTCTCGCCCAAGAGGGTTATCACTGTACCCGGACGTGCATTTATTTTGCACTATCTTTCAAGAAAATCAACTACGATCCTTTACAGATGCATGCCAGTTCACGCCTGGAAAATATATCAGTACAACACTTTACAATCCTACATGTTACAACATCGGTACAACACTTTACATCTTACAGCATCAGCATACGACATTTCTCACCTAAGAAGTCGATCATATCCTCGTCACGACTCGCAGCAAATGGCCATCTCCATGGAGCAGTTGGGCTTCCATTTATCTGCCGTCTTGAGGTACGAACCAATTCGTATTCAGGAGAGCACGATCTTGAGTTACGGGAAGGTTTGAGCGAAATCATATTCAGGAGAGCACGATTCTGAGTTATGAAGAAGTTCATTTATCCTTTAGTAAAAGAAGGAACGGAATCATATTCAGGAGAGCACGATTCTGAGTTATGAGGAAGTTCAGTTGGCCGTTTTTCAGGAGAGCACGATTCTGAAGAATGAAGAAATTTCAGGAACCGAATCATATTCAGGAGAGCACGATTCTGAGTTATGAGGAAGTTCGATTACCCAGTTTCATATTCAGGAAAGCACGATTCTGAAGTATGGAAAAATTCATTTACAACCAAATCATATTCAGGAGAGCACGATTCTGAAATATGAGTATATTCAGTCATCCAGTTTCATATTCAGGAGAGCACGATTCTGAAATATGAGTATATTCAGTCATCCAGTTTCATATTCAGGAGAGCACGATTCTGAAATATGAAGAAATTCAGTCATCCAGTTTCATATTCAGGAGAGCACGATTCTGAAATATGAAGAAATTCAGTCATCCAGTTTCATATTCAGGAGAGCACGATTCTGAAATATGAGTATATTCAGTCATCCAGTTTCATATTCAGGAGAGCACGATCCTGAAGTATGAGGAAGTTCAGTTTACCCTTTTCATGTTCAGGAGAGCACGATTCTGAAGCATGAAGAAGTTTATTTATCCTTCAGTAAGAGAAGAATCAGAATCGTATTCCAGGCGCCGACCTTAAATGCGAGAAGATTTATTTATCAGATAAGCAGCAGCCTCTTTATTTGAGTGCTTATCCATTTTTTGCACATAAGTCCCTTCCAACGATAAGTGACAGTTCTCCCTCGAGAAGCTTATCAGGGCAATTCCCATCAAAGTCCATTTATTTTGGCATACAGTCGGTCTTTACCCTGTATATTTGCTACGGAGTTCCGAAAAGTCCGTTTGATCCTGTCACGAGGGGTAGTTTACAGAAGCTTGGATGTTATTCCTTGCTCAATGCTCCAGCATTCTGTAATCGATCTTACAATCGTACGTGATCCAGTTTTATTTTTAGATTCCCCAGTGGAGGCCGTCTCATAGGTACCATCTCCATTCGAGGATCTCGTTCCTTTTCTAAAAGTGACAATTGGTCATTCGCACCAGTTGACTATCATTTTTAGAATTCCCCAGTGATGTACTGTGTCTCAGCGCGTCATTTTCCCCAGTGTGTTTCTTCTCGTGGCGTCTGTCTCGGTGTCGTCATGTTTCGTCAGCATTTTCGCATTCATTATTCCAGCATACGCATCATATCATAGTCATGGCATCATCTGCATTAAGTCGTTCCAGTTTTGTCCATAGCATTGCATATCGTCGCATATAAGGGCAAAATTTTCGGTTATCTATATTTAAATCTCTCCACCACGATTCCTCGAGTCTCTGTCACTCAAATCGTCCGGTGTAGCCATTTAAATAGGGGCAACTGTAATACCCCAAATTTTACCCTTTCTTTTTTATTTTTATTTTAAATTCTTATTAACTTAATAAATTAACCTTTTTTTTAAATCTTGTTTTTTTAACTAATAATAATTTAATTAACCTTTTTTATAACTTTACTAATGTTTTTTATTAACTTTTTTTTTTCTATTTATTTAAGTCATTTTAAGCTCTTCTTACTAACTTTTAGGATTTAGATTAAAATTTAACTTTTTTTTCTTTTCTTTAAAGAGTAAATTTTTTATAAACTTTTTTAAATTAATTTCTAACACTTTTTTTTTTTAATCAAATTCTAATACTTTTTTTTAAATAAAAATCTAATACTTTTTTTTAAAATTAAATCTTTTTTTCTAACTTTTTAAAATTAAATCTTTTTTCTAACTTTTTTAAAGTTAAATATTTTTTTCTAACTTTTTTTAAAACTAAATCTTTTTTTTCTAACTTTTTTAAAGTTAAATATTTTTTTTCTAACTTTTTTTAAAACTAAATCTTTTTTTTCTAACTTTTTTAAAGTTAAATATTTTTTTCTAACTTTTTTTAAAATTAAATCTTTTTTTCTCTAACTTCTTTTTAAAGTTAAATCTTTTTTTCTAACTTTTTTAAAAAAAAAATAAATCTTTTTTCTAACTTTTATAAAATTAAATCTTTTTTTTCTCTAATTTCTTTTTAAAATTAAATCTTTTTTTTCTAACTATTTTAAAAATTAAATCTAACCTTTTTTTTATAAATTAAATCTATCCTTTTTTTTTTTTAAAATTAAATCTAAATCTTTTTTTGACACCTTTATTTTTCAAATTAAAATTCTAAATTCTTTTTAAAATTAAATTCTAACGCCCTTTTCTTTTTCTTTTTTTTAAATTTTAAATTCCTTTTAAAATAATTCTAACATTTTTTAAAGCCAACATTCAAATATTTTTTTATTCTAACTCATTTTTTTTTAAAACTCTAATTTTTATTTAACTTGAAACTCTAATCTTCTTTGCTAACTTTTTAAATTTAAATCTCAACACTTTTTTAATCTAATCCAATCTTAATGAATTCCAGATAGAGTTAAATCAAATCAATCAGATCAATCATCATCATAAGAAAATCAGATCTAAATATCAACATCACCATCATTGAATCAAATCTGAAATCATCATAAAAATTCATTCAAATCAAATCAGAGATTGAAAAAGATTGAGATATTCAAATTAAATCTGAGATTAAAAAAAAAAAGATTTAAAAATCAAGTATAAAAGGGACGAAAATCATAACAAGAAGGGGAAAATTTTTTCGTAAAATCCAAGCAAACCCCGTCAAAAATCCTCTAGCCTTAGGACAAAGCATCATCGGCCATCATCATTCCGTAAGGATCAAAAAATATAATTACAATTTTTGTGTTGCTTTTCATGTTTTTCAGGAAAAAGAGATGAAGAAGACAAATCGGCGGCCATGCAAAAGAAGAAGAAGATAACATCCGTGAGAGGCAAACAAGAAGGAGAGGAACACACGCAAACTTAGAGCGCAGAGAGAAGAAGAGTGATGACCGACCCAACCCTCTTTTTTATTATTTATTGTTTTTCCATTTGTTATTTTATTTTGTTTATCTTTTTTTTTAAAAATCAAGAAGGCCCTTTCTTTTTTTATAACCAAAAACCTTTTTCAAATTAATTAAAACTCTTTTTAAATAAAATAATCAAATGTTTTTTTCAAATAATAAAACTTTTTTATAACTTTAAAGTAAAACGTGTTTTTAACTAACATTAAGATTTTTTAAATTAAACCAATTGTTTTTTTAATGATTAAATCTTTTTTTCAAAATATTATCACTAAAACTCCTTTTTTAGAATAATTAACCAAACTTTCACCTTTTATTAATAAATTTTTTTTTTTTAAACTCAAAACTCTTTTTAATTAAAATTGAATCTTTTTTTTGCAAGTTAGTATTAAATTCTTTTTTAACTTAAATCAAGATTTTTTTTTTTATAAAACAATAATAAAAATCTCAAATTTGCATTTTTTTTTTTTTTTTTTGATTGCCGCCTAACTCTGCCCACTAACGTCGTTTGTTCATTTTGCAGCTCATTACGTTTACCGTCATTTATTTCATCTTATTTTTTCACTCAAAGTTCATTATCATATTGTATATGTTTCTCGGTTGTAACCTCGCGAATCTTAACAATCGCATTTACGTTTCCGCATTTAAAATTCTGCTGATGTATGATTTAAAGGTCTCACGCTTCCATCACTATTATTCTGTCACGCTACACACCTCCGAAGGAATTAGGTCTAGTTTTTGGTCGCCGCGCCAATAGCCCTCAACTTCAAACCCTCAAAACTTCAAACTACAAACCCTAATTTTCACAAATGCCTCGCCGCAGGCAAGATTACAATTTTACCCCTAGCATTAGGTCAAAGAGCCGCCGCGCTCATTTTAGGGTTTCCCGCCGTGGAATCCCTAACTTAACCTAATTTAACCCTAATTACAACTTAACAATTCAACGTAGAGATTTGGAGTTTCTACACTCCACGTAAGCGTGTCCTTAAGATGCGTTTATTCCCCTTGAGACCTTGACCACAGTCAAGAAGTTTCTAACCTCCCTATTGAGGGGAACTACGATTACTCTGATTCCACTCCCGTAAGGATACGTAGGCACAAGATGCGATGTCTTGCCGAGTAAACTTAGAATTAACCCCTTAGGTCTCTTTTCTCACTTTTAATCCTTTGTACATATATCTTAAGCAAATAAATAAAGCAAAATAGTAAACATCTGAACAAAAGGTTCCTGTAGAGTACTACAGAAGTTTAGGGTGCTAATACCTTCCCTAAATTTAACCAACCCCCGAACCCTAGATCTTTCCCCGCATTGTGTTTACGATGCAAAATAGGTTTTCCCTCTTTTGACCTTTTCCTTCGGATAAATCAAAGAGCGGTTGTGAATTGAATTGCGATTCAAACTCATTAATAGTTTGTGATCCTATTTCCACCGCAACAGAAAATGGCGACTTCACTGGGGAGACCTAAACTTTTGAGGGTTATCCCTAACTTGTTCATATTTATTACTATCTGTGTTATTATTCATTTGCATGTATATATTTGCGCTTTGATTGTGGGACTGTTCCTTGTGCTGTGAGATAGGTCCTAACCCAGATCTAGTGTACCTTAGGTAAATGGCAATAGACCAAGGAAACTGTACGACGTATATCGATACGGTTGATCTGGTGGCCATGGTTAGTGCGACTTCTTGGTTGGTGCTTATATTCCTTAAGTCAAGTTGAGGATAATATTGAGGCTGCCATATGTTGTCAATGCACTAACTGACTTTTAGAACCCTAGTTAACTCATCTTGGCCTTTAGAAAGTAGTGAGGTAACCGGCTTTGGTGCAGACTGAAGTTGGTTGACACTCGATACTACGCTCATTGAGATCTTAAACTTGGAGGGTTTTGGTTGGCAAGTAAGTTGCCTTCTGAACAACCACCCTGGTGAAGGATCAATGATATTGAGATCCCTTAGAACCTGGTTACTTTTGTAGGACAGGATGAACCATCTAACTTCAAGGGAGGGTACTTGCCTTTGAACCTCATGCAAGCTTTTAACCTAGGACTTTGTGTGTTTTCATGCATTGCATCCATAAAGCATCTCATTGCATTGTATTTCATGGAGCTCAAACATCATTTATGGATATCGCGGGATACCATAAATAAATAAAAAATATAAAATGAAAAAACAAGGAAAAGATTTCCTTGGTACCCCACGGCATTAGTAAATGTTTTGAATTCCATGAAATCTTCATTTACATTCACATTTTAGCATCATACTTTTGCATTACATGTGTCTCCCGATTTCTCACACTCGGTTCTCTCACCTTCCAGTTTCGTCACCCTGAGTTCTCGGCACCAATACAACACCAGAGCCCAAACTCGGAAAAGAATGGAGGATCAGGCAAAAGAGATTGATCGCCTTAGCAATGAACTTGAAGACCTTCGAGGGGGTATGGGGCGAATGATGGAATTGTTACATGTCATGAATGCTAAGATGGATACCCAGCCCACTGTTGTTTCTGAGATTACCGGCGTTACTGTGGACCCTCCACCAAGTGTGACCGTAGCAAGGGACCCACCTTATGGTCTTGCTCCGGGTTTTGTGCCTCCTCAAGCCACTGTTCCGATTAATCAACCTGTTCAGCAAGCCGTGCCCTTGTTTTCTGAAGTTTCTAGGGGGGCTCCTATCTTTGCACCACCTGTTGTACACACTCGTGCGCAACCATACTTCAATGAGACAGCTTTTGATAATCTTGATGAGAATGTTGAGGGTTATGAGAAACATGATAAGCTTCGTGAGGAAGTAAACACCATCGTCCAGAGATTGAAAAAGGTAGAGGGTGATCAAATTTTTGGGACCGCTGCAAGGGATGTTTGTTTGGTTTCGGGTTTGGTTATTCCCCCAAAGTTCAAAACTCCGAACTTCGATCGTTATGAAGGTGCCACCTGTCCTAAGAGTCATCTGATCATGTATTATCGCAAAATGGCTGCCCATGTTGAGAATGATAAACTGATGATTCATTGCTTCCAAGATAGTTTGAAGGGCGCTTCCTCCAAGTGGTATTTAACTTTAGACCAGTCTCGCATTAAGAGTTTCCAGGATTTATCTGACGCTTTCATCAAACACTACAAGTACAATATGGATCTGGCTCCTGACAGAAGACAGTTGCTGAGTATGTCACAAAAGAATTCTGAGTCATTCAAAGAGTATGCTCAAAGGTGGAGAGAGACTGCTTCGCAGGTAGAACCTCCTTTGACCGAGAAAGAGTTAGCTGATTGGTTTGTCGACACAGGCCGTCCAGAATTTTACGAGAGAATGGTGGGTAGTGTGACTTCAAATTTCTCCGACATCGTTGCTGTGGGTGTCAAGATTGAATTGGGTATGAAGAGTGGTAAAATGACAAATAATCATGGCGCTTCTAAGGATCAGCCGAAGAAACCTCCGTATAGCTCCCAGAAAAAGAAGGAGAGTGAGACTAATGCTATATCCTCTGGTAAACCAAGGGAACGCTTTTATCGGCATCTGCAAGGTTATGCTCAACCTCAAGGGTACCCGGTCCAATATGCTCAACAACCCTATGTGGCAGCTATTACACCTTCTTTCAATCAACAGGTTCCCATGTATCAACCTATGCAACAACCTCCTGTTTAGCCGCCTCCTGTCAACTACCTACAGGCACCCAATACTCCTGCTCCTCAACAGCCAAAGAGTCCGGCTCCTCGCCAGAATATGCCAAACAGAAGAACGTATAAACCTTGTCCGCCGATCCCGATGACTTTTACCGAGTTGTGTCCCTCTTTGGTCAAGCAAGGTCTCATCACTACTCGGGCTTTGGGTCCGCCTCCTAATCCTCCACCTAATCCATTACCTGCAAGTTACAACGCTACCGCTCATTGTTTATTTCATGAGGGTGCGCCCGGCCATGATCTAGAGAATTGCTATGCTCTTAAGAAAGTTGTCAGAAATTTGCTAGAAACGAAGAAGTTGTCTTTTGGCGATGCTCAGCTGAAGATCGAGACTCCTTTCGGGGTTCCTCACTCGTCAAGTGCAAATTCTGCAAAGCATGCTACGCCTATCAGCCGAATCCAGTCATTATTCAAAGGCCTAGCCCGCTTCATTTCAGTAACCCTCAAGGTGATATGACCGGGATCAACAAAGGATCTGGGAAATTTATTTTGAAGCAACGACTGAAAACTGTTGAAGATGTGACCAGCATAACTGGGGTAAGCCATGACGACTCACAGTGATCATGAACCAGACGTCCTTTCCATTGAGGCTCCGCCAAAGGAAACTGTTACTCTTGAATGAAAGATTTCATAAACATTTAGAAGGATTTTTCCGACAGTTCATTTGTTTATTTATATGCATTTCTCTTTGATTAAGCATATTTAGCATGCACGAACTTGTTTATCTTTGATGCAACACATATGTTTGTCTTGAATAAATCCATTCGCTTCACTCATTCAAAAACGTTTTCATAAATTATAATGCCAACTTTACCCGATCTCTTGTTCTGATGGAGAATTGGGGGGAGGATGACGAACCTAAAACGTCAGATTTCTTGTCGTATGCTTTCGATTGAAACCCGCTGATGATGTAAGGCATTGTTTCAAATCCCAAACACTGGAGATATAAGGATGTTAACCCCTAGTCAACCCTTTGAGCCTTGAAGTAGGAGTTTTTCTTTCTTTTAAAGAACCTTCATCCTAACCTGGTGCAGGGTAGGTTTCAGTTAAACCGATCGAGCGCTTAGACTCTTAAAAAGGAAGAGCAAACCTTCGAGAATTTATCCTTAGCATCTTAAGAAGTCCAATACAATGACTATCCTTCGGTTACCTAAGGAGTGGGGCAGTCACGAGCCTTTCAAAAGATTTACACGACTTGTGCATAAAAGAATATTCAAAAAATAAGAGCCCGCTAAGTCAAAAACCTATGAAGGAGACTTAGGCAAAACTGGGGCATCCCGCTGGACTCCAAAGTCAGATCAAAAGACGTTGTCCAGACAAAAGTTAGGGAATAAAAGCAAAACAAGAGGGTACAATAAATAGTCCCTAGTAAAGAACAAGATCGTGTAATAGGTGAGCGACTGCCATGTCCAAAGCCTTGATAAGTTCTCGACCATAGCAAATCCGCTTGAGATATGAGCGTTCGTATCCGGTTAACTGAATTAGGATTGGAGAACATCACGAAGAATGGGTGGGTACAAATATAACTTTGAGCCTTTATCCTTTTGTTTCTTAAACCGTGAACTGAGCCACGATACAACCTTTAAAAGACCTAATTGAAGTAGGACTTCGGTTGAAAGCATACTCGACAAGATCACGTTTCCTGACTCCTACGAGCTATGCTCAGAAAAAATTCATGATGGCATTATAATTAAAACTTATATCCTGACTAGTGATTTCGGTCACAAGTTGTTGCGATATCTTTTTTTTCAAAACAAAAATTCAAGACAAATATATGTGTACATTGACAAGCTCAGGATAGGCATTTCAGGCATGACAACTTTGCTTGATATCTTAGAGATTTACATATGGACATAACCCGTGGAACTTGAAGATCCTGCTGAACAGGGGCAGGCAGTTTCCCAATTCGCTTACCAACGCGAGTCTGACATTCTTAAGAGCTATTTCCCAAAGATTTCGTCGTAACACGATTAATTTGTGCCAGTTACGTCGAGACCTGACAAATCTCTCAAAGAGTTTGAGAACAATGGGGCAACCGGACTCGGTGTTCTCTATAAAATCCTCTTGAGATGACCCTACATCGCAACGCAAGTATCCTGGGGCACCATGTTTTTGAAGAAACAAATGGCGGCTACTATAAGGTCCTGCAAGATCAAAACCATGGGATTTCACAATTTTTTCATGCACCCGATGGATTTTACTCACAGCGGCCTTCATACCCCAGTAAGCCTCAGTGTTGCAACAGACTCCTAAACTATTGCCTCATCACAGTCCCCAGAGAGACTATAAGCTGACAATTTTTTTTTCTTGGGTAACTCGAAAGTGTCCCTCAGGTTTTCTTCTCCCCATGCGAAGACGTGGTACTATGCACCCAAGCAGATTACCTTCTCCCCAGAGAATTCAGAACTTTAAAACCAGACTTGGTTCTACCATTGATCCTTCTTACCCATGATTGACGTATTGGTTGCAGAGAACGCAGGGTATCTCCGTCGAGATGTTTATTTCATCTCTCGTCCCATCTCTAGTCTGTTTCGTCAACGTACGCAAGGGCATAAGCATCACATGCTTATTTCATTACATATTCATTACATACTCATTACATACTCATTTCATAACATCCTGCATATTCACATACATCAACGTACATTCACATTAACATATGCATTAACATGTGCATTAGCATTCACAGGTTCATTGTGTTTCACCATCATTTGGTTGTTACCGCCGAGTAACTGGGGTTCGTCAATTCTCTCCAAATAGATTGTCAGTCTTAAGCATAAAATACCTACTTATTTCCAGCTTCCCCACGGAGCTCGATCCTCGTGGATGACGGTTACTTCAGCTATCTTTCCTCGCCAGGATAAGATATCTACCCTTCGAGTTCATTCCCTCGATGGAGTCTTGATTACCAGTTTTCTTTCTAGCTCGATCCTAGATTGAATCTCAGTCTTGTCGGTCGTCGAGCCCAATCGGACGTGCATTTATTTTGCACCGTCTAAAGATTTTCACCATACCATGGCAAATACGCGACTGTTCTCGCCCAAGAGGGTTATCACTGTACCCGGACGTGCATTTATTTTGCACTATCTTTCAAGAAAATCAACTACGATCCTTTACAGATGCATGCCAGTTCACGCCTGGAAAATATATCAGTACAACACTTTACAATCCTACATGTTACAACATCGGTACAACACTTTACATCTTACAGCATCAGCATACGACATTTCTCACCTAAGAAGTCGATCATATCCTCGTCACGACTCGCAGCAAATGGCCATCTCCATGGAGCAGTTGGGCTTCCATTTATCTGCCGTCTTGAGGTACGAACCAATTCGTATTCAGGAGAGCACGATCTTGAGTTACGGGAAGGTTTGAGCGAAATCATATTCAGGAGAGCACGATTCTGAGTTATGAAGAAGTTCATTTATCCTTTAGTAAAAGAAGGAACGGAATCATATTCAGGAGAGCACGATTCTGAGTTATGAGGAAGTTCAGTTGGCCGTTTTTCAGGAGAGCACGATTCTGAAGAATGAAGAAATTTCAGGAACCGAATCATATTCAGGAGAGCACGATTCTGAGTTATGAGGAAGTTCGATTACCCAGTTTCATATTCAGGAAAGCACGATTCTGAAGTATGGAAAAATTCATTTACAACCAAATCATATTCAGGAGAGCACGATTCTGAAATATGAGTATATTCAGTCATCCAGTTTCATATTCAGGAGAGCACGATTCTGAAATATGAGTATATTCAGTCATCCAGTTTCATATTCAGGAGAGCACGATTCTGAAATATGAAGAAATTCAGTCATCCAGTTTCATATTCAGGAGAGCACGATTCTGAAATATGAAGAAATTCAGTCATCCAGTTTCATATTCAGGAGAGCACGATTCTGAAATATGAGTATATTCAGTCATCCAGTTTCATATTCAGGAGAGCACGATCCTGAAGTATGAGGAAGTTCAGTTTACCCTTTTCATGTTCAGGAGAGCACGATTCTGAAGCATGAAGAAGTTTATTTATCCTTCAGTAAGAGAAGAATCAGAATCGTATTCCAGGCGCCGACCTTAAATGCGAGAAGATTTATTTATCAGATAAGCAGCAACCTCTTTATTTGAGTGCTTATCCATTTTTTGCACATAAGTCCCTTCCAACGATAAGTGACAGTTCTCCCTCGAGAAGCTTATCAGGGCAATTCCCATCAAAGTCCATTTATTTTGGCATACAGTCGGTCTTTACCCTGTATATTTGCTACGGAGTTCCGAAAAGTCCGTTTGATCCTGTCACGAGGGGTAGTTTACAGAAGCTTGGATGTTATTCCTTGCTCAATGCTCCAGCATTCTGTAATCGATCTTACAATCGTACGTGATCCAGTTTTATTTTTAGATTCCCCAGTGGAGGCCGTCTCATAGGTACCATCTCCATTCGAGGATCTCGTTCCTTTTCTAAAAGTGACAATTGGTCATTCGCACCAGTTGACTATCATTTTTAGAATTCCCCAGTGATGTACTGTGTCTCAGCGCGTCATTTTCCCCAGTGTGTTTCTTCTCGTGGCGTCTGTCTCGGTGTCGTCATGTTTCGTCAGCATTTTCGCATTCATTATTCCAGCATACGCATCATATCATAGTCATGGCATCATCTGCATTAAGTCGTTCCAGTTTTGTCCATAGCATTGCATATCGTCGCATATAAGGGCAAAATTTTCGGTTATCTATATTTAAATCTCTCCACCACGATTCCACGAGTCTCTGTCACTCAAATCGTCCGGTGTAGCCATTTAAATAGGGGCAACTGTAATACCCCAAATTTTACCCTTTCTTTTTTATTTTTATTTTAAATTCTTATTAACTTAATAAATTAACCTTTTTTTTAAATCTTGTTTTTTTAACTAATAATAATTTAATTAACCTTTTTTATAACTTTACTAATGTTTTTTATTAACTTTTTTTTTTCTATTTATTTAAGTCATTTTAAGCTCTTCTTACTAACTTTTAGGATTTAGATTAAAATTTAACTTTTTTTTCTTTTCTTTAAAGAGTAAATTTTTTATAACCTTTTTTAAATTAATTTCTAACACTTTTTTTTTTAATCAAATTCTAATACTTTTTTTTAAATAAAAATCTAATATTTTTTTTTAAAATTAAATCTTTTTTTCTAACTTTTTAAAATTAAATCTTTTTTCTAACTTTTTTAAAGTTAAATATTTTTTTCTAACTTTTTTTAAAACTAAATCTTTTTTTTCTAACTTTTTTAAAGTTAAATATTTTTTTTCTAATTTTTTTTAAAACTAAATCTTTTTTTTCTAACTTTTTTAAAGTTAAATATTTTTTTCTAACTTTTTTTAAAATTAAATCTTTTTTTCTCTAACTTCTTTTTAAAGTTAAATCTTTTTTTCTAACTTTTTTAAAAAAAAATTAAATCTTTTTTCTAACTTTTATAAAATTAAATCTTTTTTTTCTCTAATTTCTTTTTAAAATTAAATCTTTTTTTTCTAACTATTTTAAAAATTAAATCTAACCTTTTTTTTATAAATTAAATCTATCCTTTTTTTTTTTTTAAATTAAATCTAAATCTTTTTTTGACACCTTTATTTTTCAAATTAAAATTCTAAATTCTTTTTAAAATTAAATTCTAACGCCCTTTTCTTTTTCTTTTTTTTAAATTTTAAATTCCTTTTAAAATAATTCTAACATTTTTTAAAGCCAACATTCAAATATTTTTTTATTCTAACTCATTTTTTTTTAAAACTCTAATTTTTATTTAACTTGAAACTCTAATCTTCTTTGCTAACTTTTTAAATTTAAATCTCAACACTTTTTTAATCTAATCCAATCTTAATGAATTCCAGATAGAGTTAAATCAAATCAATCAGATCAATCATCATCATAAGAAAATCAGATCTAAATATCAACATCACCATCATTGAATCAAATCTGAAATCATCATAAAAATTCATTCAAATCAAATCAGAGATTGAAAAAGATTGAGATATTCAAATTAAATCTGAGATTAAAAAAAAAAAGATTTAAAAATCAAGTATAAAAGGGACGAAAATCATAACAAGAAGGGGAAAAATTTTTCGTAAAATCCAAGCAAACCCCGTCAAAAATCCTCTAGCCTTAGGACAAAGCATCATCGGCCATCATCATTCCGTAAGGATCAAAAAATATAATTACAATTTTTGTGTTGCTTTTCATGTTTTTCAGGAAAAAGAGATGAAGAAGACAAATCGGCGGCCATGCAAAAGAAGAAGAAGATAACATCCGTGAGAGGCAAACAAGAAGGAGAGGAACACACGCAAACTTAGAGCGCAGAGAGAAGAAGAGTGATGACCGACCCAACCCTCTTTTTTATTATTTATTGTTTTTCCATTTGTTATTTTATTTTGTTTATCTTTTTTTTTAAAAATCAAGAAGGCCCTTTCTTTTTTTATAACCAAAAACCTTTTTCAAATTAATTAAAACTCTTTTTAAATAAAATAATCAAATGTTTTTTTCAAATAATAAAACTTTTTTATAACTTTAAAGTAAAACGTGTTTTTAACTAACATTAAGATTTTTTAAATTAAACCAATTGTTTTTTTAATGATTAAATCTTTTTTTCAAAATATTATCACTAAAACTCCTTTTTTAGAATAATTAACCAAACTTTCACCTTTTATTAATAAATTTTTTTTTTTTAAACTCAAAACTCTTTTTAATTAAAATTGAATCTTTTTTTTGCAAGTTAGTATTAAATTCTTTTTTAACTTAAATCAAGATTTTTTTTTTTATAAAACAATAATAAAAATCTCAAATTTGCATTTTTTTTTTTTTTTTTGATTGCCGCCTAACTCTGCCCACTAACGTCGTTTGTTCATTTTGCAGCTCATTACGTTTACCGTCATTTATTTCATCTTATTTTTTCACTCAAAGTTCATTATCATATTGTATATGTTTCTCGGTTGTAACCTCGCGAATCTTAACAATCGCATTTACGTTTCCGCATTTAAAATTCTGCTGATGTATGATTTAAAGGTCTCACGCTTCCATCACTATTATTCTGTCACGCTACACACCTCCGAAGGAATTAGGTCTAGTTTTTGGTCGCCGCGCCAATAGCCCTCAACTTCAAACCCTCAAAACTTCAAACTACAAACCCTAATTTTCACAAATGCCTCGCCGCAGGCAAGATTACAATTTTACCCCTAGCATTAGGTCAAAGAGCCGCCGCGCTCATTTTAGGGTTTCCCGCCGTGGAATCCCTAACTTAACCTAATTTAACCCTAATTACAACTTAACAATTCAACGTAGAGATTTGGAGTTTCTACACTCCACGTAAGCGTGTCCTTAAGATGCGTTTATTCCCCTTGAGACCTTGACCACAGTCAAGAAGTTTCTAACCTCCCTATTGAGGGGAACTACGATTACTCTGATTCCACTCCCGTAAGGATACGTAGGCACAAGATGCGATGTCTTGCCGAGTAAACTTAGAATTAACCCCTTAGGTCTCTTTTCTCACTTTTAATCCTTTGTACATATATCTTAAGCAAATAAATAAAGCAAAATAGTAAACATCTGAACAAAAGGTTCCTGTAGAGTACTACAGAAGTTTAGGGTGCTAATACCTTCCCTAAATTTAACCAACCCCCGAACCCTAGATCTTTCCCCGCATTGTGTTTACGATGCAAAATAGGTTTTCCCTCTTTTGACCTTTTCCTTCGGATAAATCAAAGAGCGGTTGTGAATTGAATTGCGATTCAAACTCATTAATAGTTTGTGATCCTATTTCCACCGCAACAGTGATCTTATTGAGAATATGCCAATTCATATCATTTTGAAGTATTTTTACTGTTATTTTGCCTGACGGATGATTTCTATGAAGCAGGCAAGGTGTGAGCATCATACTTGTAGCTACCGTTGTTATTTTGCTTCAGCTGCTATGAGTCACTTTTGTAAATTATATACCTCATTTACATGACTTTGCCTTAGAATTATCCACATGTACTTTGAATTTCTGCTGTTGTTAAAGAAATAAGTTTGTGTAGTCCTCTGTATGTCCTTGAATTTGAGTTCACTAATGACAACATCCTTGTTCTCCTTGTAGTGACTTCATTCATATGGAGGATTTCAGCTTCACCGGGTTGCTTTGTGATATTTGAAGTCTGTGTCCTCTCTCCTCCACCCTGACTTCATCCGATGTAAGGGTAGCTGATTATTGGTGTTTCAAAGCGCAGGACCTGGTTATGAGTGGCGTGAAAGCTTCAAAGTTAGAACGGTATAACTTGTATCTTTTGTGAATCAGTGAAACCCAATTACTCAAGGTCTCGGTTGATGGCTGGTTTGATGTGTACGTGAAAGTTGGTTTGTAACGTTTGTTACGTTTTGCAGGCCGTGGCCGATGGTGGGTCGCATAATTGAAAATTTTGCAGAATCCAAGCTGCCGCTAGTTTTGTAATGGAAATGCGTGGAACCTGCGTGAATTTGTTTGGCGGGTTGTTGTGTTGTTGGTGATGTAACAATTCTGCATAACCGCTTTGTAAGAACGATTCTAGTGTGGTTTTTTTGACTTTGTCGCTTTCGCAACAACTTCTTCAAGCTATGCTTTATGATTCCTGTTTTTTGTACAGGTCACATGCTGAGACTTCATTACGGAGACGTGGGCTGTGCGGAAAGTGACGGTCGATAACTGTAGCAGAATTTAAATAAATGGAAAGAAGCAAAATACACAAGGCTGGTTTTGGAATTGTTGTGAATATAATTTCTTCTGCTTTTTTCTGTTGCTGCAGGACAAGCTGTGCTGGTTTGTTCTATGCCGGGGCGGATCGTACATGTTGGAAATGGCTCAAAGAGAACAAAAACAAATTATGGCGTTACACTGTATTCACTTGGCAGGGCATTCAAACAGTGGCCGAGAGTGCCGCGTGAGAAGTTCTGCGTGTTATACACCATGTTGAAATTGCAAATGTGGGGCCTGTAGATTATTGAATTTGATACGACTGTTGCGGATGGGAAATGCAAGAATATCATCATGAACTGATGCCTCACAATCTTACTTTTATCTCTTAATTAGATTTGGAATCATATGGAAATTAGTAATAAGAATGACCCCTTTAATGGGCTGTTGATTTGTTGAACTTTTGTAATTTTGTTTATTGTAATGATGGACTCAAAATTTAGTACAAGCTTCTTAATGATTTCTTGATTCCTTGCCCAAAAATCCAAAATGATACTTGATACACACAAATTTATCCTCATAAAAATAAAATTCTATCCATGATTTGCTCCTTAAAACACATTCCAACATGAATCTCGAAACAAACATGAAACACCCTTTCCTTGAAGCATGACTTATCATAAAGTGCACAAATTTGAAATAAATCCAACCATAACCTAGCTTGCTTAATTCTCATAACCTCAATATTGACCTTAAGATATGACTCCAGGCACATTGAAGCATTATTTGGGATTATCTTCAAAAATTGCTTAAGAAAGGTTAATCACGCCTTGAGAGAGATAAATCCTATTATTTGGCTCATTACCCTCGAAATAAAAATCCAACTTAACCAAAATTAAGTCTAATCATGAAATAAAAACATCACTGCACACACCAATGCCCTGGTAATCTCACATGGACCCTACTTCTTGAACAAATCCTTGACATATGATTGAAGGTGTACCCAACTCGAAAAACATCTTGAACCTTGATGAGTCCAAATATTCACCATGCACCAAGTGAATAGGGCACATGCCTTACTTGAAACTTAATTCAACCTAGTAATTCCTTGATCAGAAACAACTTATTTTATTAAAACAATTTTGTGTGAATATGAGGGGTGGAAATGATGTACCAAATGGAATGCAAAAGTAGGTAGGACAAATTTAGGGTATGACAGTTTGCACACCCCGTGATCTGGTTGTGAAAGCGTTTGACGGAACTAAACGCCACGTTTTCGGGGAGGTGACCCTGCCGATCCAAGTGGGTCCGGAAACGTTCAACGCGGTCTTTTATATTATGGACATCATACCTGCCTACAGTTGTCTCTTGGGCCGGCCGTGGATCCATGTTGCTGGTGTCGTGGCCTCCACGTTGCACCAAAAGCTCAAATATGCTGTCGGAGGAAGCATCGTAACCGTGTGTGGTGAGGAGGACATAATGGTGAGCCATTTGTCATCCTTGAAGTATGTGGAAATGGATGGCGAAATCTATGAAACTCTTTGCCAAGCGTTCGAAGCTGTCAAGGTGAAAGAAGTAGCTCCTGTAGTCACAGAAAAGCCAGAGATGAATCTCTCCTCATTCAAAGAAGCTCGGGCCGTTGTCCAAGCTGGATCTACCCCAGGCTGGGGGCGTATTTTGGAGATACCTAACAAGCAGGATAAGTTTGGGTTGGGGTATTCTCCTGGAGCTGAAGCTTCTTCTTCTTCGTCTAGCAGTGCGTCTCGAGGTAAAGGGCCGATCCAATTTACCAGTGGCGGAGTGATTTTCGAAAGCATCAACGCGGCGTCTGAAGACAGCGGGGATAGCGATTGTGACCTCGACGCTTGGATTCAGCCAAGCAAGCCAGGCGAGAGCCTCAACGATTGGTCCATCAAGGATATCATCCAGATGACAACTGAAGAGTAATGATTTACTTTTTCCAATCATTGTACAACCCTATGTCCTACCCGGGGCATAGCGGTCTTATTGTCAGGGCCTTGTTGGATTATGTACATGCATTTTGTTAATAAATCAAAGGCGTTTTCTTCGTATTCAAATATTGTGATCTCTGTTATTCCTGTTTTATATTTGTTTTGAAAAACAGCAAAATGGCAATGGGGTTTGTGCTAACCTGCATATTCTTGTTTTAAACTTAACCCTTGTTATTTCAGGATCCACATAACAGATGACATCGACTCTGGACCTTCTACGGCTCGCTTTGACTTTGATTACCCGATCTATCAAGCCGAAGAAGAGATTGATGAAGACGAAGACCTTCCTGAAGAGTTGGCCCGCTTGTTGAAACAAGAGGAAAAGGTTATTCTGCCTCATGAAGAGGAGATCGAAATCGTGAATCTGGGTTCTGAAGAGCTCGTCAGAAATGTCAGGATAGGGGCTGCGTTGCAGAGTGATGTCAAGCAGAGATTGGTCGAGATGCTAAGAGAGTATAGTGACGTCTTTGCTTGGTCATACGAAGATATGCCCGGACTTGACACGGATATCGTGGTCCACCACTTGCCGCTTCGAGAAGATTGCCCTCCCGTCAAGCAGAAGCTTAGGAGGACGAGACCAGACATGGCCGTTAAGATCAAAGAAGAAGTGCAGAAACAGCTTGATGCTGGCTTCTTAGCGGTCACCACTTACCCTCCGTGGGTCGCCAACATAGTACCTGTACCGAAGAAGGACGGTAAGGTACGCATGTGCGTAGATTATCGGGATTTGAATAGGGCGAGCCCTAAAGATGATTTCCCGTTGCCTCATATCGATGTGTTGGTTGACAACACATCCCAGTTCTCCGTGTTTTCGTTCATGGATGGCTTCTCCGGTTACAATCAGATCAAGATGGCGCCGGAGGACATGGAGAAAACGATGTTTATCACTCCATGGGGAACGTTTTGCTATAAGGTAATGCCCTTCGGTCTGAAGAACGCAGGGGCCACTTACCAACGAGCAATGGTAACTTTGTTTCATGACATGATTCATCATGAGATTGAGGTCTATGTTGATGACATGATTGCGAAGTCCCAAACGGAGGAAGAGCATCTGGTCAACTTATTGAAGCTTTTTGAGAGGCTTAGGAAGTTCAGGTTGAGGCTGAATCCTAATAAATGTACTTTCGGAGTACGGTCCGGAAAGTTACTGGGGTTTATTGTGAGCGAACGAGGCATCGAGGTTGATCCTGCGAAAATAAAAGCCATTCAAGAAATGCCAGCGCCGAAAACAGAAAAAGAAGTTCATGGTTTCTTGGGCAGAATAAACTACATTGCAAGGTTTATCTCTCAGCTCACGGCCACTTGTGAACCGATGTTCAAGCTTTTAAAGAAAGATCAGGCTATTACTCGGAATGAGGATTGCCAGAAGGCATTCGATAAGATAAAGCAGTATCTTCAAGAACCTCCAATCTTGATACCCCCAGTGGCTGGACGGCCATTAATCATGTACTTGACAGCTCTTGAGAATAGTATGGGGTGTGTTCTCGGTCAGCACGACGAGACGGGCAGAAAGGAGCATGCCATTTACTACTTGAGTAAAAAGTTCACTGACTATGAGTCTCGATACTCGATGCTGGAGAAGACGTGTTGTGCACTAGCCTGGGCTGCCAAACGTCTACGACAGTACATGCTCAATCACACCACCATGCTAATTTCGAAGATGGATCCGATCAAGTACGTCTTCGAGAAGCAGGCTCTTTCGGGCAGGATTTCCAGATGGCAAATGGTGTTAACGGAATATGATATTCAGTACGTGTCCCAGAAGGCCATCAAGGGAAGCGTATTGTCTGATTACCTTGCCGAACAGCCGATCGAAGATTACCAGCCGATGAAGTTCGAATTCCCTGACGAGGATATTATGTTTCTCAAAGCGAAGGATTGCGATGAGTCGTTGCCCGACGAAGGGCCAAATAGGAAATCCCAGTGGAAATTGATATTCGATGGGGCGGTTAATTCCTATGGAAGTGGCATCGGGGCTATCATCACGACTCCCCACGGATCCCACATCCCGTTTACTGCGAGACTGACGTTTCCAGTCACCAATAATGAAGCGGAGTGCGAAGCATGCATCATGGGTCTAGAAGAGGCAATTGATTTGAGAATCAAGAATCTAGACGTATATGGTGACTCAGCGCTTGTGATCAACCAAATTAAAGGGGAGTGGAAGACTCGTCAATCGAATTTGGTGCCGTACATGAACTATGCCAGAAGGCTACTTCCGTTCTTTGATCGAGTGGAACTCCATCATGTGCCCAGGGCCGAGAATCAGATGGCTGATGCCTTAGCCACGTTGGCTTCAATGTATAAAGTCAATTTTTGGAATGAGGCTCCAAGAATTGTCTTTTCCCGTCTTGATAGACCTGCATTCGTCTTTGCAATCGAGGAAGCCGCCGACGGCAAGCCATGGTTCCACGACATCCAGACTTTCCTTATGACTAAGGAGTATCCTGCGGGTGCGTCAATCCAGGATAAGAAGATTCTGAGGAGGCTGTCTGGAAACTTTTATCTCAATCCTGATGGAGTGTTGTATAAGAGAAACCACGATCTCGTGCTACTCAGATGTGTAGATGAGAAAGAGGCGAGTATGCTCATGGAAGAAGTCCATGAAGGCACATTTGGTACGCACGCCGGCGGGCATGCTATGACGAGGAAGATCCTGAGAGCAGGATACTACTGGCTGACGATGGAGTCTGATTGCTTCAGGTTCGCGAAGAGATGTCATAAATGCCAGATTTATGCTGATAAAGTTCATGTGCCGCGATGCCCGTTAAATGTCATGTCCTCCCCGTGGCCGTTCTCCATGTGGGGCATCGACATGATAGGCAAGATCGAGCCCACTGCATCTAACGGTCATCGCTTCATTCTGGTAGCTATCGACTACTTCACCAAGTGGGTGGAGGCAGCCTCGTATGCTAATGTGACCAAGCAGGTGGTGGCTAAATTCATAAAGAGAGACATCATCTGTCATTACGGAATTCCCGAGCGGATCATTACTGATAATGGTTCGAATCTGAATAACAAGATGATGAAGGAGTTGTGCCAGAGTTTCAAGATTGAACACCACAACTCATCTCCTTATCGGCCGAAGATGAATGGCGCCGTTGAAGCGGCCAACAAGAACATAAAGAAGATTGTTCAGAAGATGGTTGTGACCTACAAAGATTGGCACGAGATGCTGCCATTTGCACTGCACGGTTATCGTACAACGGTACGTACATCAACCGGGGCAACTCCTTTCTCCTTAGTGTACGGTATGGAAGTTGTCCTACCGTTAAAAGTGGAGATCCCTTCTTTACGAGTTTTGGTTGATGTGAAACTCGACGAGGCAGAATGGATTACGAACCGACTGAACCAACTCATCCTGATGGACGAGAAGAGGTTAGCATCGATTGCATTTGGTCGTCTGTACCAGAGCCGAATGAAGAAAGCTTATGATAAGAAGGTGCGTCCTAGAAGCTTTCAGACGGGTGATCTCGTCCTGAAGAAGATTCTTCCTCCACACTCTGATCACCGGGACAAGTGGACTCCGAATTACAAAGGTCCGTACATCGTCAGCAAGGTCTTCTCGGGAGGAGCTTTGTTGTTATCCACGATGGATGGTGAAGATTTTGCATCCCCGGTGAACGCGGACGCAGTTAAAAAATACTTTGCTTGAAAGCGACCCGCTGGACAAAAAAAGAGAGTCCAGGCAAAAAAGGGGCATCTCGGCGAACCAAAAACAGAATAAAAAGGTTCGGGCAAAAATTAGGGATATAAATTGAAAAAAGGTACACCCGCGAAGTCGAAAACCTGCACTGGGTGGCTTCGGCAAAAAAGGGTATCCCGGTGAACTGAAAACCCGCAAAGGGCGGTTCACGCAAAAGTTAGGGATTTGAAAAAAGAAAATGACTGCGTTCCGCGTGTGGACTTTCATTGTTTAGTGGTTGGGAGGACCTGAGGGCCGTTTATCTGAATCAATCTCTTCCGAAGTTGAAGCGTCAGAGAAGTATCGAAGTCGAGTGGGTCATAGAGGGATCAACTCATGGTGTTCGTCTACGCCTCGTTGCCGACATTTGTATATACTGATGTATATTTATGTTTTATTTTTGCGCGGCTTCCTCATTCCAGGAGGTTGCCTCTGTTGTAAAACATTGTTACCCATTCAGGGGTTCGTTATCAATAAAATGCATACTATTCAGCAATTCTGTTTGTCTGTTTAGCACTTATCTGTTTTGTTTGCGAAAAAGAATGCCGATGTTTTTGATAAAATGCGCATACATAAACTTACTAGCCTAGGCCACTGATTGTTGAAATAATGAATTACTTGAATATTGTCACGAGATAATAACCTTGATAGGTCCCTTTGAGAAGGGTATCTTTGTCTGTTTGTTTGTGTTGTTACAGGTGTAGCATATTCCAGACAGTGCGTCGTGCGCATCCCGAAGAAGGATGATTCCTCCTTCTCCAGCAGAGTTCAGCAGCCTCTCCCCGCAGAGTCTGAACGCGAGATGATGAGCATTGATATGTCTCCCCAGGCAGAGATGATTCTCTTCCCCAATCAGATGCGTCCTGAAGGAACGTCACCTCCTCAGCTGAGTCAAGCGCTGAAGCGCATGTTCATCCCCCAGCATCGGGTCACAAGTGCAGGTTTCATAGGAAACTATTCGTACGCCGAAGTATGCAGCAACTGATAGTCCAGACTGAAGTCTCTAGCGGAATTGAAATTCCCCACCAGAGTCGTACTCTCCCCCGAAGTCGGATGATTCCTTCTTCCCCAGCGGAATTGAAATTCCCCACCAGAGTCGTATTCTCTCCCGAAGTCGGATGATTCCTTCTTCCCCAGCGGAATTGAGATTCCCCCGCAGAGTCGTACTCTCCCCCAGCGAAGCAGAATGATTTCTCCTTCTTCAGCCGAGTTTGCAGATCCCCAAGAGAGCCGAATCCTTGGAAGTTGCTCAAGCCATGATTGGTTTTCCCCAGTAGAGTGTTGATCAGCTGAAGTTGTTTCCCCACATAGTCGCTATCTCTAGAGAAGTAGCCATGAAGGCCACGCAGGTTATTCCCGCGATTGATCTCGCTTTCCCTCAGCAGGTCCAAGTTCTCGTAGAGCTTCATTCCCCCGCAGCAGTCAACGGAAGTTGTGTCCCCTGCGGAGTCCAATTGAGATTGGCGTGACCATGTTCTCCTCAGGAAGATGATTCCTCTATCTGAGTAGTTCTTTCTCCTTGACAGGAGGATTCCCCCTTAGGCATTTATTTTGCTGACGGGATCGCATAATTTTGCATGATTGCATAGCATTTATCATAAACGCATAACATTTCCACCGTGTGGAGCATTGTGCCATTGCCGAAGCATATGCATACTAAACATGATCTAGGTTGCTACCGTTCTTGTTTTGCAGGTGTTCCGCCGCAGAATTAGTTGCTCAGGATGATTCCTGACATTCTCCCCAACGAAGTCGCTTGCTCAAGATGATTCTTGGGATCCCCAGCGGAGTCTTCGGTTCAAGATGATTCTTGAATTCCTCGGCAGGGTCGTTTGCTTAAGATTATTCTTAAGTACCCAGTGCAGTCTCCAGAGTTGGTTTCTCAAGTTGATACTTAGAGTCCCCAGTAAAGGTTGCCCAGGATGATTCCTGAAAAGCCCCAACAGAGTGTTCGCTCAGGATGATTCCTGAAAGCTCCAGCATAGTTACCGGTGCAAGATGATTGTTGAAGGTCCCCGGCGGATTTATTTGTCCAAGATGATTCTTGAAGTCCTCAGCAGAGTTGATTCATCCAGAATGATTTCTGGACCCCCGGAGCGGAGTTACTTGATAGTTCTCCAGATTCCCCAGCGGCGAAGCGTCATCCCCAACAGGTTTTCTAACGGCGAAGTTGAAATCTCCCTTGAAGACTCCATGATTGAGGTCTGACCGTGTTAATGAAGCAGTTCTCTCAGCTGATGCGGAGTGCCTGATGGAAGAGGTTTAGATATTCCCAGTTGGCTCATGATTGACCAAGAATTCTATTCCCGACTTGCTGATGAAGTCCGGCTGATGCCCGACAAGTTCTGTGAATGCCTGATGGCATGATCAACCTGATGGTTGAAGTCCGGCTGATGCCCGACAAGTTCTGTGAATGCCTGATGGCATGATCAACCTGATGGTTGAAGTCCGGCTGATGCCCGACAGTTCTTTGAATGCCTGATGGCATGATCAACCTGATGGTTGAGGTCCGGCTGATGCCCGACAGTTTCTTTGAATGCCTGATGGCATGACCAACCTGATGGTTGAGGTCCGGCTGATTCCCGACAGTTGTCTTTGGATGCCTGATGGCATGATCAACCTGATGGTTGACCTGAAGAGTCCCGATGAATCGTAATGCCTGATGGCATGATCAACCATGTATTACCGGTTACCGTGTGACCAATTCCCCAGTAGGAGTGTCGTGCAATTGTTATGCTCATTGTCGAAGATGTTCCTACCGACCAGAGTATCATTCACCTGTGTGTGGTATCCAGACCTCCAGCAAGATCATTGACGCGTGTTCACCTTATCATTCTCTCCAACAGAGTCTATTCTTCAAGTTCATATTTTCCCAATGGATTTCTTCACCCTGACGGCTAGGTCAGATGCTTTTATCGACTCGATGTTGAGAGTTGACGGCGAAGTCAGATTATGTTGAGTACTTGACAACAATGTCGGGTGTTTATCAGAGTTATGTTTGGCTGGCGGCGATGTCAGATTCTTGGTTGTCCCAGCGGCGATGTTGGATGTTTGTTTCTGGCGGCGATGTCAGGTGAGTTAGTTCTCCAGCGGCGATGTTGGATGTTTGTTTCTGGCGGCGATGTTAGGCGATTTAGTTCTCCAGCGGCGATGTTGGATGTTTGTTTCTGGCGGCAATGTCAGGCGATTTAGTTCTCCAGCGGCGATGTTGGATGTTTGTTTCTGGCGGCGATGTCAGGCGATTTAGTTCTCCAGCGGCGATGTTGGATGTTTGTTTCTGGCGGCGATGTCAGGCGATTTAGTTCTCCAGCGGCGATGTTGGATGTTTGTTTCTGGAGGCGATGTCAGGTGATTTAGTTCTCCAGTGGCGATGTTGGCTATTTGTTTCTGGCGGCGATGTCAGGTGATTTAGTGTCCCAGCGGCGAGGTTGGATGTTAGTTTTCCAGCGGCGATGTTGGCTATTTGTTTCTGGCGGCGATGTTACGTGATTTAGTTTTCCAGCGGAGATGTTGGGTGTTTTGGTTGTCCGACGGTGGTGTCAGACGCCTTATAGAATTTGTAGAGCTCAAGTTATGGCTTTGACAAATTACAGGTCATCTGAGGTATGTGAATCTGGGTCCTTGAAAGTCACCCAACTTGCATCCAACTTTTGCCCTAGTAGGATGATTCCTATGAACTCTTGGTCAACATGAATGTTGTAGAGCATCTTCTTAGATTTCTATAGAGTACTAGAAGTCCTTGATAGGATTTGTAGAACTCAACTTATGGCTTTGGCAAGTCAAGGGCATTTTGGTCATTTGGAGGTTATAGGTCATTTCAAGCATAAGGCCATATCTCCTATTTCCAAGCTTCAAATGGAAAAATCTTCAACATCAAAATTGCTTAGAATGATGTTTTAAGGCTAGTAAGGAGGTCATTATATGTTGAAAGGGCTTTTATCAAAAAGTGATAAAAATGGCCTAAAATGGAGGCATAAGTTAAATAAGTTGAAATTGAAAATTGGAAATCACAAGCTATACGTCCAAACCATGTCATATAATAGGTCATTTTGACTCCAAAGGACATTCTAAGAACAATGGTTCAGCCACATTTTGATTCGAGGCGTAGATCATAGGGCTGCTTTGGAAATGGCTTACTTGCATCTTAAGGTACCAAAGCAAAACTCAAAGAAACTCAATGAACAAGTTAGTTATGCATTGTAACACATCATAAATCTCATATGGGGAGAATTTCAAGTCAGTTACAAAGGTTACAAGGACTATGGCATGAGATAGCATATGGTGAGAAGTGAAATCAAAATGTCATGACATGAGATTTCCATATTCTCATTGGAAGGTCCTAGATGGTTCTAGATGATTCTAAACCACTCTATATAACATGTATAACTTGCTCAGATGCAAGGTTGGTGAGAGTTGGTGCAGAGAAGAGAGAGTGAGATCAAAAATCTTCCATTGCAAGTCACAATTGGTTTCATCAATTCTCTTACAATCAATCCATTTCTTTGGTGCAATTCAATTCCATATGTGTTTCTGAAGGTGTGTCAATCAAAATCAGAGAGGTTTCATGCTTGAATCGTGTTCTTGACATTGAGCTTCACCACCTGCAACTCCATATCGGTTTCCAAGAATCAAGCAGTTTCAACCCTTCTTTTTGCATACAGAAGCAAGAATACTACTCAGGGAAGGAATTGGGAAAGATTGAAGGTCTGAATTGGAGGTTTCGTGCACCTGTTCATCCCAATTACACAGGTTTGTAACTTTCTCTCTACACCTTAATTTAAGTAGAATTGATTAGATTTGATAGGTTAGAATGGTTAGAAATCATTAGGGGAAGCTTTCTGGAAAGTTTGAAGAGAATTGGTGATGATTTTGTTGTTGGCACCATTTCTTTATGGACCAAGAACTCCTTGAATCTTGAGTAATAATCTTAGTTCTTTAGTGGAAGTTGACCAGTGATAGGAGGTGAACATTTTAGTGTAAACAATTTCAAGAATCTTGAGTTTTGATTTTCAAGCATAATTTGAAGTTGCTATCGGGTTTCAAGTTTGAGTGAGAGTCAATGGAATTTGAGATCATAGCTGAATTCTTGGGGAAAAATGGAGCATGTTAGGGTTTTACATTTTGGATTTTCATGAAGTTTTGAGGAGATACGAGATTGGGGAAGAAGAGGTATGAAGCTCTGTTTCAATGGAGTTCTCCCTCCAGAAATTTGAAATTGAAGAAGATGATGTTGTGGCCCTAGGATCAGAGGAGACTTTTGACTGAAATCTTGATCTAACAGCCATCCACGCGTTTCAGTTTGTGAAGAGGTTTGAACAAGGCGAAACGCAGCGTATCACTTAAGTCCTGGCTTGGGCTTAAGTGATCTTTTGATACCAACACCCCCTTCACGAGGCCCACCTGATTTTGAACTAAATTCCATTACTTCCTGCACCGTTTATTTTCCATTTTCGTTTCATTTTTCTAATTGATTTTCTGATTAAATTGGGCTTAGCGCTTATACTACCTGCACCCCTCATTTTTAGCCCATTAATGAAATGAACTGCATCTGGTTACTATCTGCACCCCAGTTTCATTCTTTAATTTCATTTTTTTCCATTTTTTGTTAAACTTTGAAAATTCATATCAATTTGAAAATTAATGATTTTTTAATGGGAATTTTTGATCCCATTTCATAATGATGTCTAGAAAATTATCAAATAAAAATATTTTCATTTCATGCATTTTTGATATTTCTTGTGTATTTTTAATTTTAATAGCTTTTTATTTCTTCTATATTTATCCATGAAATTGTAGAATTTTGTTTAGGTAGTTCCCTTAACATGTTTAGGCCATTCTTTTTAGGATAGTTAGATATATGCTTTAGCTTCCCCTTGGATTTATTCCATAATTTTGTGATGAATTTTAGGATAGTTTTGATTAGATGACATTAGGTTGTGTAGAATTAGGTCAATCCTTAACATAGGTCCACAATAACATTAGAATTTTGGGTTTCTAGGTCAAGTTAGGTATTGGGGCATATAAGGGTATTAAGGGTAGGTATGTAGGATCCCTTAGAAATTATATTAGGTTTTAATATAGTAGTATACTATTTTTAGATGATTTTTGTAGTTGATGATTGCTTGTGTTGCCCTTGTGGGCTTGTATTTTTGTTTGCTTTGCTTTGTGGGCTTGGAGAGCTTGGTTTTGTTCTAAGGAGCATTGAGGAGCATAGTAGGAGCATTGAGGAGCTTGAGAGCTGGATCTCTTTTTTGTTTTGTTGTTTGTTTTAGGGTTAGGGATTAGGAAGAGTTTAGACCTAGTTAACTTCTTTCGTAAACATGGATGGTATCTTTCACCTCCATTCCTCCCTATGATTCAAATTCCTTCCATGGTATACACCTCTCTCCTTTGGAGGGATAAGTGATTATACCAAGGAAGTAGAACTTTTGAGGGAACCATTCCTTTAATGTTGAACCCTTATAGGTCACCTTTGGTGGTCAATAAGCAGTTCAATATCCCCAGCTTATCCAGTTAAGTGATTTCCTCTGGTTTGATTGTCTTGAGAGATGTTGAGCTTGAGTTTGAAGATGAAGACTTCAATGAAGAGTATGGAAGAGGATGAATCCTTGAGCATTGCCATTCCAGCTGAAGCTTGAAGAGCAACAAGAGCAAGTTGACACTTGAAGACCCCTGAAGATGAAGTAAAGACTGAAGGATGAAGTTGACACTTCTAAGTGATTGAAGATTATTCTGAAGAGCTGAAGCTTGAAGAACAAAGGAAGTTGATACTTACTTTGATACTTGGAGATCCTGAAGGAGCCAAGTTGATACTTGTGATTGATAGTGAAGCCTGAAGGTGGAGCTGATCAAGAAACTGAAGCTTAAAGGAGAAGATAAGTTGAAACTTATGTTGAAGGGTTGAAACCTGGAAAAGCAAATTGATATTTGTCAAGAGTAATTGGAAGTCTGAAGACTGAGTTGTTGTTGGAAAGGCTGAAGCTTGAGGTTGAGAGAGGAGTTGACCTGCTTTCTTTTACTTTTTCTTTTCTGTATTGATGTGTTTTGCTTGACTTGCTTGATGCATTAGAATAAGTTCATATCTAGAATAGGTAGAATCTAGGAGCATGATTGCACTAGAGGTTGAGTTGCTCCCTCTGCTTGTGGCTTTGCTTGCGGGTATTCGATAGAGCCCAGCTCCCTTGCCCATGTGGTTTGTTTGCCTGATGGCATTTTATTTCATTTCTTCTGTATGATTGCAGTTTATTGTTATTGCTCGATAGCATGTTGTTTATATTTCAGTATGATTACTGTTTTTCATTCTGGCTTGAGGTTGAGATGAGCTTGTGGAGGCTGAAGCCCCACACACATTTCCTCCCTCACTTGCATTGCATGCATTTTACTGTTAAGCTGATGCTTTGTCTGTTTTGGTGTATCATTGACATGATCCCTTATGACTCTCATTTCCTTTGATAAGGAATTTATGATAGAACTTTAGGTTGAAACCTATGCATGACAACTTCTAGGAGTTCCCTGTTCAAACCTTGACCATAGGATGAATCCATGGCATGACAACAGTAGGACTTGATAGTCTCCCTCCTAGTTGGGCCTATTCTCTTCTCATCTCAAAACAGTTTAAGGTACAGTAATCATGAATGATTTCTTTCGTACGGTACGAGCCTTAAGCTATCTGAGAAAGGATTGTGGGAGAGTTTCTTTTCCACAGTCTGGATGTTTAGTATGGTACCCTTTGGGTGACATGCGACGCATTCACTCTCAGGTCATAGTCTCTAGTGCGATTGAAATCGCAAACACAATAAAAAAAACACTTCTTTCGTAAAAGACAGGAAATAAACCGTAGTTTCCCGAACTACGTGAGCTCTGATCTCTCATACCTGTTGAGAGTACGTAGGCACAATATTGATGTATTGGCGAGCTACCTTCCCCCATAACCCGTCGTAGGCCGAACTACGTTGACTCTGATTTCTCATTCTCTGATGAGAATACGTAGGCATAAAGTGCGACGCTTTGCCGAGTCATTTTCCTTTTCTTTTTAAGCCAGCCTTGATAGGTAGATAGAATAAAACCAACCCATCCAGTAAACACAACAAGCGTGGATCCCGTCGAGTACGACGGACGTGAGGGGTGTTAATACCTTCCCCTTGCGTAACCGACTCCCGAATCCAGACAATGGTTGCGACGACCTTGTCTTACCCTTTTTCGTCAGGTTTTTCCGATCGTTTCCTTTCCCGTTCTGAGGGATAAATAACGAAAGGTGGTGACTCTTCTGTTGTGCCAGCACCTTATTTTCGCGCAAGCGACACACATCACTCGCACCACTTGGAACAATAGACAACAGAGTGGCTTCAACAACATTCTCAAAAAAATGTTTGCCCTAATTTTGGCTGGAGAGCCCGTTGCTTTACCAAAGGTATTTTTGGATGAAGACACATTAGGTTGTTGAGACATCTTGGAAGAGTTTTTATGATTTTGGTGAGAATGAGTACAATGGATCGTTTCTTTGAGATGGAATGTGAGAAGTCGTGTGAGCAGAAAGAATATGAAGTAATAGTGTGTGGGAATACTGATTAGGTTCACTGCAATGATTCCTTTTGATAAGTGAACCTAATTGGTGTTGAAAATGAGGCAATATGATTAATTTTCCCACACTGCAGTAACTACTGCATTTCTTCAGATACACAAATACGAAGTTTTCCCCTTAACAATTCAAATTGATTCGCATCTAATCCCTTAGTAAAGATATCAGCTAATTATAATTCTATAGCCATATGTTCTAAGGTAACAAGTTTTGTCCTCAACAAGTTATCTGATGAAGTGATGATGGATATTAATATGCTTGGTTCTGCTATGCTAGATGGTGTTTTTGGAAATGTTTATGGCACTCAGGTTGTCACAATACAATGTCATGACATCTAGCTTGACATTATATTCAAACAACATTTGCTTCATCCAAACTAACTGTGAATAACTAATTCGAACTGTTATGTATTCAGCATCAGCAGTGGACAAGGATACACAGTTCTGCTTCTTATTAAACCATGATATAAGATTGTTCCCCAAGAAGAAGCGTCCACCTGATGTACTTTTCCTATCATCAGCACTTCATGCCCAGTCAACATCATAATAACCAGTCAACATAGATCTAGAGCCATGAGAGTATAACATACCATAGTCACACGTCCCATTTACATACTTCAGAATCTTTTTCACTTGATTGATGTGACTGACCTTTGGTTTTGCTTGATATCTGGCACATAGACCTACAACAAATGCAATATCAGGTCTACTTGCTGTAAGATACAATAAGTTGCCTATCATACTTCTGTATAGACTTTGATCTACACTCACACCCTTTCCATCCTTAGACAACTTCAACTGAGTGGAAGCAAGGATTCTCTTGTGACTGGAGTTCTCCATCCCAAACTTCTTTACTATATTCTTGGCATATTTACTATGAGATATGAATATAGAGTTTTCCATCTGCTTGACTTGTAGACCAAGGAAAAATGTTAATTCACCTGCAAGACTCATCTCAAGTTCTGACTGCATTTGTTTGACAATTTCAAACCATTTCGTCATATATCCCACCAAACCCAATATCATCTACATAAATTTGAGCAATCATAAGCTTTCCTTATTCTTCTTTGACAAATAGAGTCTTGTCTATACCACCCTTCCTGTAACCATTCTCAACCAGGAATTCAGTCAACCTTTCATACCATGCTCTTGGAGCTTGCTTCAACCCATAAAGGGCTTTCTTCAGCTTGTACACATGATTGGGAAAAGTTGGATCAATAAATCCCTTAGGTTATTCGACATAAACCTCTTCATTCAAATAGCCATTTAAGAAGGCGCTTTTGACATCCATCTGGAACAATTTAAACTTCAGAATACAAGCCACTCCTAGCAACAATCTAATGGCTTCAAAATGAGCCACATGAGAAAATGTCTCATCAAAGTCTACCCCTTCAACTTGAGTATACCCTTGAGCAACCAGTCTTGCTTTATTTTTTGTGACAACACCTTTTTCATCAGACTTATTCTTGTATACATATCTAGTTCCAATCACATTGATTCCCTCAGGTCTATGAACCAAAACCAAACTTCATCTCCCTTAAATTGTCCTAGCTCATCTTACATAACATTAATCCATAATTCATCAATTAAGGCCTCCTTCACATTCTTGGGCTCAACTTTTGACACAAAACATGAGTTTGACAAGACTTCTCTTGATCTAGTCGTTACTCCCTTATTAGGATCTCCTATTATAAGTTCTTTAGGGTGATCTTTCTGAATTCTGATGGAAGGTCCTTTATCAACTGGTGCAGTCTCTATAAGTTCAGTACAAACACCTAAGTCTGCAACCTCCTCAGAAGCATCATTTATGGGAATTGATGTTTCAACATCATATGTGACACCAGCTTCTGTAATTGAGTCATCAACAACAACATTTATAGATTCCATCATAACCTTTATTCTAGATTTGAATACTCTATAAGCTCTATTATTTGTAGAGTAACCCAGGAATATTGCTTCATCACTTTTAGGATCCATTTTTCTTCTTTGCTCATGATCTGCCAAAATATAGCATTTACTTCCAAACACATGAAAGTGCTTCACAGTTAGGTTTCTTCCCTTCCATAGCTTATACAAAGTAGTAGATGCACCAGATCTGATGGTCACTCTATTATGAATATAATAGGCAGTATTCATGGCTTCATCCTAAAAATGATAGGGTAATTTATTTGCATGAAGCATGACCCTGACACATTCCTGAATAGTTATATTTTTGTATTCAACCATACCATTTTGTTGAGGAGTGATGGGTGAAGAAAAAAATTGATTCCTTTAGAAGAGCATAATTCCTCAAACTTTCTATTCTCAAATTCCTTTCCATGGTCACTTCTAATTCTGACAATGCCACAATCCTTCTCTCGTTGAATTTTTTGACAGAGATATTTGAACACTCCAAACACCTCATACTTTTCTTTGATGAAATTCACCCAGGTGAATCTTGAGAGGTTATCAACATCAACATAGGCATATCTCTTCCCTCTGAGACATTCAACTTGCATGGGTTCCATCAAGTCCATATGAAGTAGCTCCAGAGTTATTGAAGTTGTCAGATATTGAAACTTCTTGTGTGACATCTTTGTTTCCTTCCCAATCTGACATTCACCATAGATTATTCCTTCATCAATTTTCAGATTGGGAATACCTCTAACTGCTTTTGTTGCCAAGACTTTCTTCATTCCTTTTAGGTGTAGATGACCAATTTTTTGATGCCATAACATCGTTTCATCCTCTTTTGTCATCAAACATATGGAGGAGAAATTAGTTTCCTGAGGGATCCATAGGTAACAGATATCCTTAGATCTGGCTCCCTTCATATTAACTTCATTCTTCTCATTTATTACTAAACACTCAGACTTAGTGAAGTTAACTTTGAGACCTTGTTCACATAGTTTACTGATACTGATCAAATTTGCAGTCAGCCCTTAACAAGCAGCACATCATCAAGGCTGGTAGTCCAGTATAGTCCAACTTCCTAACACCTTTTATTTCACCTTTTGATCCATCTCCAAAACTGACTTAGCTAGTGGAATGTGCTTTAATGTCCACCAAGAATTTCCTAACACTAGTCATGTGTCTAGAACAACCACTATCAAAATACCAATCCTCTCTAGCGGATGCTCTTAGAGAGGTGTGAGCTATGAGTCCAGTAGTGCCAGTTTTGGGAATCCACTCTTTCTTGGCCTTAACAGCAGTATGTCTCCTTCTGAATTGTGTAACAGGTTTGGGATATCCATATAACTTGTAACAATAGGGTTTTATGTGCCCAAATCTTCCACAATAATGGCATCTCCATCATTGAGTCTTGCCTCCTAAGTAATTATTGTGATGTCTTTGCTGATGTTGGGACACTTTATTTGACATCTTTGGTTCTTGTTTTTCCTTAGGTTGAACAGATTTTATTGTAGGCCATTTTCCTTTGTTTTTCACACCTTGATTATTACAGCCAAGACCATTAACATCCCCAGCATTCTTCCCAGTTTGGAGGATTTCATCCAGCACATCAGAATTACTATTTAGCATTCTTACAGATTTAGTCATATTGTCAAGTTTTGAATTGAGCAATACTACATCTGTCATACCAGAGATTATAGCCAAATGCTCCACTTTTTCAGCCTAAAGTTGAGCAATTATTCTCTTTTGATCCTCTCCTAGTTGACACACTTCTTCACTTTTGATGCACAATTCCTTTTAAGAAGCAACAAGTTCATCAAAAGTGAGTTCTTCACCATCTGACTCTTCATCAAAATTACAAATTTCAGTCATGGCAGGAACCAACTTGGTAGATTCTCCTTCAGGGTCACTTTCAGAATCATCCTCTGACCATGACACAGATAAACGCTTCTTTTGTTTTTTGACGCAAGTAGGACACTCATTTTTATGTATCTCAAACCTTCACATCCATGGCACTTGACTCCTTTGCTTTGGCCATTCTTCTCTTTAGTCTTGGACCGTTTTCCAGAATCTTGATTTTTGTCAGCTAACTTACTTTTGACATTTGATCTAGACTTCCAGTCCATCTTCTTCATGACTTTATTGAAATGTCTACCAAGTAAAACAATAGCATTAGATATACCTTCATCTGTATCAAGGTCACATTCATCTTCTGAGTCTTCAACATTTGACACAAAAGCTACACTTTTTTTCTTTTCATACTTTTCATTGATTCCTAACTCAAAGGTATGAAGGGATCCTATAAGTTCATCAACTTTCATGTTGTTTATGTCTTGGGCTTCTTCTATGGTAGTTACCTTCATGTCAAATCTCTTTGGAAAAGATTTGAGAATTTTTCTGACTAATTTAGCCTCTGACATCTTCTCTCCAAGGGCATTTGAGGCATTGGCTATCTCAATGATATTCATGTAAAGTCGTGAATGCTTTCATCCTCCTTCATTTTCAAGTTCTCAAACTTGGTAGTAAGGAGTTGAAGTCTTGACATCTTCACCTTATAGGTTCCTTCATGAGCAGTCTTCAAAATCTCCCAAGCATCTTTAGCCACATTGTAATTGTTTATTAGTCCAAAGATGTTCTTGTCCACTCCATTGAACAAGGCATTCAATACTTTGGAGTTTCCCTGAGCTAACTTATTATCTTCATCATCCCAATCTTCCTCAGCCTTTAGCATATTAGTAATATTACCATCCTCATGTCTATCTTTTGGTGGATCCCACCCCTTAATCACTGACTTCCAAACCTTGTTATCCATAGACTTCAGAAAGGCCATCATTTGTGCCTTCCAATAATCATAATTGGTTCCATCAAGGATGGAAGGTCAGTTCACAAATCCTCCTTCCTTGCCCATTGTACTAGAAAGTATCTTCCCTAGATCTCACCCAAATATAGAGCAGGATGTCTGTTCTAATACCAATTGAAATTCTGGTATGCAGATATCAGATGTCCTAAGAGATATCGAGACACGGATATCTGGTTAACACACAAGGACTAAGGTACACAAACTTAAAGATACAAAAAATAACAAAACACAAAGAGTTGTTAACTCAGTTCAGTGTATAACAACACCTAAGTCTAGGGGCTACCAAGCCAGGAAGGAAATTCACTATTAGTATTACCAAATCAAACCTAAACAACCTAGTTTACAACTTCTCACTTAATCCCTATTGTTGCGGTGGAAATAGGATCACAAACTATTAATGAGTTTGAATCGCAATTCAATTCACAACCGCTCTTTGATTTATCCGAAGGAAAAGGTCAAAAGAGGGAAAACCTATTTTTGCATCGTAAACACAATGCGGGGAAAGATCTAGGGTTCGGGGGTTGGTTAAATTTAGGGAAGGTATTAGCACCCTAAACTTCTGTAGTACTCTACAGGAACCTTTTGTTCAAATATTTACTATTTGCTTTATTTATTTGCTTAAGGTATATGTACAAAGGGATTAAAAGTGAGAAAAGAGACCTAAGGGGTTAATTCTAAGTTTACTCGGCAAGACATCGCATCTTGTGCCTACGTATCCTTACGGGAGTGGAATCAGAGTAATCGTAGTTCCCCTCAAAAGGGAGGTTAGAAACTTCTTGACTGTGGCCAAGGTCTCACGGGGAATAAACGCATCTTAAGGACACGCTTACGTGGAGTGTAGGAACTCCAAATCTCTACGTTGAAATGTTAAGTTGTAATTAGGGTTAAATTAGGTTAGGTTAGGGATTCCACGGCGGGAAACCCTAAAATGAGCGCGGCGGCTCTTTGACCTAATGCTAGGGGTAAAATTGTAATTTTTGCCTGCGGCGAGGCATTTGTGAAAATTTAGGGTTTGTAAGGTGAAAGGGTTTGAAGTTGAGGACTATTGGCGCGGCGACCAAAAGCTAGACCTAACCTTCGGATGTGTGTAATGTGACAGAATAATAGTGATGAAAGTGTGAGAAATTTAAATCATACAAGCGGAAGTAAAATGCGGAGAGTAAATGCGATTATTGGTTCGCGAGATTACAACCAGGAAACAGTTACAATTATAAATAAATAACGGTAAACATAATAAGCTGCAAAACGAACAAACAACGTTAGTGGGCAGAATTAGATGAATTATCAGACACGCCAGGAAGTGAAATTATGCATATTTTTGTGGTTTTATATTATGATATAAACTTCAATTTGAATTAAAATAGGATTTTTAATATTGATAAATTAATTTAACTTAAATCCTCAAAAACTATTTTAACCTAATTATCTAACAAAACTCCACATTATTATTATTTATTTTTTTTTAGATAGGTTTTTATGTCATTTGAAAAAAATAATAATACTATTTATTTTAAAAAATGGATTTTAACATTATTTTAACAAATCAATAATAATAATCATAATTATAATAATAAAATAAAAAAAGTTTGAGAAGTTGGGCCGGTGATTCTTCGGCCCGTTGCCACTTCAATTGAATGTCATAGTAGAAACTTAGGGTTCCAAAACCCCGTTTTGTCTCGCGGCGCATGCTCTTCGTCTCGTTCTTGTTTCATCTTCTCCATCGGCCATTCGATGTTGGGTTTTCCACCTCACCAATTCCTGAAAACACAAACGCACACAAATATATGAGATCTTGAAATATGAGTAATCAACCTTTTAGCTTGAGTTCGGATGATCTCGCTGAGGCGATGATGGTGGCGATGAAGCTAAGCTGAGCCTCGAAGCGTGGTTGCCCGTCGAAGACGAAGGCGGCCTTTGCTTCACAACTTTCCTTCGTTCGAGTTTAACGGCTACCGATGGTTATTCGTTAGGGTTCGCAATTTTGTCCTCTCTCTCTCTAGGGTTTCGCTTGCAGTTGTTGCTCGCCGTTTCTTCTAGGGTTCCCAACGAGGTGATATCGTTCCCTTTTTATATTCTTCTGATTTCGTTGCTATTCGTGGGCTTTTTGGATTTACGTTTCACTTTGGGCATTGATTTTTCAGAAACCCTATTTTTAGATTTTGATTGAGGTTTGATACGATTTCTTTCCTTTTCTGGTACTGATTGGATTGGATTTTCTGAACCTTCTTAACACAATCTGAATTTATTTTGATCTTCTTTGAACAAACCAGATTCGTTTTGATTTGTGGATATCCAGTTTCTTCGTTTCCTCGATTGGATTGAATTGGATTTCTCTGGATTCACGTTGGTTTTTCTGATGCAGGTCTTTGATGTTCATGACAACTTTGTTGTCCACATGATTACGAACTCGGTTTCAATTATCCCTTGGCTGAGATGTGACCGTGAACTGGGCCATGATGTTGATGAACTGAGCCTTGAGCTCCTGCGCGACCCTGGGATTACTGTGACTGATATGAGCTGGTTCTGCTGTTTGAACTTGTTCTCCTCTTTTCCAGATTGAACTGTTTTTATTGCTTTCTTCTGGTATGATCTTGCGCATTCACTTGCTCCTTTTGGTATAATGTGTGATTTGGTGATTTCATTTTTGATGCCCTGTTTGGTTATTGGAATGTTCCTTGTTGATTCTTTGTAAACATTAATGTTGACCCTGATCTTTTAATGTGGCTTGTTCTTTTTCTTATGGGGCTGATCTTGTTCCTGTTCTTATGGTCCGTTATGAGTTTTGGGGACTGCTGTTTCGAATCGTTTTCTGATATGGTTTCAAGTTCAATTTACTCTTCCAGTTTTAAGTTCACTGACCATCTTTTCTTCTTTCAGAATTGGTACTGATGCTTTGGTCGAGTTAAATGCCGCCGAGGATGGTATACGGTGATGATGATGATGTTCTGAGCCTGACGAGGGAACCTATGATACTACTGTTGCCTTTGATAACTTCTGCTGGGTTCCTTGCTCGTGTGAATTTGGTTTCTGAACAGGGTTTCTGGGCTTGTGTGAATTTGTTATCCAAACCTGATACACCTTGACTCTTCTCTGAATTTTACCATGATGCTGGGACTGAATTGATGGAACATGAGCTTATGCCATTGATCTTTTTGAGTTGCCCGTGAGTCTGGGCTATGATGTATGAACTGAGCCCAGACTTTCCCATGTGCCTTGCGCATTCGGTCGCAGGTATGACTTATCTTTACTCTGTCTGGTTGTGAAAACAGTCCTCTTGATTGTTGATTTTTTCGGTGTTAACGTGGACTCAGATTGGTTCCTTGATATGGTATATTCTTACATTCACGTTTTTTGTGACTTGCGAACTGACTACCCTTTTGAGGTGTTTTGGCTGTGATATCAAACTGAAACTTGATCTTAATTCTGATTCTTCTGAACTTTTGGATACAGTGTTTGATGCAATTTGATGCAGCTTGTTTTGTGTTTCATTTTTCTGTTCTGTTTGGACTTGGTGTTCATGAACTCACTTATGTGGTTCAGACTTGATGCAGTTGTGCACTTTTAGTTTGAATTTCCAATTACCAGTGGCTGCAGCTTATGAACTGTTATCAATTTTGTACTGATGCTGTTGTGGAATTTCAGGTGTTGGAAACTTTCGAAAACAAAAGTGATCCAGACCTGCCGGCATCCGGGTCTGAGTCCAAATTTACCTTTGTATCAGTTTGGAAATCCAATCGCGGCGAAACGAATCAGTCCCACTTCATTTATATTTTTCTATCTCTCGGATGTCCCATTTTGATAAGAACATGTATTACCTGATCTGACGCCTACGGCGCGGATCGGTAACGGGGGTAGGACGCAGCTTCGGTTGTGCCACTCCCGGCACTCGATGATGACATTGTTCTGAGAGTGTCGAAAAACTTCTAACCTTTTTCTGGACTGTCTGTTCTCTTTTGATGTGCAGGTTAGTCGAGATTCTGCGGCGAAGCTTAAAGACAGCATGAAGACCCTTAGATGTTCTTAGGATTTAAGATAGATAATGTAATCCCTTAGAATTTAGAACTTTAATGTATTTCCTTGTAACAGCACTTATAAAATGTGAAGCATTCTCCACTTCTTGTATGATGACATTTTTTTATGAAATAAAATTCCCAAAATTTTGAATTTATTTATATTTTATTCTTAGTTAAAAGATATAAACATTTGTGAATAAATCCACAAGTATTTAATATTCATTAACACAGGCATAAAACATAAATACTCCGAAGTGGTATTCTTATTCGCACTCGTCTCAATTGTAATCCTCATCCCATCATCTGATTAAAATGTTAACCAACCATTTCATAACCAACACCTATGAGCACCGTAATCGCAACGTTTTCAGCATCAACAGTAACACTAATCATAATTAAATTCCACTGACCAAACCGCTAAAATCTCAATATGATCAGAACTGGTGATAGGTAAATGCCTCAAAACCATAACGTATCAAATGCCTCAGATTTTTAATGACAGACCATCTTCAAGGCATCGGTAGAATTTGTATAAGATGACCAAAATACCCCTGGGACCCAATCTGCAAAACAAACACCTTCATAACTTGTTAGTGGTTAGCAAATGTACATGTGAGGCGATATGCGAAATGACTGACTAAATATAAGGGTAAAATTTGGGGTATTACAGTTGCCCCTATTTAAATAGCTACACCGGACGATTTGAGTGACAGAGACTCGAGGAATCGTGGTGGAGAGATTTAAATATAGATAACCGAAAATTTTGCCCTTATATGCGACGATATGCAATGCTATGGACAAAATGGGAACGACTTAATGCAGATGATGCCATGAATATGATATGACGCGTATGCTGGAATAATGAATGCGAAAATGCTGTCGAACATGACGACACCGGGACAGACGCCAACGAGAAGAACTCACAGGGGAAAATGACACGCTGAGATACAGTACAACACTGGGGACTCTAAAAATGATAGTCAACTGGTGCGAATGACCAATTGTCACATTTAGAAAAGGAACGAGATCCTCGAATGGAGATGGTACCTATGAGACGGTCTCCACTGGGGAATCTAAAAATAAAACTGGATCACGTACGATTGTAAGATCGATTACAGAATGCTGGAGCATTGAGCAAAGAATAACATCCAAGCTTCTGTAAACTACCCCTCGTGACAGGATCAAACGGACTTTTCGGAACTCCGTAGCAAATATACAGGGTAAAGACCGACTGTATGCCAAAATAAATGGACTTTGATGGGAATTGCCCTGATAAGCTTCTCGGGGGAGAATTGTCACTTATCGTTGGAAAGGACTTATGTGCAAAAATGGATAAGCACTCAAATAAAGAGGCTGCTGCTTATCTGATAAATAAATCTTCTCGCATTTTAAGGTCGGCGCCTGGAATACGATTCTGATTCTTCTCTTACCGAAGGATAAATAAACTTCTCCATGCTTCAAAATCGTGCTCTCCTGAACATGAAAAGGGTAAACTGAACTTCCTCATACTTCAGAATCGTGCTCTCCTGAATATGATTCGGCTCTTCCGGGTAAATGAAATTCTTCATACTTCAGAATCGTGCTCTCCTGAATATGAAAAGGGCTAACTGAACTTCCTCATACTTCAGAATCGTGCTCTCCTGAATATGAAACTGGATGACTGAATTTCTTCATATTTCAGAATCGTGCTCTCCTGAATATGAAACTGGATCACTGAATTTCTTCATATTTCAGAATCGTGCTCTCCTGAATATGATTTGGTTGTAAATGAATTTTTCCATGCTTCAGAATCGTGCTCTCCTGAAAAACGGCCAACTGAACTTCCTCATAACTCAGAATCGTGCTCTCCTGAATATGATTCCGCTCCTTCTTTTACTAAAGGATAAATGAACTTCTTCATAACTTCAGAATCGTGCTCTCCTGAATATGATTTCGCTCAAACCTCCCCGTAACTCAGGATCGTGCTCTCCTGAATACGATTTGGTTCATACCCCAAGACGGCAGGTAAATGGAAGCCCAACTGCTCCATGGAGATGGCCATTTGCTGCGAGTCATAATGAGGATAGGATCGACTTCTTAGGTGAGAAATGTCGTATGCTGATGCTGTAAAATGTAAAGTGTAAAGGGTTGTAACATGTAGGATTGTAAAGTGTTGTACTGATATATTTTCCAGGCGCGAACTGGCGTGTATCTGTAAAGGATTGTAGTTGAAGATAGTGCAAAATAAATGCACGTCCGGGTACAGTGATAAACTTCTCGGGCGAGATAGTCGCGTATCTGTCATGGTATGGTGAAAATCTTCAGATGGTGCAAAATAAATGCACGTCCGGTTAGGCTCGACGACCGACAAGACTGAGATTCAATCTAGGATCGAGCTAGAAAGAAGACTAGTAATCAAGACTCCATCGAGGGAATGATCTCGAAGGGTAGATATCTTATCCTGGCGAGGAAAGATAGCTGAAGTAACCGTCATCCACGAGGATCGAGCTCCGTGGGGAAACTGGAAACACATATGTATTTTATGCTTAGGGCTGACAATCTATTTGGAGAGAATGGACAAACCCCAGTTACTAGGTGGTAACGACCAATGATGGTGAAACACAATGAACCTGTGAATGTTAATGCATATGTTGCTGCGTATGTTAATATGAATGTATGTTAATGTCTATGTATGCTAATGTTTATGTATGCAAGATGGTATGAAATGAGTATGTAATGAGTATGTAATGAGTATGTAATGAATATGTAATGAATATGAAATGAAATAGGCATGTGATGCTTATGCCCTTGCGTATGCTGACGAAACAGACTAGAGACAGGACGAGAGACGAAATAAACATCTCGACGGAGATACCCTGCGTTCTCTGCAACCAATACGTCAATCATGGGTGGGAAGGATCCATGGTGGAACCAAATCTGGTTTTAAAGTTCTGAATTCTCTGGGGAGAAAGTAATCTGCTTGAGTGTACAATATCACGTCTTCACATGGGGAGAAGAAAACCTGAGGAACACTTTTGAGTTTCCCTAGAAAAAGTTGTCAGCTTATAGCCTCTCTGGGGACTATCACTGGGCAATGGTTTGAAAGTGTTTCTGCAATAATGACATTTCCGGGGAATGAAGAGATCCTTTCGGAATTTCCACTAGTCAAAGTAATTTATTACATTTCAAATTTGTTTTGTTTTTGAAAAACAGTTTTGAAAAATCTACAATGCACCTTTCATTTTCAAATTTTAAGAATAAACGCATTTTGCATAACAATAGAAAATAAAGAGCAATGCACCAAAGAATGTAAGTAACGAGATGGTTTCTTTTATTTAAAGGGCGGTAGCTCGCTGAAGGCATAGCTCCACAGATGATTATGTTTTAAAATTGGCAACATGGGAAAAGTTACATCGAATCCAATGACACCTACTGACACTAATAACTAAGACTAATCCAGAATCCTGCTTTGGGCAAGGATGAAAGAACTGAAACATGGCTCTCATGCGGAAAGTGTGTTCGAGATAATCAGTGTCTTCTGATGCAATGAAATGCCTTTGTCCCTAACTTTTGCCTGGACCGCCCTTTCGGGTTTTCAATCCACCGGGACGCTCTTTTTTGCCTAAGCCGCCCTTTCGGGTTTTCAACTTAGCGAGCTTTTGTTATTATTTCTTTTTTTTTTTTTCAACCCTTACTTTTGCCTAAGTCGCCTTTTGCAGGTTTTCGACTTAGCGGGTTTTTAGGCATAATATTTTCGGACTGCATCAGAATTCACGGGATGTGCTAGTTCTTCACCGTCCATTGTCGTAAGTATTAGAGACCCTCCGGAGAAGACAGTCTTTACAACGAACGGGCCTTCATAATGGGGCATCCACTTTCCACGCATATCTTTATGTACTGGTAAGATCTTTTTGAGTACGAGCTCTCCTTGACGGAACTCACGGATACGAATCTTCTTATCAAACGCTCTTTTCATCCGTTTCTGATATAATTGCCCATGGCACATGGCTGTCAAACGCTTCTCGTCAATGAGATTCAACTGATCCAATCTGTCTTGAACCCACTCAGCTTCCTCAAGTTCAGCCTCCATTAACACTTTTAGCGAAGGTATCTCTACTTCGATGGGGAGCACGGCGTCCATTCCATATACCAGTGAGAAAGGTGTTGCCCCTGTCGAAGTCCTCACCGAGGTTCTGTATCCATGTAAAGCAAACGGTAACATCTCATGCCAATCTTTGTAAGTCACAACCATCTTTTGCAGGATCTTCTTGATATTCTTATTTGCAGCTTCAACGGCTCCATTCATCTTAGGACGGTACGGAGAAGAATTGTGGTGAGTGATCTTGAAGTTATCACACAACTCTTTCATAGTCTTATTATTCAGATTGGTGCCATTGTCAGTTATTATCCGGCTTGGGACTCCATAGCGGCAGATGATCTCTTTCCTGATGAATCGGGCAACCACTTGCTTGGTCACGTTGGTGTAGGAGGCAGCCTCTACCCACTTGGTGAAATAATCAATAGCAACAAGGATAAAACGATGACCATTAGAGGCTTTCGGTTCGATTGCCCCAATCATGTCAATGCCCCACATAGAGAACGGCCATGGTGAAGACAAAACATTCAACGGTGACGGAGGCACGTGCATTTTATCAGCATAAATTTGGCACTTATGGCATTTCCTAGCGTATCGGATGCAGTCGGCCTCCATGGTTAACCAGTAATACCCAGCCCTTAACATCTTCTTGGACATAGCATAACCATTGGCATGGGTTCCGAAGGTCCCCTCATGAATTTCCTGTAGTAACATGTCCGCTTCCCGTTTATCAACACATCTGAGCAGGACCATGTCGTGATTTCTCTTGTATAGCACACCGTTACTGATAAAGAATTTGGACGCCAATCTTCTCAATGTCTTTTTGTCCAGGCCAGTAGCACCATCGGGATATTCCTGCTTGACGAGATAGTTCTTGATATCGTGAAACCAAGGCTTTTCATCCACCTCAACTTCTTCGACCATCTGACAATAAGCGGGCTCAACCTTGCGCTCAATATGGATAAGAGGTGCTTCATTAACGAATTTAACTTTCCACATAGATGCTAACATGGCTAATGCATCAGCTACGTGATTCTCGGATCTAGGAACATGCTCGAATTCTATCTCGTCGAAATGCTTGATCAGCTCAATAATATAGTCCTTATAAGGGATTAACTTCTCATTCTTCGTTTCCCATTTGCCTTGTACCTGGTAGATAACCAAGGCTGAGTCACCACTTACTTTAAGAAGTTTGATTCGGAGGTGAATCGCTGCTTCGAGGCCGAGGATACACGCTTCATACTCTGCGACGTTGTTAGTGCACTCAAAGTCCAATCTTGCTGTAAATGGAGTGAATCCGCCCTTTGGGTTCATCAAAACGGCGCCTATACCATGCCCATTGAAATTTGAGGAACCATCAAACATCATCTTCCACCAAAGACCTGGTTCTGGACCTTCGCTCGGATCTGGCTCTTCACAATCTCTTTTAATCAACAAAATATCCTCATCAGGAAAATCGAGCTTAAGAGGTTCATAATCTTCAACTGGCTGGTCTGCAAGATAATCAGATAAAATACTACCCTTAATCGCCTTCTAGGATACATACTGGATGTCATATTCGGATAACAACATGTGCCAACGGGCTAGCCTCCCGGTTTGAGCAGGTTTTTCAAAAATATACTTGATCGGATCCATTTTAGAAATCAATAACGTGGTATGACAGACCATATACTGCCGAAGGCGCTTAGCGGCCCATGCCAATGCACAACAAGTTTTCTCTAATGGTGAGTATTTGTTTTCGCAATCGGTAAACTTCTTGCTCAGGTAATAAATTGCATGTTCCTTTTTCCCAGTCTCATCATGTTGTCCAAGCACACAACCCATAGTCTTCTCGAGAACAGTAAGGTACATAAACAAAGGTCTTCCAGGTACGGGCGGGATCAGAATAGGGGGATCTTGCAAATAACCCTTAATCTTCTCGAACGCTTTCTGACAATCAGGGTTCCACTCAACTGTCTGCCCCTTGCAAAGCAACTTGAATATCGGTTCACAAGTAGCGGTCATATTAAAGATAAACCTGGAAATATAATTCAGACGTCCCAGAAAACCTCTAACTTGCGTCTCTGTTCGCGGAGCTGGCATATCCCGAATGGCTCGGACTTTGTCAGGATCCACCTCAATCCCTCGCTGGCTAACAATGAAACCAAGCAGCTTTCCAAATCTGACACCGAAGGTACATTTCGCAGGATTCAATTTCAACTGATATTTCCTGAGTCGTTCAAACAGCTTCACCAAATGGTCTAAATGCTCCTCTTCACTCTGAGATTTGGCTATCATATCGTCCACATACACCTCAATCTCTTTGTGCATCATATCATGAAAGAGAGTGGTCATGGCGCGTTGGTAGGTTGCCCCTGCGTTCTTTAAACCAAAGGGCATGACTTTGTAGCAGAAGGTCCCCCAAGGAGTAATGAAAGTAGTCTTCTCTCGATCGTCGGGATCCATCTTGATCTGATTATAGCCAGAGAAACCATCCATAAATGAAAACAACGCAAAACTGGTTGTATTGTCTACAAGTGTATCAATATGTGGCAGTGGGAAGTCGTCTTTTGGACTTGCTTTGTTCAGATCCCGGTAGTCTACACACATCCTAACCTTACCGTCCTTCTTGGGCACTGGCACAATGTTGGCAACCCAATCTGGATATTTCGCGACTGCCAAGAAACCTGCATCCAACTGCTTTTTAACCTCATCTCGAATCTTCAAAGCCATGTCGGGTCTCGTTCTTCGAAGCTTTTGTTTGATAGGTGGACAATCTGGCTTAAGCGGCAACTTGTGAACAACAATATCTGTGTTCAGGCCCGGCATATCTTGATACGACCATGCAAACACATCAATATACTCCTTTAACAACTCAATCAACCTCGGCCTAATCTCTGTCCCAAGCATTGCACCAATCTTGACCTCTTTCTTGCTCTCATCCATACCGAGATTAATTAGGTCCACCTGCTCTTTATGCGGTTGAAGCTCTGTGTACTCGTACTCAATCAATCTTGTCAGTTCAGCGGGTACTTCAAAATCTTCTTCACCCTCGTCCTCAGCTTGATTGATGGGTGCATCCCAGTCAGGAGTGTCAGCAAAGTCATTGGATCCAACAAGGTTTACGATATCTCTGCATGATGGAAGGCTTACTTAATTAAAATGCTCGAAGATATGTAAGAATGAAATGCTGTTTTTTTTTATTATTATTTTTTGGAAGAAAGGTTGCCAATTTCATTTTTAAAAGTGAAAACGAAAAACGCAAATGAACCAAAGTGGAATTGAACAAACTGCTTTTATTAATATCCTTTTAGAAATGAAAGGTGGCCCAATAAAAGCGACCCTATAGCCTTGGGCAGAGCTACGGATTTTTATTTGAAATGTAAATGAAACTTTTTTTTTTTAAAAAAAAAATTACTTTGACAAAGGAAAAATAACAGGGATCTCTACGGCCTCCCAGTTGTTCAAAACTGCATCACCCTTAAACACCAGGTTGCTCAGCTCTTCATTTTCTTCACAGTCGCTGATGGCATTGACTTGGAAACCTCCGCTGACAAATACTTCTTGGATAACCTTCGGACGCCCTTCGACAGTTGTGGCAGCTCCATTCTGAGTTGGTTTGTAACCCAACCCAGAGCGATCAGTCTTGGTCTTGACATCAATTACCTCTCCCCAACCTTCAGGAATGCCCCTGTCAATTGTTGCTTTGGTGCTCTTCAGAGATGCAAAAGATGGATTACCCTGACCCACTGTCTCTTCGACCTCCAGCAGAACAGCATTGGCGATCTCAAGTGCTTGAAAGGAAATGTCTAAAGCATTCTCATCGGCCTCGATGTAACGGAAAGAGGACAGGTTACTGACCATCAGATCCTCCTCACCGTGTATAATAACCAACTTTCCATCGATCACGAATTTCATCTTTTGATGTAACGTTGAGGTCACTGCCCCAGCGGCATGGATCCACGGCCTTCCGAGTAAACAACTGTAGTTGGGATTAATGTCCATGACTTGAAACGTGATATTAAAAACTTGCGGACCGATCAGGATAGGTAGCTCAACCTCCCCCATTACCGATCGACGAGAGCCATCGAAAGCCTTGACAACCAAAGGTGTAGGTTTCAACACAGTCTCTTTACAAGCCAACTTATCGAGAACCCTCTTGGGTAGCACATTCAGAGAAGACCCGGTGTCTACTAGCACTCTCGCTAAATTGTCCTCCTGACATTTCACCGATATATGTAAAGCACGATTATGGTTCGGACCCTCCTTCGGTAACTCTTCATTGCTGAAACTGAGGGTGTTACAGGCGGTCAAATTGGCAATCACACTATCAAACCGACTGGTGCTGATATCTTGATCCACATGTGCTTGAGTCAAAACCTTCTGCAAGGCCATCCTATGAGCGGGTGAACTCATCAACAGAGATAAAATCGAAATCTTGGAGGGAGTCTGATGAAGTTGGTCAATAACTTTATAGTCACTTTTCTTGATGATCCTTAAAAATTCAGCATCTCCATCATTCGTAACAGCTCCCTTACCTTTGTCTTTGGCAGGCATCGGGGTACTAGTCGTTTCCTTAGGTGGGATCTCATTGGAATGGGGAGTATACACACGGCCACTGCGAGTCATCCTGCTTACCTCTGCGATATTGGTTACCGTGCCCTTAACCTCTTCCTTTGGAATAACCTTCCCAGACTCCTTGTCAATCATCGTCACGTCGTATTTCCAAGGCACGGCTTTAGGATCACTGAAAGGAAACGGACCTGGTTTTCGAATAACTATAGGCTTAGGCTGATTCGCCTCAGGGATAGACGACTTTGGTATATCGAACACGGGATTGGCAGAACCTGCCCCCGATAGATTAAACACTGGTACCTTACCCTTTAATTCAGGCTGATGGAAAACAGGCTCAACCACAGCGACTACATCCTTCTTGGCTTGGCTTGTCACTTGTAAAACACCCTCATTAATTAACCTCTGAACATCATTCTGAACCAACACGCAACCCTTAGTACTGGCTTCACAACTTACGCATGCAACGTGGGAAGTATCTACCAAACCAGCTTCAAACAGTTTCGAATGGAACATCTTGAGAGGAGTCTTAATCTGTTCAACGTCAAGGGCGTAACCTTTCCCCGAATCAACACTAATGGCATTGACACTCTCATGGTTAGGAAAAGGGTTCTTCTTAACATTCGGTTGAGGATCTTCAAATGACAAAATCTTCTTTTCCAATAAATCCCTGACAATATTTTTGAGAGCATAACAATTCTCCAGATCATGACCAGGCGCACCCTCATGAAATAAACAATGAGCGGCGGCGTTGTAATTAGCGGGTAATGGATTAGGAGGCGGACCCAAAGCCCGAGTGGTGATGAGACCTTGCTTGACCAAAGAGGGATACAACTCGGTAAAAGTCATCGGGATCGGCGGACAAGGTTTATACGTTCTTCTGTTCGGCATATTCTGGCGAGGAGCCGGACTCTTTGGCTGTTGAGGAGCAGGAGTATTGGGTGCCTGTAGGTAGTTGACAGGAGGCGGATAAACAGGAGGTTGTTGCATAGGTTGATACATGGGGACCTGTTGATTGAAAGAAGGTGTAATGGCTGCCACATAGGGTTGTTGAGCATATTGGACTGGGTACCCTTGAGGTTGAGCATAACCTTGCGGATGCCGATAAAAGCGTTCCCTTGGTCTACCAGAGGATATAGCATTAGTCTCACTCTCCTTCTTTTTCTGGGAGCTATACGGAGGTTTCTTCGGCTGATCCTTAGAAGTAACATGATTATTTGTCATTTTACCACTTTTCATACCCAATTCAATCTTGACACCCACAGCAACGATGTCGGAAAAATTTGAAGTCACACTGCCCACCATTCTTTCGTAAAATTCTGGACGGACCGTGTCGACAAACCAATCAGCTAACTCTTTCTCGGACAAAGGAGGTTCTACCTGCGAAGCAGTCTCTCTCCACCTTTGGGCATATTCTTTGAATGACTCGGAATTCTTTTGTGACATACTCAGCAACTGTCTTCTGTCAGGAGCCAAATCCATATTGTACTTGTAGTGTTTGATGAAAGCGTCAGATAAATCTTGAAAGCTCTTAACGCGGGATTGGTCCAAAGTTAAATACCACTTGGAAGAAGCACCCTTCAAACTGTCTTGGAAGCAATGAATCATCAGTTTATCATTCTCAACATGGGCAGCCATTTTGCGATAATACATGATCAAGTGACTCTTAGGACAGGTGGCACCTTCATAACGATCGAAGTTCGGAGTTTTGAACTTCGGGGGAATAACCAAACCCGAGACCAAACAAACATCCCTTGCAGCAGTCCCAAAAATTTGATCACCCTCTACCTTTTTCAATCTCTGGACGATGGTGTTCACTTCCTCACGAAGCTTATCATGTTTCTCATAACCCTCAACATTCTCATCAAGATCATCAAAAACTGTCTCATTGAAGTACGGTTGCGCACGAGTGTGTACAACAGGTGGTGCAAAGATAGGAGTCCCCCTAGAAACTTCAGAAAACAAGGGCACGGCCTGCTGAACAGGTTGATTAATCGGAACAGTGGCTTGAGGAGGCACAAAACCTGGAGCAAGACCATAAGGTGGGTCCCTTGCTACGGTCACACTTGGTGGAGGGTCCACAGTAACGCCGGTAATCTCAGAAACAACAGTGGGCTGGGTATCCATTTTAGCATTCATGACATGTAACAATTCCATCATACGCCCCATACCCCCTCGAAGGTCTTCAAGTTCATTGCTAAGGCGATCAATCTCTTTTGCCTGATCCTCCATTCTTTTCCGAGTTTGAGCTCTGGTGTTGTATTGGTGCCGAGAACTCAGGGTGACGAAACTGGAAGGTGAGAGAACCGAGTGTGAGAAATCGGGAGACACATGCAATGCAACAAAGTAAATGATGCTAAAATGTGGATGAAGATTTCATGAAGTTCAAAGGCAAGTATCCTCCCCTGAAGTTAGATGGTTCATCCTGTCCTACAAAAGTAACCAGGTTCTAAGGGATCTCAATATCATTGATCCTTCACAAGGGTGGTTGTTCAGAAGGCAACTTACTTGCCAACCAAAACCCTCCAAGTTTAAGATCTCAATGAGCGTAGTATCGAGTGTCAACCAACTTCAGTCTGCACCAAAGCCGGTTACCTCACTACTTTCTAAAGGCCAAGATGAGTTAACTAGGGTTCTAAAAGTCAGTTAGTGCATTGACAACATATGGCAGCCTCAATATTATCCTCAACTTGACTTAAGGAATATAAGCACCAACCAAGAAGTCGCACTAACTATGGCCACCAGATCAACCGTATCGATATACGTCGCACTAACTATGGCCATCATTTGTGCCTTCCAATAATCATAATTGGTTCCATCAAGGATGGAAGGTCAGTTCACAAATCCTCCTTCCTTGCCCATTGTACTAGAAAGTATCTTCCCTAGATCTCACCCAAATATAGAGCAGGATGTCTGTTCTAATACCAATTGAAATTCTGGTATGCAGATATCAGATGTCCTAAGAGATATCGAGACACGGATATCTGGTTAACACACAAGGACTAAGGTACACAAACTTAAAGATACAAAAAATAACAAAACACAAAGAGTTGTTAACTCAGTTCAGTGTATAACAACACCTAAGTCTAGGGGCTACCAAGCCAGGAAGGAAATTCACTATTAGTATTACCAAATCAAACCTAAACAACCTAGTTTACAACTTCTCACTTAATCCCTATTGTTGCGGTGGAAATAGGATCACAAACTATTAATGAGTTTGAATCGCAATTCAATTCACAACCGCTCTTTGATTTATCCGAAGGAAAAGGTCAAAAGAGGGAAAACCTATTTTTGCATCGTAAACACAATGCGGGGAAAGATCTAGGGTTCGGGGGTTGGTTAAATTTAGGGAAGGTATTAGCACCCTAAACTTCTGTAGTACTCTACAGGAACCTTTTGTTCAAATATTTACTATTTGCTTTATTTATTTGCTTAAGGTATATGTACAAAGGGATTAAAAGTGAGAAAAGAGACCTAAGGGGTTAATTCTAAGTTTACTCGGCAAGACATCGCATCTTGTGCCTACGTATCCTTACGGGAGTGGAATCAGAGTAATCGTAGTTCCCCTCAAAAGGGAGGTTAGAAACTTCTTGACTGTGGCCAAGGTCTCACGGGGAATAAACGCATCTTAAGGACACGCTTACGTGGAGTGTAGGAACTCCAAATCTCTACGTTGAAATGTTAAGTTGTAATTAGGGTTAAATTAGGTTAGGTTAGGGATTCCACGGCGGGAAACCCTAAAATGAGCGCGGCGGCTCTTTGACCTAATGCTAGGGGTAAAATTGTAATTTTTGCCTGCGGCGAGGCATTTGTGAAAATTTAGGGTTTGTAAGGTGAAAGGGTTTGAAGTTGAGGACTATTGGCGCGGCGACCAAAAGCTAGACCTAACCTTCGGATGTGTGTAATGTGACAGAATAATAGTGATGAAAGTGTGAGAAATTTAAATCATACAAGCGGAAGTAAAATGCGGAGAGTAAATGCGATTATTGGTTCGCGAGATTACAACCAGGAAACAGTTACAATTATAAATAAATAACGGTAAACATAATAAGCTGCAAAACGAACAAACAACGTTAGTGGGCAGAATTAGATGAATTATCAGACACGCCAGGAAGTGAAATTATGCATATTTTTGTGGTTTTATATTATGATATAAACTTCAATTTGAATTAAAATAGGATTTTTAATATTGATAAATTAATTTAACTTAAATCCTCAAAAACTATTTTAACCTAATTATCTAACAAAACTCCACATTATTATTATTATTTTTTTTTTTAGATAGGTTTTTATGTCATTTGAAAAAAATAATAATACTATTTATTTTAAAAAATGGATTTTAACATTATTTTAACAAATCAATAATAATAATCATAATTATAATAATAAAATAAAAAAAGTTTGAGAAGTTGGGCCGGTGATTCTTCGGCCCGTTGCCACTTCAACTGAATGTCATAGTAGAAACTTAGGGTTCCAAAACCCCGTTTTGTCTCGCGGCGCATGCTCTTCGTCTCGTTCTTGTTTCATCTTCTCCATCGGCCATTCGATGTTGGGTTTTCCACCTCACCAATTCCTGAAAACACAAACGCACACAAATATATGAGATCTTGAAATATGAGTAATCAACCTTTTAGCTTGAGTTCGGATGATCTCGCTGAGGCGATGATGGTGGCGATGAAGCTAAGCTGAGCCTCGAAGCGTGGTTGCCCGTCGAAGACGAAGGCGGCCTTTGCTTCACAACTTTCCTTCGTTCGAGTTTAACGGCTACCGATGGTTATTCGTTAGGGTTCGCAATTTTGTCCTCTCTCTCTCTAGGGTTTCGCTTGCAGTTGTTGCTCGCCGTTTCTTCTAGGGTTCCCAACGAGGTGATATCGTTCCCTTTTTATATTCTTCTGATTTCGTTGCTATTCGTGGGCTTTTTGGATTTACGTTTCACTTTGGGCATTGATTTTTCAGAAACCCTATTTTTAGATTTTGATTGAGGTTTGATACGATTTCTTTCCTTTTCTGGTACTGATTGGATTGGATTTTCTGAACCTTCTTAACACAATCTGAATTTATTTTGATCTTCTTTGAACAAACCAGATTCGTTTTGATTTGTGGATATCCAGTTTCTTCGTTTCCTCGATTGGATTGAATTGGATTTCTCTGGATTCACGTTGGTTTTTCTGATGCAGGTCTTTGATGTTCATGACAACTTTGTTGTCCACATGATTACGAACTCGGTTTCAATTATCCCTTGGCTGAGATGTGACCGTGAACTGGGCCATGATGTTGATGAACTGAGCCTTGAGCTCCTGCGCGACCCTGGGATTACTGTGACTGATATGAGCTGGTTCTGCTGTTTGAACTTGTTCTCCTCTTTTCCAGATTGAACTGTTTTTATTGCTTTCTTCTGGTATGATCTTGCGCATTCACTTGCTCCTTTTGGTATAATGTGTGATTTGGTGATTTCATTTTTGATGCCCTGTTTGGTTATTGGAATGTTCCTTGTTGATTCTTTGTAAACATTAATGTTGACCCTGATCTTTTAATGTGGCTTGTTCTTTTTCTTATGGGGCTGATCTTGTTCCTGTTCTTATGGTCCGTTATGAGTTTTGGGGACTGCTGTTTCGAATCGTTTTCTGATATGGTTTCAAGTTCAATTTACTCTTCCAGTTTTAAGTTCACTGACCATCTTTTCTTCTTTCAGAATTGGTACTGATGCTTTGGTCGAGTTAAATGCCGCCGAGGATGGTATACGGCGATGATGATGATGTTCTGAGCCTGACGAGGGAACCTATGATACTACTGTTGCCTTTGATAACTTCTGCTGGGTTCCTTGCTCGTGTGAATTTGGTTTCTGAACAGGGTTTCTGGGCTTGTGTGAATTTGTTATCCAAACCTGATACGCCTTGACTCTTCTCTGAATTTTACCATGATGCTGGGACTGAATTGATGGAACATGAGCTTATGCCATTGATCTTTTTGAGTTGCCCGTGAGTCTGGGCTATGATGTATGAACTGAGCCCAGACTTTCCCATGTGCCTTGCGCATTCGGTCGCAGGTATGACTTATCTTTACTCTGTCTGGTTGTGAAAACAGTCCTCTTGATTGTTGATTTTTTCGGTGTTAACGTGGACTCAGATTGGTTCCTTGATATGGTATATTCTTACATTCACGTTTTTTGTGACTTGCGAACTGACTACCCTTTTGAGGTGTTTTGGCTGTGATATCAAACTGAAACTTGATCTTAATTCTGATTCTTCTGAACTTTTGGATACAGTGTTTGATGCAATTTGATGCAGCTTGTTTTGTGTTTCATTTTTCTGTTCTGTTTGGACTTGGTGTTCATGAACTCACTTATGTGGTTCAGACTTGATGCAGTTGTGCACTTTTAGTTTGAATTTCCAATTACCAGTGGCTGCAGCTTATGAACTGTTATCAATTTTGTACTGATGCTGTTGTGGAATTTCAGGTGTTGGAAACTTTCGAAAACAAAAGTGATCCAGACCTGCCGGCATCCGGGTCTGAGTCCAAATTTACCTTTGTATCAGTTTGGAAATCCAATCGCGGCGAAACGAATCAGTCCCACTTCATTTATATTTTTCTATCTCTCGGATGTCCCATTTTGATAAGAACATGTATTACCTGATCTGACGCCTACGGCGCGGATCGGTAACGGGGGTAGGACGCAGCTTCGGTTGTGCCACTCCCGGCACTCGATGATGACATTGTTCTGAGAGTGTCGAAAAACTTCTAACCTTTTTCTGGACTGTCTGTTCTCTTTTGATGTGCAGGTTAGTCGAGATTCTGCGGCGAAGCTTAAAGACAGCATGAAGACCCTTAGATGTTCTTAGGATTTAAGATAGATAATGTAATCCCTTAGAATTTAGAACTTTAATGTATTTCCTTGTAACAGCACTTATAAAATGTGAAGCATTCTCCACTTCTTGTATGATGACATTTTTTTATGAAATAAAATTCCCAAAATTTTGAATTTATTTATATTTTATTCTTAGTTAAAAGATATAAACATTTGTGAATAAATCCACAAGTATTTAATATTCATTAACACAGGCATAAAACATAAATACTCCGAAGTGGTATTCTTATTCGCACTCGTCTCAATTGTAATCCTCATCCCATCATCTGATTAAAATGTTAACCAACCATTTCATAACCAACACCTATGAGCACCGTAATCGCAACGTTTTCAGCATCAACAGTAACACTAATCATAATTAAATTCCACTGACCAAACCGCTAAAATCTCAATATGATCAGAACTGGTGATAGGTAAATGCCTCAAAACCATAACGTATCAAATGCCTCAGATTTTTAATGACAGACCATCTTCAAGGCATCGGTAGAATTTGTATAAGATGACCAAAATACCCCTGGGACCCAATCTGCAAAACAAACACCTTCATAACTTGTTAGTGGTTAGCAAATGTACATGTGAGGCGATATGCGAAATGACTGACTAAATATAAGGGTAAAATTTGGGGTATTACACCTATCCAGTGCAATTTCTACCTAAAACACTTCTAGGTATGAAAAAACGCTTTCACTTCCTACTAGTCACCATAGTGACAGAATTATAACTTTCTCAATGTTTTAGAAGATACAATTGAAAATACATACAATCTCTCAATGCTTAAAAGCTTAGGAGTGATTGACAAAACTTACAACTCAATAAAGACAGTCTAGTTCAAGCATATAAGTGATGAATGAATGGCTCACAAATAAAAATCACACACAAACCCTAAACAGTCACTCAATAAACAATATGTTTTTATCACAACTAAAATTAGGGTTGTGCTACCCTATTTATAAACATCGTCTGGACTGGATTTTGGGCTTCAAACGCAGCACAACAACTATTAAGAATCTGCAGAGTTTTCTCCATAAAAATAGGTCTTCTATCGAGAGTTTCCTAAAATGTCTTCAACATTTTAAAAGTATAGAATAACTTTAAATTCAAACTGAATCTCTGATTTCTCAATCTTGGACGCCATATAGGATTACTTAATATTCTCATAATATTTCGTAATTTGTAATTACCACAGGTGAACAATCCTGTAGACCTGCAACAGACAAGATGCCGAGATATCTTGTTAGGACATCTTGTCCAACATGTTGCTTCCAAGTTAGTTTTAGAAAAATTACTACCAATCACATACACAGAGACTTAACAATGAAAATCTATTCTTGATCCAAAACTTCCACATATTGATTTATAAGCATATTGCTTACACCATATCCAAGCATTTTGATTTATGCATGCTTAGAAACATATTTAATACTCAACCCTAAGATACATAACCAGTAAGGAGACTCAATAATGATATAAACAATAGCAAAATCTAAAAGACAAGCAATCAAAACATAAACCCTTAAGAAGCAGAGACAATGGAATTTCAATTTTTCAAGAAATCAATGAAACAAACTACCAATTTATCAAGAAAATGTGATAAAATTCTGTATTAATTTTTTAACTTTCTATTTATTAAGTATTGACAAAAAGTAAAAAGAAAACACCAAAAGGCATCATTCAAGCACCAAAATTGGCTAAGCTAGAAATAGGCAACAAAACTTGGTTAAGCCAGAAATAAGCATCAGAGCTTGCTAAGCATGAAATATGTGAAGGTAGAGTTTATATGCTAGTCGAGGATGAGTGGTACACCTAGCGAGATAGGGAAGATATGGCAAGTTACAGTACATTTGGCATACTTAATTTGGAAGAAAGTAGGCACACTAAACGAGGATAGGCAATGCGCCCATAAAGCCTACCTTTCCCAAGCCTATAAATAAGGGGCCATTTCAATTCAAATGGATTTTTAGTGGATTTAAGGTAGTACATAAAGAAAGTAGGTTCGCCTTAAATCTCAATGGGAGAGAATAAGGAAAGGAAAATAGAAGGTGGAAGCGCTGCTCGAATGATTGCTGCAGTTTTTGTTCGACCTCTTTTTTCTAGTGTTTAATTGTAAAGCTACGATGAGTAAGCATAGTTAACTATCTTTTGTTAAGGTTATGTGTAGTCATCATTATATGCAAGTATTAATTATGGTCATGGAGTTTTATGTAATTTATCTTAAGCTTTAATATTGATGATTCTTCGTTCTTAATACTTGTTTTGGATTCACTACTTAAAACATGTTCCCATGGTACGAGTTGATAGTGGGAAATGATGGTCATTACTAGATTCAAGTCTCCATCTATTAGATGTTAATTCCTAGATATAGTTTTAGGATTAATATTTGCATGAATACTGATACTTGATAAATTTATTCATTTTTGGAACTTAATGTTGTTTTAATGGTTAAAAGGGTGAGAGATCGTCTATTAGGTAATACAATTAATCTCACATTGTTAACTTAGAGATGAGCTACGATGTAAGCAAGAGGTGGGATGATTAATAGCTAGCAAAAAAGTATATTACTAACCAATGTTTATTCACGAGGATAAGGATGATGAAATCTAATCCCAACAAGTTTTCTCACTATTAACACCAAAATCTCAATTTATTTTCTGTCATTTTATTTTCCACAAGTAAACAAATCTAAACAACCCTTTGCTTAGAATCATAAAAATTGTTGAATGAAACTTAAAACACAACCAATCTCCATGGATACGATAATATTACACTTGCTATTTACACTGCAACAAAAATAGCGTCGTTGCTAAGAATTGGCGTTAGTTTCTAAAGAAACTACGAGAGTTTAATAATTTTAATTTTTTATTTATATTTGTTAAATATTTTTGCATATTTTTTATAGCCACTAACTTATTAATAGTTGTTAGGCAGATCTATGTAAATTCATTTGTGCAAGGTAACAAAACATATGTCAAAGATTTCACAAAGAAATGCAAGAGGCGCCAACGCATGGGAAAATTTATTATTGTGAGCTTTGCGCTAGAAATCATCCCATAGAACATTTCTCTCCGCCATATGAAGTAATAAACTTTTTTAACAACCAACAAAGAACACGGTAATATAGAACAACAACAAATTAAATTATAGACGATATGTAGAATAAGTTAATAGACAATAGTCATACCAAAATTTTCCTCAAAACAGTACATCAGGACATAAGGATACACTAAATCAGTACGTGCAGTTGTCTATAGAAAGACACTAGAATCCTCCTCCATAGGACAATACATCAATATTTGAGGAGACACTAAATCATCTCTTGCAAGTGACTATGGAAAGCCAGAAAAGCATAGACGCTTCCATCAAAAACCTTGCAACCCAAACTGGTCATTTAGTCAAGCATTTACTTGATCTGCAAACCAATGGCAACACTCAAAATAACTCAAATGAACATACCAAAGTCAGTGAAAATGGAAATAATGAAAAGATTGAAGAAGTTGTTATTTAATCAAAAGAGGAAGAAAGTGGGAAAGAAGTTAAAGAAAAATAGTTGGAGAAAGATTCGATTGAACAGACATAAACAAAAATTTAAGGAACAAAGGAGGAAAAACTTAAAAAAAATCCACCTATTCAGAATCTGTTGAGACACTAACTCTAGCTAAGAATGAGTCATATACACTCTCAAAAGGATACTGATGAGCATAACATTCTATGAAGCCTTGAAGCAACTTCCTTCTTATCTCAAATTCATGGGAGGCAATATGAAGAAGAAAAGAAGATATATCAAGGAACCCTAACATTGGGGTCAATCTAATGACGTTAAACAAAAGCTTATTTGGAGGCAACCCAATTTTCCAGTTTTAAATTTCTTTTATCATAATTTTATTTTCAAAACAACCATAAAGAAACAGGTTTTGGCCATTTTGTAGATATTATGCTAGGAAAAAACATTTCCTTGTTAAGCAAAGATTTCACTGACAAAGTTCATCTAGCAAAATGTTATTTCTGTTAAACAAAAATTTCATGTCCTAGATGTAAAATTTCGATTCATATCCTCAGTTACACATGGTGATAGCCTGAGGACATGCCAAAATATTTTTGTAGAGAATAGATGTTGCAACTAAAGCACGTCAAAATCTTGACTTTAATTTTTTACTTTCAGTTATTTCTTTAACGTGAACATGGTCAAGATTTAAATACATGAGTACCATTTTTCAAAAATTTCAATTTTTCAATTTTTTATTGCCCAAAGTTGTTCGTTTACAGATGGTTCAAATAATTTAGAAAAATAAAAATGCAGATGAATTAAAGCTTAATATAAAGAAAAACTGAAGAATGAAGGCGTGATAAAAGGTTTGTTCTTTCAAATGCTTATCTCACGACTAATATTGTGATTATCTTTAAATTAACAACATGGTCATGGATTAGTTGCTTAATTCAAAGTTTTAATTTACTGCTTGTTTAGTGAAAATATGACAATGTAAGTCAAGACTCATAAACCTAAATTATGTGAGGTGAGTGCATATCTCATATTTTACATAAATGAATGAGAATAGACATGAATTCTAACTATGATAATTTTATATCATTCTTGATATTAGTTAGTGTATATGATGTCATGGATATGATCAATACACTATTTGTTTATTGAGTGAAAATCTACTTGACCAAAAATCCAACCTTGTGAGGTTGAGATCCTTTGACAAATCCTTTGAGCCTTAAATGTGAAACATTTTGTTTTTGAAAAATTACAATCCTGAATTGACTTTTAAAGAAAAACAATGAGCATACCTCATCTTAAATATAAAAGATCATTAGAATTTCAAAGGTGTACAAAAATGATAATGTTAGGAGAAAGGAAATGTTTGAAAAAGAAAAATAAATCAAGAATTGAATGGTGATTGTGATCTGATCAAAGAAAAAGAATGAACTTTAACAAGAAAAAAAAAAGAAATGTCAAAATATCAAATTTTACAAAAAGAAAAAATCACTGGAAGAAGAAGTTTTAAAGTGGAAAAAGTAAGAGAAATTTTAAAACAAAAATAAAAACATCAAATATTACTCTCTTATATATTAGGAAAATTTTGTTAAATATAATTCATTGTGTAAACAGATTTAATTTGATATCATATGATTAATTTGATATGATTAGATTTGATATCATATGATTAGATTTGATTTAGAATATTTTGGGCCTTTTATGTTTTGGGCTAGTGTAAACCTAAAACTATAAATAGGGTGCCTTACTTTGTATTCTACATCACAACAGAACAGATTTCACAGTTGCAGTTAGCAAGTGAAAGTTCAATAAGAAATCCCACAGTTGTGGGTAACACATTCTCTCCAAATACTTCTTCTCTCATTCTTCTCTTTCTTGTTTGTTATTCTTCTTCTCTTTTGTTGTTCTTAATAATTACTTGTTATTACCATCATTATCATATAGTGGGTTTGTTCATCAATCTTGAGATCAAGATTGAAGGGAATTCTTCATAGGGTGTGAGGTGAATTTCCAACATCTGGTATCTAGAGCTCCGGTTAAGAGATTCAAGGAAGGAAGATAGTGATGGCGATGAACTATCCGAACGGCAATTTTCCGGCGACCCTGCCAATTCTCAAGAAAGACAATTATGAGAATTGGTGCAAGCAGGTTAAAGTGATTTTCTGTTATCAAGATCTTTGGGATCTTGTGAAGGACGGAGTGACACCGCTTGTGGAGAATGCAACGGAGGCGGAAAAGGCTGCGCACAAAGAATTGAAGAAGAAGGATTATAAAGCACTCTTTATAATTCATCAGTGTGTTGATCCTGATAACTTTGAAAAGGTTAGTGATGTTGATTTAGCAAAAGAAGCATGGGAGATTCTTGAAAAGTCGTTTGGAGGCGCAGAGAAGGTGAAAGAGGTGAGGTTACAAACTCACAAGAGAACCTATGAGTTGCTTCAGATGGAAGACAACGAGAGCATTACAGATTTCTTCACCAGAGTTACAAAGTTGGTGAATCAAATCAAAGTATGTGGAGAAGCGCTAACGACGAAAGCAGTTGTCTCAAAGATTTTGAGATCGTTGGCTCCAAAATTCGACCACGTGGTAGTTTCCATAGAAGAGTCGAAAAATCTGTCAGTATTGACGAAGGAAGAGCTTCAAGGGACTCTTGAGTCTCATGAAAAGAGGATGGCTAAGAGAGCTGCAGGAAAGTTGAAAGATATGGCTTTGCAGGCACAGACGGAAAAGGAGAGAAAAGGCAAAGGTAGCTGGAATGGCAACAAAGGAGGAAACCAGTCGAATCAAAAGAAACCTTGGAACCAAGGCAACCAAAGGGGTGGTGCTGCAGGTAAAGGAAGAGGTGGTGTTCGAAAGACAGACAAAAGCCACATTCAATGTTTCAATTGCCAGAAGTATGGTCATTATGTTAGTGATTGTCTAGAAAAGAAGAGAAATCAAGAGACTGATGCAAAGCTGGCGAAACATGAAGAAGAAGAAACGTTGCTAATGGTCACAACAAACGATGAAGAAAGATTCCAAGATCAGTGGTACTTGGACTCAGGATGCTCATCACACATGACTGGAAGGAAAGATTGGTTTGTCAACATGAAGCCCTCGTCGAAGAATACGGTGAAGTTTGCAAATGACAACACTCTAGCAGCTGAAGGTGTTGGTGATGTTCTGATTATGAGGAAAGATGGCAAAAGGTCAACAATTTCCAATGTGTTGTACATACCAGGCATGAAGAGTAATTTGCTCAGTATAGGGCAGCTTGTCGAAAAGAACTACAAGGTAGTTGTCAAAGACAAGATGATGAGAGTCCTCGACGCAGGTGGTAGACTAATCTTGAAGGCTCCAATGTCTTAGAATAGGACCTTCAAGATTGGACTCAATGTGATGGAGCACAAGTGTTTAGCAACTGCAGCCACTGAATTCGAAATAGAAGTTCGACAGGAACCAGTTGCAGATGAAGCAGGTTCAAGCAGACCTCGACGAACAAGACACATGCCTGCAAGGTTGCAAGAATGTGTAATCACATCAGATGATGTAGTCGATGAAGAGGGTGAGCTGGTACGTTATGCTTTCTACGCAGATGTCGAACCAGTCAATGCAGCTGAGGCATTGAAAGATTCGAAGTGGGTGAAAGCAATGATTGAAGAGTTAGAGTCCATCAAAGCCAATGATACTTGGTCACTTGTCGAATTGCCGCAAGGCAAGAAGGCAATTGATGTGAGGTGGGTTTACAAGGTGAAGGTAAATCCTAAAGGAGAAGTAACTTGACACAAAGCGAGACTTGTGGCGAAAGGATTTCTTCAGAAGGAAGGAATCGACTTCGATGAAGTATTCGCACCTGTTGCTAGAATTGAAACAATCAGGTTGGTTGTTGGTCTAGAAAATATGAACAACTGGCACACATGTCAGATGGACGTGAAGTGTGCATTCCTTAATGGCCCCTTAGAAGAAGAAGTTTATGTTGCACAACCAGCTGGGTTTGTGAAACAAGGCGAAGAAAGAAAGGTGTACAGGCTTCATAAAGCCCTGTATGGACTTAAGCAAGCTCCAAGAGCTTGGAATAAGAAAATTGACAGCTTCTTAAGGGAGAAGGAATTTGTGAAGTGTACAACTGAGCATGGAGTATATGTAAGAAGAAGCAATGGCGAATTGCTTATACTATGTCTCTATGTTGATGATTTGTTGATAACAGGGAGTTCCAAGAAGGAGATCGAAGATTTCAAACATGACCTGAGTAAGGAGTTTGAAATGTCAGACTTGGGAAATCTCTCATATTTCCTTGGCATCGAATTCTACAAGACAAGTAGAGGTTTGATGATGCACCAAAGAAGATATGCAGGCGAGGTACTCAAGATATTTGAGATGCAAGATTGCAACCAAACTTCGACTCCAGCTGAGCCCAGATTGCAACTGTCGAAGGATTCAGATAAAGATGATGTCGACCCAACCCAATACAAAAGACTTATTGGGTCACTTAGATACCTTTGCCACACAAGGCCTGACTTAGCATACAGTGTTGGTATGATAAGTAGATTCATGCAGAAACCAAAGGTATCACACCTAGCAGCGGCGAAGAGGATACTGAGGTATCTGAAAGGAACTCTCGACTATGGCATTTTGTTTCCAGTAGCTGATGAAGGAAAATAATGCAAGTTAGTGGGATACACAGACTCCAGTTGGTGTAGTGATGCTGAGGATCGAAAATCCACAGCTGGATATGTGTTTATGTTAGGTGGTGCACCAGTTGCTTGGAATTCGAGAAAGGAACCAGTGGTGGCATTATCATCATGCGAAGCAGAATATGTAGTTGCTTCCCTTTGTGCATGTCAAGCAACTTGGATGGTGAACTTGGTCGAAGAAATCACAGGGAAGAACCATGGAGCAATTACCATGAAGATAGACAACATGTCAGCTATCAACTTGGCAATAATAGCTCATGGTCGAAGCAAGCACATCGAAATGAGGTTCCATTATCTCCGAGAGAGGGTAGCAGAAGGGAAGATGAAGTTGGAACACTGCAGAACTGAGAATCAGATTGCAAATATCATGACGAAGGGAGTGCAGGTCGAAGCCTTCAGAAGACTAAGGGCCATGATGAATGTACACAGTTTAGACACAATGAATTAGGTGGTGTGTTAAATATAATTCATTGTGTAAACAGATTTAATTTGATATCATATGATTAATTTGATATGATTAGATTTGATATCATATGATTAGATTTGATATCATATGATTAGATTTGATTTAGAATATTTTGGGCCTTTTATGTTTTGGGCTAGTGTAAACCTAAAACTATAAATAGGGTGCCTTGCTTTGTATTCTACATCACAATAGAACAGATTTCACAGTTGCAGTTAGCAAGTGAAAGTTCAATAAGAAATCCCACAGTTGTGGGTAACACATTCTCTCCAAATACTTCTTCTCTCATTCTTCTCTTTCTGGTTTGTTATTCTTCTTCTCTTTTGTTGTTCTTAATAATTACTTGTTATTACCATCATTATCATATAGTGGGTTTGTTCATCAATCTTGAGATCAAGATTGAAGGAAATTCTTCATAGGGTGTGAGGTGAATTTCCAACAAATTTGAAATCCAAAAAAAAAAAACTAAGATTCTTCTAGCCCAACCATGTTGCAAGAAGAAAAAAAAACAAATACCTTAATGATTCATGATTAATTATGTATCAAGTGATATTGCTTATTAATTGCAAAAATATTTCTATAGTTGATGCATGATCTAATAATTGAGAAAAAGACTAACTTATTTGAGTGATACTTACATGAGATGATGATTCTGACGAACAATTGACTATTGATCTGAACATATTTTAAAATCATACTTTTGTAATGTCGCGGCTGGAAAATTACAGAGTCATCATCATCCTTTATTTGTTCCTAAGAAAAAGGATAAAACCTAATGTTAAAGAAGAAATACTAGGTTTCAGGAGTCAATTAAGTAAGAGAAAGGTGTTAGGCACCCCTCACCTCTGTTGTATTCAATAAAAATCCTCTTTAGTTATAGGGTTAATATGCTTTCCTAAGGTATGTTTGCTTATGCTATTTGTTCTTGCTTGATTTATTTATTTACAATAGAATATGTTATTATTAAGAAAAAATGTTTGATTAAAAAAAAAGGACAAAGAAAAAGTTTTTTGTTATTGTACTTGCTAGAGTATTACAACTCTATGCCTACGTACCCTCAAGTGATATGAAGGATCAAATTACCGTAGTTCGTCTGGAAAATGTTTGTTTGTTTGTTGTTTTTAGATTTTTAAAGTTCTCAATGCATCAGGGGAGGAGAAATGTTAGGTGAAAATGTCTCAATGCACTATGACAGGGAACAGTTAGTTAGATAAGTTTGAATTGATTTTAAGTTGATTTGTTGATTGGTAAGGTGTGACGTCACCCAATCAATTTGATTTGCAAAAATACCTTTTAATTTATTTTAGAAAATATGATATGATATATATACATAATTATTATTTTTTTCATTTTTTATTTAAATATTTATTCATACAAAAAAGGGATATATTTTTAAATGGATTTAGAAATAACAACTTGACCTAGTTAACCCAAAGTATAAAAAAAATAAAAAAAAAGTTATTAATTAATTTTTGTTATCCCTTTGAATAAATTTTACAGTCTAATAAAACAACTTAATTTTTGTATTTTAATTTTATCCTAAATCAATTAATAAAAAGAGAAAAAAATTATAATTGAAGTAAATAACCATAACTAATTAATTGTAAGGAAAAAATTTTATTTCTTTATCTATAATCTATAACTATATATAAAGGGGATACAACTTTTTGGTGTGGCCTATTTTTGTTTCACAATTACCCTTCATTAATGCTTAATTTCATATTTTTATTCCATATTTACCCTTTATCTTAATGTTTAATTTCTCACATGATTTATTTAATAATAATACTAAATAATAACGGTAAAAAATAACTTCCCACTATTTCCAATAGTCCTTCCAATTATTAAGGTTCATACTAACTCCTCTATGCAAAGTGAGTCTCTCTCCAAGCCACTTACAAACTATTTCTCTTAATTTGTCAAGCTATTTGCAAATTAATCGTATCCCTCTCTCCCTTTCTTTGTCAAACCGTGCATACCTCCATTATTGGAGCGCAAATAATTGATCTATTACTTCATCTATAATTTATCAAGAGAATTCACTCTTCACTGGTACCTTTGTTTGAAATACAATGGAATGAATGTTAAAAGTAGTGTAGATCAAGACTCTCAACAAACTCATTCTGATATTATTTTTGTTAGGTATTTTTTAAATATAATTGAATGAATTTATTAAAAATTGATCACATCTCCTCCTATTTACATTTCTATTGATTTACATTCTTTTATGGACATCGTTTCTGGATATTAATGGAAACTAACAGTTACACTTGCGTGCATTTTTTGTTTTGTTTTTAATTGATACATGGAAGTTTTTTTTGTACTTGATAATTACTGTAACTATAAATAGTTGTTAAGAAATTGTCGTAACAATTGGAATATTGAATAACTTTTGACGCGCACTTCCAGTATAAATTGGAAATTATATGATACAGGGATGTTTTGTAGATTATATTAAGAAATTGTTTGGATGTTTTCAATGGGTATTTGATATATTTGGTGTAATTATTGACGAAATATGACACTACACGTAATTATTACTTCATTACATTGGAAGCCTCTATTAAAATACAAAATTCATAAACTGCCATAAAATGTTTCCGACACAATATTCATAACCACATGTATTGTTCATTGTTGTATCAGACTGTCATCATCATACACATAAAAGTTTGAAGTAGTATTATATGCCTTGTGGTTTGTGTCAATTATCATGATTTTAGGTATACCTATATATCAGGACTACCGTAATAGAAAGCAGATGGAAGTACTTAGGTATACTAAATTAGGTAATTTATAAAATATACTAATATTTAAGCTTGAAGTATATAGTTCAGTATATTTACTCTTGGAAAAATATTCCCTAATTATTTATAAATAAATAGCCTTAATTATATATCTCAGAAACTATATATCATATGCTTTGTGATTTAGCCTTAGGTATAATTCTCATTTAGCCTTAATTTGGTATTAGTATAATTTGTTTAAGTTTAGTGTAATTGGTTGTTACTTTTTTTCAAACTCATTAGTCTAATAATTTTAATTTTAAATAAATTACATGCGATTTTTTTTTAGATATACATGAGGCAATAAGAGTAGAACGTCACAACGCCCATAACTGTTAGGCATAGCATCCCAATTCCCCATCCTAATCCTCTGAACGCATATGGAAGACAGAAGATAAAAAAATATCGGTTGTATCATATATAAAATTCTATAACGTCGCTTTTGTTTAAGACATGCATGGAAGTCGTTAGGAATGGAAGCTATAATAATAAAATTACAAATTTTATTATGCATGTTTACCAAAAGAATCATTTATGAATTTTTTTTCGAATTTTGTAACACTATCTCTCTTATTCCTCTTTTTTATAAGTCTTCTTAACTTCTAGACCTTATTCACTTCTTTTATTCAAAATTTAAAGTCAAGGCATGCAATGAAACAATTTGTCACTCACATGTTATTTCCTATTTTACATATTTGAAAGGACTCTAGGTGAGGAAACATAAACCACAAATCAAGACATGGTAATCGAATTTAAAAATACAATTGCAATTATGAAAGAAAGTATAAAGTTACAATAACATATAAAGAGAGGGGGAGAAGAATCAAAGATGCGTTAAAAATAACAGAGGAGTGATTTTGCAAAAAGGATAGAGATGTTATTGGGACAAATGCAAATGTAGATTTACAAAAAAATATATATATTTTTGTAAAATGAATGAATGAAAATAATACATTTTAAAATTTATATCTCCTTCATCTATATATATATATATATATATATATATATATATATATATATATATATATATATATATATATATATATATATATATATATATATATATATATATATATATATATATATATATATATATATATATATATATATATATATATATATATATATATATATATATATATATATATATATATATATATATATATATATATATATCATCTTTATTTTGCAAAAATCATACAAAAATATGTTAGTAAATTGGTTCCCTATGTGTGATAACTGATCTTGATATTTTTCTAGAAAATTAAGTCTTTCCTAGAATATGGAATGATATCTTTATAGAAGTCTATATATACACACTAAAAAATTGTTTAATGAAATAAGTAATATTATTATTTTTCCATCTCCAAAGGATAATGTCTATGTGTATATTAACTTATATGATATATTGATGTGTTTGAATACATTGAACAAAACTTTATATGAATATTTTAATTCATCTTCGAAATTGTTACAATCAACTTCATTTTTTTGGATAACTTCATTCTTGCTAGCCTTTTGAACATAATAAAGATAGGAGTATAAAAAAAAGTAATATAGATAATACAAACTAATTTTGATGGTGAGTATAATAGAATATTGATGGTGAGTATAATAGAATATTGATGGTGATACACAACTCCTATTAGCGATGGTTTGTAATTGTCATCTAATGGAACACAGGCTATCGTGAACTCATTTACACTGCTCAAGAATATATTTTAAACTCCCGTATAGATAATATTCTTTTATAAATATTTAATATAAATACACTAACATTATGAGTTAACTAAAATACAAAATAATTTGGACTAACATAGAAATATTACTATGAACCTACAAGGAGCAATTGGAACACAGTGAAATCTATTAAACTCCCTTTACTATAACACTATTTTTTCTCATAATTTTTTAATTAATATATCTTTTATCTATAACTTAAGCTAACTCAGTTTTTCATATAATTTTTTTTGTAGTAGTAGTTTTTCATATAATTAAGTTACACTAATTTCATTTCTTACCCCATTTTATATTTTAATGTTTAGTTAATATGCAATCTTTTCATCTATTCGTCCAACATAATTTATGTTTCTTTTTATTGATTACCCATTTTTTCTTCGTCTTTTTTATATTTTAGTTTTGATTTATATTTTTAACATATATTTTACAAATAATATTTTTTGGTGTAAACTTCTTTTTTTCAAAAACAAATATATTTATTTTAAATCCCATTCATATTTACCGATATTTTTCAACATAATTAGTGAAATTATGTTGCTTATAAATTGCATATGTGTTTGGCAGTTACATTAAGAAAATGGAAAATAATACCCGTCAGATATCAAGTCAACAACAAATGGCAAGAAGGGCCGAAAATGAAAGGAAGAGGAGACAATATGAACCTCGAACAAAGAGAAAATTATTTATCGATACGATGTGACAATTATATAGGTGGCGAAAAGAGAAATATAAACAATCTCAAACATCTTGCACTATGAACAGTCGGAGGAGAGTTCAATTTCAAATTTTACAAATATGAGATCTCCAATATCACACTTTCAAGGAACTCGTGATAATGAAGCCGGCCCAAGTAGAATTACATATGTTAATGATGTTGCACTTGGTTGGTGATGATCAATATAGACATTATAATCGTACTTTGTATAATATTGTTATTTGTCATCCCTCATTTTATGTATTATAACCCGCAGATCATAATTTCATATCAGCTAACCAACGTATCAACAATAGTCACTTTGCTACATGTATACAAGATATTGTTTTACATATGCGAGCAGTAATTTCAACATATATATATATATATATATATATATATATATATATATATATATATATATATATATATATATATATATATATATATATATATATATATATATATATATATATATATATATATATATATATATATATATATATATATATATATATATATATATATATATATATATATATATATATATATATATATATATATATATATATATATATATATATATATATATATGTTAATTATTATTTTTGTATCAGACAATATGGATGTTAATGAAGCTTTGGAGGATGCAGTAATATCAGATGTTAACATGGAAGCCATAAATGATGGTGCATCATGTCGTCCTCAAGGTATGTTCATAAACATTTTTGTGCCAAATAATGCAGCTTATACTCTTGCCTATTGAATTTCATAGTTATGGTGGTCTCGGGTTGGTGCTACAAGGTGTTGTGGAGGATTAATTCGGTATGTTTAAAATAATAGTAGCATTAATATATAGTTAATTCACTAAAGTATTTTTAGTATATATACATTTATAATCTTGATTTTAAGACTGCTTGAAAATATCTAAAAACAAATGCATTAATTAATCTTAAATATGATAAAAATTTCATACAAAATATAGACACGTTTATTTTTCTATGTTGTGCGCATTAAAAAAAGCGGACAGACGAGCACGAGAGTGCCCGTCTCAATGCTAGTCTTCTATAACTATATATAAAGGGGATACAACTTTTTGGTGTGGCCTATTTTTGTTCCACAATTACCCTCCATTAATGCTTAATTTCATATTTTTATTTCATATTTACCCTTTATCTTAATGTTTAATTTCTCAGATGATTTATTTAATAATAATACTAAATAATAACTGTAAAAATAAACTTCCCACTATTTCAAGTAGTCCTTCCTATTATTAAGGTTCATACTAACTCCTCTATGCAAAGCGAGTCTCTCTCCAAGCCATTTACAAATTATTTCTCTCAATTTTTCAAGCTATTTGCAAATTAATCGTATCCCTCTCTCCCTTTCTTTGTCAAACCGTGCATACCTCCATTATTGGAGCGTAAATAATTGATCTATTACTTCATCTATAATTTATCAAGAGAATTCAATCTTCACTGGTACCTTTGTTTGAAATACAATGAAATGAATGTATAACGTAGTGTAGATTAAGCCTCTCAACAAACTCATTCTGATATTATTTTTGTCAGGTATTTTTTTAAATATAATTGAATGAATTTATTAAAAATTGATCACAACTCCTCCTATTTACATTTCTATTGGTTTACATTCTTTTATGGACATCGTTTTTGGATATTAATGGAAACTAACAGTTACAGTTGCGTGCATTTTTTGTTTTGTTTTTAATTGATACATGGAAGTTTTTTTTGTACTTGATAATTATTGTAACTATGAAATAGTTGCTAAGAAATTGTGGTAACAATTGGAATATTGCATAACTTTTGACACGCACTTCCAGTATAAATTGGAAATTATATGATACAGGGAAGTTTTGTAGATTATACTAAGAAATTGTTTGGATGTTTTCAATGGGTATTTGATATATTTGGTGTAATTATTGACGAAATATGACACTACACGTAATTATTACTCCGTTACATTGGAAGTCTCTATTAAAATACAAAATTCATAAACTGCCATAAAATATTTCCGACACAATATTCATAACCACATGTATTATTCATTGCAGTATCAGACTGTCATCATCATACACATAAAAGTTTGAAGTAGTATTATATGCTTTGTGGTTTGTGTAAATTATCATGATTTTAGGTATACCTATATATCAGGACTACCGTAATAGAAAGCAGATGGAAGTACTTAGGTATACTAAATTAGGTAATTTATAAAATATACTAATATTTAAGCTTGAAGTATATAGTTCAGTATATTTACTCTTGAAAAAATATTCCCTAATTATTTATAAATAAATAGCCTTAATTATATATCTCAGAAACTATATATCATATGCTTTGTGATTTAGCCTTAGGTATAATTCTCATTTAGCCTTAATTTGGTATTAGTATAATTTGTTTAAGTTTAGTGTAATTGGTTGTTACTGTTTTTTCAAACTCATTAGTCTAATAATTTTAATTTTAAATAAATTACATGCGATTTTTTTCCAGATATAAATGAGGCAATAAGAGTAGAACGTCACAACGCCCATAACTGTTAGGCATAGCATCCCAATTCCCCATCCTAATCCTCTGAACGCGTATGGAAGACAGAAGATAAAAAAAATTGGTTGTATCATATATAAAATTCTATAACGTGGCTTTTGTTTAAGACATGCATGGAAGTTGTTAGGAATGGAAGCTATAATAAAATTACAAATTTTATTACGCATGTTTATCAAAAGAATCATTTATGAATTTTTGTCGAATTCTGTAACACTATCTCTCTTGTGTCCTCTTTTTTATAAGTCTTCTTAACTTCTAGACCTTATTCACTTCTTTTATTCAAAAGTTAAAATCAAGGCATGCAATGAAGCAATTTGTCACTCACACGTTATTTCCTATTTTACATATTTGAAAGGACTCTAGGTGAGGAAACATAAACCACAAATCAAGACATGATAATCAAATTTAAAAATACAATTGCAATTATGAAAGAAAGTATAAAGTTACAATAACATATAAAGAGAGGGGGAGAAGAATCAAAGATGCGTTAAAAATAAGAGAGGAGTAATTTTGCAAAAAGGATAGAGATGTTATTGGGACAAATGCAAATGTAGATTTACAAAAAAAAATATATATTTTGTAAAATGGAGAAGAGAGGTTATAGATATCAATTCAAATATGATTATGGAATTAAAAAATTATAAATCAATTATTTATAAATGAAAGTTAAAAACAATAAATAAATGAAAATAATACATTTTAAAATTTATATTTCCTTCATCTATATATATATATATATATATATATATATATATATATACTATATATATATATATATATATATATATATATATATATAATATATATATATATATATTATATATATATATATATATTATATATATATATATATATATATATATATATATATATATAATATATATATATATATATATATATATATATATATATATATATATATATATATATATATATATATATATATCATCTTTATTTTGCAAAAATCATACAAAAATATGTTAGTAAATTGGTTCCTATGTGTGATAACTGATCTTGATATTTTTCTAGAAATTTAAGTCTTTCCTAGAATATGGAATGATATCTTTATAGAAGTCTGTATATACACACTAAAAAAATTGTTTAGTGAAATAAGTAATATTATTATTTTGCCATCTCCAAAGGATAATGTCTATGTGTATATTCACTTATATGATATTCTGATGTGTTTGAATACATTGAACAAAACTTTATATGAATATTTTAATTCATCTTTAAAATTGTTACAATCAACTTCATTTTTTTGGATAACTTCATTGTTGCAAGCCCTTTGAACATAATAAAGATAGGAGTATAAAAAAAAGTATGATAGATAATACAAATTAATTTTGATGGTGAGTATAATAGAATATTGATGGTGATACACAACTCCTAGTAGCGATGGTTGGTAATTGTCATCTAATGGAACACAGGCTATCGTGAACTCATTTACACTGCTCAAGAATATATTTTAAACTCCCGTATAGATAATATCCTTTTATAAATATTTAATTTAAACGCACTAACATTATGAGTTAACTAAAATACAAAATAATTTGGAGTAACATAGAAATATTACTCTGAACCTACATGGAGCAATTGGAACACAGTGAAATTTATTAAACTCCCTTTACTATAACACTATTTTTTCTCATTATTTTTTAATTAATATATCTTTTATCTATACTTAAATTAACTCAATTTTTCATATAATTTTTTTTGTAGTAGTAGTTTTTCATATAATTAAGTTACACTAATTTCATTTCTTACCCCATTTTATATTTTAATGTTTAGTTAATATGCAATCTTTTCATCTATTTGTCTAACATAATTTATGTTTCTTTTATTGATTACCCATTTTTTCTTCGTCTTTTTTATATTTTAGTTTTTATTTATATTTTTAACATATATTTTACAATAATATTTTTTGGTGTAAACTTCTTTTTTTCAAAACAAATATATTTATTTTAAATCCCGTCCATATTTACCAATATTTTTCAACATAATTAGTGAAATTATGTTGCTTATAAATTGCATATGTGTTTGGCAGTTACATTAAGAAAATGGAAAATAATACCCGTCAGATATCAAGTCAACAACAAATGGCAAGAAGGGCTGAAAATGAAAGGAAGAGGAGACAATATGAACCTCGAACAAAGAGAAAATTATTTATCGATACGACGTGACAATTATAGGCGGCGAAAAGAGAAAGATAAAAAAGCTCAAACATCTTGCACTATGAACAGTCGGAGGAGAGTTCAATTTCAAAATTTTACAAATATGAGATCTCCAATATCACACTTTCAAGGAACTCATGATAATGAAGCCGGCCCAAGTAGAATTACACATGTTAATGATGTTGCACTTGGTTGGTGATGATCAATATAGACATTATAATCGTACTTTGTATAATATTGTTTATTTGTCATCCCTCATTTTATGTATTTAAACCCGCAGATCATAATTTCACATCACCTAACCAACGTATCAACAATAGTGACTCAGCTACATGTATACAAAATATTGTTTTACATATGCAAGCAGTAATTTCAACATATATATATATATATATATATATATATATATATATATATATATATATATATATATATATATATATATATATATATATATATATATATATATATATATATATATATATATATATATATATATATATATATATATATATATATTATATATATATATATATATATATATATATATATATATATATATATATATATATATATATATATATATATATATATATATATATATATATATATATATATATATATATATATATATATATATATATATATATATATATATATATATATATATATATGTGTGTGTGTGTGTGTGTGTGTGTGTGTGTGTGTGTGTGTGTGTGTGTGTGTGTGTGTGTGTGTGTGTGTGCGTATTTGTGTGTGTGTATGTGTGTGTGTGTTAATTATTATTTTTGTATCAGACGATATGGATGTTGATGAAGCTTTGGAGGATGCAGTAATATCAGATGTTAACTGGAAGCCATAAATGATGGTGCATCATGTCGTCCTCAAGGTATCTTCATAAACCTTTTTGTGCCAAATAATGTAGCTTATACTCCTTCATATTGAATTTCATAGTTATGGTGGTCTCGGGTTGGTGCTACAAGGTGTTGTGGAGGATTAATTCGGTATGTTTAAAATAATAGTAGCATTAATATATAGTTAATTCACTAAAGTATTTTTAGTATATATACATTTATCATCTTGATTTTAAGACTGCTTGAAAATATCTAAAAACAAATGCATTAATTAATCTTAAATATCATAAAAATTTCATACAAAATATACACACGTTTATTTTTCTATGTTGTGCGCATTAAAAAAAAGCGAACAAATGGGCACGAGAGTGCCCGTCTGAATGTTAGTCTATAACTATATATAAATGGGATACAAATTTTTGGTGTGGCCTATTTTTGTTCCACAATTACCCTTCATTAATGCTTAATTTCATATTTTTATTCCATATTTACCCTTTATCTTAATGTTTAATTCCTCACATGATTTATTTAATAATAATACTAATTAATAACTGTAAAAAATAACTTCCCACTATTTCCAATAGTCCTTCCTATTATTAAGGTTCATACTAACTCCTCTATGCAAAGTGAGTCTCTCTCCCAGCCATTTACAAACTATTTCTCTCAATTTGTCAAGCTATTTCCAAATTAATCGTATCCCTCTCTCCCTTTCTTTGTCAAACCGTGCATACCTCCAATATTGGAGCGCAAATAATTGATCTATTACTTCATCTATAATTTATCAAGAGAATTCAATCTTCACTAGTACCTTTGTTTGAAATACAATGGAATGAATGTATAAAGTAGTGTAGATCAAGGCTCTCAACAAACTCATTCTGATATTATTTTTGTCAGGTATTTTTTTAAATATAATTGAATGAATTTATTAAAAAATGATCAAATCTCCTCCTATTTACATTTCTATTGGTTTACATTCTTTTATGGACATTATTTTTGGATATTAATGGAAACTAACAGTTACACTTGCGTGCATTTTTTGTTTTGTTTTTAATTGATACATGGATGTTTTTTTTGTACTTGATAATTAATGTAACTATAAATAGTTGCTAATAAATTGTGGTAACAATTGGAATATTGAATAACTTTTGACGCGCACTTCCAGTATAAATTGGAAATTATATGATACAAGGATGTTTTGTAGATTATACTAAGAAATTGTTTGGATGTTTTCAATAGGTGTTTGATATATTTGGTATAATTATTGACGAAATATGACACTACACGTAATTACTACTCCATTACATTGGAAGTCTCTATTAAAATACAAAATTCATAAACTGCCATAAAATGTTTTCGACACAATATTCATAACCACATGTATTGTTCATTGCAGTATCAGACTGTCATCATCATACACATAAAAGTTTGAAGTAGTATTATATATTTTATGGTTTGTGTCAATTATCATGATTTTAGGTATACCTATATATCAGGACTACCGTAATAGAAAGCAGATGGAAGTACTTAGGTATACTAAATTAGGTAATTTATAAAATATACTAATATTTAAGCTTGAAGTACATAGTTCAGTATATTTACTCTTGGAAAAATATTCCCCAATTATTTTTAAATAAATAGCCTTAATTATATATCTCAGAAACTATATATCATATGCTTTGTGATTTAACCTTAGGTATAATTCTCATTTAGCCTTAATTTGGTATTAGTATAATTTGTTTAAGTTTAGTGTAATTGGTTGTTACTGTTTTTCAAACTCATTAGTCTAATAATTTTAATTTTAAATAAATTACATGCGATTTTTTTCCAAATATACATGAGGCAATAAGAGTAGAACGTCACAATGCCCATAACTGTTAGGCATGACATCCCAATTCCCCATCTTAATCCTCTGAACGCGTATGGAAGACAGAAGATAAAAAAATATCGGTTGTATCATATATAAAATTCTATAACGTGGCTTTTGTTTAAGACATGCATGGAAGTTGTTAGGAATGGAAGCTATAATAAAATTACAAATTTTATTATGCATGTTTATCAAAAGAATCATTTATGAATTTTTTGTCGAATTCTGTAACACTATCTCTCTTATGTCCTCTTTTTTATAAGTCTTCTTAACTTCTAGACCTTATTCACTTCTTTTATTCAAAAGTTAAAATTAAGGCATACAATGAAACAATTTGTCACTCACATGTTATTTCCTATTTTACATATTTGAATGGACTCTAGCTGAGGAAACATAAACCACAAATCAAGACATGGTAATCGAATTTAAAAATACAATTGCAATTATGAAAGAAAGTATAAAGTTACAATAACATATAAAGAGAGGGGGAGAAGAATCAAAGATGCGTTAAAAATAAGAGAGGAGTAATTTTGCAAAAAGGATAGAGATGTTATTGGGACAAATGCAAATGTAGATTTACAAAAAATATATATATTTTTGTAAAATGGAGAAGAGAGGTTATAGATATCAATTCAAATATGATTATGGAATTAAAAATTATAAATCAATAATTTATAAATGAATGTTAAAAACAATAAATGAATGAAAATAATACATTTTAAAATTTATATCTCCTTCATCTATAAATAAATATATATATATATATATATATATATATATATATATATATATATATATATATATATATATATATATATATATATATATATATATATATATATATATATATATATATATATATATATATATATATATATATATATATATATATATATATATATATATATATATATATATATATATATATATATATTGTTGGAATTTTATTAATTAGAGTGGAATTGGAAAGTTTTATTGACAATTAATGGGCAATAAATGAACACAAGTAAGAACTAATATAGAAGTGAATTTGAAAAGATTCATTTTAGTCCCACATTGAAGGGAATGGAAATATTAGTAGTGTTTATATATTCCAACTTAGTCAATTGGGTTGGGCCCTAAAGGGCACCCAATTTTGTGAAAGGAGTGAGGACACACCCATGACCAACAAGACACACGCGCACCGCCGCCGCCGTCCGTCCCGATAATTTCCTTGTGCCAAACTCAATTTTTCAAATCCGAAAACAAAAATTTTAAGACGTTTTAATAACTGCCATGGCAACTGAGGAAATTATCGGTACTACTGCGGCCGCTTCGGTCTCTGACAAACCTTTCAGGTTTGAGGGTTCCAATTTCAAACGTTGGCAAGCTAAGATGAAGTTTTTCTTAACTCTGAAAAAGGTTGCCCACGTTCTGACCGAGGATATCCCGGTTGTCCCTTCTGCATCATCTGAACTACCTAATGGTAACTCAATTGCAGATCCAGACGGGACTTCCAAAACGTCTGACTCAGATGCTACAAAAGTTAAGGCTGCAGCAGATGCTACAAAAGCTAAGCCTGCAGCAGACGATCTACAGCTCCGAAAAGAAATTGTCTTATGGCACGAGAATGATTATCTGTGCAAAAATCACATTCTGAACATCCTTGCTGATGATCTGTACGAATACTACAGTAGCTACAGGACTGCTAAACAGGTATGGGAGGCTCTTCAAAGAAAATATGATACTGAAGAAGCAGGTGCGAAGAAATTTGTTGTCAGCCGCTACTTGAACTAAAAGATGGTGGATGAGAAGTCGGTGGAAGCTCAAAGCCACGACATTCAGAAGATTGCTCATGAGATTATTACAGAAGGTATGCCCCTCAATGAACAATTTCAAATTGTTGTAATTATTGACAAACTGCCCCCTGGTTGGAAAGATTTCAAAAATGTGCTTCGTTTTCAATCGAGAGTCTGATTACTCGCCTCTGAATTGAAGAGGAGTCTCGGAAACAAGATCAAAAAGAAGAAGTCTTAGTTGTGTCTAACAACAAAAAGAAATTCGGTGCGGTTCTGAAGCCTACGGGCAAACCTTTAAAGAATCAGAACCGCAATGCTATGAACCGAACTAAGAATGGGAATCCCTCTAGGGCCCCATCGGCTCCATTTGCTAAGCAACAACCACCACCTCAAAGAAATGATGCTCCGGTTTTCTCTTACTACAACTGTGGGAAACCGGGCCATATGGCAAAGAAATGTAGGAGCAGGCCTAAACCTGCAGCTGGCTCAAATGCTCAGGTCAACCTGACTGATGAGCAACTCATTGCCATGATCACTGAAATCAACATGGTTGGTGGAAGTGATGGTTGGTGGATAGACACTGGCGCCACTCGTCATGTCTGCTATGATCGTGCTATGTTCAAGACATATATGAATGCTGAAGATAAGAAAGTGTTGTTGGGAGATGCTCACACCACTAATGTTGCTGGAATTGGAGATGTTGAGTTGAAGTTCACTTCAGGAAAGACTTTGATCTTGAAGGACGTCATGCATGTTCCTGAAATTAGGAAGAATCTTGTTTCTGGTTTTCTTTTGAATAAGGTTGGGTTTAGTCAAACTTTAGGGGCAGATTTGTACACCATCACTAAGAATGGTATTTTTGTTGGAAAAGGGTACGCCACTGATGGCATGTTTAAGTTGAATGTTGATTTGAATAAAATTTCCCCTTCTGTTTACTCTTTGTGTGACTTTAACATTTGGCATGGTAGACTTTGTCACGTTAATAAACGAATCATTTCTAATGCAAGCAACATAGGCCTAATCCCTAAACTAAATGTTAATGATTCCAATAAATGTGAATTTTGCAGTCAAGCTAAAATAACAAAAACTTCACATAAATCAATTATAAAAGAATCTGACCCCCTAGATCTTATACACTCTGATATATGTGAATTAGATGGAAGTTTAACTAGAAATAATAAACATTATTTTATCATTTTTATTGACGATTGCTCTGATTATACTTATGTATATCTGATGAAGAATAAAAATGAAGCGCTTGACATGTTTAAGGTGTATGTAACTGAAATTGAGAATCAATTTAACAAGAAGATTAAGAGACTTTGCTGTGATAGGGGAACCGAATATGACTCTAGCTTGTTTAATGATTTTTATGATGAATATGGTATTATACATGAAACGACTGCTCCATACTCTCTTGAAATGAATGGTAAAGCAGAAAGAAAGAATAGGACTCTTACTGAACTTGTAGTTGCAATCATGTTAAATTCTGGTGCTGCACCTCACTGGTGGGGGGAAATTTTATTGACTGTTTGCTATGTCCTGAATAAAGTTCCCAAGTCAAAAAGTAAGATCTCACCTTATGAGATATTAAAGAAAAGACAACCAAATTTGTCTTATTTAAGAACTTGGGGCTGTCTGGCTTATGTCAGAATTCCGGATCCGAAATGAGTTAAACTCGCTAGTAGAGCCTATGAATGCGTATTCATTGGGTATGCAGCAAACAATAAGGCATACAGGTTTTATGACCTAAATGCCAGAATAATTATAGAATCAAACGATGTTGAATTCTTTGAAGACAAATTTCTTTTCAAATCAAGAAATAGTGGGGGCACACAATCGAGTCACAATTCTGTGATAAAAAGCACTGAAAGCAGCGAAAATGTAGAAACAGAACTTCGAAGAAGTAAAAGAGCAAGAGTTGCTAAAGACTATGGGCCCGATTATGCGACCTATAATGTAGAAGAAGATCCAATAAATCTTCAAGAAGCATTGTCATCTATGGATGCAGACTTATGGCAAGAAGCCATTAATGATGAGATAGATTCTCTAGAATCTAACAAGACCTGGCACTTAGTAGATTTACCCCCGGGTTGCAAACCAATTGGTTGTAAATGGGTTTTGAAAAAGAAACTAAAACCTGATGGAACGATTGAGAAATACAAGGCTCGCCTTGTAGCCAAGGGTTTTAGACAAAGAGAAAATATAGATTTCTTCGACACCTTTTCATCGGTCACTAGAATTACATCCATTAGGGTACTCATTTCAATAGTAGCCATTTATAACTTAATAGTACACCAAATGGAGTTAAAACAGCTTTTTTAAACGGTGACTTAGAAGAAGAAATCTATATGGAACAACCATAAGGGTTTGTGATCCAAGGACAAGAAAGAAAGGTCTGTAAGTTAGATAAGTCTTTGTATGGACTAAAACAAGCCCCTAAACAATGGCATGAAAAGTTTGATAACCTAATGATAATTAATGGGTACAAAGTGAATGAAAGTGACAAGTGCGTTTATTACAAATCTGAGAATCGCATTTGTACTATCATATGTCTATATCTAGACGATCTACTTATATTTGGATCAAATATTCAGGCCATTAATGATATGAAATCATTGTTATGCAATAAATTTGATATGAAAGACCTCGGAGAAGCAAACGTGATCCTGGGTATCAAGATCACGAGATTCGGCCAAAGAATTTCTTTGGATCAATCTCACTTTGATTGTAAACCAGCATGCACTCCGTATGATCCAAGTGTGAAACTGTTTAAGAACACTGGAGAAAGTGTCAAACAAGCAGAATATGCGAGCATCATTGGTAGTCTTAGGTATGCCACTGATTATACTAGACCCGACATTGCATATGTCGTAGGATTGTTGTGCAGATTTACAAGTAGGCCGAGTAACAAACATTGGCAAGCTATTGAGCGAGTAATGAGGTACCTTAAAAGGACTATGGACCTCGGCCTACACTATCAGAAATTTCCTGCTGTACTAGAAGGGTATAGTGATGCAGATTGGAACACCTTATCGGATGATTCCAAAGCTACTAGTGGTTATATATTTAGTATAGCCGGAGGAGTTGTATCTTGGAAATCAAAGAAACAGACCATTCTGGCATAATCCATAATGGAGTCTGAGATGATAGCATTAGCTACAGCTAGTGAAGAAGCAAGTTGGTTAAGATGCTTGCTAGCTGAGATTCCTTTATGGGAAAAACCTATACTAGCTGTGTTGATCCACTGCGATAGTACCGCGGCTATTGCAAAAGTTGAGAACCGTTATTATAATGGTAAAAGACGTCAAATTAGAAGAAAACATAGCACTGTTAGAGATTGTATCTCTAAAGGAGCTGTGAGAGTGGATCATGTACGCATTGATGAGAACTTAGCAGATCCTTTGACGAAAGGATTAGCTAGAGAGAGAGTCCATAATACATCCAAAAAGATAGGACTAATGCCTATAAAGCAATTAGTTACTCATGATGGTAACCCGACCTAAATGACTAGAGATCCCAAGACTTAGGTTCAATGGGTAATAACAAGTTGTGAGTAATATGAAAATGATCATGCAAGTAAAGCATGAATCCTGAAGTAATGAAAGGATGAGATAATAGAAACTCTTAATGAAATCTATACTCTGTATGAGGGAGTACCTAGGCTACAGGAGTACTCTTGATAGGTTCACCTATGTGACTGTGAAACTGAGGCCGGTTCCTATGGAATTTCGAGGCAGAATTCCTAGAGCATTCACTAAACCGGGATACACGTGCAGGGCCACTAAAGCACGGGCTACAAGAATACACCTTACAGAAAGGTTGTGTGCGGGTATGATGTCCGAGATAGATTTCAAGACAATGGTGTCACTCTTGTTGAATCAGAATCCTTTTCTCTACGCTAAGGTTCAAGTCGTAGGCACCTTTGCTTATGCTCAACCTTAGAAACGTCTGACGTGCTTCTAAAATCTCTTTTAAATTCAAGTGGGGGAATGTTGGAATTTTATTAATTAGAGTGGAATTGGAAATATTTATTGACAATTAATGGGAAATAAATGAACACAAGTAAGAACTAATATAGAAGTGAATTTGAAAAGATTCATTTTAGTCCCACATTGAAGGGAATGGAAATATTAGTAGTGTTTATATATTCCAACTTGGTCAATTGGGTTGGGCCCTAAAGGGCACCCAATTTTGTGAATGGAGTGAGGACACACCGATGACCAACAAGACACACGCGCGCGCGCCGCCGCCGCCGCCGTCCGGCCGGCCGACTCGGTTCGGTTCGGTCCGGTCCGGTCTAGATGAATTATTTTTTGGACCCGAATTTATATAATTTAATTATCATTAATTAAATAATATAATTCGGTGGAAAATTAATTAATAATAAATATTAATTAATTAAGAAAATAATTGGTCAGTAACTGCCATACCGACTAGATCCAGTCCTCCACAAATTTCTCATTCTCCCACCATTTTCTCCACTCACCACGAATTTCTCCCCACTCAGGTGCAGGTAGCTGCCTATAAATACAAGGTAGAAATTCAGTAGTGGGTACATCGGATTTCACAAGTTCACACGAATTTTGATTTCCTTCTTCTCTTCCTTAATTCTCTTCATCTAAATTTTTTTCTTTTCTTGACTGGTTATTTGCGCCAGATACTAACTTAGAAAGCTGTATTTCTAGAGCGATTTGTCAGTGTGCAACTGATAATCGTAAGTTTTTTTTTGAACGGGCTGTTTTATCCTGAAGGCGTCATCGTAAATCGACTGATTTGCATAATTTGGCAGTACGGCGAAACGTCTTAAAGAAAGCGACCTAGTACGCGACTCATCCCGATAATTTCCTTGTGCCAAACTCAATTTTTCAAATCCGAAAACAACAATTTTAAGACGTTTTAATAACTGCCATGGCAACTGAGTAAATTATCGGTACTACTGCGGCTGCTTCGGTCTCTGACAAACCTTTCAGGTTTGAGGGTTCCAATTTCAAACGTTGGCAAGCTAAGATGAAGTTTTTCTTAACTCTGAAAAAGGTTGCCCACGTTCTGACCGAGGATATCCCGGTTGTCCCTTCTGCATCATCTGAACTACCTAATGGTAACTCACTTGCAGATCCAGACGGGACTTCTAAAACGTCTAACTCAGATGCTGCAAAACTTAAGGCTGCAGCAGATGCTGCAAAAGCTAAGGCTGCAGCAGACGATCTACAGCTCCGAAAAGAAATTGCCTTATGGCACGAGAATGATTATCTGTGCAAAAATCACATTCTGAACAACCTTGCTGATGATCTGTACGACTACTACAGTAGCTACATGACTGCTAAACAGGTATGGGAAGCTCTGCAAAGAAAATATGATACTGAAGAAGCAGGTGCGAAGAAATTTGCTGTCAGCCGCTACTTGAACTACAAGATGGTGGATGAGAAGTCGGTGGAAGCTCAAAGCCACAAAATTCAGAAGATTGCTCATGAGATTATTACAGAAGGTATGCCCCTCAATCAACAATTTCAAATTGCTGTAATTATTGACAAACTGCCCCCTGGTTGGAAAGATTTCAAAAATGTGCTTCGTCACAAAACAAAAGAATTTTCAATCGAGAGTCTGATTACTCGCCTCCGAATTGAAGAGGAGGCTCGGAAACAAGATCAAAAAGAAGAAGTCTTAGTTGTGTCTAACAACAAAAAGAAATTCGGTGCGGTTCTGAAGCCTACGGGCAAACCTTTAAAGAATCAGAACTGCAATGCTATGAACCGAACTAAGAATGGGAATCCCTCTAGGGCCCCATCGGCTCCATTTGCTAAGCAACAACCACCACCTCAAAGAAATGATGCTCCGGTTTTCTCTTGCTACAACTGTGGGAAACCGGGGCATATGGCAAAGAAATGTAGGAGCAGGCCTAAACCTGCAGCTGGCTCAAATGCTCAGGTCAACCTGACTGATGAGCAACTCATTGCCATGATCACTGAAATCAACATGGTTGGTGGAAGTGATGGTTGGTGGATAGACACTGGCGCCACTCGTCATGTCTGCTATGATCGTGCTATGTTCAAGACATACATGAATGCTGAAGATAAGAAAGTGTTGTTGGGAGATGCTCACACCACTAATGTTGCTGGAATTGGAGATGTTGAGCTGAAGTTCACTTCAGGAAAGACTTTGATCTTGAAGGACGTCATGCATGTTCCTGAAATTAGGAAGAATCTTGTTTCTGGTTTTCTTTTGAATAAGGTTGGGTTTAGTCAAACTTTAGGGGCAGATTTGTACACCATCACTAAGAATGGTATTTTTGTTGGAAAAGGGTACGCCACTGATGGCATGTTTAAGTTGAATGTTGATTTGAATAAAAATTTCTCCTTTTGTTTACTCTTTGTGTGACTTTAACATTTGGCATGGTAGACTTTGTCACGTTAATAAACGAATCATTTCTAATGCAAGCAACATAGGCCTAATCCCTAAACTAAATGTTAATGATTTCAATAAATGTGAATTTTGCAGTCAAGCTAAAATAACAAAAACTTCACATAAATCAATTATAAAAGAATCTGACCCCCTAGATCTTATACACTCTGATATATGTGAATTAGATGGAAGTTTAACTAGAAATAATAAACGTTATTTTATCATTTTTATTGAAGATTGCTCTGATTATACTTATGTATATCTGATGAAGAATAAAAATGAAGCGCTTGACAGGTTTAAGGTGTATGTAACTGAAATTGAGAATCAATTTAACAAGAAGATTAAGAGACTTCGCAGTGATAGGGGAACCGAATATGACTCTAGCTTGTTTAATGATTTTTATGATGAACATGGTATTATACATGAAACGACTGCTCCATACTCTCCTGAAATGAATGGTAAAGCAGGAAGAAAGAATAGGACTCTTACTGAACTTGTAGTTGCAATCATGTTAAATTCTGGTGTTGCACCTTACTGGTGGGGGGAAATTTTATTGACTGTTTGCTATGTCCTGAATAAAGTTCCCAAGTCAAAAAGTAAGATCTCACCTTATGAGATATTAAAGAAAAGACACCCAAATTTGTCTTATTTAAGAACTTGGGGCTGTCTGGCTTATGTCAGAATTCCGGATCCGAAACGAGTTAAACTCGCTAGTAGAGCCTATGAATGTGTATTCATTGGGTATGCAGCAAACAGTAAGGCATACAGGTTTTATGACCTAAATGCCAGAATAATTATAGAATCAAACGATGTTGAATTCTTTGAAGACAAATTTCCTTTCAAATCAAGAAATAGTGGGGGCACACAATCGAGTCACATTTCTGTGATAAAAAGCACTGAAAGCAGCGAAAATGTAGAAACAGAACTTCGAAGAAGTAAAAGAGCAAGAGTTGCTAAAGACTATGGGCCCGATTATGCGACCTATAATGTAGAAGAAGATCCAATAAATCTTCAAGAAGCATTGTCATCTATGGATACAGACTTATGGCAAGAAGCCATTAATGATGAGATAGATTCTCTAGAATCTAATAAGACCTGGCACTTAGTAGATTTACCCCCGGGTTGCAAACCAATTGGTTATAAATGGGTTTTTAAAAAGAAACTAAAACCTGATGGAACGATTGAGAAATACAAGGCTCGCCTTGTAGCCAAGGGTTTTAGACAAAGAGAAAATATAGATTTCTTCGACACCTTTTTACCGGTCACTAGAATTACATCCATTAGGGTACTCATTTCAATAGTAGCCATTTATAACTTAATAGTACACCAAATGGATGTTAAAACAGCTTTTTTAAACGGTGACTTAGAAGAAGAAATCTATATGGAACAACCAGAAGGGTTTGTGATCCAAGGACAAGAAAGCAAGGTCTGTAAGTTAGATAAGTCTTTGTATGGACTAAAACAAGCCCCTAAACAATGGCATGAAAAGTTTGATAACCTAATGATAATTAATGGGTACAAAGTGAATGAAAGTGACAAGTGCGTTTATTACAAATCTGAGAATCGCATTTGTACTATCATATGTCTATATGTAGACGATCTACTTATATTTGGATCAAACATTCAGGCCATTAATGATATGAAATCATTGTTATGCAATAACTTTTATATGAAAGACCTCGGAGAAGCAAGTGTTATCCTGGGTATCAAGATCACGAGATCCGACCAAGGAATTTCTTTGGATCAATCTCACTATGTGGAGAAGATCTTAAAGAAATATAAATACTTTAATTGTAAACCTGCATGCACTCCGTATGATCCAAGTGTGAAACTGTTTAAGAACACTGGAGAAAGTGTCAAACAAGCAGAATATGCGAGCATCATTGGCAGTCTTAGGTATGCCACTGATTGTACTAGACCCGACATTGCATATGTCGTAGGATTGTTGTGCAGATTTACAAGTAGGTCGAGTAACGAACATTAGTAAGCTATTGAGCGAGTAATGAGGTACCTTAAAAGGACTATGGACCTCGGCCTACACTATCAGAAATTTCCTGCTGTACTAGAAGGGTATAGTGATGCAGATTGGAACACCTTATCGGATGATTCCAAAGATACTAGTGGTTATATATTTAGTATAGCCGGAGGAGCTGTATCTTGGAAATCAAAGAAACAGACCATTCTGGCACAGTCCACAATGGAGTCTGAGATGATAGCATTAGCTACAGCTAGTGAAGAAGCAAGTTAGTTAAGATGCTTGCTAGCTGAGATTCCTTTATGGGAAAAAACCTATACTAGCTGTGTTGATCCACTGTGATAGTACCAGCGGCTATTGCAAAAGTTGAGAACCGTTATTATAATGGTAAAAGATGTCAAATTAGAAGAAAACATAGCACTGTTAGAGATTGTATCTCTAAAGGAGCTGTGAGAGTGGATCATGTACGCATTGGTGAGAACTTAGCAGATCCTTTGACGAAAGGATTAGCTAGAGAGAGAGTCCATAATACATCCAAAAAGATAGTACTAATGCCTATAAAGCAATTAGTTACTCATGATGGTAACCCGACCTAAATGACTGGAGATCCCAAGACTTAGGTTCAATGGGTAATAACAAGTTGTGAGTAATATGAAAATGATCATGCAAGTAAAGCATGAATCCTGAAGTAATGAAAGGATGAGATAATAGAAACTCTTAATGAGATCTATACTCTGTATGAGGGAGTACCTAGGCTACAGGATTACTCTTGATAGGTTCACCTATGTGACTGTGGAACTGAGGCCGGTTCCTATGGACTTTCGAGGCAGAATTCCTAGAGCATTCACTAAACCGGGATACACGTGCAGGGCCACTAAAGCACGGGCTACAAGAATACACCTTACAGAAAGGTTGTGTGCGGGTCTGATGTCCGAGATAGAGTTCAAGACAATGGTGTCACTCTTGTTGAATCAGAATCCTTTTCGCTACGATAAGGTTCAAGTCGTAGACACCTTTGCTTATGTCAACCTTAGAAACGTCTGACGTACTTCTAAAATCTCTTTTAAATTCAAGTGGAGGAATGTTGGAATTTTATTAATTAGAGTGGAATTGGAAAGATTTATTGACAATTAATGGGCAATAAATGAACACAAGTAAGAACTAATATAGAAGTGAATTTGAAAAGATTCATTTTAGTCCCACATTGAAGGGATTGGAAATATTAGTAGTGTTTATATATTCCAACTTGGTCAATTAGTTTGGGCCCTAAAGGGCACCCAATTTTGTGAAAGGAGTGAGGACACACCCATGACCAACAAGACACAAACGCGTGCGCGCCGCCGCCCCCGCCGTCCGGCCGGCAGGCTCGTTTCGGTTCAATCCGGTTCGGTCTAGATGAATTATTTTTTGGACCCGAATTTATATAATTTAATTATCATTAATTAAATAATATAATTCGGTGGAAAATTAATTAATAATAAATATTAATTAATTAAGAAAATAATTGGTCAGTAATTGCCATACTGACTAGATCCAGTCCTCCACGAATTTCTCATTCTCCCACCATTTTCTCCACTCACCATGAATTTCTCCCTACTCAGGTGCAGGTAGCTGCCTATAAATACAAGCTAGAAATTCAGTAGTGGGTACATCGGATTTCACAAGTTCACACGAATTTTGATTTCCTTCTTCTCTTCCTTAATTCTCTTCATCTAAAAAATTTTCTTTTCTTGACTGGTTATTTCCGCCAGATACTAACTTAGAAAGGTGTATTTCTATAGCGATTTGTCAGTGTGCAACTGATAATCGTAAGTTTTTTTTGAACGGGCTGTTTTATCCTGGAGGCGTCGTCGTAAATCGATTGATTTGCATAATTTGGCAGTACGGCAAAACGTCTTAAAGAAAGCGACCTAGTACGCGACTCATCCCGATAATTTCCTTGTGCCAAACTTAATTTTTCAAATCCGAAAACAACAATTTTAAGACGTTTTAATAACTGCCATGGCAACTGAGGAAATTATCGGTACTATTGCGGCCGCTTCGGTCTCTGACAAACCTTTCAGGTTTGAGGGTTCCAATTTCAAACGTTGGCAAGCTAAGATGAAGTTTTTCTTAACTCTGAAAAAGGTTGTCCACGTTCTGACCGAGGATATCCCGGTTGTCCCTTCTGCATCATCTGAACTACCTAATGGTAACTCACTTGCAGATCCAGACGGACTTCCAAAACGTCTGACTCAGATGCTGCAAAAGTTAAGGCTGCAGCAGACGATCTACAGCTCGAAAAGAAATTGCCTTATGGCATGAGAATGATTATCTGTGCAAAAATCACATTCTGAACAGCCTTGCTGATGATCTGTACGACTACTACAGTAGCTACAGGACTGCTAAACAAGTATGGGAGGCTCTGCAAAGAAAATATGATACTGAAGAAGCAGGTGCGAAGAAATTTGCTGTCAGCCGCTACTTGAACTACTAGATGGTGGATTAGAAGTCGGTGGAAGCTCAAAGCCACGAAATTCAGAAGATTGCTCATGAGATTATTACAGAAGGTATGCCCCTCAATGACAATTTCAAATTGCTGTATTATTGACAAACTGCCCCCTGGTTGGAAAGATTTCAAAATGTGCTTCGTCACAAAACAAAAGAATTTTCAATCGAGAGTCTGATTACTCGCCTCCGAATTGAAGAGGAGGCTCGGAAACAAGATCGAAAAGAAGAAGTCTTAGTTGTGTCTAACAACAAAAAGAAATTCGGTGCGGTTCTGAAGCCTACGGGCAAACCTTTAAAGAATCAGAACCGCAATGCTATGAACCGAACTAAGAATGGGAATCCCTCTAGGCCCCATCGGATCGGCTCCATTTGCTAAGAAACAGCCACCACCTCAAAGAAATGATGCTCCGGTTTTCTCTTGCTACAACTGTGGGAAACCGGGCCATATGGCAAAGAACTGTAGGAGCAGGCCTAAACCTGCAGCTGGCTCAAATGCTCAGGTCAACCTGACTGATGAGCAACTCATTGCCATGATCACTGAAATCAACATGGTTGGTGGAAGTGATGGTTGGTGGATAGACACTGGCGCCACTCGTCATGCCTGCTATGATCGTGCTATGTTCAAGACATACATGAATGCTGAAGATAAGAAAGTGTTGTTGGGAGATGCTCATACCACTAATATTGCTGGAATTGGAGATGTTGAGCTGAAGTTCACTTCAGGAAAGACTTTGATCTTGAAGGACGTCATGCATGTTCCTGAAATTAGGAAGAATCTTGTTTCTGGTTTTCTTTTGAATAAGGTTGGGTTTAGTCAAACTTTAGGGGCAGATTTGTACACCATCACTAAGAATGGTATTTTGGTTGGAAAAGGGTACGCCACTGATGGCATGTTTAAGTTGAATGTTGATTTGAATAAAATTTCTCCTTCTGTTTACTCTTTGTGTGACTTTAACATTTGGCATGGTAGACTTTGTCACGTTAATAAACGAATCGTTTCAAATGCAAGCAACATAGGCCTAATCCCTAAACTAAATGTTAATGATTCCAATAAATGTGAATTTTGCAGTCAAGCTAAAATAACAAAAACTTCACATCAATCAATTATAAAAGAATCTGACCCCCTAGATCTTATACACTCTGATATATATGAATTAGATGGAAGTTTAACTAGAAATAATAAACGTTATTTTATCATTTTTATTGACGATTGCTCTGATTATACTTATGTATATCTGATGAAGAATAAAAATGAAGCGCTTGACATGTTTAAGGTGTATGTAACTGAAATTGAGAATCAATTTAACAAGAAGATTAAGAGACTTCGCAGTGATAGGGGAACCGAATATGACTCTAGCTTGTTTAATGATTTGTATGATGAACATGGTATTATACATGAAACGACTGCTCCATACTCTCCTGAAATGAATGGTAAAGCAGAAAGAAAGAATAGGACTCTTACTGAACTTATAGTTGCAATCATGTTAAATTCTGGTGCTGCACCTCACTGGTGGGGGGAAATTTTACTGACTGTTTGCTATGTCCTGAATAAAGTTCCCAAGTCAAAAATTAAGATCTCACCTTATGAGATATTAAAGAAAAGACAACCAAATTTGTCTTATTTAAGAACTTGGGGTTGTCTGGCTTATGTCAGAATTCTGGATCCGAAACGAGTTAAACTCGCTAGTAGAGCCTATGAATGCGTATTCATTGGGTATGCAGCAAACAGTAAGGCATACAGGTTTTATGACCTAAATGCCAGAATAATTATAGAATCAAACGATGTTGAATTCTTTGAAGACAAATTTCCTTTCAAATCAAGAAATAGTGGGGGCACACAATCGAGTCACATTTCTGTGATAAAAAGCACTGAAAACAGCGAAAATGTAGAAATAGAACTTCGAAGAAGTAAAAGAGCAAGAGTTGCTAAAGACTATGGGCCCGATTATGCGACCTATAATGTAGAAGAAGATCCAATAAATCTTCAAGAAGCACTGTCATCTATGGATGCAGACTTATGGCAAGAAGCCATTAATGATGAGATAGATTCTCTAGAATCTAACAAGACCTGGCACTTAGTAGATTTACCCCCGGGTTGCAAACCAATTGGTTGTAAATGGGTTTTTAAAAAGAAACTAAAACCTGATGGAACGATTGAGAAATACAAGGCTCGCCTTGTAGCCAAGGGTTTTAGACAAAGAGAAAATATAGATTTCTTCGACACCTTTTCACCGGTCACTAGAATTACATCCATTAGGGTACTCATTTCAATAGTAGCCATTTATAACTTAATAGTACACCAAATGGATGTTAAAACAGCTTTTTTAAACAGTGACTTAGAAGAAGAAATCTATATGGAACAACCAGAAGGGTTTGTGATCCAAGGACAAGAAAGCAAGGTCTGTAAGTTAGATAAGTCTTTGTATAGACTAAAACAAGCCCCTAAATAATGGCATGAAAAGTTTGATAACCTAATGATAATTAATGGGTACAAAGTGAATGAAAGTGACAAGTGCGTTTATTACAAATCTGAGAATCGCATTTGTACTATCATATGTCTATATATAGACGATCTACTTATATTTGGATCAAACATTCAGGCCATTAATGATATGAAATCATTGTTATGCAATAACTTTTATATGAAAGACCTCGGAGAAGCAAGCGTGATCCTGGGTATCAAGATCACGAGATCCGACCAAGGAATTTCTTTGGATCAATCTCACTATGTGGAGAAGATCTTAAAGAAATATAAATACTTTGATTGTAAACCTGCATGCACTCCGTATGATCCAAGTGTGAAACTGTTTAAGAACACTGGAGAAAGTGTCAAACAAGCAGAATATGCGAGCATCATTGGCAGTCTTAGGTATGCCATTGATTGTACTAGACCCGACATTGCATATGTCGTAGGATTGTTGTGAAGATTTACAAGTAGGCCGAGTAACGAACATTGGCAAGCTATTGAGCGAGTAATGAGGTACCTTAAAAGGACTATGGACCTCGGCCTACACTATCAGAAATTTCCTGTTGTACTAGAAGGGTATAGTGATGCAGATTGGAACACCTTATCGGATAATTCCAAAGCTACTAGTGGTTATATATTTAATATAGCAGGAGGAGCTGTATCTTGGAAATCAAAGAAACAGACCATTCTGGCACAGTCCACAATGGAGTCTGAGATGATAGCATTAGCTACAGCTAGTGAAGAAGCAAGTTAGTTAAGATGCTTGCTAGCTGAGATTCCTTTATGGGAAAAACCTATACTAGCTGTGTTGATCCATTGCGATAGTACCGCGGCTATTGCAAAAGTTTAGAATCGTTATTATAATGGTAAAAGACGTCAAATTAGAAGAAAACATAGCACTGTTAGAGATTGTATCTCTAAAGGAGCTGTGAGAGTGGATTATGTACGCATTGATGAGAACTTAGCAGATCCTTTGACGAAAGGATTAGCTAGAGAGAGAGTCCATATTACATCCAAAAAGATAGGACTAATGCCTATAAAGCAATTAGTTACTCATGATGGTAACCCGACCTAAATGACTGGAGATCCCAAGACTTAGGTTCAATGGGTAATAACAAGTTGTGAGTAATATGAAAATGATCATGCAAGTAAAGCATGAATCCTGAAGTAATGAAAGGATGAGATAATAGAAACTCTTAATGAGATCTATACTCTGTATGAGGGAGTACCTAGGCTACAGGAGTACTCTAGATAGGTTCGCCTATGTGACTGTGGAACTGAGGCCGGTTCCTATGGAATTTCGAGGCAGAATTCCTAGAGCATTCACTAAACCGGGATACACGTGCAGGGCCACTAAAGCACGGGCTACAAGAATACACCTTACAGAAAGGTTGTGTGCGGGTCTGATGTCCGAGATAGAGTTCAAGACAATGGTGTCACTCTTGTTGAATCAGAATCCTTTTCGCTACGCTAAGGTTCAAGTCGTAGACACCTTTGCTTATGCTCAACCTTAGAAACGTCTGACGTACTTCTAAAATCTCTTTCAAATTCAAGTGGGGGAATGTTGGAATGTTATTAATTAGAGTGGAATTGGAAAGATTTATTGACAATTAATGGGCAATAAATGAACACAAGTAAGAACTAATATAGAAGTGAATTTGAAAAGATTCATTTTAGTCCCACATTGAAGGGAATGGAAATATTAGTAGTGTTTATATATTCCAACTTGGTCAATTGGGTTGGGCCCTAAAGGGCACCCAATTTTGTGAAAGGAGTGAGGACACACCCATGACCAACAAGACACACGCGCGCGCGCGCGCCGCCGCGCCTTCCGGTCGGCCGGCTCGGTTCGGTTCGGTCCGGTCCGGTTTAGATGAATTATTTTTTGGACCCGAATTTATATAATTTAATTATCATTAATTAAATAATATAATTCGGTGGAAAATTAATTAATAATAAATATTAATTAATTAAGAAAATAATTGGTCAGTAACTGCCATACTGACTAGATCCAGTCCTCCACGAATTTCTCATTCTCCCACCATTTTCTCCACTCACCACGAATTTCTCCCCACTCAGGTGCAGGTAGCAGCCTATAAATACAAGGTAGAAATTCAGTAGTGGGTACATCAGATTTCACAAGTTCACACGAATTTTGATTTCCTTCTTCTCTTCGTTAATTCTCTTCATCTAAAAATTTTTCTTTTCTTGACTAGTTATTTGCGCCAGATACTAACTTAGAAAGGTGTATTTCTAGAGCGATTTGTCAGTGTGCAACTGATAATCGTAAGTTTTTTTTTGAACGGGCTGTTTTATCCTGGAGGCATCGTCGTAAATCGACTGATTTGCATAATTTGGCAGTACGGCGAAACGTCTTAAAGAAAGCGACCTAGCACGCGACTCATCCCGATAATTTCCTTGTGCCAAACTCAATTTTTCAAATCCGAAAACAACATATATATATATATATATATATATATATATATATATATATATATATATATATATATATATATATATATATATATATATATCATCTTTATTTTGCAAAAATCATACAAAAATATGTTAGTAAATTGGCTCCCTATGCGTGATAACTCATCTTGATATTTTTCTAGAAAATCAAGTCTTTCCTAAAATATGGAATGATATCTTTATAGAATGTCTATGTGTATATTAACTTATATGATATACTTATGTGCTTGAATACATTGAACAAAATTTTATATGAATATTTTAATTCACTTTGAAATTGTTACAATCAACTTCATTTTTTTTGGATAACTTCATTCTTGCTAGCCCTTTGAACATAATAAAGATAAGAGTATAAAAAAAAGTAAGATAGATAATACAAACTAATTTTGATGGTGAGTATAATAGAACATTGATGGTGAGTATAATAGAATATTGATGGTGATACACAACTCCTATTAGCGATGGTTGGTAATTGTCATAAAATGGAACACAGGCTATCGTGAACTCATTTACACTGCTCAAGAATATATTTTAAACTCCCGTATAGATAATATCTTTTTATAAATATTTAATATAGATGCACTAACATTATGAGTTAATTAAAATACAAAATAATTTGGAGTAACGTAAAAATATTACTATGAACCTACAAGGAGCAATTGGAAAACAGTTAAATCCATTAAACTCCCTTAACTATCACACTATTTTTTCTCATTATTTTATTAATTAATATATCTTTTATCTATAACTTAAATTAACTCAATTTTTCATATAATTTTTTTTGTAGTAGTAGTTTTTCATATAATTAAGTTACACTAATTTCATTTCTTACCCCATTTTATATTTTAATGTTTAGTTAATACGCAATCTTTTCATCTATTTGTCCAACATAATTTATGTTTCTTTTTATTGATTACCCATTTTTTCTTCGTCTTTTTTATATTTTAGTTTTGATTTATATTTTTAGCATATATTTTACAAATAATATTTTTTGGTGTAAACTTCTTTTTTTCAAAAACAAATATATTTATTTTAAATCCCGTCCATATTTACCAATATTTTTCAACATAATTAGTGAAATTATGTTGCTTATAAATTGCATATGTGTTTGGCAGTTACATTAAGAAAATGGAACATAATACCCGTCAGATATCAAGTCAACAACAAATGGCAAGAAGGGCCGAAAATGAAAGGAAGAGGAGACAATATGAACCTCGAACAAAGAGAAAATTATTTATCGATACGACGTGACAATTATAGGCGACGAAAAGAGCAAGATAAACAAGCTCAAACATCTTGCACTATGAACAGTCGGAGGAGAGTTCCATTTCAAAATTTTACAAATATGAGATCTCCAATATCACACTTTCAAGGAACTCATGACAATGAAGCCGACCCAAGTAGAATTACACATGTTAATGACGTTGCACTTGGTTGGTGATGATCAATATAGACATTATAATCGTACTTTGTATAATATTGTTTATTTGTCATCCCTCATTTTATGTATTTAAACCCGCAGATCATAATTTCACATCAGCTAACCAACGTATCAACAATAGTCACTCTGCTACGTGTATACAAGATATTGTTTTACATATGCGAGCAGTAATTTCAACATATATATATATATATATATATATATATATATATATATATATATATATATATATATATATATATATATATATATATATATATATATGTGTGTGTGTGTGTGTGTGTGTGTGTGTGTTAATTATTATTTTTGTATCAGGCGATATGGATGTTGATGAAGCTTTGGAGGATGCAGTAATATCAGATGTTAACATGGAAGCCATAAATGATGGTGCATCATGTCGTCCTCAAGGTATGTTCATAAACATTTTTGTGCAAAATAATGTAGCTTATACTCTTTCTTATTGAATTTCATAGTTATGGTGGTCTCAGGTTGGTGCTACAAGGTGTTGTGGAGGATTAATTCGGTATGTTTAAAATAATGGTAGCATTAATATATAGTTAATTCACTAAAGTATTTTTAGTATATATACATTTATCATCCTGATTTTAAGACTGCTTGAAAATATCTAAAAACAAATGCATTAATTAATCTTAAATATGATAAAAATTTCATACAAAATATACACACGTTTATTTTTCTATGTTGTGCGCATTAAAAAAAGCGGACAGATGGGCACGAGAGTGCTCGTCTGAATGATAGTCTATAACTTTATATAAAGGGGATACAACTTTTTATTGTGGCCTATTTTTGTTCCACAATTACCCTTCATTAATACTTAATTTCATATTTTTATTCCATATTTACCCTTTATCTTAATGTTTAATTTCTCACATGATTTATTTAATAATAATATTAAATAATAACTGTAAAAAATAACTTTCCACTATTTCCAATAGTCCTTCCTATTATTAAGGTTCATACTAACTCCTCTATGCAAAGTGAGTCTCTCTCCAAACCATTTACAAACTATTTCTCTCAATTGTCAAGCTATTTGCAAATTAATCGTATCCCTCTCTCCCTTTCTTTGTCAAATCGTGCATACCTCCATTATTGGAGCGCAAATAATTGATCTATTACTTCATCTATAATTTATCAAGAGAATTCAATCTTCACTATTACCTTTGTTTGAAATACAATGGAATGAATGTATAAAGTAGTGTAGATCAAGGCTCTCAACAAACTCATTCTGATATTATTTTTGTCAGGTATTTTTTTAAATATAATTGAATGAGTTTATTAAAAATTGATCACATCTCCTCCAATTTACATTTCTATTGGTTTACATTCTTTTATGGACATCGTTTCTGGATATTAATGGAAACTAACAGTTACACTTGCGTGCATTTTTTGTTTTGTTTTTAATTGATACATAGAAGTTTTTTTTGTACTTGATAATTACTGTAACTATGAAATAGTTGCTAAGAAATTGTCGTAACAATTGGAATATTGCATAACTTTTGACGCGCACTTCCAGTATAAATTGGAAATTATATGATACAGGGATGTTTTATAGATTATACTAAGAAATTGTTTGGATGTTTTCAATGGGTATTTGATATATTTGGTGTAATTATTGACGAAATATGACACTACACGTAATTACTACTCCATTACATTGGAAGTCTCTATTAAAATACAAAATTCATAAACTGCCATAAAATGTTTCCGACACAATATTCATAACCACATGTATTGTTCATTGTAGTATCAGACTGTCATCATCATACACATAAAAGTTTGAAGTAGTATTATATGCCTTGTGGTTTGTGTCAATTATCATGATTTTAGGTATACCTATATATCAGGACTACCGTAATAGAAAGCAGATGGAAGTACTTAGGTATACTAAATTAGGTAATTTATAAAATATACTAATATTTAAGCTTGAAGTATATAGTTTAGTATATTTACTCTTGGAAAAATATTCCCTAATTATTTATAAATAAATAGCCTTAATTATATATCTCAGAAACTATATATCATATGTTTTGTGATTTAGTCTTAGGTATAATTCTCATTTAGCCTTAATTTGGTATCAGTATAGTTTGTTTAAGTTTAGTGTAATTGGTTGTTACTGTTTTTCAACCTCATTAGTCTAATAATTTTAATTTTAAATAAATTACATGCGATTTTTTTCCAGATATACATGAGGCAATAAGAGTAGAACGTCACAACGCCAATAACTGTTAGGCATAGCATCCTAATCCCCCATCCTAATCCTCTGAACGCGTATGGAAGACAGAAGATAAAAAAATATTGGTTGTATCATATATAAAATTCAATAACGTGGCTTTTGTTTAAGACATGCATGGAAGTTGTTAGGAATGGAAGCTATAATAAAATTACAAATTTTATTATGCATGTTTATCAAAAGAATCATTTATGAATTTTTTGTCTATCTCTCTTATGTCCTCTTTTTTATAAGTCTTCTTAACTTCTAGACCTTATTCACTTCTTTTATTCAAAAGTTAAAATCAAGGCATGCAATGAAACAATTTGTCACTCACATGTTATTTCCTATTTTACATATTTGAAAGAACTCTAGGTGAGGAAACATAAACAACAAATCAAGACATGGTAATCGAATTTAAAAATACAATTGCAATTATGAAAGAAAGTATAAAGTTACAATAACATATAAAGAGAGGGGGAGAAGAATCAAAGATGCGTTAAAAATAAGAGAGGAGTAATTTTGCAAAAAGGATAGAGATGTTATTGGGACAAATGCAAATGTAGATTTACAAAAAAAATATATATATTTTTGTAAAATGGAGAAGAGAGGTTATAGATATCATATCAAATATGATTATGGAATTAAAAATTATAAATCAATTATTTATAAATAAAAGTTAAAAGTAATAAATGAATGAAAATAATACATTTCAAAATTTATATCTCCTTCATCTATCTATCTATCTATCTATCTATCTATCTATCTATCTATCTATCTATCTATCTATATATATATATATATATATATATATATATATATATATATATATATATATATATATATATATATATATATATATATATATATATATATATATATATATATATATATATATATATATATATATATCTATCTATATATATATATATATATATATATATATATATATATATATATATATATATATATATATATATATATATATATATATATATATATATATATATATATATATATATATATATATATATATATATATATATATATATATATATATATATATATATATATATATATATATATATATATATATATATATATATATATATATATATATATTTCATCTTTATTTTGCAAAAATCATATAAAAATATGTTTGTAAATTGGTTCCCTATGTGTGATAACTGATCTTGATATTTTTCTAGAAAATTAAGTCTTTCCTAAAATATGGAATGATATCTTTATAGAAGTCTATATATACACACTAAAAAAATTCTTTAATTAAATAAGTAATATTATTATTTTGCCATCTCCAAAGGATAATGTCTATGTGTATATTAACTTATATGATATACTGATGTGTTTGAATACATTGAACAAAACTTTATATGAATATTTTAATTCATCTTTGAAATTGTTACAATCAACTTCATTTTTTTGGATAACTTCACTCTTGCTAGCCCTTTGAACATAATAAAGATAGGAGTATAAAAAAAAGTAAGATAGATAATACAAACTAATTTTGATGGTGAGTATAATAGAATATTGATGGTGATACACAATGTTGCACCCCAAAATTTGTCCAACCTTTTTTTTACCTGGTTTATGTTTAATTGCATTGTTTTAGCATTTACATTGCATATCATTATTCGTTTTGCAGGGGATCACGGTTTTCATGTGGCTCAGAACTTGTTTTCAGTACAAGGGATCGAACGGTGAGCGTCAGAGACTTTGGCATTTATATTTCCCAACGGTCGAACGGCCGATTTTATTTTGTTTTGCAGGCCAATTTCAGATCAGAAGCAACATCCAGGCTATCTCCAGCATTCTCATGGTCATAGCATTCAGAAATGACTTTCAGAAGCTTCACAGAGCTCAAAACGGTGAAAAACAGGCAAATGGGCAGGTTTCCCTCCAAAAGGCGCCAGATTCAAATTTTTGAATGTGTTAACCGGTTAACCATTTGAAAAACAGCCTAGATTTGGAAATTTAATAGTGTTAACCGGTTAACGCAAATGGTTAACAGGTTAACCAAAGCAGATTTTGCCTTGCACGTGAGATTTCAAGCAATTTTCATTTAGAGGCCCATTTTGATCATTTGGAATTCAAATTGTATGTGTGGGAAGGATCTAGAACCTTGCAAAATTCAGATTTCCCTCCAAATGCCCATTCCTCATTTCAACCTAAATTTTCCAATCCAACTTCCAAGTCTTGCTTTGGGATCCATACCAAGAGTGTATTTAAATGATTCACTCTAAACCTCACCATCTAATCTCTCATAATTCAATTCAATTTTCAGAATTCACTCTTGAGCTCTCAAGTTTCTCTCAATTCTCCATTACCCAAAATTTCACTCAAAGCTCTTTTTATTTGAATTCATTGATTTTTCATTGGAATCAATGGATTCTTGAGCTATAACCTCCATCCATAATCATCATTGAATCTATTTTCTTGTTCAATTTTCGTGCAAATTGAGATCTGAGTTTTGAAGTGGTTTTGAAGAAGCTTATTTGAAGTAATTTAGATTGTTCTTGGTGGATCTACAATTCTACAACATAAGATTGCTTGGATCTTGAAGCATTCTTGGTTTTCTTTGCTTAGATCTACTCAAATACAGCTTAAATCAACAAGTACTGAATCAATTCTCTGATTCAAAGGTTGGAATTCTGATCCGATTTAATTTTTTGAGTTTATTTGCATAATTGTGATGATATTCATATTTGATTGATGATGATCCGTTGGAATTGTGATTGCGCTGTTTAGACGTATTTGCATGTCTATTGGTTTGTTGTTTGCAGGTTTAATTTCGCGCTTATTTGATAAGTTGATCTTTGGGACCATCGATTAAGCTATTTTTGTGCTGAAAGTGCTTTTCTGCTGTTATTTTTGGCCTCTATTACAGCGTTAACCGGTTAACGCATAGGGTTAACCGGTTAACCAATTCAAACTTTCAAATTTTTTCAAACGTTAACAGTGTTAACCGGTTAACGCATATGGTTAACCGGTTAACCAACTCAAATTTCCAGATTTGCACTTATTTTCAAGGTGTTAATCGATTAACCCCAGGGGTTAATCGATTAACATTGTAACAGTGGGGCTGTTTTGCTGTTTTTCAAAGTGTTTTTGCATATCGTTCCACTTCGAATCATCATAGATTAGTGTGATGGATTAGGAGTGGGATATTTCCAGATACTCGTCGCTGTGTTTGGTTATTTAATTGAATCTTCAACACGCGCGCATCGGTTTCCACTTGGATGCACATTTATGTGTTGTCGTCCAAAGTGGCTTGTGCTTGCATGTTCTTATGTTGGCTTTGCTATTGCTTTTGAGCTTTCTTCTCTTCATCTACCTTCTGTCCAATGACTTTGGAACCACATTTAAGGTATCTTAGTCCCTCCTGAGGTGGTACTTGAAGTATACCTAAAATGATGGATCCTTGAGGACTCTTTTGTGCTTCCTTTGCACTTGGCTTGTGATGCTTATGGTTGAGTACCTATTATGAGGCCCTTGCTGCCCTCATTTGGTCTCCCATCCTCACTTGGTTTTGGTTTTTGTTTTACCTTTCATTTGGTTTAGTTTTTGTGGTGTGGTTGATGTTGCTTGACTTAGCCTTTTCATCCCATTTTTGATGCACCTTTGTGTGGTTTGCTCTTGTTGGATTGATTTCTTCTTGTGCATTTCTACTTCTTCTCTTTTCTTGCATTTCCATATGCATGCTTGGTTGAGATGAGCTTGTGGAGGCTACTTCCCCACACTATTTTCCTCCCACTTTCATTCTATTTGTGCATCTTATGTTTGCATTTTTATTTGCATATGCATTCTTCTTCTTCTTCTTCTTTTGCTTTTTTTTGCCATGCTCCCCATAAGTTCTCTAACCTCTTGAGGTTATGATAGACATTAGGTGCCTAACCATGCATGATAACATTAGGTAGTTCCCTTTTGAATCTCAACTTTAGGTGTACTTTGCATGATAACTTTTAGGATTGATTTGAATCTGGCGCCTTTTGGAGGGAAACCTGCCCATTTGCCTGTTTTTCACCGTTTTGAGCTCTGTGAAGCTTCTGAAAGTCATTTCTGAATGCTATGACCATGAGAATGCTGGAGATATCCTGGATGTTGCTTCTGATCTGAAATTGGCCTGTAAAACAAAATAAAATCGGCCGTTCGACCGTTGGGCAAAATAAATGTCGAAGTCTCTGACGCTCACCGTTCGATCCCTTGTACTGAAAACAAGTTCTGAGCCACAGGAAAACCTTGATCCCCTGCAAAACGAATAATGATATGCAATGCTAATGCTAGAACAATGCAATGAAACATAAACCAGGTAAAGAAAAGGTTGGGCAAATTTTGGGGTGCAACAGCTGCCTCTATTCAAACGACTTGGACCTGAATGAGTGAAAAGCGATCGGCTTTCAAACAGTCAAGGTAAAAGACGGTTGAATACCAAAGAACCCGGGAATTTGCCAACCGTAGAAACTAAAACTGCAAACAAGGATCTCCGGAACTGCTCTGATCACAAACACATCCGTTGGGGAAAAGAGAAACTTAACGAGTAACTCTGCTTGGGGAAAACCACTGAAAGAGGGGAATACTTCAAATTGCCGGAATCTGGATATTCAACGAACAAAATGAATCAATGAAATCTGTCGGAGCCTGAACGCTCAACGTAATAGCCGGAGCCTGAACGCTCAACGTAAGATTGACCGTAGCCTGAACGCTCGACGAACAGAAGGATATATCATTTGCAAATTCACCGGAGCCTGGATACTCAACGGAGAAGCCGGAGCCTGGATGCTCAACGGAGAAGCCGATTGTTTTTTGCAGTTACGACAGCTGGCGACTCTGCTGGGGACTCTGGTTCCCTATGTGAGTCAATCCTAGCGCTTGTCTGTTTATTTTTGGGTATTGTATATATGTGCTTTATTTATTTTTCCCGCATTTATTTTTAGCATCATATATCATTATTGTTGTGCTGTGGGGAGGAAAGTTCTACTGAGTGATAAGTCGGACCTGGGCTTGAGTACAAACATAGTATTAGAAGAGAAAAGTAGTGGTGAACCTGTATGTTAGGCATGCACTAGTTCCCACGAAATTTGCGCTCAGACGAGATTCTCTTTGATGACTTTCTTTCCAGCCCAGTGGGCCGTTGAGAGGATTTCAGATTTAAGGGTTGTCGACTCTGGGGACTGATCATCTGTGATTCAGCTAAGTGAGGCCTCTTCGCGAGATGATGATGCCAAACCAGAAATGGTAAACGTATCATCATTTTTCGAAAGTCTGTGACGCTGATGAACGCATAGGATGTCGAACCTTGTCTGCGGATAGGTCCATACCTGCGAGAGGGATTGGGTTATGCAGGAAACCTTGGCTTTCAGAATACCCGGTTCTTTACAATGTGAATCTGTTTATCAGTGGGTCCTATTGTCGGTAATTTGTCCTTGCTAAGGCGAAGCGCTGGTTCTTCTCGACCAACCGCATAGCACTTTTGATCCCTTGTTTGCATTTGCATTTCATTAACATGTGTCTATGTTACAGGTGTATATTTTCTCTTCGATTCTGGTGATCTTGTTCCTTCTTTGCTGATATGGAGCCCTTGAGGAGAACCTTGGCCTACAAGTTTCCTACGCCTGATATTAGAACTCTGTGAAGTTTGATTTATTTAGCTGACAAGAAGGTTATGGAAGACTTCAGACAGTCTTATGGGAGGCTCTTGAGTGTTGTTTGTAAACCTTCTTTGGATGAGTTGAATGGTCTTCAGACATTGCTGCAATTCTATGATCCTTAGTTGCGAGGCTTTACCTTTCAAAGTTTTGTTTTGGCACCTACATTGGAAGAGTATTCTGATATGTTGGGAGTACCTATTCTGAACCGGATACCATTCTATCATGTTGAGGGAGAGCCAGATCTGACTGAACTTGCTAAAGCCTTACATGTGGATGCCTCTGAGTTGAAAGGGAAGTTAGCTAGTAGGAATGGCATGTTTGGGTTTCCGTTACCTTTTCTTATGGATAAGGCTCGACAGTTTGCTAAGAAAGATTGTTGGGTGGTATTCAGCGCTATATTGGCCCTATGTATTTATGGCATTCTTTTATTCCCGAATATCCCAGATTTTGTAGATGTGGATGCACTTCGTATCTTTGCTTCAAAGAATCCCATACCTACTTTGTTGGGTGATGTTTATCATTTCGTACATTACAAGAACGAGAACAGAAGAGGGAAAAGTGTATCTTTCTACGCACCTTTACTCTATATATGGTTCATGAGTCACCTTCCCAAGACTGGTCCGTTCTTTGATACTGTAGGTATATCGGAATGGTCCGAGCATTTGATGAGATTGTCTGCCGAAGACATTGTTTGGTTTGATGGGGATGTATTGGTCATTGAGATTATCTATAGTTGTGGAAGCTTTCCTAACGTCCCTCTGGTCGGATGGAATGGTTGCATAAACTATAACCCGTCTATTGCTATCAGACAGTTCGGGTATGCATTGAGAGGTCCTCCGAAGGATGAAGAGATACAGGAATCTTTGTATCTCACTAGTTTGTTGGAGGGGGATACCTTAGCTAGAGTTGAACGTGCCTGGAGTAATGTCCACAAGAGAGGAAAGGTTTCCTTGGGAAAGAGAAATAGTCAAGCATACGCTCCCTATTTGGTTTGGATTCAGAGTAGAGCCAAGGAGCTGATGATGCCATATCCGTCTGTTCAGCCTGTGCACCCTCTTGAGATTGCAGAGCCTACTATAGTAGACATTCAGAAGTATAATCAGGTTTTGCTTGAGAAGGAAGAATTGAAAAGAGCTAATGAAGAATTAGAGAAAGAGATTATCCAGCTTCACAGTGAGAAGATAGATGCAGTTCATTCTTTCAGGAGACAAACCGAGCTTGTGAATAAACTGGGTACGGATCTGACTAAGGAGACTAGTGACAGAGAGCACACAGGCCGAGATTTGAATGGTGTCCACAGTGTTCTTGTTACCAAGAAGGAAGAGTTGGATAAGGCTTACTTGAGGATCTCCACGTTTGAATTAATATGGAATGTCATGCTCACTAATAACAAGGAGCACGAAGACAGGTTAAAACTTCAGATCAGCAAGTTGAAGGCTCAGCTTAACGCCAAAGATGGAGAGATTGCAGCAGAAGCATCACTTAGACGAGACAGTGAGTACAGGTTGAATGAAGCAATCGCGAACTTGAAGGATCTCAGGTTGAGAGCTGACTCCAAGAGACGCAGGCTTGAGGCATGTTTCAGGGAAGAAGCTTTAGATGATCACGTTGATAGTCTACAGCATACTGTTAGCCAGCAGGATTTGCTTATTCAGGGACTACTTGCTAGACCGGATCATCCTGAGACGTTGAGGCTGTTAGAGGATTTCCGATCATGTTATCCTGTTTGACCTGTTTTATCTATTTATGTTGTAGTTTTTACTGTTTATTTGTTGTATTGACCATCTCCAGGCTTGTTGGTTGAGGTCTTTTCCTTTATTTGTACTCAGTTGTGGCTTATACATTGCTTGTGGGCTTTTGATCTATATACGAGGAGTTGGTAGTCTATGCTTGTCCGTAGGGTTTTCCATTGTTATGTTTTTCCTGGAAGCTAGAATCGAGGGGGAAATGTCCCTATTGCATAAATACATGTCTGCATTTTAGCATTTTTATCGCATTCGCAGGTGCACCGGAACTGTTATCCTTATTTCTCATGTGGTTTACTAGTGTTTCAGGATTGCTGACTTGATAACTCACCGGTACGGTACCAGAAGAAACCAGAAAAGACTGATGGATCAGATGCAGGCAGAAATGCAAGAGATGAGAGATCGGATGGCACAACTGATGGAGGTCATGCAAGGGGTTGCTAGTGGCCAGGCACAACTTCAGACTTTAGTGCAACCTTTGATTGCACGAGTGGACGGTGATGGTGTGTTACATGGTGGGATTTTTGCTAACCCTCTTCACATTGAAACTCCTCGGGCAGACAATTCTATACCAACTTTAATCATCCCTACTGCTTGAGGGAGTGGCCACGCTGCTGGTGCTAGAAATCGTGGTAATGCTGGTTTTTCTAATGGGGGTAATGGTAATGGAAACGGCTATGGTCTCGATACCACGTGTGCCATACACGGTAATATGGACCATATCTGGAATGAGGATAGGCAGGAGGATGTGTTTTCTCCAAGAGTTGTAGCTACTGAATTACCTTCTGAGGCTGATAGAAGGATTAAGATGATCGAAGAGAAGATGAGGTCTCTTGAATGCCAAAACTCTATGGGGCTGGATATGTCTAATCTGGGGCTGATCCCAGGCTTAAGAGTACCACCAAAGTTTAAAGTCCCGGATTTTGATAAGTACAAGGGCACCACTTGCCCTAGGGTTCATTTGAGGTCTTATTATTGCAAGATGTCTGCACATTCTGATGACGAGAAACTACTTATTCACTTCTTCCAGGATAGTTTATCTAGTCCCTCACTGGAATGGTATATGAGCTTAGAGCCCGCAAATGTGCGTAGCTGGAGAGACCTAGCCGAAGCTTTTGTAAGGCACTATCAGTATAATAGTGATCTTGCTCCAAATAGAGTCCAGCTGCAGAATCTTTCCCAGAAGAGCAATGAATGCTTTAAAGAATATGCCCAGAGGTGGAGAGCTTGCTGCTAGGGTACAACCACCAATGGTAGAACGGGAACTTGTGGACATGTTTGTTGCTACTTTACCGGGAGTGTACTATGAAAAGCTTATAAGCAGCATGTCAGACAGCTTTTCTGACTTAATAATCACCGGGGAGAGGGTGGAGAATGGAATTAAGTTAGGAAAGATCAATGCTGGTGAAGGGTCCTCGGCAGGAGGAGGGAACAAGAAGATGTTTGGAAACAAAAGGCGAGAGGGAGACACTAACGCTCGCTGTATCCAGTTAACGGGGAAGAAATAGAGGTCAGAATAGGCAGCATCAACAGATTGCTAGCATCACCATTCCAGCAGTCCAACAACCATAGCAACAACAGCGTCAGCAACAACAACAACAACAACAACAACCGCAACAAAATCAGCAGGGGTACGGAAGATATCAAGACAGAGGCTGGGCAGCAAATAGGCATTTTGATGCGCCTCCTATGCCTTACTCTCAGTTATTGCAGGCTTTGCTACAGCTGCAATTGATTCAGAAAAGGACTTTGGCTCCCTTGACCGGACCTCCTCCACCTGGGTACAATGCAAATGCTCGTTGTGAATTTCATTCGGGTGCTCCAGGACATAACATTGATAATTGTAAAGCCTTCAAACATAAAGTGCAAGACATGATTGACAGTAAGGCGATCAATTTTTCTAATGATGTTCCCAATGTGGTGCAGAATCCCATGCCGAATCAGGGGCAGGCTGGGGTTAATGCAATTTTCAAGGAGGAGGTGTTGAATTTGGTGACGGATGTTGATGAACTGAAGACACCCTTAAGCTTTGTGAAAGCTAGATTGCTAAAGGGGGGGTTTTTCCCGGGTTGTGTTGAGGACTGTGTTGAATGTTCTGATGATCTTGAGAGAGGATGTAGATTGTTGAGAAGATGTATTCGGGAGATGATGGATAACAGAGTGTTAAAATTTGACCGTTCTGTTGGAGGAGAGTCCGAGGATTTGGTGGCTAAATAAAAGGATGAGATTGTGACAATCTCCATCCCGTACAAGATTGTTACTATCTATGTACCAAAGGCACCAACGATAACTATCACCAAAGCGGGTCTTATGCCGTTTTAAAGCACTAAGGCTATTCCGTGGAACTACGGAGCCGAAGTGTATTGTAATAGGCAGAAGATAAGCTTGAATGATCCCCCTGCAAGTTCAGTTGACAATCTCGTGGGAGCAGGAGGTATTACTCGCAGTGGCCGAGTCTTTTTGTCGCCTGAAGTGACTGTTGATAAGGTGGACAAAGGGAAAAGACCGGTAGTGGAGGAGACTTCTCAATCTGGGGAGAGAGAATCTTTGAAAGACGCGGAGGAATTTATGAGGCTGATTCGGAAAAGCGACTACAAGATAGTCGATCATTTGCAGCAAACTCCTTCCAAAAATATATATCCTATCGTTGCTCCTTTGCTCTGAGGCGCATAGGAATGCATTGCTGAGAATATTAAACACTTCTTACGTGCCACAGGAAATTTCAATCAATCAACTTGAGGGAGTTGTGGCGCACGTAAACGCAGGAAATGGCTTAGGCTTTACGGACTTGGATATGACACCCAGAGGCAGAAATCATAATTGTGCATTGCACATATCTTTAGAATGCCGAGGGGCTGTCATGTCTCACGTGCTTGTGGATACGGGATCTTCTTTAAACATGCTTCCAAAGAAGGCCCTGATGAAGTTAGATATGAAGGGGTTGATTTGCACACCAAGTGATTTGGTGGTGCGTGCGTTTGACGGAACCCGAAGATCTGTGTTTGGGGAGGTAACTTTGCTTATTCATGTTGGACCTGAAGTCTTTGATGCAGTATTTTACATCATGGATATCCAGCCGGCCTACAATTTCTTACTAGGTCGCCCGTGGATTCATTCAGCGGGAGCTATGACCTCCACTCTACATCAGAAGCTGAAATACATGGTTGGCGATAGCGTTGTTACGGTATGCGGGGAGGAGGATATCATGGTCAGCCATTTATCATCTTTTAAGTATGTTGAAGTGGATGGGGAGATTCATGAAACTCTTTGCCAGGCCTTTGAAGCGGTCAAGATTAAGGACAAGTCTCCGGTAGTAAGAAAAGAGCCTAAGGTGGCTATGTCTTCCTTTAAAGAAGAACAGGTTGTGGTGCAAGTTGGTTCAGCCCAAGGCTGGGGGCAGGTGATTGATATACCTCAGAAGCAAGACAAATTCGGTCTGGAGTACCGCCCATCATCTTCACAAAGCACGTCGAAGTTCAAGGGGCCGATCAGGTTTACTAGTGGAGGTGTCTTCTTTGAGCAGATTAATGCCATTTCTGATGATGAAGCTGGAGATAGTGATTGTGATATGGACACCTAGATCAAGCCGTGTATTCCGGGATAGAGCCTGCGCAACTGGTCAATTGAAGAATTCATTCAAGTGACGACAGAACAGTAATGCTTTGTTTTTCCAATTATTGTACTACCTTATGTCCTACCCGGGGCATAGTGGTATTTTATCTCAGGGCCTTATTTGTTTATGTCTGAACATTGTTTATCAATTAATCAAAGGGAGTTTTCTCATTCAAATTTTGTGATCTCTGTTTTTCCTTTTTTTTCACAATGAAATGGCAATGCGGTTTATACTTGTTTGCAAATTGTTTGAAACATTTAACCATTTTCATTGCAGGATTCCTATTGCAGATGACACCGATTCAGAACCTCCTATGACTCGCTTCGACTTCGATCAACCGATATATCAAGCTGAAGAAGAGATTGATGAGGATGAAGACCTGCCTGAAGAGTTAGCTAGACTCTTGAAACAAGAAGAGAAAATTATTTTTCCTCATCAGGAGGAAATTGAGGTTGTTAATCTGGGTTCTGAAGAAGTTGTCAGAAATGTTCGGATAGGGGCCGCGCTACAGAGCGACATCAAGCAAAGACTGATCGAGATGCTTCGAGAGTATAGTGACATCTTTGCTTGGTCGTACGAAGATATGCCCGGGCTTGATACCGACATAATGGTTCATCTCTTGCTGTTGCACGAGGAATGTTCGCCGGTCAAGAAGAAGCTTAGAAGGACAAGACCAGATATGGCGGTAAAAATCAAAGAAGAGGTCCAAAAGCAACGGGACGCTGGATTTTTAGCTGTAACCACTTACCCTCCGTGGGTCGCCAACATCGTACCTGTACCTAAGAAAGATGGTAAGGTGCGAATGTGTGTTGATTATCGGGATTTGAACAAGGCGAGCCCTAAAGATGATTTCCCGCTCCCTCACTTTGACGTATTGGTCGACAATACGGCTCAATTTTCGGTGTTTTCCTTCATGGATGGTTTCTCGGGTTATAATCAGATAAAAGATGGCACCGGAGGACATGGAGAAAACAACCTTCATTACACCGTGGGGAACGTTTTGCTACAAGGTGATTCCTTTTGGTTTGAAGAACGCCGGAGCAATATATCAGCGCGCTATGACAATGCTCTTTCATGACATGATGCATAAAGAGATTGAAGTTTACGTTGACGATATGATTGTTAAGTCCCAAACGGAGGAGGAGCATCTGGTCAACTTGTTAAAGCTGTTTGAAAGGCTTAGGAAGTTCAGATTAAGGTTGAATCCAAATAAATGTACTTTCGGGGTTCGGTCCGGAAAGTTATTGGGGTTTATTGTCAGTGAAAAAGGAATCGAGGTCGATCCTGCAAAGATAAAATCCATACAAGATATGCCAGCGCCGAAAACAGAAAAGGAGGTTTGTGGTTTCCTGGGGAGATTGAACTACATTGCTTGGTTCATATCCCATCTCACAGCTACGTGTGAACCTATGTTTAAATTGTTAAAGAAAGATCAGGCGGTTATCTGGAATGAAAATTGTCAAAAAGCATTTGATAAAATAAAAGAATACTTGCAGGAGCCTCCAATATTGATACCCCCAGTAGCTGGAAGGCCTTTAATCATGTACTTAACGGTTCTTGAGAACAGTATGGGTTGTGTTCTCGGTCAACACGACGAGACTGGAAGAAAGGAGCATGCGATTTATTATTTGAGTAAAAAGTTCGCAGATTGTGAGTCTTGTTACTCAATGCTCGAGAAAACGTGTTGCGCACTTGCTTGGGATGCCAAACGTTTGAAACAGTATATGCTCAATCACACAACCATGCTGATTTCGAAGATGGATCCGATTAAGTATGTCTTCGAGAAGCGGGCGCTCTCAGGAAGAATTGCCAGGTGGCAGATGGTACTGACAGAGTACGACATACAATATGTTTCTCAGAAAGCCATCAAAGGAAGTGTTCTGTCAAAATACCTTGCTGAGCAGCCAATCGAATATTATCAACCGATGAAGTTTGAATTTCCTGATGAGGATATCATGTTCCTCAAAGCGAAAGATTGTGAAGAATCATTACCCGGTGAAGGTCCAGAGAAGGATTCTCAGTGGCAGATGATATTCGATGGTGCTGTCAACTCCTATGGTAGTGGAATCGGGGCAATTATTACAACTCCTGATGGCACTCATATCCCGTTCACTGCCAGATTGACATTTCCAGTCACCAACAATGAAGCTGAGTACGAAGCATGTATCATGGGTCTGGAAGAGGCTATTGATTTGAGAATCAAGAATTTGGATGTATATGGCAATTCAGTGCTAGTGGTTAATCAAATCATGGGAGAATGGGAAACTCGTCAACTGAATCTAATTCCTTACAAAGATTATGTAAGGAGGTTGTTACCTATCTTCGATCGGGTAGATTTTCACCATGTACCACGAGCAGAGAATCAGATGGTCGATGCTTTGGCAACGCTATCTTCGATGTACAAAGTGAATTTCTGGAATGATGCTCCCAAAATAGTCATTTCTCGCTTGGACATACCCGCTTTCGTATTCGCCATTAAAGAGGCTGCTGATGGCAAGCCATGGTTTTACGATATACAGAACTTCCTCAAGAAGTAGGAGTATCCACCAGGGGCTTCGGCTCAGGATAAGAAGACGCTGAGGAGGTTGTCTGGAAACTTTTACTTAAACCCAGATGGTGTGCTATACAGAAGGAACCATGATTTGGTGTTATTGAGATGTGTGGATGAAAAAGAAGCAAGCTTGCTTATGGAAGAGGTCCACGAGGGTACTTTCGGTACGCATGCCGGCGGACATGCCATGTCTCGGAAGCTATTATGAGCAGGGTATTATTGGCTAACTATGGAGTCAAATTGTTTCAAATTTGTGAAGAAATGTCATAAATGTCAGATTTATGCAGATAAGATACATGTACCGCCGTACCCATTGAATGTTATGGAATCCTCGTGGCCTTTCTCCATGTGGGGCATTGATATGATTGGCAAGATTGAGCCCACCGCGTCCAACGGTCATCGTTTCATCTTGGTTTCCATCAATTACTTCACCAAGTGGGTTGAAGCAGCTTCGTACGCCAATGTGACCAAACAAGTGGTAGCAAGATTCATAAAGAAGGACATCATTTGCAGATATGGAGTTCCCGATCGGATCATTACTGATAATTGTTCGAATCTGAACAACAAAATGATGAAGGAGTTATGCCAGAACTTCAAGATTGAACATCACAACTCACCGCCCTATCGGCCGAAGATGAATGGCGCTGTTGAAGCGGCCAATAAGAACATTAAAAAGATAGTGCAAAAGATGGTTGTTACCTACAAAGATTGGAATGAGATGTTGCCCTTTGCTCGTCACGGTTATCGTACGACGGTACGCACATCAATCGGGGCAACTCCTTTCTCTCTAGTGTATGATATGGAAGTCGTCCTACCGCTAGAAGTCGAGATTCCTTCTTTAAGAGTTTTGGTTGACATAAAACTCGATGAGGCAGAATGGATCCAGAACCGTTTGAATCAGCTTAGCCTGATGGATGAGAAGAGGCTAGCATCTATTGCATATGGTCGGTTGTATCAGAGCCGGATGAAGAAAGCTTACGATAAGAAGGTGCGCCCTCGAAGCTTTCAAACGGGCAATCTTGTGCTGAAAAAGATTCTCCTGCCACACTCAGATCACAGGGGCATATGGACTCCCAACTATGAATGTCCATATGTCGTTCGAAAGGTCTTCTCCGGAGGAGCCTTAATGGGGCATCTCGGCGAACCATAAAAAAAGAAAATTGGGTTCGGGAAAAAATTAGGGATAAAAATGAAAAGATGTAAACCCGCAAATTCGAAAACCCGGAAAGGCGACTTTGGCAAAAATGGGTATCCCAGTGAATCGAAAACCCGAAAGGGCGGTTCAGGCAAAAGTTAGGGATTGAAAAAGCAAATGACTGCGGTCTGTGTTGGAACTTCATTGCTTAGTGGATTGGGAGAACCTGAGGGCTTATCTGAATCAATCTCTTCTGAAAACGAAGCGTCGGGAAAACGTCAGAGTCAGGCGAGTCATAGAGGGATCAGCTCATGGTGTTTGTCTGTGCCACGTTGCCGACATTTTGTATACTTTTGTATATTTCATGTACGTATCTGTATTTGTTTTGTGCAGCTTCCTCTTTTCAGGAGTTGCATCCGTTGTAAAACCTTGCCTATTTATAGGCCATTTATCAATAAACATATACTATTCAGTACTTGATCTGTGTGCTTTGTTTTAATTTTTACTTTTTTGTTTGTGAAAACACCCAATGTTTTAATGAACTTGCGCTAACATAAACTTGCAGGCCTTGGCCAATAATTGTTAAAACTTTGAATTAATTGAACAACGTCAGGAATGATGACTAAGATGATTCCGATTGCGTAGGATATCTTGTCTGTTTGTTCAGTGTTGCAGAGTCGTTACCCTTGGGGAAAAAGGTATAGAGTTCATCCTATTCCCAACCTGAATCTACTTCCCCGATCAGTGAAGTTTACATCTTTATCCCCAGTAGAGTTTGTATGCGGTTTTGAGCAAGCAGGTAACGTGTACGCGTTCCTTCGACAGTTGATGCTTGTATGTACTCCCCAGCGAGTTGTGATTGGATTTTCTTCCCAAAGAGTAATTTGCAGCCTGGTTAGGTTCGTTCCCTGGCGGAGCAATCCCCAACAAATTGAGAGGGGTGGTTTCCCCAGCACAATTGTTCTCCTTTCCTTAGCAGAACGAAGGAATGTTGTCACGTCGGAAGCCAGCAAGATCCTGTTTCTCGGCGTAATTCCAATGGTTATTTGTATGAGAAAGTCTATACTCTATCCCCAGCAGAATTGTTGATTCCCTCAACAGGGTTATTTTCTTACCCCAGCAGGGTGTTTTCTGTATCTCTAGCATTTATTTTGTTGATTCAGTTTCGTTGCATCTGCATGCGTGCATAGCATCTACCCAAATGCGTAGCATTTCCATTTCGTATGGAGCATTACGCCATTTTCAAACATATGCATGTGAAACATAAACCAGGTTGTTATCTTTTTGTTTCAGGTATATCTTCGGAGGTTTGATCTTTTCCCTTGGTATCCAGACCATGTGATTTCTCTTAGCCCGCGTGGTATCCAGACCCCGGCTCATGTTATTCCCCAGCAGTATCTTCGAATCTCAGAGGATCATGATAAGCGTTTTATGATGAATTCTTTTGTCCGTTGAGTGCCCAGACTCCGGTCGATTCCCATTTGATGGGGTTTTCTTTTTTCCATCGAGTATCCAGACTCCGGTAAGGATGGTTGTGGTATCCATACCATGGTGATTGATATGATTGTGTTTTTCCATCGAGTGTCCAGACTCCGGTGAGGACAGTGTGGTGTTCAGTTTTTTACGGGTATATTTGTGATATTTTCCTTTCGTCCGTTGAGTTTTCCGGCTCCGGTCAATCTTCGTTGAGCATCCAGGCTCCGGCTTCTTCGTTGAGTTTTCAGACTCCGGTGAATGTTCCATTCGGGACGTATTGTTTTTTCTGTCGAGTATTCAGACTTCGGTAAAGTTGGTTAGGTATCCAGACCTTGGTAAGTTTTGTGATTGTACTCCCTCTTCGTTGAATATCCAGGTTCCGATGAATTTACGATTTGTGGTATTTGGTTTTGTCCGTTGAGTATTCAGGCTCCGGTCAATTTTCCGTCGAGTATCCAGACTCTGGTGATTTTCGTATGGTGATGATCTCTTTTTTCCGTTGAGTATCCGGGCTCCAGTCACTTTCATTGAGCGTCCAGGCTCCGATTTATTTCATCGAGCATCCAGGCTCCGGTTTATTTTTGTTGAGCGTTCAAGCTCCGATGTATTACGTGGAGTATCTAAACTCCGACCGATTTCCAATATGTGGTCATTTCTTTTATGCGTTGAGTATCTAGACTCTGGCATTTGTTCCGTGATTCCAATTTCGTTGAGTGTCCAGGCTCCGATAAAATTCCAGTTTATGGTGTACTTCTTGATCCGTTGAGTATTCAGGCTCCGGTCAATTTTACGTTGAGCATCCAAGCTCCGGCTTCTCCGTTGAGCATTCAGGCTCCGGCTTCTCCGTTGAGTATCTAGGCTCTGGTGAATTTGCAAATGATATATCCTTTTGTTCGTCGAGCGTTCAGGCTCCGGTCAATCTTACGTTGAGCGTTCAGGCTCCGGTTATTACGTTGAGCGTTCAGGTTCCGGCAGATTTCATTGATTCATTTTGTTCGTTGAATATCCAGATTCCGAAAATTTGAAGTATTCCCCTCTTTCAGTGGTTTTCCCCAAGCAGAGTTACTCTTTAAGTTTTTCTTTTCCCCGGCGGAATGTGTTTTGATCAGAGCAGTTCCGGAGATCCTTGTTTGCAGTTTTATTTTCTGCCGATCGCTTTTCACTCATTCAGGTCCAAGTCGTTTGAATAGGGGCAGCTGTTGCATCCCAAAATATGTCCAACCTTTTATTTACCTGGTTTATGTTTCATTGCATTGTTCTAGCATTTGCATTGCATATCATTATTCGTTTTGCAGGGGATCAAGGTTTTCCTGTGGCTCAAAACTTGTTTTCAGTACAAGGGATCGAACGGTGAGCGTTAGAGACTTTGGCATTTATTTTGCCCAACGGTCGAACGGCCGATTTTATTTTGTTTTGCAGGCCAATTTCAGATCAGAAGCAACATCCAGGCTATCTTCAGCATTCTCATGGTCATAGCATTCAGAAATGACTTTCAGAAGCTTCACAGAGCTCAACACGGTGATAAACGAGCAAATGGGCAGGTTTCCCTCCAAAAGGCGCCAGATTCAAATTTTTGAATGTGTTAACCGGTTAACACATATGGTTAATCGGTTGACCATTTGAAAAACAGCCCAGATTTGGAAATTTAACAATGTTAACTGGTTAACGCAATTGGTTAACCGGTTAACCAAAGCAGATTTTGCCTTGCACATGAGATTTCAAGCAATTTTCATTTAGATGCCCATTTTGATCATTTGGAATTCAAATTTTATGTGTGGGAGGGATCTAGAACCTTGCAAAATTCAGATTTCCCTCCAAATGCCCATTCCTCATTCCAACCCAAATTTTCCAATCCAACTTCCAAGCCTTGCTTTGGGATCCATACCAAGAGTGTATTTAAATGATTCACTCCAAACCTCACCATCTAATCTCTCATAATTTAATTCAATTTTCAGAATTCACTCTTGAGCTCTAAAGTTTCTCTCAATTCTCCATTACCCAAAATTTCACTCAAAGCTCTTTTTCTTTGAATTCATTGATTTCTCATTGGAATCAATGGATTCTTGAGCTATAACCTCCATCCATAATCATCATTGAATCTATTTTCTTGTTCAATTTTCTTGCAAATTGAGATCTGAGTTTTGAAGTGGTTTTGAAGAAGCTTATTTGAAGTAATTTGGATTGTTCTTGGTGGATCTACACTTCTACAACATAAGATTGCTTGGATCTTGAAGCATTCTTGGTTTTCTTTGCTTAGATCTACTCAAATACAGCTTAAATCAACAAGTACCGAATCAATTCTCCGATTCGAAGGTTGGAATTTTGATCCAATTTAATTTTTTGAGTTTATTTGCATAATTGTGATGATATTCATATTTGATTGATGATGATCCATTGGAATTGTGATTGCGCTGTTTAGACGTGTTTGCATGTATATTGGTTTGCTGTTTGCAGGTTTAATTTCGCGCTTATTTGATAAGTTGATCTTTGGGATCATCGATTAAGCTGTTTTTGTGCTGAAAGTGTTTTTCTGTTGTTATTTTTGGCCTCTGCTACAGCGTTAACCGGTTAACACATAGGGTTAATCGGTTAACCAATTCAAACTTTCAAATTTTTTCAAACGTTAACAGTGTTAACCGGTTAACGCATATGGTTAACCGGTTAACCAACTCAAATTTCCAGATTTGCACTTATTTTCAAGGTGTTAACCGATTAACCCCAGGGGTTAATCAATTAACGTTGTAATAGTGGGGCTGTTTTGCTGTTTTTCAAAGTTTTTTTGCATATCGTTCCACTTCAAATCATCATAGATTAGTGTGATAGATTATGAGTGGGATATTTCCAGATACTAGTCGCTGTGTTTGGTTATTTAATTGAATCTTCGACACGCGCTCATCGGTTTCCACTTGGATGCACATTTATGTGTTGTCGTCCAAAGTGGCTTGTGCTTTCATGTTCTTATGTTGGCTTTGATATTGCTTTTGAGCTTTCTTCTCTTCATCTCCCTTTTGTCCAATGACTTTGGAACCTCATTTAAGGTATCTTAGTCCCTCTTGAGGAGGTACTTGAAGTATACCTAAAATGATGGATCCTTGAGGACTTTTTTGTGCTTCCTTTGCACTTGGCTTGTGATGCTTATGGTTGAGTACCTATTATGAGGCCCTTGCTTCCCTCATTTGGTCTCCCATCCTCACTTGGTTTTGGTTTTTGTTTTACCTTTCATTTGGTTTAGTTTTTGTGGTGTGGTTGATGTTGCTTGACTTAGGTCATTTCATCCCACTTTTGATGCACCTTTGTGTGGTTTGCTCTTGTTGGATTGATTTCTTCTTTTGCACTTATCCTTCTTCTCTTTTCTTGAATTTCCATATGCATGCTTGGTTGAGATGAGCTTGTGGAGGCTTCTGCCCCACACTATTTTCCTCCCACTTTCATTCTATTTGTGCATCTTATGTTTGCATTTTTATTTGCATATGCATTCTTCTTCTTCTTCTTTTGCTTTTTTTTGCCATACTCCCCATAAGTTCTCTAACCTCTTGAGGTTATGATAGACATTAGGTGCCTAACCATGCATGATAACATTAGGTAGTTCCTTTTTGAATCTCAACTTTAGGTGTACTTTGCATGATAACTTTTAGGATTGATTAGTTTTCCATTAGTGTTTCTTCTTCTCTTCTCATCTTCAAACATTCATAAAACACTTAATAAAGGATGGCAATTGTTGTATGCTACAAGCCTTAAGTTATTTGGGAAATGATGATTGGGTGGTTTCCTCTCAATTGTCTAGAATGTTAGTATATGTCCTTTGGACGATATACGACGCATTCGCTCCTGAGTCATAGTCTTTAGTGCAACAAGAGTTACAAATCAAATTCAAAACACTTATTCTTTAAAAAAACACTAAAACACTTCAAACCTTTTTCATCCTTCAGGATCTTAATCAAGGAAATCTTTTCAGATAAAAGAATGTCGTTAACTCTTGGTTCTGCCGCAAGGGTAACACCTAAGTCTCCAATGGTCGAGCTGCATACACCAACTGTTAGAACTATTTGTTAATCCAACTCGGGCCTAAAAACTTTTGAACCAACCTGTGGTCCTTTTTAGTCTGAACTACGTTCGCTCTGATTTTTCATACCAGATGAAAGTGCGTAGGCATAAGATGCGATGTCTTAGCGAGCAACCTTTCCCCCTTCTTCACCCGTAGTTAGTCGAACTACGTTGACTCTGACTTTCCCATTGCACGAGGGAGTACGTAGGCACAGAGCGGCGATGCTCTGCCGAGTCACTTCTCTTTTCTTTTTCTTTTGTCCCTGAGCCTTTAGCTAGATAGTTTCAACACGCCCTTTTAGATAGAAAACAATGCGTGGATCCCGTCGAGTACGACGGACGTGAGGGGTGTTAATACCTTCCCCTTGCGTAACCGACTCCCGAATCCAGACATGGTTGTGATGACCTTGTCTTTCCCTTTTTTGTCAGGTTTTTCCGATCGTTTCCTTTCCCTCTCTTTGGGATAAATAACGAAAGTGGCGACTCTTCTATTTTTTCTGCCGGTTGTTTTTTCGCAGTTGCGACACACAACTCCTATTAGTGGTGGTTGGTAATTGTCATCTAATGGAACACAGGCTATCGTGAACTCATTTACACTGCTCAAGAATATATTTTAAACTCCCGTATAGATAATATCCTTTTAGAAATATTTAATATAGATGCACTAACATTATGAGTTAACTAAAATACAAAATAATTTGGAGTAACATAGAAATATTACTATGAACCTACAAGGAGCAATTGGAACACAGTGAAATCTATAAAACTCCCTTTACTATAACACTATTTTTTTCTCATTATTTTTTTAATTAATATATCTTTTATCTATAACTTAAATTAACTCAGTTTTTCATATAATTTTTTTTGTAGTAGTAGTTTTTCATATAATTAAGTTACACTAATTTCATTTGTTACCCCATTTTATATTTTAATGTTTAGTTAATATGCAATCTTTTCATCTATTTGTCCAACATAATTTATGTTTATTTTTATTGATTGCCCATTTTTTCTTCATCTTTTTTATATTTTAGTTTTGATTTATATTTTTAACATATGTTTTACAAATAATACTTTTTGGTGTAAACTTCTTTTTTCCAAAAACAAATACATTTATTTTAAATCCCGTCCATATTTACCAATATTTTTCAACATAATTAGTAAAATTATGTTGCTTATAAATTGCATATGTGTTTGGCAGTTACATTAAGAAAATGGAAAATAATACCCGTCAGATATCAAGTCAACAATAAACGGCAAGAAGGGCCGAAAATGAAAGGAAGAGGAGACAAAATATGAACCTCGAACAAAGAGAAAATTATTTATCGATACGACGTGACAATTATAGGCGGCGAAAAGAGCAAGATAAACAAGCTCAAACATCTTGCACTATGAACAGTCGGAGGAGAGTTCCATTTCAAAATTTTACAAATATGAGATCTCCAATATCACACTTTCAAGGAACTCATGACAATGAAGTCGGCCCAAGTAGAATTACACATGTTAATGATGTTGCACTTGGTTGGTGATGATCAATATAGACATTATAATCGTACTTTGTATAATATTGTTTATTTGTCATCCCTCATTTTATGTATTTAAACCCGCAGATCATAATTTCACACCACCTAACCAACGTATCAACAATAGTCACTCTGCTACAGGTATACAAGATATTGTTTTACATATGTGAGCAGTAATTTTAACATTCAACTTCTCTTTTACTACCTTCCCTTTTATTAACTATTATATGGTGGTTTGCACAACTATTTCATTCAATTTTTTTATATCTATAATCTATAACACATATAAAGGCAAAACATGGTGTTTTGGTGTAGCCTATTTTTATTTCAATTATACCCTTTTATTTTTTATTTTAACATTCAACTTCTCTTTTACTACCTTCCCTTTTATTAACTATTATATGGTGGTTTGCACAACTATTTCATTCAATTTTTTTATATCTATAATCTATGACATATATAAAGGCAAAAAATGGTGTTTTGGTGTAGCTTATTTTTATTTCAATTATACCCTTTTATTTTTTGTTTTAACATTCAACTTCTCTTTTACTACCTTCTCTTTTATTAACTGTTATATGGTGGTTTGCACAACTATTTCATTCAATTTTTTTTATATAACATTTAAATTAAAATAAAAAATAAGCACAAAAAAATACCATTTATATTTTTAAACGTCTGAATATTAAAAAAGCGGACAGACGGGCACGGAGTGGCCGTCTAAACGCTAGTATATATGATATAAATATGTTAATTATTATTTTTGTATCAGGCTACCCCAAAACATGGTGTTTTGGGGTAGCCTATTTTTATTTCAATTATTCCCTTTTATTTTTTATTTTAGCATTCAACTTCTCTTTTACTACCTTCTCTTTTATTAACTGTTATATGGTGGTTTGCACAACTATTTCATTCAATTTTTTTATATCTATAATCTATAACACATATAAAGGCAAAACATGGTGTTTTGGTGTAGCCTATTTTTATTTCAATTATACCCTTTTATTTTTTATTTTAACATTCAACTTCTCTTTTACTACCTTCCCTTTTATTAACTATTATATGGTGGTTTGCACAACTATTTCATTCAATTTTTTTATATCTATAATCTATGACATATATAAAGGCAAAAAATGGTGTTTTGGTGTAGCTTATTTTTATTTCAATTATACCCTTTTATTTTTTGTTTTAACATTCAACTTCTCTTTTACTACCTTCTCTTTTATTAACTGTTATATGGTGGTTTGCACAACTATTTCATTCAATTTTTTTATATAACATTTAAATTAAAATAAAAAATAAGCACAAAAAAATACCATTTATATTTTTAAACGTCTGAATATTAAAAAAGCAGACAGACGGGCGCGGAGTGGCCGTCTAAACGCTAGTATATATGATATAAATATGTTAATTATTATTTTTGTATCAGGCGATATGGATGTTGACGAAGTTTTGGAGGATGCAGTAATATCAGATGTTAACATGGAAGCCATAAATGATGGTGCATCATGTCGTCCTCAATGTATGTTCATAAACATTTTTGTGCCAAATAACATAGCTTATACTCTTTCTTATTGAATTTCATAGTTATGGTGGTCTCGGGTTGGTGCTACAAGGTGTTGTGGAAGATTAATTCAGTATGTTTAAAATAATAGTAGCATTAATATATAGTTAATTCACTAAAGTATTTTTAGTATATATACATTTATCATCCTGATTTTAAGATTGCTTGAGAATATCTAAAAACAAATGCATTAATTAATCTTAAATATGATAAAAACTTCATACAAAATATACACACGTTTATTTTTCTATACTGTGCGCATTAAAAAAAGCGGACAGACTTGTGCTCGTCTGAATGCTAGTTTATATTAAATCTAATACTATTTTTATTTTAGTTGGCTATTTTCATAAAAGAACTAAATTACTTAAAGGTTTAATATTACCAAATCAACACCTAATTTACCTTAGTTTACAAAACATATATATACAAATAGTTAATCATGATGAAATTCCCTCGTGAAGAATTAACTTATCTTTTTTTTTTTTTCCTTCATTTTTTAAACTAAAATAAAAGTAAATTAAATATTTTTTATGTTTTATATATTTCTAATTTAAATAAGCAAAATTGAATAATTAAATTAATTAAGTCAACTAATTAATTAAAAACTGATTTTATATATTTGTGATATTTGCTTTTGATATTAGTAAAAGAGGATGTGTGATATTAGCTTTAAAATAGATACATGATATTAGTAAAAAGAGATTTGCTTAAAATAATTGACTTTCTGACATTTGTTAGAAACAAATTGATTTAAAAAGTTGCTTTAAAAAAGTTGATTTAAAAATAATTGATTTTTTTATGTTAGTTAAAAAAAACGATTTTAAAAATTAGTTGAAGAATTGGTTTTACAGGTCATTAATTTGATAAATTGAAAGGTTTTATGATGGAAACATTATAAGTTATGTTAGATTTGTGATCAAGGAGCGAATGTGTAGCGGAGATGTAATACCCCATATTTTCTTAAATGTTCAATTGAGTGTCAGTTGTGATCAACCGAGTTCCTATGTGCTCTATCTATTGTTAATTGAAATAATTGAAGCTTCTAAGTGCTCTAAATGTTATCAAGTGAGACCAATGGAGTAACTAGTGAACTCTAAAGAGATCAATTATTAATAAAAGAGACAAACCGATTTTAGTAAATGTAAGAGAGGATATTTTGGTAATTCTCTAATATTTGGTCAATTGGTGTTAGATGACAAAATATCAATTGAGGATATTCTATACCATTAGATAATATTTTATTATATGTGTGTTATATATATTTGGAGAATGAGAAAGAAAAGAAAGAAAGTTAGAAAGAGGAAAAAGAGGAAAAGAAAAAAGAAGAGAAGAAGAAGAACTCATGAAGGAGGAAGAAGAATTCAACAACATTCATTTCCATCTCAATTTCTTCATCTCCAAGGTGAGTTCCATTAGTTAGTATAATATTGGGGGAAGAAAAATGAAAATATTGGTGGTTTAGGTTTTGATATGTGTGGATCCTAATATTGTGAAATCCATGAAAAGCTTGTGAGTGTATGGTAAATCATGTCATGAATGTTGTTCTAGTGTGTGTGTGTGTGTGTGTGTGTGTGTGTGTATGTGTGTGTGTGTGTGTGTGTGTGTGTGTGTGTGTGTTGTGTGTGTGTGTGTGTGTGTGTGTGTGTGTGTGTGTGTGTGCATGTGTGTGTGTGTGTGTGTGTGATTGTTTTGATGTGTATGAGCCTTATGAGGAGTGGGATTGAAAACGTGAAATGGTTCACCAATGTTTGTTTCCCGTTGCAACAAGATCGAGCTATCTATTGATTTACTTAAACCACACCTGTATTCTAAACCTCTAATTTAGTGCTTTTTTTTATTTCAAAAAGTCAAAATTGAAAAAAAAAACAGGGGAAAAAGGATTTGCAGTCCCCTGCCTTACCACTCGGCCATGCCGCCAAAAAACTCATTTGAAATGAACGGCTTGTGCAGGTGAGAAATTCTACATCACAGACCTTGCACAGCGAGCTAGCAGCGAGCATGACAGTCTTCTATGCTCGTACAACAAGGTGAAGGCGAGACCTCGCCTAGAGGTTGCACAGCGGCCACTGAGGGTTTTTGCTTCTGCCTCCAAAATCCCATGTCTCGTCCAAAGCTTGCATAGCGAACTTAAAGCGAGGCGACCTCGCCCAGAGCTCGCACAACGAGCCTAGCAGGTTTGTTTTCTTTTGTTTTTTTTACTTGTTTGGTTTCTTCTCGTACATGACTTATGATGCTATGAATTTTTTCACATGATTATTGAGGATTGTTATGCATGTTTACCATTAATAATTGATTGATGTATATGATGATAAAATATGTGAAAAGTGACGAAGAACACTTAGTGTTATGGTGACCACCATGTGAATGGTTTGATATTTGGTGAGGGACTTTTTTATTCTGAAAGTTCTATTGGTGATGGGCTTGGCTCCAAAAGACCTATCTATGTTGATTCTATGTCTTATGTGCATTAATTATGCTTGAATAAATTGTGAATTATATGTACCTTATGTTTAATGTATGATGTATACCTGAGTATTTTGATTGTGTGATGACATGCTTAAAAGACTATAAGAATGGTGAGGAAAACCCTTGGTATTAATTAATGGATTAACTATTAAAGTGATCAGGACATGATGAATAAAATAGATGACAATGCTTGTATAATGATGCCTAGGTGTGTATCATTGGCAAGTAGTTGTCTAGTTGTGAGGAGAGCTTTGTGTGGAACATGTATGATTTTTGTTGTTTATGGTTAAGGTGAATGTGATGCATTGTGTTTGTCGAATAAAATCACACTATCCTTAGTGATTACATAAGTGAATGGAGCCTAAGGGCAAAGAGACTTGTGATGGGGGAAGGCCCATGAGAAGTGACGATTCATAAGGTCGATCATATGTCTCTTAGAATTTGAATCATTCGATGTTATGTTATGTTTTATCACGTAGTCGGAACCAACTCCTTTAAGATGTGTCGTTCCGAGAGTGGAGGGTTATATAGAGAGCTCCTCCGGAATCTACGCACTATTACTTTGACAAGTTTGAGTCTCGTTGTACGAATAAAGCCCACGGGTAAAGAGACTTATGATGAACCATGTTTCCATGAGAAGTGATAATTTATTGGAGCATATTTTCATTAGATTTGAATCCATCTCATATGTCGAAGTACATTACAAGGATCCATGACTCATGCCGATCTCCTAGACGTAGAATAGAACGGGAAAAAGGGATGCCTTAGTAAGGTTTCTGATTAGTGATTTTTTGAGTTGATGAACTCAAGAGGCATGTTTTTATACATTGCGAACTGTGTGAACTCAAGTCTTATCCCTTTTTCTTTTGACTTGAGAAATAATTGCTTAAAACCTTGTAGAGCTGAGTGAACCCATAAGGTAGGGGAACTCACTGAGATTATTATCATACCCAATTATTGTTGTTACTTTTTCAGCTATTGTTGTAGGTTTAGTTTGCAAGTGAAGTTATGCTTAGGTGTTTCAATGAAAGTCTAGATTATGTTTATTCCGCTGTGTATTGTGTATCTCGTACAATGAAAGATATTGTACTTAGATCTTAATTTTTCTTGTTTCGTCACTTTCCATATCTTGTACTATAGGTTGTCTTTTATGTTTTAGAAATGGCCAAGTATGTAAATTATGCCAATAGGCACTTATGATGGTGTCAGTACCAAATAATAACTCTTGTATTATATGATTCTAGACATAAATTATACAGGGCGTTATAGGAGAAGATGGAGTTGTTGTTTTTTCTGGAAAAATAAAATCGTGTACAAGAGGAGAAAGAGTCATATTTTTTATTGTTCTTTTGATTTAATTTATATATGTTTTAATAATAACCAAATAAAAACTTGATTATAAACAGAAATATTAATTGAAATAATAATAATAAATTAATTAGTTGATTATATACAAATATACACACTTAATTCATACATAAGAATGTCAAATAAATTTCAAAGCAATATCGGAAAAATAAACAAAATATGCATATATTGTTTTTTAGGCATAAAAATATGGAATCAATCTACGGGATCGAGGTCTATTCCGGTGAGCAAAATTGTTAAGCTTTTGAGCTCTCTCCTTTTTTTACGTGATTGATTCATATCCTTCAATTCCTATCTTTTTCTTTTGTCTTTGAACCGATCTTTTCCTTTTTCCCTTGGCAAAATGGATGACGCTAGAGGTTTTAAGGTTTAGTTGTTATTGCTCTTCAGTGTGTAGAGCAACAAATTTAGGGAATAAATCTGTGAATTGTGGATGAAAAAATATGTAAAAAAGTATGTGTTATTTATAGATGAAAATTAGGCCAAAAAATTGAATGAGATTTGTCAATTTTTGGAATGAATTCATTTAACCTAATCTTATCTATTTCTTCATGGGCAAACCAATGAATCTAGATGGATTCATGGCTTTGTGAAATGTAACAATAATTAAATAAAAATTTAATTTACTAATTTGATAAATAATAATAAGGAAAATAGTGAAAATAATGAAAATAAATTCAATAAAGTCAATAATCAAAAGACTATGATTATATTGACTTTCTTTGATTTTTAGACTAAAATACATGAAAGTTTAATATTATAATAATTATTAAAAATTAATTAATAAAAAATAAGAAAAAATTAAAAGGTGTAATTTCAAATTATAAAATAATGTAAAGGAAGGTAAAAACGTTAAAATGAGAGAAAACTCTAAAAGTGAGGAAAATGGAATTCAAACTCAAGACCTTCCCCCTTTAACTCCGTACACATGCTCTTCTATCAATTGTGCCATTTCATTTATTGAAATAAAGTGGCACTAGAAAGTATATGAAAATGGGCAAAATTTGGGGTACGATAACTGCCCCTATTTAATCAACTTTAAACTGAGATGATGATGAAAGTGAGTCTTCATCCTCTCATGGTGGAAGATTATTAAATATAGAGAGAGAGATCCTAATTTTGTCCACAGAGTTAGTAGATTCTGAGGATTATCAAGGATTGAACAACCTTTAACGCTCTTTTGGTATCCAACCAACTTTCGATAGAACTTGATGATACCATGTTGATTAGTTTCAACCCATCCAGGAAAAACTGGCGTAAGATTTCCCTGATCATCCGATCATTTTACCGGAATTGGGTAGGACTACGATGATCCTCCATTCATTCTAATTCCTATGATCATCCTATCATTCTATAATCTTGGTAGGACTCTGACAATCCTTCGGTCGTTGCAACTCCTATGATCTACCGATCATTTGGAATCTTGGTAGGACTCTAATGATCCTCTGGTTGTTGTAATTCCTATGATCATCCGATCATTTGGAATCTTGGTAGGACTCTAACGATCCTCCGATACAAATTAACGTTCAAGAGGGGTTGGTCGTTACTAGATCCAAGTATCCATATATTTGATGCTAATGATTAGAGACAGGGTTAAGTTTAATATCTTCATAAATATTGATAATTGATATATTTATTCACTATTGAAACTTAATGATAGTGTATTGGCTAATAGAAAGAAAGATCATCTATTAGGTAATAAAAACTAGTCATAATTAGTCACTGGATCCCTTAACTTTGAGCGAAGTTTTACTTTGGTCCCTGAACTAAAAAAATGTTACATAATGATCCTTTAATTTAAGTTTCGTTAAATATTTTGGTCCCTTCTGTTAGTTTGTGTCAAAAAAACGTTAGTTTGTGTAAAAAAAACATTAGTTTGTGTGAGGTGACATGCTAAGTAAGCCAATTTAGAATTTCACATCAGCATATGTATATGTTATGTTACATAGGGTTCCATTTGGTTGCATATTCATTCTTCTTCCACCATTCTTCAGTCGTCTTCCATATTTCCAACCTCTTCCATCTTCATCTTCAAATCAGAGTTAAATCTCTTTCTTCCATCTTCCTTCTACCAACTTCTATTTTCTTCTCCAATTTGGGAATTAGGGTTCAATGTCAAAGAGTGCAAGCAATGCCTTAACTTCAAACAACCATAGCTATGGTACATATGGATCTTTGATTCGTAGAAACAAGAGAATATAGTGATTTTTCCAAGATGAAAGTGTTCTTAGAATGATGTGAATAGTGTCAACAAGGGGAGAAAATTTTGGGGTTGTAGAAATTACAGAAACCACATTGAAAAGGGTTATAATTTCTTCAAGCGGTTGGGTGATGAGTTTGTTGATGAAAGGAATTTGAAGCTCGAAAGACAAAATAATAAAATTAACAAATTGAAGAATAAATTTATCTACACTAGAGAGTGGCTTAAAATTTCGATTGGTGTTGGGATTGTAAGCTTAGGATTGAACCTTGTGTTTGTAACAATGTATCTCAATTAATTTTAGGGTAGTTCAAAGTTATGTTGTTATGTTGGTAGTTTTAGGGTTGAACCTTGTGTTTGTAACAAATTGATGAGTTTGTTTAATGAATAATGTATTGTTATGTTGTTTTAATGAATAATGTATGTGTTATGTTTTCACATTTTCATTGAATAATGTCTCAATATCCAATGTGTAAAAAATGCAGCCCAATGACCAATATTTGTGGAAACAAACTGTGATATAACTTGGCATCATAAGCCACTCCAACATTCATTAATAGATTCAAAGTTTGATACATAATATGTTCAATAACAAAAGGTCATTATAAGGCATTACATAACAGAATCAAAACCAAAAGGCCATTATAAGGAATTACATAATAGGTTCAATTCCAAAATATGCATTAACAATAACAAAAGAGTCAGACCATTAAATGACAATACAAAATCTTAGTAGACATAATAATAATGGTCATGGTTGGCTTGAAACAGACTTGCCATGTAACACCCTTCTAAACCTCATGGAATATATATAAATAATCAGAGTAAATTATCATACATCTCAAATAAGAGTGTCACATATAATTCAAAACATCACACATATACTTGTCATGCTCAATAACATTTTAAATAAATTCATGTTTTTCATATACTTTCATATAGCATGTAGCAACGGAATTACTTCAATCATAAATTAACATAATGAAATCCCCATGATCAACTCATTCATAATCATCACTTAGGCATAAAAGTTGATACTCTACATAATTCAGATGACAATAACAAAATAAAGTAGAGGACATAAAGTATCTCTCAAAACATGAATCGAAAGTTCCCAATGTTACATGATCAAAGCACGACTCAACCCAAAATAAATAGAGAAACTAAAACAAGCTACTCCAACGGCTACCTCACGCTAGAAGCAACTATACTCCTCAGTACCTGAGTGATGTCGTATAAAACATCATTCCAACAGAAGGGTGATAATTCACATAATTATTGAAATTATAAGATAATATATATTTTAAGGCATACAAGCATAATCACAATTATTCTCACACTTCAAATTTTTCATCAATATATTATCACTCAAGTTACCATACTATTCATAAGTACATGCTCACAAATCCACAATTTCACCAATTCATCAATTTCACATATTTCGCATAATCTCATATTTCAACCAAAATGCAATAACAATGCAACACAATGTAACTGGACATTTGGTTCATATAGAACCCATCATTTCTCATCAATTCATATTCGGAATTATGGATACATCGCTTATACCCCACTAGGAACGACATCTCAGTCATTCTACCCCAGTGAATACCCCACTGGGAACGACATCTTAGTCATTCTACCCTAGTGCGTACGACTTAGTAGCACCCGGATGAATACTCAATCCTCTACGATGCCCTTCCTCAAGAATACTCTTTTTTAGCTCAACAATATCCAGAATACAAACTCTATCACGACATCTCATGATACCATTTTCATTAATCTGAATATCAGCTCTTCGACCTTGATTGATCAAAGTCAACCGATCTACCAAACCCAAATCAGATTTCTGACCTTCTCGAATCTCATCAAGAATACCACTAGTAAGCTTCAACGTACCAAGCTTAACTCCATAAGAAGTCTCTTCGCAAATCAAACTCATATCTCGAAATTGCTCAATTATTTTCAACTCTCTTACCATCATCATCGATATATGTAAAGATTTCCTACTCAATGCATCAGTTACCATGTTTGCTTTATCCGGATGGTAATTCAAACCAAAATCATAGTCCTTCAGAAGTTCCAACCATCTTATCTGCCTCACATTCAAATCTTTCTGATCAAAGAGATATTTCAAGCTCTTATGATCACTAAACACTTCAAATCTCGATCCAAACGAATAATGCCTCCAAAGCTTCAACACAAACACAACAGCAGCCAACTCTAAATCATGCGTCGGATAACTCCTCTCATGCACTTTAAGTTGCCTTGAAGCATAAGCTATAACTTTCTGATGTTGCATCAACACACCTCCCAATCCCATCAACGAAGTATCACAATATACAACAAACGATTTTGCCGGATCAATACCAACTCACTTTAATATTAAAACCAGATTTTAAAATCCAATTAATGATACAATAAAAGTTGTTACTTGCAAGTAACACAGAAATTGGAGAGAGAGATATTATTGAAATGAAATTTATTATTTTTATATACATGTGTTACATTGTACTAACTAACTTCTAGTTAAGATATATATATATATATATATATATATATATATATATATATATATATATATATATATATATATATATATATATATATATATATATATATATATATATATATATATATATATATATATATATATATATATATATATATATGTGTGTGTGTGTGTGTGTGTGTGTGTGTGTGTGTGTGTGTGTGTGTGTGTGTGTGTGTGTGTGTGTGTGTGTGTGTGTGTGTGTGTGTGTGTGTGTGTGTGTGTGTGTGTGTGTGTGTGTGTGTGTGTGTGTAGTAATCACGTGCATAATTTGATTGTGCACATTTTGATTGTGTTGCTTCCTCCTACCATGTTTTACGCTTTGGTTATGAGTTCTTAATAATTTCAAGGCCTAATGAGCATCCGAGAGAAAAAGGGTTTAAAAATAAGCAAAACAAGGAAAAAAGTCAAAAGCTGGATTTTCCCCATACAAAATACAGGGGGCTATAATGGGCCATAGCAGCAAGGGCGCCTAGGGTTCCCAAAGTTTCTTCTCTAGTACATTGATCAGGGACCTGCTACGGTCACCCATAGCAGGAGGCCGAGGCTGAATTCTTTTCTTTCTTTCTTTTTAGTTTGATCCTCAATGATTGTGGATTTTAGGCATGATTTGATTTGATCTAATTCTGATGTAATGGACATTGAACCAAGGATTTTATGCTAGTTTTATTTTTTCTATAAAACTCATAGTTTGTTATAAAATTTGGATCCAAGTTTTATTATGTAAAAGTTTCTATGTATTTTCTAATTCCTTTGTTCTCAAGTCTCCTTTGGATCAAATTGGATCAAAGTCATCAATTCATGTTTTATATTTGTTTTCATAGTCAATTGTTTGTCTATTCAAGTGTATTATTATGAATTCAATTATGATTATCGAATTGGTTCTCTCTGCCCTCACCATGAGTAAGTAAGACATTATGGACTAGGGGTTATAGGGATTATCTTATAACTTTGTGTATGATATGTCACATATCGATTACAAGAGTATTCGCCTATACTTAATTTATAACATAAGTTCATGCATTCTAACTTTTGTAAAAAAAGTAAAGTGTTTGCAAGTATCGACCGTAGTCTGAAAGGATGTGTGTTGATACCGGAGCACAAACTTTTAAACAGACAAGGCCAATACAACGAAAGCGCTTGGACGAATTTGAGAAAATTATATAGCTGAGCAAAAGTAACGAATTATTGACGAATAATCTGATCGTGCGAAAGTACACGAATTATTGCCCACATTTATCTATTTCATATAAATCATGTGGAATTCTCGTAATATAAGGGACTTGGATTGTACGAATGTGTTTGAGTGAGAATCATAACCCTAGGTCTTGTTTGCCTCAATTATAATTTAAGTAATTTTGCTAATAAGTTATTTTCATTTAAGTGCTTTTTTATTTTTAAGTTGTTTTCACCAAAACTCATATTATTGATTCCTCTAGATATACACCGATAGGACGGAATTCGATACTTAAACTATTGGTCTCTTTGGTTCGATAACTTTTTACTACTTCGCACAACAGTGCACTTGCGTCGTGTCAATTGTACCAATTTGGATTCTTGGGACCTTCTTTGCCTTTCTTCTTAAAATTCCTTTCAACTTCATTCTTTTGCATTACTTAAGCCTCCAATGCTTATTAAGTTTCTTTTTCAGTGTCTCTATCAATTATCATCAACTAATGTGATTCTAACGAGCTCTGCAAGTCCTCAATATTCATACTCTTTAGATCTTTAAATTCTTGTATTGCAAAAACTATGCATCCAAATCTTTATGTTAAAGATCTCATTACCATCTCAAATACTTGTTGCTCAGTGATTCTTGCACCACGGGTCTTCATTTGATGACCAAAGCAATCAACTTTGAGAAGTAACCACTGATTTTCTTATTCTCCTCCATTTGTACCAGTTCATACCTTCTCCTTAGTGACTGCAACTTCACTTCACTCTTTGTTGAATGTAGAACAAAGTTTTGCACTCCTTCTTTCTTGATTCTATGAAGGTGATTCTTTGAGCATCAGTTAGATTTGCACCTAGTTTTCCATACCTTTCTTAAAGATTTCAAGCACATCTTGTACTCCAAACAACGATTTTAATTAAGGAACTCCGCTTTTCTCAACTACTTCCATTGAGTGTCAAGATAGTGGTTGAGAAACCATCATTTGCATTCATTTTTCTTTAATTTCAAGAAATCTTTGCAACTTTTCTTCACTCTTTGTTTCCCTATATTTTTCTCACACTTCACTTGTGTTTCCCTTATGGATCAATACCAACTCACTTTAATATTAAAACCAGACTTTAGAATCCAATTAATGATACAACAAAAATTGTTACTTGCAAGTAACACAGAAATTAGAGAGAGATATTATTGAAATGAAATTTATTATTTTTATATACATGTGTTACATTGTACTAACTAACTTCTAGTTAAGAAATATATATATATATATATATATATATATATATATATATATATATATATATATATATATATATATATATATATATATATATATATATATATATATATATATATATATATATATAATAATCACGTGCATAATTAACATTTAACACACATCCTGAAGTATTAATAACCTAAATTAAAAATAAAATCAAATTGCACATCTAACCAACTTAAATAACTACCTAACCAATTCCTAGTTAATTATAAACCCATTTAAAATTAATGGAACAAGATCATGGCACAGTTTTTGCATTGGCATGTTGAAGATAGGCATGAATTGTAAGCCACAGTAACCATGATTTTTTGCACCCTATGTCACATCTTAACATTTCTTTGGAGATAGTTGATTGAAGTCAAGCATTCAAGGGTTAATCCTTTTTCTCCTAGATTTCAAATTCATTACAAATTAAAATTGTTATGAATAGATCATGAGAATGTGGAAGATTGTTGGCATTATTTGTATATTTGAATAATCAACAACATTTTATCAAGTCACTTTGTGGCTCATAAATAAGTAGAAGTAGATATCAACATTAGTGACGGCTAGTATTATCTCATTCATAGATGTCACTATGTGGGAAAATTATGAAAGTGTAAATTCAGTTGAACAAATGGTTATATAAATTTTTGTTAAAAAATATAATTTTAATTGTGAATTGAACTAATTATTTGTTAAATTAAATTAATTATATTTTTATGAACAGATAAAAAAAACAAAATTACTATTAATATTTTTTTATTTAATAGTATTTTTTATAAAAGGTGATAGTAAATTTTGTGCATAAAAATTCAAAAAGGAAAAATTGACAAAATATATAGTGTCTTTTATAAATAAACAAAAAATGGTTAATATTTGAACATATAATAGAATTAGATCTTTTTGGTTGTAAGAATCTACTGGTTGCAAGAACCTTTCCAGAATTATATTTTAAGTATGGTGAGTTGATTAACAACAACAACTCAGTTGTATTCTACTTAGGGGTCAATTAGACTGATCAATTTTTGTCATAATATTTTATTAAAAAATATTTTTTTTTTTGAATTATTAATTTTGAGATCTTTTTAATAATTTTTATGATAGTTTTTCTAGATCTTCTTCTTTTAATTATTTGTCTTCTCTCCATTCGGTCTACTTTCCTTACTACAGAATCTATCGGTCTTCTCTCTAAATGTCCAAACCACCTAAGTATATTTTCCATCATCTTCTCCACTATAGGCGGTACTCCGACACTCTTTCTAATATTTTCATTTCTAATTTTATCCTATCAAGTCTTACCACACATCCACCGCAACATCATCATATATGCTACATTTGTTTTATTCTCGTGTTGGTTCTTAACCGTCCAACATTCTATCTCATACAAAATCGCAGGTTTTACCATCGTTCGATAAAACTTTCCCTTCAACTTGAGTGGTACATTTGCATCATATAAAACACTTGATGTCCTTTTCCATATCAACCACCCAACTTAAATTCGATGATTTACACCCCTTTCTAGTTCTCCATCATTTTGTATTATGGACCCAAATTATTTAAATTGTGTGCCTTAAGAGACAATATAGCCTCCAATTTTCACCTATAAGTTAGAAATGCTTATTATTTTGTTAAACTTACATTCAATATATTATGTCTTACTTCTGCTTAATCGAAAACCATGTGTTTCTAAAGCTCGTCTCCAAGTTTGCAAACTCTCATTTAAATCCTCCTTCAACTCTACAAGAATGAATATATTATTTGTAAAAAGCATGCATTTTGCTGTTAGTTCTTAGATATGTTATGTGAGTATATTTAAAATTAAGGTAAAAAAAGTAAGGGTTTAGAGTTGAACTTTGATGCAAACCAATTGAAATGGGAAAATCGTTTGTCTCTCCACCCTGTGTCCGCACACTAGTTGATACCCTTCATGCATATCTTCCATAGCTGAATATATGTAATCCTAACTCTATCATATGTCTTCTTCAAGTCAATGAAATTAAGTGTAGGTTTTAATGGTCTAATTGATACTTCTCAATCACACGCCGTAATAGATAAATCGCTTTCAGGGTTGACCTTCTAGGCATAAAATCAATTTGATTTTCGGTTACTTGAATTTTTTTCTTAATCTCCGTTCAATCACTATTTTCCATAACTTTAGGTATGACTCATAAGTTTAATCTCCCTATAATTTGCACAATTGTTTATATTCTCCTTGTTTTTATAGATTGGAACTAAAATGCTTCTTCTTCATTTATCCGGCATGCGCTTTGACCTCATAATTTCATTGAAGAGTTTGGTGAGCCTCTCAATAACTCTATCTCCAAAAAAAATTCACACTTCAATAGGTACGTTGTCTGGTCCAATCGCCTTACTATTATTCATTCTTTTCAATAGTTCTTTTACCTCTTATTTCTGAATTTGATGGTAGTAATTATAGTTTCGATCTTCTTCTCTAATTTTGAGTTTGTTGGAGTTCGGTAAGATATCATATCCTTCATTATATAGGTTGTATAAATATGTCTTCCACTTATCCTTTATATCTTTTTCCTTAACCAAGACTTTGTCATCTTCAAATTTAGCACACTTCACTTAATTCAAATCTCTTGTCTCACTTTCTCTTCCCTTAGCAAACATATATATATATATATATATATATATATATATATATATATATATATATATATATATATATATATATATATATATATATATATATATATATATATATATATATATATATATATATATATATATATATATATATATATATATATATATATATATATTTCTTGTACTTTTCTCAAGTTTCGGCATTTTTACTCATATATACTCTAACT